>JANAVB010044018.1:2451358-3198858 GCA_029216955.1 Iris pallida | reverse complement strand
AGGCTTGATTGAAGAAAGACTCTTCATAATTGAAGTTGGTCGAGTACTTCGAATCAAAGCTCACGTTTGTAGAAGGTACAAGGACTTCGTATGAAAACTTGCAGAATTTTCCAATAGTGGATTCAACTGGAAGCTAGAGTTCTTCCGACTGGACTAGTCCTCACAACAGGGAAACCAGTATACATCGCCATCTTTGCGTTTGCTTTTTGATATCTGTTTTTACAGTTATTTACTTGTGATATATATATTTCTCTGTGATCTTACTGCTAACTTTTTAAATTAGCTATATTCTGCTGCCTACTATATTCACCCCCCCTCTAGAGTATTGTGCTTTACAAATTCGTTCCTACAATTGGTATCATAGCGGGTTATATAGGTAAAGCAAGGTAACATTGTCGTTATAATTTTACTATTCTTAACTGTTACGTAGATCACAGCAGAACACATGGCAACTGTGAAGTTCACAAGTGAAGGCTAAGCCCCAAACATACCTCCTCTATTTGACGGTACAAATTATACCTATTGGAAAACATGGATGAGTTTCTTCTTTAAATCTCTAGACTTTGACTTATGGTCTATTGTTGTTGATGGCTACAAAAAGCCTCCTCGTATTCTTGTTGAAGATGTTTTGGTTGAAAAACTGTATGATAAATATACTTGGGATGAAAAAAAAGGCCAGTCTTGACGCACGTGCTATTAACGCTTTATTTTGTGCTTTAGACATGACTGAATTTAACAGGATATCTACATGCACAATATCAAATGAAGTGTGGAAACTTTTTGAAGTAACCCACGAAGGAACAACACAAGTCTAGGAGTCAAAGATCAGCAGATTTACTCAGGACTATGAGGCATTCAAGATAAAGCCAAACAAATCTGTCACACAGATGTTTATGAGATTCCTGGATATTGTAAATCTTCTATCATCATTAGACAAGGAGTACAGTAACCATGAAAAGATTCATAAACTACTGCGAGCTCTCATAAAGAACTAGATTCCAAAGGCTACAACAATCATTGAAGGGAACGACCTCATCAACCATATCTATTAAAACACTCATGGGTAAGCTACTCACTCACGAGCTGGAACTTCAAGAATTTGAAGATGCTACACCAAAGAAGAAGTTAGAGAAGTCGATCGCTTTCAAGGCTCAACATAGAAGAACTGTAGAAGATGATTCTGACGACAGTGACTCTGACACTGAGGATCAAGCTCTTATGGTGAGAAAATTTAAGATCATGAGATTCAACAGAAGAACAAAGGACAACAACAACAACAACAACAATGATGAAGATCCTATTTGCTATGGCTGTAAGAAGAAAGGACACATGAGGAAAGATTATCCAACAGCATCATCATCAACCAGGAAGAACAGCAAATATGACAAGGGCTACCTGAAGAAGTCTACGTCCCGAAGATATGCCAATACAAGCATATGGCATAAAAGTGAAGCTAGCGACTCAGAAGACGAGCAATCAGATGACGCTGCAAATGTATGCTTGATGGCGTACGATCAGGTAACCACTAACCCCCTGTTTGATACTTATGATAATTTTACCTTTGAACAACTAGAAGAAGACTTTACTGACCTCTTAGTGGATTACAGAAGACTGCATAGTAAATACCATACCTCTAAGAAGGTACTCAAAGAGTACAAAGATGAAATAGAAAGACTTACCGACCTACTAGCTGAGGTTAGAAGTAGTAATTGTTCTAGTAAGGAAGGTGAGCTTTCTTCTATTAAGCTGTTATTACACGAGACCCAAAGACTATCCGAAGAGAAGGACAAAACCATTACCCAATTAGAGGAAGACTTACTCAAAGAGAAGAAAAGTCTGTAGCAAGCTACTGTTAGAAATGATGCACTCACTGCTAAATATAGCTTGTTATATGACACCTCCAAAAAGTTGGAAATTAGGATAGGAAAATAGCCTGAAGTTGCTGCTTTCTACCCTAATACATGTTACTTACCGAATCATCGAAACATGGTCAAACCCAACACGGTCAGACCTAACCAAACCAAGCCATTGCCCAAGAAGACAAATAGGCATGCATTCTTTTATACTAGAAAACCTAGACCTACCAATAATGCACAATACTCTGCTTTCAACACTTAGCATGCTAGATGTCACTATTATGGCACCATTGTTCATATTTCTTCTTTATGTAGAGTTAGAAAGCTTGTTGATTTGAAAATCTGTGCATGGATACCAAAAACTAACATTCTAGGACCCTACAAGAAATAGGTACCAAAGTTTTCATCTGTAAATTCTTTTGTAGGTGAAACGTCCTTCACATGCTAGAAGCAAATAGATCCTCGACAGCGGTTACTCATGGCATATGACCGATAATGCTTCATTATTCGTAACACTGTCGAAGAAGAAAGAAGGATACGTGTCCTGCGGTAATAATTTAAAAGGGTACATAATTGATATTGATAATATTGGTAAGGCTCCCTACCCTTTGATTAAAGATGTCTGTCTAGTTACCGAGTTAAAACATAATCTGCTCAACATAAGCCTTTTAGCTGATCACGGTTATGGCATTAACTTTGTCAAAGATAAATGTACTATAGTTGATAGCTCAACTGGTAGTACTATCTTTGAAGGTATCAGGGAAGACAATATATATTTTTTCTATCTGTTAGAAGATGCTAACAAAGCAGGTAGATGCTTGATGGCCAAAAGTGATGAGAGTCAACTATGGCACATGGGACTCGGTCATGCAAACATGGACACAATTTCAAGACTATCGACAAATAAGCTGGTACGAGGCTTGCCGGACATTTCTTTCAAGAAGGATACGGTATGAGGCGAATATAAAAAGAACATAGCTACCCGATCCGTTTTTAAGTCCAAGAATACTGTAAGTACCAATAGACCTCTACAATTGTTGCATATGGATTTATTTGGACCTAGTAGAATTGCTAGCTTAGACGGTAAGTGTAAGCCCCCTGAATTTTAGGGCTTATTTTAAATTTTCTGAATGAATTATTTTCGATAAATATTTTATTATTTAATTGTTTGTGATCATTAATGTTCCTTCTCGTGACTTTGACTCCTGGAGCTTCAGAGATACCAATCTCTGTAAACTCTCTTTACGAGTTTTGTAGTAGACCAGGTTATCTTCGTTTTGATATATCATGTCCCACTTGAACTCGTTCCCTTGTGCTCTTTTTGTATCACGCAACTTCGGGTCAACTTAGACCAATTAATCGATGAATAATTATTCCTACTTTTATCTTTGATCATCGTTTGTACGTTACCGTGACTTTAATTTAGGAGCACCAGACCGGTCGTTTTCTCAGAACCAACTTCTCATGAATGATCTACTCGAGACGCTCTTCGTCCATGACCTTCGTGTCCCACTCAGACAGTCCATTTTGTGTTTCATTTTCTTCGCACAACTTTCGGGTCAATTTAGGCCAATTAATTATCTACCGTAAAACCTGATTTAATTTCCAATTTAATTTCGGGACCCGACATCGATCCAACCTAGCAGATCCAAAGTATGGACATGGCCCACATGAAGCCTACTATCCACATGACGCTTGTGTCCCATTTATTTGAGTCCCCGCAAGTTACTTATTTACCCCTGATTATAAATACCTATTTTAAATTCAATTATTTCATCCTGTACGATTTTGACCCGACCCGGCTCGACCGAACCCAAACCCGAGCTCCATGTTGCCCTTTCATGACTGCACAAATACCCCACATAATTCTCCTATTTTTTCTATTTTAAATATCTAATTTTCTCTCTCCACTTTATAAATATCCTATATTTTTTTATATAATATCCTATATATATATATATATATATATATATATATATATATATATATAACTCTCTCTCTCTCCCATTATTTACAACACTCCCATACAACACCCCCCCTCCACCTCACAGCACACCTCACCCCCCCAACCGACCACTCTCACTCTCATTCAATCTCTCATTCTCACTCTCTCTTTCTATTAATATATATGCCCACACCTATAAACACACACACACACATACAAAAACATACATCTCTCTCTCCTGACACAACACACACAATACCACCACTACAACCGACCTCCACCACCGTCTCAGCCACCACCACCACCATGAACAGCCACCACCTCCTTCACCATCTCCTCCTCCTGATTACTACACTACCATCATCTTTCCACCACCACCATAACCAACACCACCTTCCTCCACCTTCACCCGAGCCACCACCACCCCGTACCCTCATCGGCGACCGCCGCTGTACCGCGCCGCCGTCGCCCTGGCCGTGCGAGGAAGTACAGCTCAGGCGCACAGCAGCAGCCGCAGCAGGCAGCAGCGTGTACGTGTGCGCTTGCGCGGGCCAACGTCGTGCGTCGTCGCGCCGTTGCACGGTGCTGCCGCCACCGTGGTCGGCCCCTCACCGGCTGCACGAGCCTCCGGCGACCTCCCCAAGGCCACCGCCTTATTCCCCGATGCGCCGAATAGGCTATTCATGCATTTTGAACGGAATCCCGTCGTGACGCGCGAGTTTTGAACTCGAAAATGGCATCCCGTCGTAGCGACTTCGCGTGCGTTTTTTGAGAGATTCGACCGTTGGATCGGCAAACTCTTTGCTCCGTCGCAATCTCGGTATATTCATCTTCACTCCCCTCAAGTTTTCTCCATTAATTACGTAGTTTGATACATCAAAACTGGCCACCAAGTTGACGTTTTAAATTGTACTATTTTTGGACAGTTTTGTGGAGCCGACTTCGTCAGCTCGTAACTCCGCCGTCGCAGCTCTGGTTGGCGCGCTACCAGTTCCTGTACGCATCTGGTATAACCCCCTTCCTGCCCCTTAAGTTTTGTTTCATTGTGAACACGTTTGGTTGGTCGAATTCGACGCCAAAGTTGGCCGTCCGAATTCTTTAATTTACACTTGTTAAATTCTATTTTTGAATCCGGGACTCCGGATTCAATTTTTGACACCATCAATAGACTTGTGGCATCATTCTGGCATGTTTTTATATAAAGTTTACTTGATTTGGAGAACGTGGGCCCTGGCACGGTTTTCGGTACAAAACGGATCCTACTTTTCGCGTCAACGGGTCACTTTGAGATCGGCTCATCGGAATCCAATTCCAGATATACCGTTGAGTTCGTATCGTCATTCTGGACTCGTTGACATATAATTTGCTGAGTTTTGAAGACATTTGCCTCGACACGCATTTCGGTGCAAATCAGATTCCAAATGTCTGCGTCAACCGTTTTGCCCTGTGTCTAAATTGGACTTATGAGTAGGCTATCCTAGCTAATTTGACCATTCTGGACACATTGGTGATATTTATTTTATCATCCGACAACATCTGTAGATTTTGCTTATGTATCATCCTTAATTTGTAATTAATTATTTTTCCAAAAATTGTTACTTTCTATTTTTGGATTTTTATATATATTTTAATTACTGTAAAAATCTGGAAAAAATTGTATTTAAATACTATGTTAATTTATCTAATTTATTATAATTTTTCCAGTATTTAATAGGTACTTTTGGTATTTTATAAAAATGGGAAAACAGAACTCATTTTCAGGATACATGTGTTTGCTGATTTTTAATAAATATTTATGAGGGTTTATAAATTCCAAAAAAATTAGTATAAATTTCTATAATTAACAAGTATCATTTTGGTACTTTATTTTATGTATAATTGAGCTTTTTGTCTATCTCAAAAATTGTTGGAACTCAGTGTACAGTTTGATTTATTTATTGAGTAGTTACGACTTACAAAGTTTTGTGTTGATTTGAGTTATTGTAGTATTGGACCTCACCCTACACTAGTGTAAAGGCCCTATAAAATTAGTTTGGATATAATGTCACCCTACATTGGACTTTTATGCTAGGTCCCCACTTAGTTAGTGTCCAGTTAGGAGTCGTGTCTCACCACTAGTGTAATATTGAACATAGCTTAGAACTGAGTTTGTATATCATTATTGATAGGACACCAGGCATCTATATCTTCGTACTAGTATCCTTGCTTTGTACGAGGCAAGTACATCTACAAACTCATTTACTGTCTTTTAATTCTAGAACATGTATTAACCCTGTTAAAATACTGATCCTTGAGGTAGCAAGTTAAATCTTCACATGTTGTATTACTTTCAGTACCTGCCATGCTTAGGACAGTTCCTATATCTTCACATTCTTCTTACTGGTTCTCAGTACATGTTTCACTATGCTTTATATTGCTCGGAGTATTCATATGTTTTATACTGCTCCCAGTACCTGCCATGCCTATACTGCTCCCAGTATCTCTCACATGTTTTATATCATTCTCGTATCTCTCACATGTTTTTACTGTTTTCGTATCTCTCACATGTTAGAACATGGGTTATGGGAAAACTGATGGTTGAGTACGTGATCATGCCCCCACGTTGCGACCTTGAGCCGTGTAGGGCCGACATTATGCATGTAGACCTTGCCATAGGCCAATATCCCACGGCACTTGTACGTGTGTACCTTTAGGCATGTACGAAAGTACATATTTTACTTACCGGTGCCACAGCACCATCACCTATTGACCGATCACGTACCTGCTCCAGTTTTAAATATTAGATATACATGTGTCACCTTGGCAAATGTATTTTACCGTGATTCTAGTCATACCATGATTCCAGATATGTCATGTTCCCTATGTTACTATGATACTGTGATCCCAGTTGTACCATGAGGCCATGTTTCCAGTATTTTCTGTTTTATAGACTTATCACACCATGTTTCTTGTTGTACATCTCTTTTATTATATATTCAGTACTTTAGTTGTAGAGGTTACACTTACTCCCGTCCTGACAGGATAACATTGTAGGTTCACTTTTCGAGAAGGAAATGCTATGTGATACATACTATAGCACTGCATTTGAGGACCTGACCTTAGCTCCAGAAGAGGCCCCAGTGGGAAAACTTGCTTAGATATTTTTTTTTATGTGTTTTGAGACTTAGACTTTGGTTTGAACTTATATTTGGATACTGGACTTTGTCTCCAGTTAGATACTTTGGAAGTGTATTATTAAGTCTGTGCTTATTTTACTCTCGCTTATAGATGCTGTGTTGTGATGAACATTTTAAATGTGATATTAGAACTGTTAGCAGCTTAGTTCCTTCATTGTCTATTCTTTGAACAACTTACTACGCTTTAACCAAGCGTAGGCTGGACATGGCTCGGCCCGGCCCAACAATTTGGGTAACGGGTCGTGACAGTAAGTTATATGCATTTGTAATAGTAGATGATTTCTCTAGATACACGTGGGTATATTTTCTTGCACGCAAGAACGATGTATTATCAGAATTCGTCACCTTTTACAAGATGGTACAAAATAAAAATGGTTTCATGATCACTCATATTCGAAGCGATCATGGCGACAAATTTGAGAATGCAGAGTTCAAGCAATTTTGTGACACACACGGTTATTTGCATGAGTTCTCTTGCCCTAGGACTCCACAACAAAATGGAGTTGTGGAACGTAAGAACAGGACTCTATCCGAAATCGCTAGAGTAATGTTAAATCAGTTTAGTCTACCTAAATACCTATGGGCTGAAGCTGTAACTACAGCGTGCTATATTCTCAATAGGGTTCTAATTCGACCTATATCGAAGAAGACTCCCTATGAATTATGGTTTGATAGTACTCCCTCTGTTTCTTATTTCAAAGTATTTGGTTGTAAATGCTTTATTCTTAATACTAAAGATAATTTGGGAAAATTTGATGAAAAGGCCAATGAAGGTATATTTTTAGGCTATGCGACAAAAAAAAGGGTACAGAGTCTTCAACAAGAGAATGATGATCATCGAAGAAATAATAAATGTTAAATTTGTCGAACTCAATCAACATTCTGTCGATGATGATGATGAAGACATAAGTACACCTAGTACTGCTCCTATATAACCCTCACACAAAGCACCAGCTGAGTCTCCAAGCCAATCACGTACAGAACCAACAATCCAGAGGATATGCCAAAAAAAATGAGATTTTTGGTAGACCATCCAAAGGACTTGGTAATTGGTGAGATTACTAAGAGTGTAACTATTCGTTCCTCTGGTAAAGATATAGCTTCCTGTTTTGCATTTATTTTACAGCTTGAACCCAAAGATATTGAAGAAGCATGTAGTGATAATTTTTGGTTAGATGCTATGCAAGAGGAATTGAACCAATTCGAACAGAATCATGTTTGGGAACTTGTTCCAAGCCCATTGATCATCCGGTCATTGGCACCCGCTGGGTATTCCAAAATAAACTGAATGAGAATGGCTTAGTGACTCGTAACAAGACTCGACTCATAGCTCAAGGATACAATCAGGAAGTAGGTATCGACTACGATGAGACTTATGTCCCAGTTGCGAGATTAGAATCCATTTGCATGTTATGTGCATTTGTATGTTTTCATAATTTTAAGTTATTTCAAATGGATGTTAAAAGTGCATTTTTGAATAGTTTTATAAAAGAAGAAGTTTATGTAGCTCAACTTCCAAGTTTTACTAATTTCAAAAATCCTGATTATGTTTCCAAGTCGAAGAAGGCATTATACAGTTTGAAACAAGCCCCTCGTGCTTGGTACGATCGTCTAAGCTCTTTTCTATTTGACAACGACTTTTCAAAAGGGAAGGTTGATAATACACTGTTTATAAAGTCTTTTAATGGCAATCTTCTTTTGATTCAAATTTATGTAGATAATATCATTTTTGGATCTACTGATGAATCACTTTGTCAAAAATGTTTAAAGTGTATGCAAAATGAGTTTGAGATGAGCATGATGGGAGAGCTGAAATTCTTTTTCGGACTGCAAATCAAACAAACCAACAATGGGACGTTCATAAATCAAGCCAAGTACACAAAAGATTTATTAAAGAAGTTCGATCTGGAAACAGTCAAACTACTTGGCACTCCGATGGCAACTTCAACCAAGCTTGATATTGATGAACAAGGCAAACCTGTCGACATACGTAAGTATCGAGGTATGATTGGTAGTTTGCTTTACTTAACTGCTAGTCGACCTGATATAATATTTAGTGTTTGCTTGTGTGCACATTTTTAAGCCAATCCTAAGGAATCACATCTGTGCGTAGTTAAGCGTATCTTTCGATACCGTAAAAGCACTTCTTCTATCAGCTTATGGTATCCCAAAACCACGTCGTTTGACCTAACCGGTTATTCGGATGCTAATTTTGCTGGATGCAAAGTAGATAGAAAAAGTACTAGAGGCACATGTCATTTCTTAGACAAAGCCTTAGTCTCTTGGTTTAGCAAGAAACAAAATTCTGTCGTATTATCAACAACTAAGGTTGAGTATATCACCGCAGGACGTTGTTGTACACAAATTTTGTGGATGAAGTAAACCTTAGAAGACTTTGGCTTACTATACTGTAACACCCATATTCGGAATACGTATTTTATCAGGCATATACGTATTTCGGACCTGTATTTTATTTTCTCGAATTTTGGCCTGTACTTGTAATTGACTTGACTTGCGAATTTTGGATTTCTCGTAATTGGGTTTTACCTGGCTTGGTTTTATGTTGTGGAGAAGGTTGGTTTGGTTTGGTTTGGTTTATTTTGCATTGGAGCACCTTAGCTAACCTCCACCCTACACTCAACGTATCCTCCACCATTAAAATCCCCACCTAACACTCTCTCTCTTCATTACTTTCCTCCATTAATTCTTCTTCCTCTTCCTCTACACAACACCATCACCCATAGGCAAGTGCACCTTGCCACCACATGAGAACCATATTTTATTTATTCATTAGCTAGATTAGGCCATGGTGATCAACATTAGTGCTTGACATTTTGTAATTTGGAGTCTCCATTGTTCTAGATCTAGGTTTTAACTATTTTCGAATTTACATGGTTTTGATCTATTTTGGTTGGATTTTTGTGGGTTTTGATGCTTCCATGTGGAAGAGAACTCAATTTTACTCAAGTTAGAACTTTGAAATTCTAGATTTGGCTTTGATTTGACCAAGATATGAAGAATAGGATTTTTGGTGTTCTTGATGCTTGCTCTCGGCCTGGAGATGAAGACTGCAACCTGCGCTCTTTAGCGCAGTGCTGGACTGCGCATCCCCCTCGGCCTACGCTCTTTAGCGCAGTACCGACCGTGCAGTTTGCCCCATGGTGAACTGCGCTCAACCCCAGCACGCAGGGACTCTTGTGCAGTCTACTCATGCGCAGTCTGCTCATACGCAATCTGACCCATGCGCCATCCCTTCCGCACACTTCACTCATGCACAATCTGACCCATGCGCCATCCCTCCCGCGTACTTCACTCATGCGCAATCTGACCCCTGCGCCAACCAGCTCAGCACAAGCCGACTTTTGCGCAGCTCACTCCTGCGCAGTTGGCCCATGGCGCACTTGACTCCTGTGCAACCCGACCCCAGGGACCCTTGTGCAATCTGTCCAATCATGGAGATTTGGTTTTATTTTTCCTTAAGCTTGGCTTTTCTATAGCCCTGTATATTGATATTTTATTAGATATTTTACGTCCATTTTATATCCTTACGCCTTTTGTCATGAACTTGATTTTACTTAATATGTTTGGAATGACTATTGTGCATGGCATGGTATGACAAGGAACTAGCATAACACGACAGTGACCCGTAGGGGTGCACTCCTGACATGACCAACCTGATATGATAGTGGCCCGTCGTGGCGCACTCCTGACAAGTACCCTGACATGATTTATCTTGATGATGCTGCGACGGCTAACTTGACTCGTATAATCAACTTGACACCGTGGGTGTTCCTGCTTGCTTGCTTGTGTAATCCACTTGTCTTGTCTTGCATCATGTCTAGGACGTGACTCCCTGGTTCCCACGGTCAGGGATTCATACTGAATATGGATTAGGCTAATGACTAGATCAAACTATAGTTCATGGAGAATTTCCAGTCACAGGCAATCTCGTTATCTCGGCGCTCTTAATTGGACTTATAGCTTGCCGACGAGTAGAGCACATTTCCAGCGCACTGTCATGTGTTGCACCTTCTAAGTCACCTAAGGGTATATCGTCTCCCGGGCGATGAACCCAACCATACTCTCAACCCGCGGAAGGATAACTGGATGGTCTGCAGGGCTTGGGACTGGGAAATTCTCACTTGCATCTTGTTAGTAATTAGGCTTGTGATAACCGTAGTTAGTTAAAGTAGTAAGCCGTAGTATTTTGCTTGGCCGCTTGTGAATGGATGATGTCTAGCCCTGTCTAAGTCTTGTCTAGTTCCTGTACCCTGGTACTCCTGAGCATGATTGTTTTACTTGTTGTAACAATAAATGGATAGGGACAAGTGCTATTCAGGCGAAGGGTTACAACCGCGGTCCTCGTTTGGTTTATGGGTTGTAATCTGGCTCCCGGAGTAGTCTCGTACCCCTAGTCGTTTATTGTCCGGCTGTACTTTTATTACTTATACTTTTCTTCTAATTTCTTATGTTCTGATATGCTGGTTTTGTTCTTATTTCGTGGCCTCCTTTGTGGCACTTGCTCTTTCTGGGGTTTGACCCAGCTGGTTTTGTGTGGCCAGATTTTGGAGCAGCACCCGAGGATCTATCGAACCTCCAGCCCGATGGTGGCGACTAGAAGGAACCCGGGCTACGAGTGGGTTTTCTATTTTGTTTCGCTCACTCTATTGTAAAATTATTCTTTTGAGGCGTTTAGCCGACGAGCACCTGTTAGCTCGATGCACATTTACTTACTGTCTGTCTACGGGCTGTAAACATGATTAACAAATCCTAGGGTTGATCATGTATGACTAAACTCTTGCTAGTCCTCGTATTTTGTACGACTAGCTTCATGATCAACTGAATATGTAATATTTGGGACGCCTTTTATTGTATATTTGGTGGTCAAACATCTTGTACTTATATTACTTGCTTGAGATTGAGACAATAGGCTTGACCTTAAGAGACCGTTGGCTTGCAGTAAACCCTCATATCTAGACAGCCGTGACCGTATAGCGAGATGGACTTCATTTCAATATACGTAGCTGGCTATGTTCGTCCCCGCTCTCCAGTATTCTGGTTCTGGGGCGTGACATGGTTTAATTGGTGGCCCATGCAGGTCTTGGAATTCAAGATATGTGAGGGTTTACCGGATAGATGTCTCAATCATTACTCGTCCTCGATCTCCGTTCATATCCTCTGAATCTCTGAAATCTTGACTTGATCACATGCTTGTATCATTGATCTGTCCTCGTCCTTCCTTATTGTTTTTCCTGTGTCATCTTCTTCAGTGGCACTGTACCTGACCCTGCCGATCAGCAAGGTGGAGCACTTCATGTGGACCAGCAACCCGGAGATCAAGCCCAGCATTCCGGAGTAGCCTCCAGAGTTGTGCCTACTGGAGAAGAGCCCCCAGTTCAGCCCATTCAGCCTGCCGAGCTGGATGATGGCACCTTGGTAGGTCTCATCAGGACCTTGATAGCTTCCCAGGATCGTCGAGGAGACGCCTTGCACCAGGTAGTGGCAGATGCTTTGACCAGAGGCGATCATCCAGGGAACAGCACGGCCAACAGCTTCAAGTGCCTGAACCCTCCCTTCTTCGACGGTAGTGAAGATGCGATTGCCACGGACACTTGGCTTCAGGATACCGAGGTGGTTCTGGAAGCAGCAAGGACCCCTGAGAATAAGAAGGTGGCGGTGGTACGCCTGCAGTTGTTGGACATGGCTCGCAGTTGGTGGGCGGCACAAGCCATGGGATTAGTGGCACCCATTGCTTGGGCAGTATTTAGAGAGAGGTTCCAGACGATGTATTTCGATGCTGTGGCTCGGTACGACCTGCAGACCAGATTTACCAACTTGAAGCAAGGAGGCAGAACAGTTGACAGTTATGCATCTGAGTTTTCTAGACTCAGTAGGTTTACCCCCACCTTGGTGGCGACCGAGTTTGATAGGGCCCAGCGGTTCCAGCAGGGATTGTAGATTATCGTAGGACGTAAGGATTGTGCCTGGCTTGTGGAGTGACAGATCACAAGATAGGAGCTTGCCCGAATAGGGGTAGTTCATCCTCTTCCAATCTAACCAGTCCATCGGTTAGGGGACCAGCACCTGTGCAACAGCAGCAGTACCCGAGGCCATTGTTGCCTCAGGCCCAGGCATTTTATCAGCAGAACCAGCAGCAGTACACCCAAGCCCAAGTACAGAGCAGGCAGAGAGGTTTCCAGCAGATGGGACCCGCAGCTAGAGGTCAGGCCATGATGATGGCTATGGAAGAAGAAGTTGCACCAGGTGAGGTTGTGGCAGGTACTATTCTCGTCAACTCCTCTCCAGCATTGGTATTATTTGATTCTGGTGTATCGCATTCATTCATGTCTGCACGATTCGCAACACGGATAGGATTGGAGCCAGAGTTATTATCAGTAAGACTCAATATACTTATTGGTAATGGTCTTGTAGGATTAGAACGAGTGTTTTTCTCGTGTCGGATCATAGTTAGCGGTAGAGAGTTCCCTGCTAGATTTATAGAATTCCCTATGGCAGATATGATGTAGTCTTAGGCATGGATTGGTTGAGGAACCAATATGATAGGATAGACTGCCATGTTGGCAGAGTTGTTTTCAGCATTCCAGGCGAGCCAGAGTTCTCATTTTCCAGAGGAGCAGTGGAGCCATCTTCCCAAGTGTTGCGGATGGCAGTAGCAGCAGTGCAGTTACCCAGGATAGTTGAAGAGTTTCCAGATGTCTTCCCAGAAGAACTTCCAGGGATGCCGTAAGAGCGGGAGATCGAGTTCACAATAGACTTGATCCCCGGGACATCACCAGTATCAGAGCGAGTCTACAGAATGGCGCCTTCAGAGTTGGAGATTTTGTACAAGATGATTGAAGAACTCAGGACCAAAGGATTCATTCGTGCAAGTGGATCGCCTTGGGGAGCCCCGATGCTTCTTGTGAAAAAGAAGGATGGTACGTCCAAGTTATGTGTAGATTATCGTACCTTGAACTCAGAGACAATCAAGAACAGATACCCTCTTCCGAGGATAGATGACTTGTTTGATCAACTCAGAGGGGCTTCAGTGTTCTCGAAGATAGACTTACGATCAGGATACCACCAGATCAGAGTCAGAGAGTAGGACATCCCGAAGATAGCGTTTAGATCAAGATATGGGCATTGGGAGTTCCTTGTTATGCCCTTTGGAGCGACCAATGCGCCGACCGTATTCATGGACCTCATGAATCGTATTTTCATACCTTACTTGGATCAGTTCGTGATCGTGTTCCTAGATGATATCTTGGTCTACAGCAAGAGCGGAGCTGAGCATGAGCAGCATCTCAGAATCGTCCTTCAGACGCTTAGGGAGCACCAGTTGTACGCCAAGTTCAGTAAATGCAAGTTCTGGCTCGATCGTATTTCGTACTTGGGTCACATCATTACCCGAGGAAGAGTGGAAATGGATCCCCAGAAGATTGTGGCTATCAAGGCTTGGCCAGCACCTAGTTCAGTGGCAGAGGTTCGCAGCTTCCTTGGATTGGCCGGCTACTACCGGCGATTCGTTTCAGATTTTGCGAGGATTTCAGCGTCGATGACCCAGTTGACTCGTAAGGATGTGCCGTTTGTTTGGATAGTGGAGTGTCAGAAATCATTCGAGAAGTTGAAGCAAGGTTTGATAACGGCTTCCATTCTCACACTTCCAGATGGGACCGGAGGATTCACAGTTTATTGCGATGCTTCAGGCAGAGGATTGGGATGTGTCTTGATACAGCATGGGAAGGTAATATCTTATGCATCACGCCAACTTCATGACCATGAGAAGAGTTACCCGACCCACGACTTGGAGCTAACAGTAGTAGTGTTTACACTTAAGTTGTAGAGGCACTACTTGTACGGAGATAGAGTGGAGATATTTACTGATCATAAGAGCCTGAAGTATGTTTTCACCCAGAAGGACCTTAATATACGACAGAGAAGATGGCTCGAGCTACTGGTGGACTATGATGTAGATTTGCAGTATCACCCAGGGAAGGCCAACGTTGTAGCAGATGCGTTGAGCAGGTGAGCCGGAGTTATTTCCTGACAGCGTAACCAGAGTTATTGGCAGATTTTCAGAAGATGGGAATTGAAGTGGTTCTTCCTTCCAACGTGGCATTGATGGCCAGTCTACAGGTTCAGTCCAGCATAGTTGAGAGGATCCGAGTGGCGCAGTCTACAGATTCTAAGCTTTAGCGGCTCAGAGCAGAGTATGAGGCAGGAAGAAGGCCAGAGTTGTGCATTCATGAAGATGGTACACTTCGGCACGACACTCATCTTTGTGTACCCAGTGGAGATATCAGACAGGAGGTCATGGCAGAAGCTCACAGTTCACAGTATTCTATTCATCCCGGTGGCACGAAGATGTACCGGGATATTCGTCAGCATTTCTGGTGGAATGGCATGAAGAGGGATATAGCCCGGTTTGTCTCTCGGTGTTTGGTTTACCGGCAGGTTAAAGCTGAACATCAGAGGCCCGCTGGACTTCTTCAGCCCTTACCGATTCTAGAATGGAAGTGGGAGCATGTGACCATGGATTTTGTGACTGGATTGCCTAGATCCCCAGCTGGTAGAGATGCTATTTGGGTTATAGTTGACAGGCTCACGAAGGTGGCTCATTTTCTCCCATTCAGAGTTGGGCAGTCAACGGCTCAGTTGGCAGAGAAGTACCTCAGGCATATTGTCAGGCTTCACGGTGTGCCCGTCAGTATCACCTCGGACCGAGATTCGAGGTTTACATCACACTTTTGGCACAGCCTGCAAGAGAGTTTGGGAACTCGTCTCCAGTTTAGCTCAGCTTATCATCCGCAAACAGATGGCCAGTCAGAGCGCACAATCCAGACTCTTGAAGACATGTTGAGATCTTTTACACTTGACTTCGGTGGTTCGTGGGAAGATCACCTGCACCTGGTGGAGTTCTCATACAATAATAGCTTCCAGGCCAGCATCCAGATGGCACCATTCGAGGCTCTGTATGGTAGGAAGTACAGATCCCCGCTAGCGTGGGATAATGTTGGAGAGAGGCAGATGTTCGGTCCAGAAATGATTGTCCAGACAATTGAAGTGGTCAGAAGGATCAGAGGTTGTCTTCGAGTTGCCCAAGATCGCCAGCGACATTGGGCTGATGCCCATCGACGTCCCTTAGAGTTTGCTATCGGCGACCATGTATTCCTTAGGATCTCGCCTAACCGTGGCGTCATTCGTTTTAGCGTGCGGAGAAAGCTTAGTCCTAGGTATATAGGGCCGTTCGATATCCTGGAGCGAGTAGGAGATGTATCCTATCGTCTTGCTCTTCCGCCGTCGTTAAGTGAGGTGCATGATGTATTCCATGTGTCCCAATTACGACGGTATATCCCGGACCTGAGCCATATCCTAGACCATTCAGAATTGGTTGGTGGTACCAACCTTTCGTACGAGGAGAGGCCCGTGTCTATATTGGACCGGAGAGAGAAGATACTCAAGAACAAGACTATTAGTTTAGTCCGTGTTGCTTGGGGTCATCACTCTCTAGGTGAGTCAACGTGGGAGCGTGAGGACGACATCCGATCGCGATATCCCTACCTGTTTGACTCATAAGGTATAATGTCTTCCTTATGCCTTATGCCTTCCGTCCTTGCTTGCATGCGTGATTGTTTGATTGACTGCTTAGTATAGCTTGCACGTAAATAGTATAACTTGTCCTTGTCTCTCTAGCTCCTTGATTAAATTCCGAGGACGGAACTCTTTTAAGGTGGGTAGAGTTGTAACACCCATATTCGGAATACGTATTTTATCAGGCGTATACGTATTTCGGACCTGTATTTTATTTTCTCGGATTTTGGCCTGTACTTGTAATTGACTTGACATGCAGATTTTGGATTTCTCGTAATTGGGTTTTACCTGGCTTGGTTTTATGTTGTGGAGAAGGTTGGTTTGGTTTGGTTTGGTTTATTTTGCATTGGAGCAGCTTAGCTAACCTCCACCCTACAGTCAACTTATCCTCCACCATTAAAATCCCCACCTAACACTCTCTCTATTCATTACTTTCTTCTATTAATTCTTCTTTCTCTTCCTCTACACAACACCATCACCCATAGGCAAGTGCACCTTGCCACCACATGAGAACCATATTTTATTTATTCATTAGCTAGATTAGGCCATGGTGATCAACATTTGTGCTTGACATTTTTGTGATTTGGAGTCTCCATTGTTCTAGATCTAGGTTTTAATTATTTTCGGATTTACACGGTTTTGATCTATTTTGGTTGGATTTTTGTGGGTTTTGATGCTTCCATGTGGAAGAGAACTCAATTTTACTCAAGTTAGAACTTTGAAATTCTAGATTTGGCTTTGATTTGACCAAGATATGAAGAATGAGATTTTTGGTGTTCTTGATGCTTGCTCTCGGCCTGGAGACAACGACTGCAGCCTGCGCTCTTTAGCGCAGTGCTGGACTGCGCATCCCCCTCGGCCTGCGCTCTTTAGCGCAGCGCCGACCGCGCAGCTTGCCCCATGGTGAACTGCGCTCAACCCCAGCGCGTAGGGACTCTTACGCAGTCTGCTCATGCACAGTCCGCTCATGCGCAATCTGACACATGCGCCATCCCTCCCGCGCACTTCACTCATGCGCAATCTGACCCATGCGCCATCCCTCCCGCGCACTTCACTCATGCGCAATCTGACCCCTGTGCCAACCGGCTCAGCGTAAGCCAACTTTTGCGCAGCTCACTCCTGCGCAGTTGGCCCCTGGCGCACTTGACTCCTGCGCAACCCGACCCCAGGGACCCTTGTGCAATCTGTCCAATCATGGAGATTTGGTTTTATTTTTCCTTAAACTTGGCTTTTCTATAGCCCTGTATATTGATATTTTATTAGATATTTTACGCCCATTTTATATCCTTACGCCTTTTGTCATGAACTTGATTTTACTTAATATGTTTGGAATGACTATTGTACATGGCATGGTATGACAAGGAACTAGCATAACACGACGGTGACCTGTAGGGGTGCACTCCTGACATGACCAACCTGACATGATAGTGGCCCGTCGTGGCGCACTCCTGACAAGTACCCTGACATGATTTATCTTGATGATGTTGCGACGACTAACTTGACTCGTATAATCAACTTGACACCGTGGGTGTTCCTGCTTGCTTGCTTGTGCAATCCACTTGTCTTGTCTTGCATCATGTCTAGGACGTGACTCCCTGGTTCCCACGGTCAGGGATTCATACTGAATATGGATTAGGCTAATGACTAGATCAAACTATAGTTCACGGAGAATTTCCAGTCACAGGCAATCTCGTTATCTGGGCGCTCTTAATTGGACTTGTAGCTTGCCAACGAGTAGAGCACATTTCCAGCGCACTGTCATGTGTTGCACCCTCTAAGTCACCTAAGGGTATATCGTCTCCCGGGCGATGAACCCAACCATACTCTCAACCCGCGAAAGGATAACTGGATGGTCTGCAGGGCTTGGGACTGGGAAATTCTCACTTGCATCTTGTTAGTAATTAGGCTTGTGATAACCCTAGTTAGTTAAAGTAGTAAGCCGTAGTATTTTGCTTGGCCGCTTGTTAATGGATGATGTCTAGCGGTGTCTAAGTCTTGTCTAGTTCCTGTACCCTGGTACTCCTGAGCGTGATTGTTTTACTTGTTGTAATAATAAATGGATAGGGACAAGTGCTATTCAGGCGAAGGGTTACAACCCCGGTCCTCGTTTGGTTTACGGGTTGTAATCTGGCTCCCGGAGTAGTCTCGTACCCCTAGTCGTTTATTGTCCGGCTGTACTTTTATTACTTGTACTTTTCTTCTAATTTCTTATGTTCTGATATGCTGGTTTTGTACTTATTTTGTGGCCTCCTTTGTGGCACTTGCTCTTTCTGGGGTTTGACCCAGCTGGTTTTGTGTGGCCAGATTTCGGACCAGCACCCGAGGATCTACCGAACCTCTAGCCCGATGGTGGCGACTAGAAGGAACCCGGGCTACGAGTGGGTTTTCCATTTTGTTTCGCTCACTCTATTGTAAAATTATTCTTTTGAGGCGTTTAGCCGACGAGCACCTGTTAGCTCGATGCACATTTACTTACTGTCTGCCTACGGGCTGTAAACATGATTAACAAATCCTAGGGTTGATCATGTATGACTAAACTCTTGCTAGTCCTCGTATTTTGTACGACTAGCTTCATGATCAACTGAATATGTAATATTTGGGACGCCTTTTATTGTATATTTGGTGGTCAAACATCTTGTACTTATATTACTTGCTTGAGATTGAGACAATAGGCTTGACCTTAAGAGACCGTTGGCTTGCAGTAAACCCTCATATCTAGACAGCCGTGACCGTATAGCGAGATGGACTTCATTTTAATATACGTAGCTGGCTATGTTCGCCTCCGCTCTCCAGTATTCTGGTTCTGGGGCGTGACATGGTTTAAGTGGTGGCCCATACAGGTCTTGGTATTCAAGATATGTGAGGGTTTATCGGATAGATGTCTCAATCATTACTCGTCCTTGATCTTCGTTCATATCCTCTGAATCTCTGGAATCTTGACTTGATCACATGCTTGTATCATTGATCTGTCCTGGTCCTTCCTTATTGTTTTTCCTGTGTCATCTTCTTCAGCGGCACTGTACCTGACCCTGCCGATCAGCAAGGTGGAGCACTTCATGTGGACCAGCAACCCGGAGATCAAGCCCAGCATTCCGGAGTAGCCTCCAGAGTTGTGCCTACTGGAGAAGAGCCCCCAGTTCAGCCCATTCAGCCTGCCGAGCCGGATGATGGCACCTTGGTAGGTCTCATCAGGACCTTGATAGCTTTCCAGGATTGTCGAGGAGACGCCTTGCTCCAGGTAGTGGCAGATGCTTTGACCAGAGGCGGTCATCCAGGGAACAGCACGGCCAACAGCTTCAAGTGCCTGAACCCTCCCTTCTTCGACGGTAGTGAAGATGCGATTGCCGCGGACGCTTGGCTTCAGGATACCGAGGTGGTTCTGGAAGCAGTAAGGACCCCTGAGAATGAGAAGGTAGCGGTGGTACGCCAACAGTTGTTGGACTTGGCTCGCAGTTGGTGGGCGGCACAAGCCATGGGATTAGTAGCACCCATTGCTTGGGCAGTATTTAGAGAGAGGTTCTAGACGAAGTATTTCGATGCTGTGGCTCGGTACGACCTGCAGACCAGATTTACCAACTTGAAGCAAGGAGGCAGAACAGTTGACAGTTATGCATCTGAGTTTTCTAGACTCAGTAGGTTTACCCCCACCTTGGTGGCGACCGAGTTTGATAGGGCCCAGCGGTTCCAGCAGGAATTATATTTGGAGATCTTGTTGGCAGTCAAGCAGTTTGAGCACCAGACTTTCGATGCAGTATTAAAAGCGGCTAGGAGGCATGAGTACACCTCTCTGAGGATAGTGGATAGGACCGGAGGTAGGAAACGGTCCCACAGTCAGATGCACCAATCATCAGCTCCAGCCCCGGCAGCTAGAAGTTTGACTATTAGAATTCCGAGGCGGGCGGCCTCAGTGATATCGGTTCAGCATTCGACCCCGATGTACCCGTAGCAGCAGAAGCAGAAGCAGACTTCTGCGATGGGATGTTCTCATTGTGGGAAGCCAGGCCATGTAGTGGCAGATTGTCGTAGGGCGCAAGGATTGTGCCTGGCTTGTGGAGCGGCAGATCACAAGATAGGAGATTGCCCGAATAGGGGTAGTTCATCCTCTTCCAATCTAACCAGTCCATCGGTTAGGGGACCAGCACCTGTGCAGCAACAGTAGTACCCGAGGCCATTGTTGCCTCAGGCCCAGGCATTTCATCAGCAGAACCAGCAGCAGTACACCCAAGCCCAAGTGCAAAGCAGGCAGAGAGGTTTCCAGCAGAGGGGACCCGCAGCTAGAGGTCAGGCCATGATGATGGCTATAGAAGAAGAAGTTGCACCAGGTGAGGTAGTGGCAGGTACTGTTCTCGTCAACTCCTCTCCAGCATTAGTATTATTTGATTCTGGTGCATCGCATTCATTCATGTCTGTACGATTCGCGACACGGATAGGATTGGAGCCAGAGTCATTATCAGTAAGACTCAATATACTTACTGGTAATGGTCTTGTAGGATTAGAACGAGTGTTTTCCTCGTGTCGGATCATAGTTAGCGGTAGAGAGTTTCCCGCTAGATTTATAGAATTCCCTATGGCAGACTATGATATAGTCTTAGGCATGGATTGGTTGAGGAACCAATATGCTAGGATAGACTGCCATGTTGGCAGAGTTGTTTTCAGCATTCCAGGCGAGCCAGAGTTCTTATTTTCCAGAGGAGCAGTGGAGCCATCTTCCCAAGTGTTACGGATGGCAGTAGCAGCAGTGCAGTTACCCTGGATAGTTGAAGAGTTTCCAGATGTCTTCCCAGAAGAACTTCCAGGGATGCCGTCAGAGCGGAAGATCGAGTTCACAATAGACTTGATCCCCGGGACAGCACCAGTATCAGAGCGAGTCTACAGAATGGCGCCTTCAGAGTTGGAGATTTTGTACAAGATGATTGAAGAACTCAGGACCAAGGGATTCATTCGTGCAAGTGGATCGCCTTGGGGAGCCCCGATGCTTCTTGTGAAAAAGAAGGATGGTACGTCCAGGTTATGTGTAGATTATCGTACCTTGAACTCAGTGACAATCAAGAACAGATACCCTCTTCCGAGGATAGATGACTTGTTTGATCAACTCAGAGGGGCTTCAGTGTTTTCGAAGATAGACTTACGATCAGGATACCACCAGATCAGAGTCAGAGAGCAAGACATCCCGAAGACAACGTTTAGATCAAGATATGGGCATTGGGAGTTCCTTGTTATGCCCTTTGGAGCGACCAATGCGTCGGCCGTATTCATGGACCTCATGAATCGCATTTTCATGCCTTACTTGGATCAGTTCGTGATCGTGTTCCTAGATGATATCTTGGTCTACAGCAAGAGCGAAGCTGAGCATGAGCAGCATCTCAGAATCGTCCTTCAGACACTTAGGGAGCACCAGTTGTATGCCAAGTTCAGTAAATGCGAGTTCTGGCTCGATCGCATTTCGTACTTGGGTCACATCATTACTCGAGGAGGAGTGGAAGTGGATCCCCAGAAGATTGTGGCTATCGAGGCTTGGCCAGCACCTAGTTCAGTGGCAAAGGTTTGCAGCTTCCTTGGATTGGCCGGCTACTACCGGCGATTCGTTTTAGATTTTACAAGGATTTCAGCACCGATGACCCAGTTGACTCATAAGGATGTGCCGTTTGTTTGGACAGTAGAGTGTCAGGAATCATTCGAGAAGTTGAAGCGAGGTTTGATAACGGCTCCCATTCTCACACTTCCAGATGGGACCGGAGGATTCACAGTTTATTGCGATGCTTCAGGCAGAGGATTGGGATGTGTCTTGATGCAGCATGAGAAGGTAATATCTTATGCATCACGCCAACTTCGTGACCATGAGAAGAGTTACCCGACCCACGACTTGGAGCTAGCAGCAGTAGTGTTTGTACTTAAGTTGTAGAGACACTACTTGTACGGAGATAGAGTGGAGATATTTACTGATCACAAGAGCCTGAAGTATGTTTTCACCCAGAAGGACCTTAATATGCGACAGAGAAGATGGCTCAAGCTACTGGTGGACTACGATGTAGATTTGCAGTATCATCCAGGGAAGGCCAACGTTGTAGCAGATGCGTTGAGCAGGAGAGCCAGAGTTTATTTTCTGACGGCGCAACCAGAGTTATTGGCAGATTTTCAGAAGATGGGAATTGAAGTGGTTCTTCCTTCCAACGTGGCATTGATGGCCAGTCTACAGGTTCAGTCCAGCATAGTTGAGAGGATCCGAGTGGCGCAGTCTACAGATTCTAAGCTTTAGCGGCTCAGAGCAGAGTATGAGGCAGGAAGAATGCCAGAGTTGTGCATTCATGAAGATGGTACACTTCGGCACGACACTCGTCTTTGTGTACACAGTAGAGATATCAGACAGGTGGTCATGGCAGAAGCTCACAGTTCACAGTATTCTATTCATCCCGGTGGCACGAAGATGTACCGGGATATTCGTCAGCATTTCTGGTGGAATGGCATGAAGAGGGATATAGCCCGGTTTGTCTCTCGGTGTTTGGTTTACCAGCAGGTTAAAGCTGAACATCAGAGGCCCGCTGGACTTCTTCAGCCCTTGTCGATTCCAGAATGGAAGTGGAAGCATGTGACCATGGATTTCGTGACTGGATTGCCTAGATCCCCAGCTGGTAGAGATGCTATTTGGGTTATAGTTGATAGGCTCACGAAGGTGGCTCATTTTCTCCCATTCAGAGTTGGGCAGTCAACGGCTCAGTTGGCAAAGAAGTACCTCAGGCATATTGTCAGGCTTCACGGTGTGCCCGTCAGTATCACCTCGGACCAAGATTCGAGGTTTACATCACACTTTTGGCGCAGCCTACAAGAGAGTTTGGGAACTCGTCTCCAGTTTAGCTCAGCTTATCATCCGCAAACAGATGGCCAGTCAGAGCGCACAATCCAGACTCTTGAAGACATGTTGAGATCTTGTACACTTGACTTCGGTGGTTCGTGGGAAGATCACCTGCACCTGGTGGAGTTCTCGTACAATAATAGCTTCCAGGCCAGCATCCAGATGGCACCATTCGAGGCTCTGTATGGTAGGAAGTGCAGATCCCCGCTAGCGTGGGATGATGTTGGAGATAGGCAGATGTTCGGTCCAGAAATGATTGCCCAGACAATTGAAGTGGTCAGAAGGATCAGAGATCGTCTTCGAGTTGCCCAAGATCGCCAGCGACATTGGGTCGATGCCCATCGACGTCCCTTAGAGTTTGCTATCGGCGACCATGTATTCCTTAGGATCTCGCCTAACCGCGGCGTCATTCGTTTTGGCGTGCGGGGAAAGCTTAGTCCTAGGTATATAGGGCCGTTCGATATCCGGGAGCGAGTTGGAGATGTATCCTATCATCTTGCTCTTCTGCCGTCGTTAAGTGAGGTGCATGATGTATTCCATGTATCCCAATTGCGATGGTATATCCCGAACCCGAGCCATATCCTAGACCATTCAGAATTGGTTGTTGGTACCAACCTTTCGTACGAGGAGAGGCCCGTGTCTATATTGGACCGAAGAGAGAAGATACTCAAGAACAAGACTATTAGTTTAGTCCGTGTTGCTTGGGGTCATCACTCTCTAGGTGAGTCAACGTGGGAGCATGAGGACGACATCCGATCGCGATATCCCTACCTGTTTGACTCATAAGGTATAATATCTTCCTTATGCCTTATGCCTTCCGTCCTTGCTTGCATGCGTGATTGTTTGATTGACTGCTTAGTATAGCTTGCATGTGAATAGTATAACTTGTCCTTGTCTCTCTAGCTCCTTGATTAAATTTTGAGGACGGAATTCTTTTAAGGTGGGTAGAGTTGTAACACCCATATTCGGAATACATATTTTATCAGGCGTATACGTATTTCGTACCTGTATTTTATTTTCTCGGATTTTGGCATGTACTTGTAATTGACTTGACTTGCAGATTTTGGATTTCTCGTAATTGGGTATTACCTGGCTTGGTTTTATGTTGTGGAGAAGGTTGGTTTGGTTTGGTTTGGTTTATTTTGCATTGGAGCACCTTAGCTAACCTCCACCCTACAGTCAACTTATCCTCCACTATTAAAATCCCTACCTAACACTCTCTCTCTTTATTACTTTCCTCCATTAATTCTTCTTCCTCTTCCTCTACACAACACCATCACCCATAGGCAAGTGCACCTTGCCACCACATGAGAACCATATTTTATTTATTCATTAGCTAGATTAGGCCATGGTGATCAACATTAGTGCTTGACATTTTTGTGATTTGGAGTCTCGATTGTTCTAGATCTAGGTTTTAACTATTTTTAGATTTACATGGTTTTAATCTATTTTGGTTGGATTTTTGTGGGTTTTGATGCTTCCATGTGGAAGAGAACTCAATTTTACTCAAGTTAGAACTTTGAAATTCTAGATTTGGCTTTGATTTGACCAAGATATGAAGAATGAGATTTTTGGTGTTCTTGATGCTTGCTCTCGGCCTGGAGACGAAGACTGCAGCCTGCGCTCTTTAGCGCAGTGCTGGACTGCGCATCCCCCTCGGCCTGCGCTTTTTAGCGCAGCGCCGACCCCGCAGCTTGCCCCATGGTGAACTGCGCTCAACCCCAGCGCGCAGGGACTCTTGCGCAGTCTGCTCATGCGCAGTCCGCTCATGCGCAATATGACCCATGCGCCATCCCTCCCGTGCACTTCACTCATGCGCAATCTGACCCATGCTCCATCCCTCCTGCGCACTTCACTCATGCGCAATCTGACCCCTGCGCCAACCGGCTCAGCGCAAGCCGACTTTTGCGCAGCTCACTCCTGCGCAGTTGGCCCCTGGCGCACTTGACTCCTGCGCAACCCGACCCCAGGGACCCTTGTGCAATCTGTCCAATCATGGAGATTTGGTTTTATTTTTCCTTAAGCTTGGCTCTTCTATAGCCCTGTATATTGATATTTTATTATATATTTTACGCCCATTTTATATCCTTACGCCTTTTGTCATGAACTTGATTTTACTTAATATATTTGGAATGACTATTGTGCATGGCATGGTATGACAAGGAACTAGCATAACACGACGGTGACCCGTAGGGGTGCACTCCTGACATGACCAACCTGACATGATAGTGGCCCGTCGTGGCGCACTCCTGACATGTACCCTGACATGATTTATCTTGATGATGTTGCGACGGCTAACTTGACTCGTATAATCAACTTGACACCGTGGGTGTTCCTGCTTGCTTGCTTGTGCAATCCACTTGTCTTGTCTTGCATCATGTCTAGGACGTTACTCCCTGGTTCCCACGGTCAGGGATTCATGCTGAATATGGATTAGGCTAATGACTAGATCAAACTATAGTTCACGGAGAATTTCCAGTCATAGGCAATCTCGTTATCTAGGCGCTCTTAATTGGACTTGTAGCTTGCCGACGAGTAGAGCACATTTCCAGCGCACTGTCATGTGTTGCACCCTCTAAGTCACCTAAGGGTATATCGTCTCCCGGGCGATGAACCCAACCATACTCTCAACCCGCGGAAGGATAACTGGATGGTCTGCAGGGCTTGGGACTGGGAAATTCTCACTTGCATCTTGTTAGTAATTATGCTTGTGATAACCCTAGTTAGTTAAAGTAGTAAGCCGTAGTATTTTGCTTGGCCGCTTGTGAATGGATGATGTCTAGCCCTGTCTAAGTCTTGTCTAGTTCCTGTACCCTGGTACTCCTGAGCATGATTGTTTTACTTGTTGTAACAATAAATGGATAGGGACAAGTGCTATTCAGGCGAAGGGTTACAATCCTGGTCCTCGTTTGGTTTACGGGTTGTAATCTGGCTCCCGGAGTAGTCTCGTACCCCTAGTCATTTTTTTTCCGGCTGAACTTTTATTACTTGTACTTTTCTTCCAATTTCTTATGTTCTGATATGCTGGTTTTGTTCTTATTTCGTGGCCTCCTTTGTGGCACTTGCTCTTTCTGGGGTTTGACCCAGCTGGTTTTGTGTGGCCAGATTTCGGAGCAGCACCCGAAGATCTACCGAACCTCCAGCCCGATGGTGGCGACTAGAAGGAACCCGGGCTACGAGTGGGTTTTCCATTTTGTTTCGCTCACTCTATTGTAAAATTATTCTTTTGAGGCGTTTAGCCGACGAGCACCTGTTAGCTCGATGCACATTTACTTACTGTCTGCCTACGGGCTGTAAACATGATTAACAAATCCTAGGGTTGATCATGTATGACTAAACTCTTGCTAGTCCTCGTATTTTGTACGACTAGCTTCATGATCAACTGAATATATAATATTTGGGACGCCTTTTATTGTATATTTGGTGGTCAAACATCTTGTACTTATATTACTTGCTTGAGATTGAGACAATAGGCTTGACCTTAAGAGACCGTTGGATTGCTGTAAACCCTCATATCTAGACAGCCGTGACCGTATAGCGAGATGGACTTCATTTCAATATACGTAGCTGGCTATGTTTGCCCCCGCTCTCCAGTATTCTGGTTCTGGGGCGTGACATGGTTTAAGTGGTGGCCCATGCAGGTCTTAGTATTCAAGATATGTGAGGGTTTACCGGATAGATGTCTCAATCATTACTCGTCCTTGATCTCCGTTCATATCCTCTGAATCTCTGGAATCTTGACTTGATCACATGCTTGTATCATTGATCTGTCCTGGTCCTTCCTTATTATTTTTCCTGTGTCGTCTTCTTCAGTGGTACTGTACCTGACCCTGCTGATCAGCAAGGTGGAGCACTTCATGTGGACCAGCAATCCGGAGATCAAGCCCAGCATTCCGGAGTAGCCTCTAGAGTTGTGCCTACTGGAGGAGAGCCCCCAGTTCAGCCCGTTCAGCCTGCCGAGCCGGATGATGGCACCTTGGTAGGTATCATCAGGACCTTGATAGCTTCCCAGGATCGTCGAGGAGACGCCTTGCACCAGGTAGTGGCAGATGCTTTGACCAGAGGCGGTCATCCAGGGAACAGTACGGCCAACAGCTTCAAGTGCCTGAACCCTCCCTTCTTCGACGATAGTGAAGATGCGATTGCCGCGGACGCTTGGCTTTAGGATACCGAGGTGGTTCTGGAAGCAGCAAGGACCCCTGAGAATGAGAAGGTGGCGGTGGTACGCCTGCAGTTGTTGGACTTGGCTCGTAGTTGATGGGCGGCACAAGCCATGGGATTAGTCGCACCCATTGCTTGTGCAGTATTTAGAGAGAGGTTCCAGACGAAGTATTTCGATATTGTGGCTCGGTACGACCTGCAGACCAGATTTACCAACTTGAAGCAAGGAGGCAGAACAGTTGACAGTTATGCATCTGAGTTTTCTAGACTCAGTAGGTTTACCCCCACCTTGGTGGCGACCGAGTTTGATAGGGCCCAGCGGTTCCAACAGGGATTGCATTTGGAGATCTTGTTGGCAGTCGAGCAGTTCGAGCACCAGACGTTCGATGCAGTATTGAGAGCGGCTAGGAGGCATGAGTACACCTCCCAGAGGATAGTGGATAGGACCGGAGGTAGGAAGCGGTCCCACAGTCAGATACTCCAATCATCAGCTCCAGCCCCGGCAGCTAGAAGTTTGACTATTGGAACTCCGAGGCGGGCGGCCTCAGTGATGTTGGTTCAGCATTCGACCTCGACGTACCCGCAGCAGCAGAAGCAGAAGCAGACTTCCGCGATGGGATGTTCTCATTGTGGGAAGCCAGGCCATGTAGTGGCAGATTGTCGTAGGGCGCAAGGATTGTGCCTGGCTTGTGGAGCGGCAGATCACAAGATAGAAGCTTGTCCGAATAGGGGTAGTTCATCCTCTTCCAATCTAACCAGTCCATTGGTTAGGGGACCAGCACCTGTGCAGCAGCAGTAGTACCCGAGGCCATTGTTGCCTCAAGCCCAGGCATTTCATCAGCAGAACCAGCAGCAGTACACCCAAGCCCAAGTACAGAGCAGGCAGAGAGGTTTCCAGCAGAGGGGACCCGCAGCTAGAGGTCAGGCCATGATGATGGCTATGGAAGAAGAAGTTGCACCAGGTGAGGTAGTGGCAGGTACTATTCTCGTCAACTCCTCTCCAGCATTGGTATTATTTGATTCTGGTGCATCGCATTCATTCATGTCTGCACGATTCGCATCACGGATAGGATTGGAGCCAGAGTCATTATCAGTAAGACTCAATATACTTACTGGTAATGGTCTTATAGGATTAGAACGAGTGTTTTCCTCGTGTCGGATCATAGTTAGCGGTAGAGAGTTCCCCGCTAGATTTATAGAATTCCCTATGACAGACTATGATGTAGTCTTAGGCATGGATTGGTTGAGGAACCAATATGCTAGGATAGACTGCCATATTGGCAGAGTTGTTTCAGCATTCCAGGCGAGCCAGAGTTCTCATTTTCCAGAGGAGCAGTGGAGCCATCTTCCCAAGTGTTGCGGATGGCAGTAGCAGCAGTGCAGTTACCCAGGATAGTTGAAGCGTTTCCAAATGTCTTCCCAGAAGAACTTCCAGGGATGCCGTCAGAGCGGGAGATCGAGTTCACAATAGACTTGATCCCCGGGACAGCACCAGTATCAGAGCGAGTCTACAGAATGGCACCTTCAGAGTTGGAGATTTTGTACAAGATGATTGAAGAACTCAGGACCAAGGGATTCATTCGTGCAAGTGGATCGCCTTGGGGAGCCCCGATGCTTCTTGTGAAAAAGAAGGATGGTACGTCTAGGTTATGTGTAGATTATCGTACCTTGAACTCAGTGACAATCAAGAACAGATACCCTCTTCCGAGGATAGATGACTTGTTTGATCAACTCAGAAGGGCTTCAGTGTTCTCGAAGATAGACTTACGATCAGGATGCCACCAGATCAGAGTCAGAGAGCAGGACATCCCGAAGACAGCGTTTAGATCAAGATATGGGCATTGGGAGTTCCTTGTTATGCCCTTTGGAGCGACCAATGCGCCGACCGTATTCATGGACCTCATGAATCGCATTTTCATGCCTTACTTGGATCAGTTCGTGATCGTGTTCCTAGATGATATCTTGGTCTACAGCAAGAGCGAAGCTGAGCATGAGCAGCATCTCAGAATCGTCCTTCAGACGCTTAGGGAGCACCAGTTGTACGACAAGTTCAGTAAATGCGAGTTCTGGCTCGATCGTATATCGTACTTGGGTCACATCATTACTCGAAGAAGAGTGGAAGTGGATCCCCAGAAGATTGTGGCTATCAAGGCTTGGCCAGCACCTAGTTCAGTGGCAGAGGTTCGCAGCTTCCTTGGATTGGCCGGCTACTACCGGCGACTCGTTTCAGATTTTGTAAGGATTTCAGCGCCGATGACCCAGTTGACTCGTAAGGATGTGCCGTTTGTTTGGACAGTGGAGTGTCAGGAATCATTCGAGAAGTTGAAGCGAGGTTTGATAACGGCTCCCATTCTCACACTTCCAGATGGGACCGGAGGATTCACAGTTTATTGCGATGCTTCAGGCAGAGGATTGGGATGTGTCTTGATGCAGCATGGGAAGGTAATATCTTATGCATCACGCCAACTTCGTAACCATGAGAAGAGTTACCCGACCCACGACTTGGAGCTAGCAGCAGTAGTGCTTGCACTTAAGTTGTAGAGGCACTACTTGTACGGAGATAAAGTGGAGATATTTACTGATCACAAGAGCCTGAAGTATGTTTTCACCCAGAAGGACCTTAATATGCGACAGAGAAGATGGCTCGAGCTACTGGTGGACTACGATGTAGATTTATAGTATCACCCAGGGAAGGCCAACGTTGTAGCAGATACGTTGAGCAGGAGAGCCGGAGTTTATTTCCTGACGGCGCAACCAGAGTTATTGGCAGATTTTTAGAAGATGGGAATTGAAGTGGTTCTTCCTTCCAACGTGGCATTGATGGCCAGTCTACAGGTTCAGTCCAGCATAGTTGAGAGGATCCGAGTGGTGCAGTCTACAGATTCTAAACTTTAGCGGCTCAGAACAGAGTATGAGGCAGGAAGAAGGCCAGAGTAGTGCATTCATGAAGATGGTACATTTCGGCACGACACTCGTCTTTGTGTACCCAGTGGAGATATCAGATAGGAGGTCATGGCAGAAGCTCAAAGTTCACAGTATTCTATTCATCCCGGTGGCACGAAGATGTACCGGGATATTCGTCAGCGTTTCTGGTAGAATGGCATGAAGAGGGATATAGCCCGGTTTGTCTCTCGGTGTTTGGTTTACCAGCAGGTTAAAGCTGAACATCAGAGGCCCGCTGGACTTCTTCAGCCCTTCCCGATTCCAGAATGGAAGTGGGAGCATGTGACCATGGATTTTGTGACTGGATTGCCTAGATCTCCAGCTGGTAGAGATGCTATTTGGGTTATAGTTGACAGGCTCACGAAGGTGGCTCATTTTCTCCCATTCAGAGTTAGGCAGTCAACGGCTCAGTTGGCAGAGAAGTACCTCAGGCATATTGTCAGGCTTCACGGTGTGCCCGTCAGTATCACCTCGGACCGAGATTTGAGGTTTACGTCACACTTTTGGCACAGCCTGTAAGAGAGTTTGGGAACTCGTCTCCAGTTTAGCTCAGCTTATCATCCGCAAACAGATGGCCAGTCAGAGCGCACAATCCAGACTCTTGAAGACATGTTGAGATCTTGTACACTTGACTTCGGTGGTTCGTGGGAAGATCACCTGTACCTGGTGGAGTTCTCATACAATAATAACTTCCAGGCCAGCATCCAGATGGCACCATTCGGGGCTTTGTATGGAAGAAAGTGCAGATCCCCGCTAACGTGGGATGATATTGGAGAGAGGCAGATGCTCGGTCCAGAAATGATTGCCCAGACAATTGAAGTGGTCAGAAGGATCAGAGATCGTCTTCGAGTTGCCCAAGATCGCCAGCGACATTGGGCTGATGCCCATCGACGTCCCTTAGAGTTTGCTATCGGCGACCATGTATTCCTTAGGATCTCACCTAACCGCGGCGTCATTCGTTTTGGCGTGCGGAGAAGGCTTAGTCCTAGGTATATAGGGCCGTTCGATATCCTGGAGCGAGTAGGAGATGTATCCTATCGTCTTGCTCTTCCGTCGTCGTTAAGTGAGGTGCATGATGTATTCTATCTGTCCCAATTGCGACGGTATATCCCGGACCCGAGCCATATCCTAGACCATTCAGAATTGGTTGTTGGTACCAACCTTTCGTACGAGGAGAGGCCCGTGTCTATATTGGACCGGAGAGAGAAGATACTCAAGAACAAGACTATTAGTTTAGTCCGTGTTGCTTAGGATCATCACTCTCTAGGTGAGTCAACGTGGGAGCGTGAGGACGACATCCGATCGCGATATCCCTACCTGTTTGACTCATAAGGTATAATGTCTTCCTTATGCCTTATGCCTTCTGTCCTTGCTTGCATGCGTGATTGTTTGATTGACTGCTTAGTATAGCTTGCATGTGAATAGTATAACTTGTCCTTGTCTCTCTAGCTCCTTGATTAAATTTCGAGGACGGAATTCTTTTAAGGTGGGTAGAGTTGTAACACCCATATTCGGAATACGTATTTTATCAGGCGTATACGTATTTCGGACCTGTATTTTATTTTCTCTGATTTTGGCCTGTACTTGTAATTGACTTGACTTGCGGATTTTGGATTTCTCGTAATTGGGTTTTACCTGGCTTGGTTTTATGTTGTGGAGAAGGTTGGTTTGGTTTGGTTTGGTTTATTTTGCATTGGAGCACCTTAGCTAACCTCCACCCTACACTCAACTTATCCTCCACCATTAAAATCCCCACCTAACACTCTCTCTCTTCATTACTTTCCTCCATTAATTCTTCTTCTTCTTCCTCTACACAACACCATCACCCATAGGCAAGTGCACCTTGCCACCACATTAGAACCACATTTTATTTATTCATTAGCTAGATTAGGCCATGGTGATCAACATTAGTGCTTGACATTTTTGTGATTTAGAGTCTCCATTGTTCTAGATCTAGGTTTTAACTATTTTTGGATTTACATGGTTTTGATCTATTTTGGTTGGATTTTTGTGGGTTTTGATGCTTCCATGTGGAAGAGAACTCAATTTTACTCAAGTTAGAACTTTGAAATTCTAGATTTGGCTTTGATTTGACCAAGATATGAAGAATAGGATTTTTGGTATTCTTGATGCTTGCTCTCGGCCTGGAGACGAAGACTGCAGCCTGCGCTCTTTAGCGCAGTGCAGGACTGCGCATCCCCCTCGGCCTGCGCTCTTTAGCGCAGCGCCGACCGTGCAGCTTGCCCCATGGTGAACTGCGCTCAACCCCAGCGCGCAGGGACTCTTGCGCAGTCTGCTCATGCGCAGTCCGCTCATGCGCAATCTGACCCATGCGCCATCCCTCCCGTGCACTTCACTCATGCGCAATCTGACCACTGCGCCAACCGGCTCAGAGCAAGCCAACTTTTGCGCAGCTCACTCCTGCGCAGTTGGCCCCTGGCGCACTTGACTCCTGTGCAACCCGACCCCAGGGACCCTTGTACAATCTGTCCAATCATGGAGATTTGGTTTTACTTAATATGTTTGGAATGACTATTGTACATGGCATGGTATGACAAAGAACTAGCATAACACGACGGTGACCCGTAGTGGTGCACTCCTGACATGACCAACCTGACATGATAGTGGCCCGTCGTGGCGCACTCCTGACAAGTACCCTGACTTGATTTATCTTGATGATGTTGCGACGGCTAACTTGACTCGTATAATCAACTTGACACCGTGGGTATTCCTGCTTGCTTGCTTGTGCAATCCACTTGTCTTGTCTTGCATCATGTCTAGGACGTGACTCCCTGGTTCCCACGGTCAGGGATTCATACTGAATATGGATTAGGCTAATGACTAGATCAAACTATAGTTCATGGAGAATTTCCAGTCACAGGCAATCTCGTTATCTGGGCGCTCTTAATTGGACTTGTAGCTTGCCGACGAGTAGAGCACATTTCCAGCGCACTGTCATGTGTTGAACCCTCTAAGTCACCTAAGGGTATATCGTCTCCCGGGCGATGTACCCAACCATACTCTCAACCCGCGGAAGGATAACTGGATGGTCTGCAGGGCTTGGGACTGGGAAATTCTCACTTGCATCTTGTTAGTAATTAGGCTTGTGATAACCCTAGTTAGTTAAAGTAGTAAGCCGTAGTATTTTGCTTGGCCGCTTATGAATGGATGATGTCTAGCCCTGTCTAAGTCTTGTCTAGTTCCTGTACCCTGGTACTCCTGAGCATGATTGTTTTACTTGTTGTAACAATAAATGGATAGGGACAAGTGCTATTCAGGCGAAGGGTTACAACCCCGGTCCTCGTTTGGTTTACGGGTTGTAATCTGGCTCGCGGAGTAGTCTCGTACCCCTAGTCGTTTAGTGTCCGGCTGTACTTTTATTACTTGTACTTTTCTTCCAATTTCTTATGTTCTGATATGCTGGTTTTGTTCTTATTTCGTGGCCTCCTTTATGGCACTTGCTCTTTCTGGGGTTTGACCCAGCTGGTTTTGTGTGGCCAGATTTTGGAGCAGCACTCGAGGATCTACCGAACCTCCAGCCCGATGGTGGCGACTTGAAGGAACCCGGGCTACGAGTGGGTTTTCTATTTTGTTTCGCTCACTCTATTGTAAAATTATTCTTTTGAGGCGTTTAGCCGACGAGCACCTGTTAGCTCGATGCATATTTACTTACTGTCTGCCTACGGGCTGTAAACATGATTAACAAATCCTAGGGTTGATCATGTATGACTAAACTCTTGCTAGTCCTCGCATTTTGTACTACTAGCTTCATGATCAACTGAATATGTAATATTTGGGACGCCTTTTATTGTATATTTGGTGGTCAAACATCTTGTACTTATATTACTTGCTTGAGATTGAGACAATAGGCTTGACCTTAAGAGACCGTTGGCCTGCAGTAAACCTTCATATCTAGACACCCGTGACCGTATAGCGAGATGGACTTCATTTTAATATATGTAGCTGGCTATGTTCACCCCCGCTCTCCAGTATTCTGGTTCTGGGGCGTGACATATACACACATATCCATTTTCTGTGACAACACTAGCACTATCAATTTGACTAAGAATCCAGTATGTCACTCTCGCACTAAACATATCGAGATTTGACATCATTTTCTTAGAGATCATCAACAAAATGGAGATATAAACCTTGTATACATAGACACAGAAATGTAATTAGCTAACATCTTCACAAAACCTCTAGCGGAAGATCGTTTCAATTATTTACGTCGGAAATTAGGAATTTTAGATGTCAATAATATTAATTAATTTTATTTTATACAATAATTTTTCAATACTCAAAAACTAATTTTGAGACAAGCCTACAAAGGGTCTATTTGTCACCACGACTACGGTTGAAGCGAAGCGGTTTTAATTGTTTCCCGGTTAACTCCCGTTAGCTGGGACAATACCCCTACAGCTAATCTGAAACAGTCGCTATGTAATAAAATTTAATTTGTAAAATAATATTAATTATATTAATTGAAATTTTAAAATTACTAAACTTAGAATTAAATAATTGAAAGGGGATGATGAAAAGGATGTGGCCTACAAAATTATTTTTTTAAAAATTCATCAAAAGAACCCTAGGCGAACTCGGCCCGAGTTTGGCCAGAGTTCTATTGGTGGTATATGTTTTTAAGTCAGAACCCGAGACCCCCTCCTCTCCATCTCTTCCAAACTCCTCCAAACAGCAGCAGCAGTCGCCCGAACCTCTCCAAAACCCTAGCTTTTCTCCAACTCCTTGCTCCTAAACCGGTTGGAGATTTCTATCCAAATTTTGGATTCGTGCGCAGAATTTCCATCTCTACAACATACTCAATTTTTGGAGGTATAACTCTCTCCTTCAATCTCCTTCAATTTTATTAGTTTCTATTCAAATTTGAAAGAAATGCCTAAGGGATTCACTCCTTCCAAGAGGAAGAAGACCAATGCCAGTAAAGAGGTACTGTCTTCGAATCCACTAGAGGATTCCCTCTTTTCCTCGGTCCAATCGGCCGATGGTGCATACAATGAGTTTTATTTTGAAACTCATGACCAATCATTACTATGGTATGGTTATTTTATCATGCGCACCATATGCACTGGCGCCTCGGTTAGGTGGACTGTGTTTTCTGACCACCGTCCTTACTTTGAGGCATTAGGGTTACACCGACTTGTCCCCAAAAAATTCTCTATAGCTACTAATGCCATTAGATCGTTTTACTGCAACTTTGTGTTAGACACTTTTGATGTTAAGACTCGTGTCGAAGGTATTAACATCGATTTCAATGATGTCTTGTTAGCAGAAATCCTGTCCTGCTCGATAATATCACTGATTTCAATTTTTTCGATGGCACGACTCTTCTCAGTTTCAAGAATGATCTGTGTGCACCTGCGCGTGTTCGTTCTAAAAAGTTCAAGGCTGCAAACTTGAACTTGTTTAACTATGAGTTACATCGCATCATCTATTCCACTATTCTTCCAAAATCCACTATAAAAGATGATGTTACCAATCTTGAACTATCTGCCTTCTACCACATCATCAAGGGAATTCTATTTTTGGTTTCCAAGACTATTATCCAGATAATGGGACGATGTTGCGCAAGAGATCAAAATCTCTCTTATGCGATGTTCATTCCACGCATCTTTCAGCATTTTGACATCGATCTATCTACTTGTGCTATGGACCCTGAGCCCAAGTATCTTCAGCTGTCCCGTTGCAGCACAACCACTCCTCCTTCTGTACCTGCTCCACCTCCTCAGGCATACCCTATGTCTTTTGAGGGTATTCATCAACACCTATCGGATCCGCGAACATTCATCATTGATACATCCACGGAACGTAAGTTCTGCGATGTGAGTCGATTTCAGGCACTCGCCAACTCCTTTGTCAATTTTCGTTTTGCCCAGACTAGACACTCTGCCAGTTCTCTTCCCAGAGATCCTGCTGTCTCCGGATACCGCTATGAGGATGAGGCAGTACACTCTCTTTCATCCCGGTAACGCTTATGACTGGTACCGTGGTTCTGGTGCTACTCCACACCATTCTGGAGATGGCACTTCTGGAGCTGGTCCATCCGGATATGGTGGACGTGCCAGCACTGCTGATGATGATGAGGATTTGTGATCTAGACGTATTACATTTTATCTAGATGTCACACTTTTTGAGACTTTATTATGTCTTTGTTTATTTGGAAATGCTCGGATATTCCAAGATATCAGTACTTTATCTTTTAGTTTACTTTTGCATTTGAGATAGTGACTTTCTGAGCTAATGTATTGTGAACATCTTTTTATGCTCTGCTTAGCATATTATATCATTTAGTTTAGATTCATTTTCTTGATACAACACTATCTCTTTATGCTTCAATATTAACTGCCTGTGAAATATTATTTTTTTCTTTCTATTTATTATGTTTATATTTCTTCAACGATTGTTTCTTATGCATGCATTGCGGGGGAGATTTTCTCTTTGCAATTATTTTGCTAAGTGACAATGGGGAAGAAATAGGATCTAACATCTTTTGCAGGATACAAGAACAATTGTTTTTCAGGATACAGTACAATTTTGTTTACTCAGAGGTAATATGGACATAGTAAATACGGAATATTTGGTAGTAGAATCTTCCTTCCTCAGAGGTAATATGTACATGGCAAGGATAGACTTTACGGATGTATAGAACGACTCCGAGGTGATATGGACGTGAAAGGTTCTATAGATAATCATGACAATCACGGGGTTTGTCATAGAAGGGGTGTTTACTTAGAGGTAATATGGACATGGTAAACACAAAACTTTTGGTAGGGTGTAGAAAAACAACTCAGAGGTTATATGGACGTAAAATATTTTCTAGATTTTTATGACAACACAAGGTTATCATGGAAGAAACGACTACTCAGAGGTAATATAGACGTGGTAGACGTGAACTTCGTTAGGGTGTAGAGTAACAATTCAAAGGTAGTATGGACACGAAATGTTTTCTAGATAGCTAGACAACACGAGGTTATCATGGAAGGAATGACTACTTAGAGGTAATATGGACGTGGTAGGCATGAACTTCGTTAGGGTGTAGAAAAAGAATTCAGAGGTTATATGGACGTGAAATGTTTTCTCTACGAAGGGAATATGAAAGAGGTAAATTCATTAATAGAATTCAAGAACATCCGTGGGGGATGCAGAAATATATGCCGGACCTCAGATATAGTATTTCTTCAGGAACTTGCCATTGATTGGCATCATTAGCAAGTCACAGTTAGGTTTGGCTAGTCGGTAGGCCACATTGGAGTCGACCGCCTCTATGACGAACGGTCCTTCCCACTTGGGCTCGAACTTCCCAGTCGTCTTGTGAGTCATCACCATCGGTCTTCGAACTGATAAGACGAGCTCACCCACTTGGAATGCTCTTTCCCGGACCTTTTTATTGAAGGCCCCGAAAATCTGAGCTTGATAAAGCTCGATCCGTTACTGAGCTAGCAGACACTTTTCGTCCAACGCCTCTAACTCTTGTAGTCGCCGATGTTGATTGTCTTCGTTAGTCAGCTAGTTGGTGATGGCTACCCGTAAAGATGGTATTTGGATCTCCAGAGGGAGCACCGCCTCGCTCCTATAGGCAAAAGAAAATGGTGTGTTGCCCGTGGGTGTCCGAACTGTCGCACGGTAAGCCCATAGACATTTGTCTAGCTTCTCATTTCAGTCGCGCTTATTAGAAGATATGAGTTTCTAGAGCAGCTTGACAATAGTCTTGTTGAATGCTTCGGCTAGTCCATTTGCTGTAGGATTGTAAGCCATTGACGCTACATTCTGTATTAGATTCTTATCGCAGAACTGATATAATGCGTAGCTCACGAACTAAGGGCCGTTGTCGTGGATAATCCTTCTGGGAACTCTGAAGTGGTATATGACGTGATACTTAACAAAGTTAATCACATTCAAGGTTTTCACCTCAGCCAGAGGTGTTGCTTCCGCCCACTTAGAAAAGTAGTCGATGATGGTGAGGATGAACTGGTGTCCTTTGGAGGACGGTGGGCTAATCGGCCCAATGATGTCCATTCCCCATGCTTAGAACGGCTAGGCGACCTCCGTGGGGTGTAGGAACTCAGAAGGTTGGTAGATGAAGTCTGCATGCAACTGACATACCTGACACTTCTTTGCATAATCAATGGCATCTGCCATTATAGTGGGCCGGTAGTAGCCCATGCGACGCAGTCGGTCCTGCAACTTAGGACCAGGCTGATGGAATCTGCAGGTGCCATCGTATGCCTCCCGGAGTGCCTCTTGCGCTTCTATCTTGGATAAATATTGCAGGAGAAGCCCGTCGTATGGACGATGATACAACATTTTGGTAGCCGTATCATAGAAGAACCGGAGAGAGCATCTCTTGACAGAAGTAGCTTCCTTCGGGTCTTCGGGTAGGATTTCGTAGTCTGTGTAGTCTATGAACGATAATTGCCAGTCCCAAACATAGTCTATGAACGGTAATTGCCAGTCCCAAACATCAACATTAGTATCTATTTGTACTGAGTAACTTAGACACGTATGTAGATTGTTCTTCGGGCAAACTAGCTCTCGATCCATCACTTTGACAGTATATTGGTGTCCAGCAGGAGCTACCAGAGAAGCGACAAGGCCAATGAGTGCGTTGGCCTCCAAGTTTTGCAACCGAGGTACATGATCTATAAAAAACCCTGTAAAGGTAGAAATGATATTGATTGCTATCTGGTGATAAGGAACAAGATCTTCATGTTGGACCTCGTATTATCCTCGAACCTGGTTGATAATCAGTTTTGAGTCGCCATAGGCCTCGATGCAGTCAACCCCCAACTGTTTAGCGAGCTGGAGTCCAATGATGAGAGCGTTATGCTCAGCAAAATTATTGGTGCATGACTCCATGAGGGAGTATGCAGGGTGGATGACTAGGTCGTCGGGAGTGATGAGAATGACTTCGACCCCTGCGATGATCTCGTCCTTCGGTCCTGTTCATGAAGCGCCGTCAAAGAACATATGCCAAACATAGTTATCTGAGATGGCATTGGACTCTAGGACTTCATCGAGAATGTCATCGTAGAGCTTTGATGTCTCTGGCACAGGGTGTGCTGCCAAGAAGTCGGCCAATGCTTGGCCCTTGACTGCCTTTTGTGGGACGAATACTATGTCATAAGGAGTCAAGATTATCGAAGATGTGGCTAATCGCGAGTTTAAAGCCCCTGCCTTAGTCATGAGAACTTTGAGGGGGTTGACTCGGGAGACGACGTAGATTGTCTGTCCGTTTACATAATAGCACGTCTTCTGGATGGCGAAGAGTAGAGCAAGACACTCCTTCTCTACAAGATTATACTGATGCTCAACCCCAATCATGGTCCTGCTGAGATAGTAGATTGCTTGTTCATGGCCTTTGATGCTTCTTTAGGCTATAAAAGCACCAATAGAATGGTCCATAGCTCAGACATATAGCAGGAAGGGCCTCCCTATGACCAGTGCCACTAGTACTAGAGGACTAGTGAGGTACATTTTGATGTCGTTGAACGCACGCTGGCATTCTTCGGTCCAGACAAACGAAACTCCTTTCTTCATGAGTTTGGTGAAGGGTTGACATCGACCAGAGAGATTTGCTGTGAATCTTCTGATATATGCCAAGCGTCCTTATAGGCCTCGAAGCTCACAAAGATTCTTCGGAGGAGCCATATCCAAGATCGCCTTAGTCTTCTCAGGGTCAATATGAATACACTTGACTGTGACGATGACGCCCAAGAACTTGCCACTGGAGACTCCCAAGAAAGACTTGGTTGGCTTCATCTTTATTCGATGTGTCCGTATCAAGTCGAACTCCGTCCTTAATCGTCCAAATGGCTTGATTTCTTCTTGTTTTTAACGACAATGTCATCATTGTAACATTCTACCATTTTTTGGAGGTGTTTGCTGAATATGGTAATTATAGCCCTCTGGTATGTTGCTTCCACATTTTTTAACCCGAAGGACATTACTGTGTAACAGTATATCCCTTTTAGAGTCCAGAGTGAAGTATGCTTCTCGTCTTTAGGGAACATCTTGATCTGGTTGTAGCATGAGAAACCATCCATTAAGGACATACGCTCGAAGCCATAAGTGTTGTCAATTTTCACGTCGGTGATCGGGAGGGGGAACTTGTCTTTTGGACAAGCCGAGTTGAGATCCCTGAAGTCTATGCAGACTCGAATCTTTCTGTTCTTTTTAGTGACTGGGATAATATTGGCCACCCAATCTGGATGTTGCTCTTCGCGAATGAATCCACTCTCTATGAGTTTGTCGACTTCTTTCTCAATATCATCCATGATATTGGGGCAGAAACGACGCTGTTGCTATTTGACAGGCTTATCATCGGACAAGATGTTGAGACGGCACATGACAATTTATGGGTTTAAACCCGGCATATCTTCATAGCTCCAAGAAAAGACATCGATGTACTCTCGAATAAGCTGTATCAGAGATTTTTTGTCATGTTCAGTCAAGCTTTTGCTGATGAAGATGGGTTTAGGGAAAGCCTCATCTCCTAGTTGGGCTTGGATGACCTCATCTTCAGTGGGAGGTTCGTGCTGTTCGAAGCGCCATTCTTATTGGGATACCAGGTGTTAAGCCCAGGGTTCATCCTCGAACAATTCGAGTAACTGGTCTTCATCCTCGACTGGGGGATCTGCAGAGACCATATTGATGGACAATATCTTCTTGAAGGCTTGGCCGATACTGTTATCAGAGTCCTAGGTTGAGGAGTCGGAGGAGTGTGAATGCATCATGACCTCCGGCTCTGATCTCTTCGAAGCTGTTGTGGGTATAACGTACCCCAACCCCGGGCGAGTACGTTAGTTGTAATTTTGGGACTTTTTTTTTGGAGCATGAAGTCGTAATGGAAGGCGTCGACCTTTGCCATTTTTCAGACATATGTCGTTGTTCAAGACGTTACCCATTTTCTGGATAAGGTGTTTGGCTTGAGTAGTGTAACGGTAGAGTTACATCTTGCTATTATTGGGTTCTGGTTCTGTCGGAGCCAGCCGCTGAGGATGCTCCAATCGACCGAAGATAATGGGTTCTTCCTCTTTCTTTCTCGCTGGAACCAAGAAGTAGGTACCTCGGGGAGAGACAACTCAGCTTACGAGATTAGCGATTATCATTTGCGTTCATAACATATACATAGCATTGTCTAAGAAATACTTAGTGTTCCACTGTGCACACGAGTAATTCAAAGACAGCTTTTTATTAAAGAAATATGAAATCTTATCCCGAGGGATTACATCATCTAAGGAGTGTGCCTCGGTATCGACGCATATGTAGTCTCCCAACTCTTCATCTGTGAGCACTATGGCTGCCGTGGAAGAAGGTGGAGGAGGTTTTCCCTTCAACTTGACTATCGAGGGGGCTGTAGTCGGAGGTTCCTGTGACCTCAGAGTTGGCTTTGGAGCCTTTCAGGGAAGCTTTATTTGCATAGACTCCCGTCTAGCAGCTGATATCGTCGAGGGCGACCGAGCTGGAGCCTTTCCTCGAAGCTTTATGACGAGAGGAGCTGACGTCTTGGGAGGTTTCCTCTTCAATCGAACCCTCAATGGTTCTTTTGCTATAGCCACACTTTCTGGTGCAGTATCTGCCTTATCGTCGGTATCATTGCCATCATCGTCCCATGGGACTGACTTGTACAGATTAGCATCTATATAGTATGCTTCGAGTCCTCAGAATGGATCGATGTCAGCGAACTCGGTCTTGATAGTCCCGTCGTTGGCCACATATTTTATGCATTGATAGAGAGTGGAGGGTACGATCATGTATTCATGAATCTATGGTCATCCTAATAGCATGTTGCAGTTTATATCAGCGTCAATGACCTAGCAAGTCACGTCGGTCTAGAGGTTACCTATTTGACATTTTAGGCGAATCTTGCCTAGGTGCTCGCTCTTTCCAGGATTGAAGCCGCTGATCGTAGTGTTTGATGTAGTCAGCCGATACATCGGGATCCCCAAATCTCGGAGTAAACTCCGAGGGATGATACTAAGAGAAGATCCATGGTCGTTGTGGATGCGATCGACCTTAATGGCACCAACATACCCCGTATAGTACAGGGGCCTATTGTGCCGGTTGTTCTTCAAAAATATGTCATGCTGAGTGAAGGTGATGTTAGGAATAACCTCGACCATACTGTGACAATATGGGCGAGCGGCAGGATCCTCTTTGGGCGGTTGCACCTGAGTGAGGAAGGAGTCAACATTCTGTAAAGCTTTGCTGAGGGCGTCTCGAGTCTCTTTGGAGAGACGGAGGAGCTCGAAGAGTGACAGTTGAGCCAGAGTATTGGCAAGCTGTGCCTAATATGTTGAAGTTGTAGGGCTTGATCGGCCCTACAGCCGAGTCTTTTCTCAGAGACTTGTCAAAGCGAACCTCATTCTGCCTCTGTTTATCTGCGATAGGTGCTCGAGACGGGCCTGCTTCTGACGCCTCGGGGGCAGAGGACGCAACCGGTGGAGATATTTCTTCCTCTGGTGCTTGGTTATCTTCTTGTTGGTGAGCCGAGTGAGTGGTAACCAGAGTGTCATCAGTCGATGTAGAGACCATACGACATGATTTGACTTTCTTTCCCTTGATAGAGTGCACTGTAGGCATCATCATGTCTGGGAAAAGATCAGGGTGGACCCACATAGCTTCGCCTCGCAGCGTTGTAAATAGGATGAGGCCTTGATCGTTGTCACGGGCCGGTAGAAGATTGATTACTTCTATCGTTGCTCTCGGGATGGGGACGACGCTGTCTTGAGCCTCTGTCTTTGGAAATTTTTTGAACTGGAGAGTGACCATGTTGGCAGTAACAGTCTTTTCCTCATAGTCAAGTGAGATAACTTTGGCATCGATGAGGCGCTGGATTTGTCCTTTCAACACGTAGCAATCGTGTGTTGAATGGTAGACATACTGGTGATTATGGAAGTACTTCAGGTTGTCCACCTTTCCCACTTTATTGGGGCACTTTGGAGGCGGGAGTTGAAGCTTGCCACCCCTTGTCAATATATCGAAGAGTTCTAGTGTGTCTTCGTCGTTGTAGGAGTAGGTCTCTTTTGACCTCTGCACTTCGACCGGCTTCGGGTTTATTGTTACTGAACCCTTGGAGATGTTGACGATCATAGCCTGCTTTCCTTTACCGTCCTTGGGAATGGGGTTATTGCTAGGCGAGCGTCTTCCTCTATCTTCGAGTGATGGGAAACTCAATCCCAATAGCTACGTATATCGGGCTTTTCTTTCCGCCACATCCACCTCTGTAATAAAAGTCGTCCACTCTATGCATGCAACACTGTGGCACAATTTGATTGCAGGAGGCATGTTCTTGCGGCATGAGTCCATAAGCATGGGCTCGGGTATCCCAGGAGGTAACCTCAGGGCTGCCTGGCAGAAGCGCTCAATGTATGCATGTATAGGCTCCTTCTTCTTTTGGACGATGTCCATGAGAGTCGACATTGTCATGTCCATTCCCCTTCATAGAATCGATTAAGGAATAGGCGCTTCAAGTCTTCGAACTACGAAAAGTAGTTGTATGGAAGGCTGCAAAACCTTTCGTAGGACACCCACTGCAGAGCTTCTATAAATATGTTGGTAAGCAGAGCATCGTTCTTTGGTAGATGCCCGGTTACTGAGGTAAAGTACCATAAGTATCGACGAGGATACTCCTTCGCATCGAATGGCGTAAGCGTCTCAGATTGTATTTGGGAGGATAGATCACGTTATCCCATTCGGCATGATATGGTTGCCGAATTCCCATCTTTTGGAGTGATTCTCGTTTTTCTCTAGCATTATGGCGAGTGTACAACTCTTTGAGGGCTTGTTGTACCTTACTCAATATTGCAGGTCCCATTGTTGATGGAGTAGATGACGGGAAAGTTGCTTGGCTCAGGATGTGAGGCGCATTAGATCCGCGTTAGTCCCCGGGTCTTAGTTTGCAAGAGTGGAGACAGTGGGTGTCAATTTCTTCTTGTTCTCTGAGACGATGGAAGCCATGGTCTTTATGGTATCATTTAATGTATTTAGGCCCGTCTTAAGGGCCTCTATACGCTTCTGCTGACTGGATACTCCACTGTTGTCCATGTTGTTGCCTTCGGCCATAAACACGAACATAATGTGCAAATAGGTAGAAGGGACGATGGATCTTTCGGTCTCTGGTTTAGATGCCTGAGTCCCATCATTTTGAGGATAAACCGGTAGGTTGCAATCATCCTCAGACTCATTGTAATTGCTACCCCCAGCTTTTTGGCTGCTTGTGCATGCGAAAGTGTCTGTGTCATACAATACTTCATTAGCTTGAAATAAGGGATTGTCATGAATGGTGGAGGGTTAGCTACCCCCAGCTAATGTTGTGACTGATGCGTCATCTTATTATGGCAAGAATCCTGATTTGACGCACGTGCCTTGGAACACACCCGTACTGGGTAGTGCCATTTTGCTACCCCAAGGCCTATTTTTGGGCTTGTTGGCCAAAACGGGAGGATTCTTGGAAATCTTCTTGAGAGACGGAGAACCCCATACTGTATCGCATGAAGCAATGTGGAGTTCATCTTGTCCTTCACTAAACGTCATCGATCGCAGCCTTTAGAAGACGACTGCCTCTTTGGTGGCGATACGACTGTTTGGCAACATCAACAGCTGATGGTGATATGGGTGCAGTTGTGCCTTGGTTTAGACATGCCCTGTCATAGACTCCTCCCTTGCTTTACGCTTGTAGGGAGTTGTTGAGGTCTCCATTCCTACATTCCTTCTGTGCGCGCAGAGAAGCTACGCACAAGAGTGAGGATCTGGAGGTAGCTTCCCTTTTCTTAGTTCCTACGCGTGAGATACGCTTAGGCCCTGATCAGAGAGTTGCTGGTGAGGTAGACTCCTTCCATGCTTACAGGAACGCTGTTCGCATGAGTCTATCTCCATAAGTTGTACCCCATGGATTGAATCACATGCATGAGCGCTCAAGTGACAGTGGGCTTTTACCGGTCGAGGCTTCGAAGCACTCGAACCAGTTTTGTATAGATTTTCGTTGGCTGTACGCGTGATTGTTAATATAGGCCTTTGGTTAGCTGTTGGCATAGCACATTGATTGCGTACGGCACGTGCTGCCTTGGACTTCTTTCTACTACCCCTAAAAGGTGCATAGTATTCAAAGTCCAACTAAGTGGTTGACGTAACACTTTGGCCACATAAGGCATGTGCTACCTTGGATCTCTTCATATTACCCCTAGAAGGTGCGTAACGTTCAGAATTCAACATAGCCTTACCAAATGGGTAGGCAATTCTGTCAAAGACAGAAGTTCTTGCCTGCGCAGCTTCTTCAGTCAGCGGGTGGGTCATTGCGCGCTTCTTCCGGCGTTATTCCTTTGTCAAACCCGTCATATGGGAGCAGCACTCCTCGCTGTGCTTTCCCGAAGAAGGAACTGAGCGAGGCGGCATGGCAGCAGCAGTCAAAATCTTCTTCGGGGTTTTTTCATTCAGAGGGTTCTGGAGCGTAGTTCCCTCCATCGTGCTGCTCGTCTCAGCTGCCTTCGATACCCATGTACGTCGAGTCTTCTTCGGTTTTACGAACTGCTTCGAAGGACTCAAATTCTCGTCAGAAAGGAGATCTTCAAAATCTTGTTGGTCGAAACGTACGACCAACGTCTTTTGAGAAGATCCCAGCAAGTTGTCGTCAAATTGTGTCACCATCTTCTCATTGGAGGAGAAAGAAGTCCCCAGCAGAATCGCCATCCTGTTTTCAATGACAAAAGGTTATACGAACTTTTTGTATATTAAACGTGTAAAGAGTACATTCGATTCCTAAACAAGAGATATAAGTACAAAATTTCTGGGGGAGTGTGACGATGGTGATCGAGTACTACAGTTGCTCATTTACTCCGTTGACGATCTAACGACGAGTTGAACTTGCTTTAGCTTTCTGGTGCTTGTGATTGGAACTCTGGGTTGCCAATCGAAAGGACCCAAAGTTATAAAGATTTTGAAGCCTCTTTATTGAAAGAAAACTCCTTCTATTTATAGGCGACCACATATACGATGTGTATAGGGATTGTGTAGGAACGCTGCACGTGGAGATATGAGAGAATCTTGAGACTGCACGGTGAAGGCTGCTACGGAGCTGACACGCGACGAACATTGGGATTATCTTTTATCAAGATCTTGGGGAGTTATCAACATAACTGAATAAATCATACGTCGTGTGCGTTTAGTGTTGATTGGATGAACCTGAGTAGATTCTGTTCCTATCTCCAAATTTGGATTTTGTCCTTATCTTAGGGAGCTATTGGTCTAAACAAACTGACTGGATATGGCCCACGTCTATAGAAACAAACTCCATCCTTATTCGTGGTTTAAACAAACCGATAGGATATTGCTCTTATCAACAGAATCAAACTATATTCTATCTTAAGAGCGGTGGTTTAAGCAAACCAATTGGGTGATATCTGACAAGATATAAGTACCCGTTTGTGGCCATGTGGGACAATGTTACCTCACAGGACCGTGCACCTAAGCGAGCTGCGCTTCTGGTGAGGCTTCGATGTTACTGTGCTTTTGGGCGACGAGTAGACCGTGTATTCGAAGACGATAGGATCACTGCGCTTCTCGGCGATGAAGAGACTATGCTTCAGATGAAGGAGTCACTGTGCTTTGGAGGGACGAGTAGACTGTGTTTCGAAGACGACGGAGTCACTGTGCTTTGGAGCGACGAGTAGACTATGTTTTGAAGACGACGGAGTCACTATGCTTTGGAGCGACAAGTAGATTGTGTTTCGAAGATGACATAGTCACTGCACTTTGGAGCAACAAGTAGACTGTGTTTTGCAGACGACGGAGTCACTACGCTTTTGGGCAACGAGAAGACTATGTTTCAAGCAACGGAGTCACTGTGCTTTTTGTCACGACCCGCACCCGCTTATCGGACGCGAGCTCGTGAGCAAGCCAGCTACGTATCAAGTGGACTCCAGCCCAACTCGAATACGTAAACGCTGTCTGGACTATGGTAATGGGCCTAATCAAGGCAAGGAAAAACTATATCTCAATCCACAATAAGAATAATAAATATGAATGAACAACTATGGGTCATGGTCTGTAGCCCACTAGCATACATGTCCGATTAGACTCCAAGAAATAACACGAGTCTATAAAGTAAGCGAACAAGCAAAGTATATCATGATAAGGAATGAAAGCACGAACGGATAATAAACGTAATATCAATACCTGGATCCTGCAAGTGTATCACAAACATCTACCATCCTGCTCTGCTAACTAACTCTATACAATCACTAAACCTGAAGTGAACATCAGGTCCTCATGGGACATAGCAAGATACATAAAAACATGCCTATCTAACAGTTTATCATGCATAAAATACAAACACGATATAAACAGAAAAAGAAATGAAATCATGACAAGTGACTACTGACCAAACGACAGCTAACAAGTGACTATCGATAAGTGACTACTGATAGGTGACTAGGAACATTGATACAAGAACAACTACACATTACTGAACTGTCACTACCACATTTTAGCCTTGAGGGTATTTTGGTCATTTTGGTTTTTGTGAATTATTTTATAATCTATTGCATTAGTGTGTGATTTTTGACTTTTGCTAGTTGTGACTTTAGAGACTAGTCTAGAGTTTGATCTTGACTTTAGTAACTTAGTTAGCATGGTGTGGGACCCTAATGTAACTTAAGTTTGTCTTAGTCGACTTGAGTGTGGCTATGGTTCATGAGAGGATTGGGAGAGTTTTGTATTTGGACTAATAGCTAAGGGATTGAGCTAGCTAGCTTATGAACTTGGCTCAAAGCCAATTTACATGAAACTCGTGTTTGCCATAAAATATCAAGCATAACAATTTACAAATGAATTGAACTTGATTGCAAACTTGCTTGTACAAGAGAAAGCCTAGAAAGAAATCCTAGGAAACAATCTAAGTATAGTTGTTTAGTTTTGATTCTGGGGTGACGATAGAGGCTCGAGAAAGTGTAGCAACTCTGCCTTACTCCTTGGACTATTTGACGCGTTCCTTGCTCTTGAAGAAATTTCCCTTCGTAGGTTGCCCGTCTTAGATTGCCAACCATTTGTATGGGTGTGGTAACCCTGCTGTTTATAGTATTTTCTGCAGTAGTAGATTTTTGGGCAAAATACAGGGCCACGTGGCCACGTGTCCATCATAGCACACAAAGACTCGATCTCGAGCTAGCAGCAGGTGGGGGTTGTTGAGATTTTGTTATAGCAAATCTGGGTGGTTAAGACTTGGTCAGCCTGCCATGTGTCTCGTCGCAATATAGGATCAGTCTGCTTGAGTCATTTTGAGCTGCATAGGCCTTTAGTGTTCGGTCCTGCTGGGCCGCATAAGACTCATGCGGCAGTCTCCCTTAGTCCGTATGTAGTTTGGAGAATTTTGAGCTGCATAGGTTCTATATTCTGGGCCACATAAAGTTTATGCGGCTCAGATTGCAGTTACCCTTGGCCGTATGAAGCACACAGATTGAGTCGCATAAGGTTCATGCGGCTCGGATTGCAGTCCTTTTGGCTGCATGGCCATGTCCAGTCTGGTGGCGTAACATTTTGTCTGATCACGTCTTATCTTCTTTTTTCAGAGTGTCAGAGTTGTTAGAGCTGTCAGAGCTGTCAGTCTTGCCAATTTTGACAAAGTTTGTCAGCTTTATCAGAAGGGTTGATTAGCTTGGCCGTATAAGTAACTATTCTCTCTGCGGCTCAAAAATCAGTCTGGTGAAGATGGGACGTAGGGGCGTGCTAAGTCTGTCATACGGTTCTTCTATATGCGGGTCGATCTATTCCAGGGTACTCATGCGGTCAGTTGTGATCCGCATGAACCCCATATTTTCCATGCTTCTACAAGACCCCCTTCAAAGTTTTCAAATTGCAAATTTGGAATACTTTGAATAAGAAGCATGGACATATATCAAGCTGCAGGAAAACCTTTGAGTCAGGAGAGACGTCGTGCCGCAGGGTCATTTTGAGCCGCAGGGACGTTTTTGGGCTGCCGGTAGATCTTGTGCCACTGGGAGATCTTGTTTGCCAGCTGTCACTGCTGTATTTAATGCCTTGATTTGGTTTTTGATTTGGGCTCTTTTTTGAGATAAAGTTGACGGTTACTACGGATAAAATCTCCAAACGTCATCATTAGCTTTAATGGATACGATAATCGAAGCGACGATGACGATTATTAAGGATAAAAATCCTAAAGCGTCATCATTATCTTTAATGTCATGATAACCGACGCGACGTTCATCTGTTTCCACTTTGAAGAGCTATAAATATGGGCCATTAGGAGAGAAATTGTTGAACTTGGGGACAGTGGAGTTATCTGCGGTCGGAAGCAAGGCCACAGGAGAGTCTTGATCACTGTCTTGGGCCACAGAAGGAGCTTCTTCGAGAACCTGGTCGGGGGCAACAGTTTTGCGCTTCGACATGCTGCGGGCTCTCTTTGGGTTGGCTTGCTTCTGCGATGGGCTGGCGCTCCCTTCAGAGAGCATTTCTTTGAATGCTCATTGGTTAAATCGAACCACGAGCATTTGCTGCATGGAGTCGAGCTTGGACGCGTCAGATTGCGTCACCAACTTCTCATCAGAAAAGAAGGATGTCCCTAGCAGAGTCGCCATCGTGTTTGCCGTAAAGTATCAAGCACAACGATTTATAAATGAATTGAACTTGATTGCAAGCTCGCTTGTACAAGAGAAAGCCTAGAAAGAAATCCTAGGAAACAATCTAAGTAAAATTGCTTAGTTTTGATTCTGGGGGTGACCATAGAGGCTCGGAAATGAGTAGCAACTCTGCCTTACTCCTTGGACTATCTGACGCGTTCCTTGCTCTTGAAGAAATTGCCTTTCGTAGGTTGCCCGCCTTGGATTGCCAACCATTTGCATGGGTGTGGTACCCTGCTATTTATAGTATTTTTTGTAGTAACAGATTTTTAGCCCGTATAAAGGGCCACTTGGCCACGTGTCCATCATAGCACACAAAGACTCGATCTCGGGATGCAAGCTGGTGGGGGTTGTTGAGATTTTGTTGTAGCAAATCTGGGCGGTTGAGACTTGGTCAGCCTACCACGTGTCTCGTTTCAAGATAGGATCAGTTTGATTGAGTCATTTTGAGCCGTATAGACCTTTCAGTGTTTGGCCATGCTGGGCTGCATAAGACTCACGTGATAGTCTCCCTTAGTCCGTATATAGTTTAGGGACTTTTGAGCCGCATAGGTTCTATATTCTGGGCCGCATAAAGTTTATACGGCTCAGATTGCAGTTAACCTTGGTCGCATGAAGCACACAGATTGAGCCGCATAAGGTTCATGCGGTTCGGATTGCTATTTTTTTGGCCGCATGGCCATGTCCAGTCTGGTGGCATAATATTTTATCTGATCACGTCTTATCTTCTTTTTGTCAGAGTGTCAGAGTTGTGAGAGTTGTCAGAGTTGTCAGTCTTGCCAATTTCGACAGAGTTTGTCAGCTTTATCAGATGGGTTGATTAGCTTGGCCACATAAGTAACTATTCTCTCTGCGGCTCAAAAATCAGTCTAGTAAAGATGGGCCGCAGGAGGCGTGCTGAGTCTGTCATGCGGTTCTTATTTATGCGGGTCGATCTGTTCCAGGGTACTCATGCGATCAATTGTGATCCGCATGAACCCATTATTTTCCATGCTTCTACAACCCTAACCCTAATCCCCTACATAGCCAGCCACCACAGCCCAATTATAATCTAATTTCAGCCTATATAATGTCTCTTCATAGCCACTTGCCTCTTTTAGAAATTCCCCTATAGGAAACCCTAATTTCTCCCCCCTTTCATCATTCCTCCACCAAATTGATCCCAATCTTTTGCATTTGATTCCAAATCTGGAGTAGAAGAAGAAGGAGGCTAGCTTGCAAGGAGGGGCGCTCATTGGGACATTGCTTGAGGAAGGAGACTTCACTATTTGAGGCTTTTTCTTGGAGATTGGCTCTTTATAGGTAATCCCTACAAATCACCTTAAAATCCTGATTTATTCTATAGATGCATCCATCTAGGTGTCCCTAGCTGTAGGAAAAGTTTGGAGGAAATTCGTGTTGATTTGGTGTCCGTATCGGACACGTATCAGTGTAGGCTTATAGGTGTTTGATGAAATGCCTCAATGGCGATTTTATTGCTGTTTTTGAAATCTTTTTGAACAAACTTGTAGAGCTAAATGTGCTCTTGGATTTCGTGTATGACTGAGCCGATCATTGGCTTTGTGTCGTGTCGAATGAGGGGATGGACACGCCGCACAGACCATGCGAGCAGTGTCCTGCTACCCGACAACAAGTTCTTCGTGTCTAGGTCACTTGGACACGTGACACTTGGTGAGTGCCTTGGGGCAGTGACTGACACGTCAGCCCCAAGTGGCGAGTCGAGTCATGTCGTGTCGGTATTGTATTTGTGAGTGCACTAATTTTATGTACACTGTGCAGTAGCCGTGTCTAGGGTCTAATATGCGTGTCGTACATAGCGTAGACACGTCGTAGACACGAAGTGTCGTGTCAAGAGTGAACACAACCATGTGACTCCATACGAGTCGTGTCGTGTCCACGAGCTCGTGGACTCGCTGTACAAGCCTGTGCAGTGGCCGTGTGTTGGCGAGTGTTCGTGAGTGTCTGGACGCGTCGTGTCCTGTTGTGTGGACACCATACGACTCGTGGGACACCCTGATATATGCACGAGTGTTTACCAACCATTAATATGGGATTTTTACTTGATTTTGTGTTAGATTTGGGTTTTTCCCCATTGTCAATGATACGTGTACAATAACCTATTTTTTCTGAGATTTTGAATGTGTTTTAAATGATTTCAAATGTAAATTTATATGTTATATATATATATATATATATGAGATCAAAATATATATATATATATATATATATATATATATATATATATATATATATATATATATATATATATATATATATTTATATATATATATATATATATATTTATATATATATATATATAAAATAAAAAATATATATATATATATAAAAAATATATATATATATTTTATATATATATATATATATATATATATATATATATATATATATATATAATATATATATATATATATATATATATATATATATATATATATATGTATATGAGATCATCTCTGGTTATTTGATTTTGTGGGGGTTCAATGTGGAGCTCGAATGGGCTGTGTGAATGAGGATACATATGTTTAACTGCTACAGGTTTCGAATTTCTGAAATGAGGTTTACATATATATGTGTTGAACTGGAAAGAGGGATTACATGATAATTTTACTGAGACTTAGACCATTTCACTACTGTACACACAAACCCAGACCTCAACTCTCCCCTACCATGTTCTGGACACACAATTCACTAGTGTACATCAAACACAAACACACACACGCCTACACATGAATGTACAATAGAAACACACAGGAACCCGAGAACACTATGTAAACTGTATACACACATGTAACCTGTTCACACACACACACACACACACACACACACACACACACACACACACACACTCCCTAAACTACTGACCACACAGTTGTACACACACACACACACACACTATGAAACAGTTGTACACACACACACTATGAAATAAATGTACACTGTCACGACCCGCACCCTAGAGTTAGGGCACGAGAACGTAACAACGCCCAGCCTACGCCGCAGTGTCGACGGTAGAACGCTGTCCTAGGTCTCAATGCATCTAACAATATAAGACTAAATAGTTTATACTCCCCGAATGGGGGTGACATAGCAGAATGTAAACTCAATCACATCTAAGGTAGAGCGTAAAGGAAGATAGATAAAACATGAAATCGAAAAGAGATACAATAGATAGAAGTCTAAGTGTCTAAAATACAAACTCAGGAATACATCTCAAAACTCAAATACAGTAATCCACAAAGTAAATACAACTCCAAACAAATAAAATAACTATCTAAACAACCTCTAAGGTGTCTCCTCTAGGCTAGCAGGCAACCTCCAAGCTATCTGTAAAATTTATCAACAGGTCCAGTCAGGACAGGAACGAGCACATCTCATCTAGAAAATCCAAGTAAATGACAGAGAACTATAAAGCAGTTATAGGCAGTTGTATTGATGAAAATGGCAGTTTATATTTAGGTGATGGTAAGAAAGACAGATAAGATACAAGGAAAGTAAATAACTAAACAAGAGAAGAATCATAGCAATGAAGTCTGTAAAAATAGAACTAGCTGAACCAGGGTAATATGATATGAAGTCCAGACAACAATGTAGACCAGTGTAACTCCAATGTAAGTCCAGTACAAGATGAATCTAATACAAGATAAATCCAGTAAGGGACGATTTCAGTTATAGTGATCAATGATTCCAGGGTGAGTCCAGCCTATACTCTAACAGTGTGTTTTAAAATACCGAGATCGACATGTAAACGGTTTTGGGTAATCCGGCACACCTCTCACTGATCAGACGAGAGATGGCTATCATTCCAGTAGATTCCAGTAGGGGTGATTCCAGTAATGGGGTATGTCTACATGTCTTACTCTAGTATTTCCCCTCCCAGCAAGTGAATCCAGAATTCTGACACAATGATTCAAGATGAGTCCAGCCAAAATATAATGATACCAGTAAATGATTCCAGTAAATGATTCCAGCAGGTGATTCCAGTAATAGAAGCCGAAAATGATGATACCAGTAATAGAGGCCAGAAAATAAATATGTGTCGTATACATGAATCCAGTAATATCCACACGTGTTGTAACAGAGAATCGCATACAACTAACTAGAACTGAAATTCAGTAATTGACAAATAAATGAGAGAACTATCAGAGAATGTACTCGCCTGATATCTGAATGTCCAAGGTAAAGATACTATCCGAGGAGAGGTGTCTGGCTCCTAATAAGAACAACACAAGTCACAACATGTCCAGAAGGGTAATATAAAGCACTATAATGCATTCTACATGAATCTAGGTCAAACTAGGCCAAAGTCAACCCTTGGTCAACTCTGGTCAACTGCACTAGTCAAACTAGGTCAAACTAGGTCATGTCCTAACCCAGTCAGTCTTACTAGGCCTAACCAAGACTATCCTGGCAAGCACACATCAATACAAGGCTATACAAGCCAACATACACCCAACTCTATATAGCATGCAATTATTCAATACTCAAATAGGCAAGAATTCACATTGGATATACACTAGGTAATCTATTACTTTAAGCTATATATGTCTACACATATATACACATGCATATATTGGTATTCAACATTAGGTCTATAATCATGGCATTTCAAATGGTTATATAAACTTATATATTACAACACAATATGCTAACATATATAATATACATACATAGCTACGTTAACTATATTCATAAATACTTATTTAAGAGGCTATGTGTGTGTATGTGAACATGGCAAAGGGGCAAGTGAGGGTTAAATGGGCATACATAGTGTATACACATCAAAGAGTGTCAAAGTGTAAGTTAACAATGTGTCAAGTGTGATAGTGTCAACATAGTGTAAGGGGTACATGAGGTAATATAGGATTTGTGTTAACATAGAACATTACATCTCATTAACTTGTATATTGCATACATTATATCTATTATTACATTACATTCATGTTTGCATTCATTCATCATTCATTTATTCTCTTGCACTACTATATGCACCATACATTACATACTATGGAACCTACATATTCATTACAAGCCATACTTATACATGCTTACATTAGATAGGATACTTACACCTCATACATCATTTATTTAAACATTTACTCATGCTTGTATTCTCTATTTAATTACATAATGTATATACATTAACATGGGTTAAAATCAAATAGAACATTATATTATACACAAGGGTGCACAAAATGCATATGCCGAATAGTAACTCCTACTAATAATAAATACTGTACCATCTTAGCATGAATTAAAATTTAGGATTAAAGTATGTTATAGATCTATGTGTTAGCTTTCCGAAACTTTAAACGGATCGCGTTTTCGTTTCCGGAAACTCCCGGAATCGCGAAAACACCGAGAACGCGTTTGTCTTTCGTACAACTGACACTCAAATAATTCTCCAGAAAGTTATAGAAAGAATTAGGCCTATTAATACATGTTTTTGGAAAGCTAACTTCAATACGCTTCTTTAAAAAAAACGGAAGATTAAACCGAGCTTTGAGCTAGAAGTTATGACATTTCTAATTTAGGGCTGAAATTAAAAATGTGGATAAAAATCATGACGGATTTAGATAGTTTGAGCCAAAAGAATACACAATATATATCCTAATTATCCACAACAATAATAGCAATAATAATATGAGGAACCACACTCACAAACTTGATTATATAATCATCATGAACCATTTATTACATATATAAATATAGATACACTCTCATTACAATATATATATATAAATCTATATATGTAACATGAACACATCCACAACACAAAGGACACTCCTATGACCTCCAAATGGACACAAAATGGGATACAACCATGGGGTCATTCCTATGGGTTCAAAATAGACCTATATGCATGAGGAAATGAAAAGGAGAAGGGATTTATACCTCCCGATAGATCGAATCGAAGAAAAACCTTCCCGGAGCGACACCGACACGTAGAGATTCCAAAAGGACACGAACGAGCTCCGAATCCTCCCAAACTTGGGTAGCTTCCTCCTTGGCTAGAATGGAGAAGGAAAGAAGAAGATTTGGTGGTAAAATGGAAGGATTTGGTGGAGAAATTGCTAGGGATTGCTTTCTAGGAATTTGGAAAAGAACAAGAGAGAGAAAAATAGATGGATAATGACAAATGGGAGGCTCAACCCTATCCTTATTGTGGCTGGCCATAAAGGTGGTTTTGTCCTATTAGGAAAAGTCCAAAAGCCCCTACTAACCTATTCTATGAGTATTAGGAAAGGGCTAATTGGTTGGGGCTAAATTAGTCATTCTAAAGTCTCTAATCACACTAACCTTATCCATAATAATTAGTCTAACCTCTAACTAAAATATTTCTATCATGCGGACTAAAATTAATATCATGTGGGCCATGCCTAACTAGTGTGTGGGTTCCACTAGAGTCAAACTACCCCCGGGTCCCCGTTTCAAGTCGGATTGAGTTAAAATTCGAACCCGACTCAAATAACCCCAAAACAATATCATAAATAATAAAATAATATCAAAATAATTCAAAGAGGTCAAATGGAAAAATATCCTTAGGCCAAAAATGACATTAAAATATCATAATCACATGGTTAGGCTCTAGGTCAAACAATCTCTAGGATTTCACTAGCAAAACGTCAAAACCACAAGTCATTAATTTAAATAATTTTAAAATGATTTAAAATCACCTAAAATCATATCATGAATTAAATATCATTATTAAAATAATTATAAACATGAAATTTCAAAATTACCCTCAATCAGAAAATTAAAATAAAATGAAAAAAAAATCAACCCGAAATTTAGGGTGCTCACATCCTACCCACCTTATAAAAATTTCGTCTTCGAAATTAAAATGTTCGTAATCCTTCTAGGTCAAACCTCCACAATCAAATTCCAGAACTTAAATAAATCATACCATCAAAAGGACGACATACAGGGTCATGGCATACGGTGGTAGTGAAAGTCTCATCTAGGTATACTAGTCATGCTAAACCAAAACGGTCATAGGGTATCAAAACATACAAGCAATTTAGGGTGCTAAACTAGAGAAGTTACAGAAACAACAAACCATCAAAACTGTAAGGCGGTCTACCATCCTATAAGAAAACTGATACTTATCATAAAAATAAAGAAAAGTAACTACCCATTATCTTTAAAGGGTTCAGAAAAAAAAGAAAATCAAAATCAAAGTTAAGGAATGAAAGCCAATTCCATGGAAAATTTCCAATCACAATATGTATTAAGAATATTTAGTCTTGATACGATCTAAGTTGATCAAATTGGGGGAAATCAAGATTTAGGCAATATGGAGGACAGGTTCAACAAAGTCTGAGATCGAGCATACAAGGATAGAGATTCAGGTCACAATCAAATTTAATTCAATTAAGTGCAACCCAAGATATAAATATGACAAGAAAATATAATCGAAGTCGATTTGGTCGGAATAAGGAAACTAGGATTCAATGATATTGAAAAAACCTTTTTAGAGAAAACAAGAAAAGATTTCATATGAAGTCAGCAAATCATCCCTCTCTAATACTATCAGTTTATCATTTGCCAACCCATATTCTTTTTTTTTTTCTCACAAGTTCCAATATGAAAATCAACCTCTATATAACTATCATCGAAATTTTATAACCTTCAGTCATCTAAACCTTTACCACAATCACCATAGACAAAATCTTTAACTTCCAAAACATTTTCTACGAAACATACCCCTCTTTTTAGGAGTCAACACTTATTCATTTAATCAAAATTTCAAATTCCTTCACCTCATTTTAAATTAGATCCGAAACCTCTAAATCCAGTTTATGGAATCCTTGGACTTGTTTAAATCGAGTCTCGTATTCACTAAACTCCAATACCACTATGTCACACACACATCCTATCACTCATAACCTGCACACACATACACACACCATGCAACTGAGTACAATACACACACCCTAAGCACTGTCACACAAAATACTCTTGTCCACACACACTCATACATGTGAGGCACCCATATAAACATATTCACATACACCCTTGACACCATGTATCCTTAACCCCCTTGTATGTAACCCCAATACACACACACACACATGTCACTCACTGATACACTCATAACTTGTACACACACACCACACAAGTATGCCTATACACACACACACCCTATAACTTGCAGTCTACACACACACACCATAACACTATCCACTATAATATTGACACACACACTCACCCCCATTTATATATCTACCATGTTTGTGCCGTGCTTGTGTATTTGGCACTAGCCTATATGAATGCCTATATATATATACATATTGTATAGGTATATATATACATAGTTGTATTTGTGTGTGTGATAACTTGTTTGGGCTTTGATTGTGTTTGAGTGCTAGCTGTCACGCCCCAGAACCAGAATACTGGAGAGCGGGGGAATGACTCAGCCAGCTACGTATTACGGGTAGATGAATACCGTATAATACGATCAATGCTGTCTAACCAGACGAGGGGGTGCATACTACATGAAAGTCTTACTATGGTCATTTTACATCTATTGTCTCAATCATTCAATCAAGAAGCATAAAATAGAGAACATGTAAGATAAAGCAGTAAGGCGTCCCAAATGCTTAGTCAAAATGTTCTCGAGATCTGGCTTTACAAAACATAGCCAGATGGTATAGCAAAGTGTACACAATTGTTATCAGCTGCAGTCTGACTTAATTACAATTATATAAAAGTAAGTACAAGACAATCCGACTAACATGTCGATGCCCAACGGCTAAGTATAAAGGTAAATAACAAAACGAGCGGTGAAGTAAGGAACCCACTCGAGTCCTCCTGCAATCATTCTCTTAGTGTTGACCATCCTGGAGGTAGAAGTAAGCTGAGTCCTCGGGGACTGGCTCTAAATCTGGCCATGCAAAACCAGAGAGGCTAGACCTCTAATAGCAAGTACCACAAGGAAGGATGATATGAAGGACTAAACCAGTAAGTAACAGAATATAATGATAATAGATCTCTGCTTTCCACTAGGATTCACATCACATCACGACACTTCGAACCAACCTCCCAACCAAACAAGGACAGAAGTTGGCCCGTCATGTCCTGACATTCTGATCATCCCAGTTAGGTAATAGAGTAGTGTAGTACACAAACAAATCATCTTGAACGGCCAATCAAATCCTATGGCTTGCTATTGTGAGTCCCAAGTTATCCTGGAATTATGCAATTAGAGATTCCTCAGTTCTTACTATGTGCGAGCAAGGCTAGTCTATCCAGTCAATCCTGTGCGCCATGCATGAATTAGACGAGTCCTAGCAGGACGCCCGTCAATATATAATATACAATAATAAAAGCAGATACCGCTCCCTGCCCGTGTGGCAGATTTACAGTATCTGTGGGAACCAGCCGGCCCGTCGGGTACTACTCGTTCCAAGGGGGCTGCCATGTAAGAACTCGGGAATCCATTCTCTCCATGCAATCATTATTTTATTTAACTTAATAGTCTCTACGTTGAGTGAAGTTCCATGCCGTGGATCATAGTCATTCAATGAGTACTTTCGTACGGGGTACGATATGCGCAACTCTACAACGATACCCGTGCGGCTAGGTTGTAGGTCTTACATAGCGTAATACAACAATCAAACTAACTACGGAATAATCATGCCTTGAACATAAAGTACACATGCTTCTTTTGTAAAAAATAAATAAATAAATAAATAAATAAATAAATAGATTGAAGCCTGCATGTGCATGTATGTCAATATTTCGGGATCAGCCAGTCGATTGCAATAGTTCATAACATGAACGTGTCTCATTCATTTATTTCAATAAGACGACTAGCCAGTCTCTTAGTTCCAACTAGGAACGCATGATCAAATTAGTCAAGATAACCATCGTCATTAATGGTGACAAGGCATGAAAGTCATTAGCATTAAATAGGGTTGAGTCTATAACTCTCAAGGTCAAGTTCCAGTCTCGCTGGATATCCATATACCAATCCAGACACTTGGCACTAATACACAACCCTAGGTATTAAAATATTAACATGCTAAGATTTTCGGGTTCATGCAAAAAGGCGTAAGGATAAAATAGGGAATTATCATGCCAACATTAAATAAATAAAAAAAATATAGAACAAATAAAACTCCCAAGTCAGGAAGTCATGCTAACAAGTCTAAGCTAAGTCCAAAAGTCACGCAAGAATCGTATGCGTGAAAAGTACGCCAAGTCTGGCATGAAGGAGCGAGCGTAAAAAGTAGTACACTCTGGTAAGCGTGAGCGTGAACAGTGAGGTGTGACAAGTGATGCGTGACAAGTGATACGTGCTGGCAACGTGAGCGTATGAGCGTGATAAATAATTCACGCACGCATGCGCAGCATGAGGGTGAAAAAGTCACGCACGCCAAAAGTCACGAACAGTGTGATCGTAAAAAGTCACGCACGCAAGCTCAGGGACATGAGTGTGAAAAGTCATGCACGCAGTACAAAGACAGGAGCGTGACTCAAATACACGCAGGCAACGCGAGCGTGACTGAAAATACACGCACTCAAATACGAGCGTGACTAAAAATACACGCACGCACAGAGTGGACGTAACTCAAAAGTCACGCAGACACGCACAGACATGAGCGTGACTGAAATACACGCACGCTCATGAGAACGTTAGCGTGACTGAAAATACATGCAAACACGTATAGACGTGTGCGTGACTGGGCTGATGTTTACGCGAGCACGTAAGAACGTGTGCGTGAAACATCTCCCAAACTCCAAGTCCCATGGAGCCTTGTTCCAGTGCCAGAAATACACGCTAAGTTGGTGGACCAAGAACCCATGAACAGCCGAAATACTATAACTTAGATCTAGAGAAAACCAGCCGTAGAAATCAAAAATGCTAAGAACTAATCTCTCTTGGAATCACGAGAAGAAGGCAAATGAACCATAAAAATGGGTGGAGAAAGAGCAAGTTTGCACTTGCCTACTGCTGCTGCTGGTTAGGTGGAGAAGTAATGAGAGGAAGAAGAAGAAGTAATGGTGAGAATGAAGTAATGAGGAGAGAGAAAGAGATGGAAGCTTTAAATAGGAAGGGGGTGGTATGTGGGAGCTAGTGGGCCGGGTTGTCCACCACCAATCCGAACCCAATAAGGCCGAACCAAATAAGTAAGACTAAAAGCAGGAAATAAAAGCAGGAAGAAAATACAGAAATAAAATTGCAGAAAATAAATTAATCATGGAATTTAAAGAGCAGATAATTAATTAACATAAAAATTTCAAAGGAATTTAAATACAGAATACTACATGATAAATACTAAATAAATACTCATGAGTTGTACATGTATAAAAATATGCATTCCGGGAACGGGGAGTGACACTAGCCTAGGCTTGGTTAGGCTTAATGAGACTTGATTTGACTAGGATTGGCCCAGTTGACCTAGTTTGACTAGTAAAGTTGACTAGAGTTGACCAAGAGTTGACTTTAGTCTAGAATGACCTAGAATTTATATAGAATGCATTGTAAAGATTAATATTACCATTTTGGACATGTTGTGACCTGTGTTGCTCTAAATAGGACTCATCTACTCTGTCTGGACAATATACTCATTGGATACTCAGGATATCAGGCGAGTACATTCTCTGACCATTTCATACTTGATAGGATTTATATTTACGCTCTAGATTATTTTACTTGATGCTGTCATGTTGTTCACACGGATTGGTACTATATGGATTCCATCATGAGATGTTATCCCCTCGGGACCATCGTATTACGTTATGTCATCTGTGTTTTACTTTCATCATGTACTTTGGTGCTTTTACCATTCATGTGTACTCTTGTGATTCATGTACTCTCATGTTCACAGAGCCCCTCATGTATACTTCATGTGCACCCATTTATGGGCCCCCATGTGAAATCTTGTACAATAACGTAACTTGTCTAGATCCTTGTGTATTGATTGGGGTACGAGGAAGTATAAATGGTCATGTGCACAATTCTAAGGTAGTATAATCATGTGCAAACTCTTAGAATAATCATGTACAAATTCAAGCCGTTCACATGTCTATCTTGTACTCTACATCACTAGCCACTGTTAGTTCTTTAATTATAGTAGATATTTCTTTACAGTCATCTCTTTTACTTTATATATATTCTTCAGCGATTCATGTATCTTACTCTATAGCATGCTTACATTTTCTGTCATATTATGAACTGCGTGACATGTATTATGCTCATTCCTGTCCTGACTGGACCTGTTGAAATATTACAGATGACATTGAGGAGTTCTGTCCTACATACTACGGAGCAGGCCTAGATGACACCTGCGAGCTGGACTCCCAGGAGGACTCAGTCCTTGTAGAGGACATTACTCCAGTAGTCTAGGCTAGTTAGCTAGACTAGTTATTTTACTTTATTGTCTTGCCTTATTTTGGATACATTATGTACCTATTTAGGATTTTGTTATTTAGATGTTGTGGAGATGTTATCTTAGATACTTAGACTTCTTCTCCTATTGTATTTCTTTTGGCGACCTTCATATCTATCTATTTTATCGTATTTTCTACCTTAGCTGTGATTGAGTTGTACATTTCTATATTGTCCTGCATTCGAAGCGTATATATTATAAATGTACCTTATAATTGTTAGATGTATGTGACCTAGGACAACGTTCTACCGCCGACACTACAGCGTAGGCAGGACGTACCCACTTCTCGTGCCCCTACAATATGTGCGGGTCGTGACACGTTTTTAATTGTGGACCATGCAGGTCTAGATTTGTAGTGGTATTCGAACTAGAGTATCACTACAGCCTGCAGTAGGATATAGGATATAGTTTTGAGGTACTCAATCACATTAGGAAAACTCCGATCTAATACTTGCCATCTAAATTCTTGTTGATTAAATGCTTTCCTTTGAATAGATAAACTGTCCTCCTTTGATTTTTTGCTTCATTCTCAGTAATTGCTTCTTATTTTGATCTGTCTTCATGATGGTTATGGAGATACGATCTCATCGCTCCGGTCCGGGGGATACTATCGAGAGGTCGGCCACCTCTCGTACTGTTCAGCAGGGCCTTGAGACCGTAGCTCCTGTTGTGCTAACTCAGGTTGGCATTTTTGCTGTATTTGAAGGTGTACCTCTGCCTATACAGAGACCTTCCCCCGTTATTCTTGATTTATCTCAGCAGCAGCAGAGGCAGTTCCAGCTACAACAGTTCTAGGGTCAGGGCCATACACCTTTCCAGCAGGTGCAGCAACAGCATCCGAGGTTTCAACCACAGGCACTCAGGCAGCAGCCCGGGAGGTTCCTACTCTGCGGTTCAGCGGAGCACTAGCTGAAGCAGTGTTCCATGTCATCAGGACGAACAGCTTAGGGGGCGGGAGCCAGAGCTCCAGCAGTACAGCAGAAGGGACCCTTGCAGACTCAGCAACAAAGGTTCACTCAGCATCACCAGCAGGCCAGGGAGGTCAGCAGGGGCGAGCTTTCACCATGGCAGCTGAGGACACAGAGGCTATCGGGGAGCTGGTCGCAGATTCTATTCTTCTCGACTCTATTCCAGCTTTTGCATTGTTCTATTCAGGGGCTTCCTACCGCTTTATGTCTGTATCTGTTGCTATTAGACACCACATTGTATCTGAACCATTGTCTATGACTTGTAAGATCACGACCGAGGGTGGTATTATCCTAGTTAGTGATATTTACAAGGGTCGAAGAGTTGATTTGGGAGGCCAAGAGTTGGATGTGAGTCTGCTGGTGATGCCATTACCGAACTATGATATCGTACTCGGTATGGATTGGTTGAGCAGGCACCACGCCAGCATAGATTGCCGCAGGGGTAGAGTTCTTTTTAGAGCACCCGGAGAGCCAGAGTTCGAGTTCACCCGACGGCTGGCGGAGTAGAGCAGCAGAGTCTTCTGTGGAGTATTAGATGAGGAGCAGGCAGTGCCACACCCTTTGATAGCAAAGTTCATGGACGTCTTTCCGGAAGATTTTGCCAGGACTACCACCGGACAGAGACGTGGCGTTCTTTATAGACTTAGTGCCCGTCGTAGAGCCGATATCTCAGCACGTCTATAGGGTGAACAACAGCGAGCTGGTAGAGTTGAAGAAGCTGGTGGATGAGCTGCAGGACAAGGGCTTCATCCGATCGAGTTCTTCACCATGGGGTGCACCGGTACTCTTTGTACAGAAGAAGGATGGGTCGGTCAGTATGTGTATCGACTACAGGGCACTCAACAGCCTCAAAATCAAGAACAAGTACCCGCTGCCGAGGATCGACGATCTCTTCGATCAGCTGAGTGGGACGAGGGTATTTTCTAAGATTGATTTGAGGTCGGGTTACCATCAGGTGAAGGTGTAGAAGAAGGATATCCCGAAGACCGCATTCAGGACGCGGTATGGCCAGTTTGAGTTCATGGTGATGTCGTTTGGGTTGACTAATGCCCTGGCGGTATTCATGAACCTGATGAACAAGGTATTCCACCAGTACTTGGACATATTTGTGGTGGTGTTCATCGATGATATCCTAGTGTACTCGAAGACTGAGGAGGAGCATGAGGAGCACTTGAGAGTGGTTCTGGAGACTCTCAGGAGGGAGGAGCATTATGGCAAGCTCTCGAAGTGTGAGTTCTTTCTCGACAAAATTGACTTCTTGGATCATGTGGTGACTGGAGATGGGATCTCAGTTGACCCGAAGAAGATCACGGCAGTTGAGGCTTGGACAGCACCGAGTTTAGTAGCAGAGATCAGGAGCTTCTTGGGATTGGCAGGCTACTATAGGAGGTTCGTGCAAGATTTCTCCCGAGTTGTATAGCCATTGACTAGGCTGACCTAGAAGGATATATAGTTTGTCTGGTCAAAGGAGTATCAGGCCGCTTTTAATGAGTTGAAGAAGCGGCTGACGACAGCTCCGATTCTGACATTGCCATCAGGATCAGGAGGGTTCACTATCTACAGTGACGCCTCAGGAAAGGATTTGGGTTGTGTCTTGCAGCAGCATGGGAAGGTGATTACCTATGCTTCGAGGCAGTTATGTCCCCATGAAAAGAACTATCCTACCCACGAGTTGGAGTTGGCAACAGTTATTTTTGCTTTGAAGTTGTGGAAACACAATTTATACGGAGAGCAGGTGGAGATCTTTACAGATTATAAGAGATTGAAGTATGTGTTTACACAGAAGGAGCTCAACATGAGGCAGTACAGGTGGTTGGAGTTGATGAAGGACTTCGATATTTTACTGCAGTATCACCCCGGAAAGGCCAACGTGGTTGCCGATGCCTTGAGTAGGTATCCGACAGCCATGTGTTTGACGATAGATCGTCACTTGCTAGCAGATTTGGAGAGCCTGGGGATCCAGGTGGTTTTGCCAGGAGTTCATATACAGATGTGGGGCCTTCAGATTCAGTCGGACTTGATGGTGAGGATCAAGTCGACTCAGTTCGAGGATGTTGCTCTGCGGTATCCGAGAGCAGGTTCGAGCAGGATTGGTAGATGATGAGTTTACTCTTGCAGAGGATGGCACATTGAGGCACGGTTCCAGACTGTGTGCCTAGTGGAGTGCTCCGGGAGCAGGTCATACAGGAGGCCCACCGATCTCAGTACTCTTACATCCAGGTGCCAACAAGTTGTATAGGGATCTGAGGGAGCACGTTTGGTGGTATGGGATGAAGCGGGAGGTAGCTCGCTTCGTAGCCAGATGTTTGGTCTGTCAGTAGGTCAAGACAGAGAGACAGAGGCCAGGAGGTTTGTTGCAGCCATTGCCCATTCCAGAGTGTAAGTGGAAGCACATCACGATGGACTTTGTTTCTGGATTACCGCGTACACCAGGAAGAAAAGACGCAATTTGGGTCATCGTAGACAGGTTTGACCAAATCAGCCCACTTTTTGCCATTTAAAGTGGGTATGTCTACCGAGAGGCTAGCAGAGATGTATATGTAGCAGATTGTCAGGATTTATGGAGTTCCGGTGAGCATTGCCTCGGATCGGGATAGTCACTTTACTTCCCATTTCTGGTGGAGTCTGCAAACTAGTTTGGGCACTCAGCTCAAGTTTAGTACTGCATAGCACCCTCAGAAGGACGAACAGTCAGAGAGGATTATTCAGAGACTGGAGGACATGCCGCGGACTTGTGTTTTAGATTTTGGAGGATCCTGGGAGGATCACCTGCACTTAGTGGAGTTTGCATACAACAACAATTTTTAGGCCATCATTGAGATGTCACCATTTGAGGCATTGTATGGGCACAGATGTCGTACACCCTTGTCTTGGGATGATGTTGGAGAACGAGCTTTATTGGGACCTGAGATGGTTGTAGATGTAGCAGAGAAGGTGAAGCTCATCAGAGACCGGATTCACGTGGCACAGGACAGACATCGACACTGGGCTGATAGCCACCGCAGATCCTTGGAGTTTGAGGTACAGTTTAGGGATAGGATTAGAATTATGAGTTATTTTGTTTGTGATTTTGTTTGATCATGTTTGAATATATTAGTAATTGAGACCTTTTTTATGATTAGGTTGGAGATCTGGTTTTCTTGAGGATATCTCCGACACGTGGTACGATACGTTTTGGTGGAGGTAGGAAGCTTAGCCCGTGCTTTATTGGACCTTTCGTGATCAGCAGGAGAGTCGATGATATGGTTTACAGGCTAGACTTGCCACCTGCACTAGTGGAAGTCCATAACGTATTCCACGTGTCATAGCTGAGACGGTATATGGCAGATCATAGCCATGTACTCGATCACTCAAAGATTGGGATAGGACCTACTCTTAGCTATCGAGAGCAGCCTGTGGAGAATCTGGATCGACAAGAGAAGGTTCTGAGAAACCAGGTGATACCTTTGGTTCGCGTCGTATGGATGCATCATTCTCCAGGAGAGTCTACTTGGGAGCGGGAGGATGAGATGCGCGAGCGAAACCCATATCTTTTTGGACCTTGAGGTATGATTGTCTATCCTTCTCATCAGTTCAGTTTTGCCTTTCAATTTCGAGGAAAAAATTCTTTTAAGGAGGGTAGATTTGTCATTACCATATTTTAGTCTTGAGGGTATTTTTGTTATTTTAGTTTTTGTGAATTATTTTATCATTTATTGCATTGGTGTGTGATTTTTGACTTTTGCTAGTTGTGACTTTAGAGACTAGCCTAGAGTTTGACCTTGACTTTAGCGACCTAGTTAGCCTGGTATGGGACCCTAATGTTATTTAAGTTGGTCTTAGTCGACTTGAGTGTGGCTAGGATTCATGAAAGGATTGGGAGAGTTTTGTATTTGGACTTATAGCTAAGGGGTTGAGCTAGCTAGCTTATGAACTTGGCTCAAAGCCAATTTACATGAAACCCTAACCCTAATCCCCTATATGGCCGGCCACCACAGCCCAATTATAACCTAATTTCAGCCTATATAATGTCTCTTCATAACCACTTGCCTCTTTTAGAAATTCCCCTTTAGGAAACCCTAATTTCTTCTCCCTTTCATCATTCCTCCACCAAATTGATCCCAATCTTTTGCATTTGATTCCAAATCTGGAGTAGAAGAATAAGGAGGCTAGCTTGCAAGGAAGGGAGCTCATTGGGACATTGCTTAAGGAAGAAGACTTCACTATTTGGGACTTTTTCTTGGAGATTGGCTCTCTATAGGTAATCCCTGCAAATTACCTTAAAATCCTGATTTAATTCCATAACTGCATCCAACTAGGTGTCCCCTAGCTGTAGAAAAAGTTTGGTAGAAATTCATATTGGTTTGGTGTTCGTAACGGACACGTATCAGTGTAGGCTTATAGATGTTTGATGAAATACCTCATTGGTGGTTTTATTGTTGTTTTTGAAATCTTTTTGAACAAACTTGTAAAGCTACATGTGCTCTTGGATTTCATGCATGACTGAGCCGATCATTGGCTTTGTGTCGTGTCGAATAAGGGGCTGGACACGCCGTACAGACCATACAAGCAGTGTCCTGCTACCCAACCACAAGTTCTCCGTGTCTGTATCACTTGGACAAGTGACACTTGGTGAGTGCCTTGGGGAAGTGACTAACACGTCAGCGCCCAAGTGGCGAGTCGAGTCGTGTCGTGTCGGCATCGTATTTGTGAGTGTACTGATTTTATGTACACGGTGTAGTAGCCGTATCTAGGCTTTGATACGCGTGTCGTACAGAGCGTAGACACGACGTGGACACGAATTGTCGTGTCAAGAGTGTAGCCCTATGTATGGCAATACGTGGACACAACCACGTGACTCCATGTGAGTCGTATCGTGTTCACGAGCTCGTGGACTCGCCGTACGAGCCTCTGCAGTGGTCGTGTGTTGGCGAGTGTTCGTGAGTGTCCAAACACGTCCTGTCCTATTGTGTGGAGACCATAAGACTCATGAAACACCCTGATATATGCACGAGTGTTTACCAACCATTAATTTGGGATTTTTACTTGATTTTGTGTTGGATTTATGTTTTTTCCTATTGTCACTGATACGTGTACAGTAACCTGTTTCTTCTGTGATTTCGAATGTGTTTTAATTGATTTCAAATGTAAATTTATATATTATATATATGTGAGATCATCTCTGGTTATTTAATTTTGTGGGGGTTCAATGTGGAGCTCGAATAGGCTGTGTGAATGAGGATACATAGGTTTAACTACTACAGGTTTCGAATTTCTGAAATGAGGTTTACATATATATGTGTTGAACTGGAAAGAGGGATTACATGATATTTTTCTTGAGACTTAGACCATTTCACTGCTGTACACACAACCCAGACCTCAACTCTCCCCTACCATGTTCTGGACACACCATTCACTAGTGTACATCAAACACAAACACACGCCTACACATGACTGAACACTAGAAACACACAGGAACCTGAGAACACTATGTAAACTGTACACACACACATGTAACCTGTTCACAAACACACACATACTCCCTAACCCATTGACCACACAGTTGTACACACACACACTATGAAATATTTGTACACACACACACACTATGAAACAACTGTACACACATACATCCTATCACTCATAACCTGCACACACACACCATGCAACTGAATACAATACACACACCCTAAGCACTGTCACACAAAATACTCTTGCCCACATACACATATTCACATGCACCCTTGACACCATGTATCCTTAATTCCCTTGTATATAACGCCAATACACGCACACACATGTCACTCACTGATACACTCATAACTTGTACACACACACACCACACAGGTATGCCTATACACCCCCCCTCTAACTTGCAGTCCACACACACACACCATATCACTATCTACTATAATGTTGACACACACACTCACCCCTATTTATATGTCTACCATGTTTGTGCCTTGCTTGTGTATTAGGCACAAGCCTATATGAATGCCTATATATACATATTGTATAGGTATATATATACATAGTTGTATTTGTGTGTGTGATAACTTGTTTAGGCTTTGATTGTGCTTGAGAGCTAGCCTAGGCTTGGTTAGGCTTAGTGAGACTTGATTGGACTATGATTGGCCTAGTTGACCTAGTTTGACTAGTGAAGTTGACTAGAGTTGACCAAGAGTTGACTTTAATCTAGAACGACCTAGAATTTATATAGAATGCATTGTAAAGTTTAATATTACCATTCTGGACATGTTTTGACCTGTGTTGCTCTAAATTTGACTCATCTACTCTGTTTGGACATATATACTCATCGGATACTCAGGATATCAGGTTAGTACATTCTCTAACCGTTTCATACATGATAGGATTTATATTTATGCTCTAGATTACTTTACTTGATGCTGTCACGTTGTTCACATGGATTGGTACTATATGGATCCCTTCATGAGATGTTATCCCCCTCGGGGGCATCGTGTTACGTCATGTCATGTGCGTTTCACTTTCATCATGTACTCCAGTGCTTTCACCATTCATGTGCACTCTTGTGATTAATGTACTCTCATGTTCACAGAGCCCCTCATGTATACTTTATGTGCACCCGTTTATGGGCCCCCATGTGAAATCATGTACAATAACATAACTTGTCTGGATCCTTGTGTATTGATTGGGGTACGGGAGAGTATAAATAGTCATGTGAACAATTCTAAAGTAGTGTAATCATGTGCAAACTCTTAAAATAATCATGTGCAAATTTATATCGTTCACATGTCTATCTTATACTCTACATCACTAGCCACTATTAGTTCTTTACTTATAGTCGATATTTCTTTACAGTCATCTCTTTTACTTCATATATATTCTTCAGCATTTCATGTATCTTACTCTATAGCATGCTTATATTTCCTGTCATATTATGAACTGCGTGAGATGTATTGTGCTCGTTCCTGTCCTGACTGGACCTGTTGAAATATTACAGATGACATTGAGCAGTTTTATCCTACATACTAAGGAGCCGGCCTATATGACACCCGCGAGCTGGACTCCCAGGAGGACCTAGTCCTTGCAGAGGACATTACCCCAGTAGTCTATGCTAGTTAGCTAGACTAGTTATTCTACTTTATTGTCTTGCCTTATTTTGGATACATTATGTACCTATTTGGGATTTTGTTATTCTGGATGTTGTGGAAGTGTTATCTTAGATACTTAGACTTCTTCTCCTATTGTATTTCTTTTGTCGACTTTCATATCTATCTATCTTATCATATTTTCTATCTTAGCTGTGATTGAGTTATACATTTCTATATTTTTCTCCATTCAGAGCGTATATATTATACCAGTACCTTATAATTGTTAGATATATGTGACCTAAAACAACGTTCTACCGTCGACACTGCGGCGTAGGTTGGACGTATCCACTTCTCGTGCCCCTATACTTGGTGCGGGTCGTGACTTGAACTGATGGATAAATGAGTGAACAAGAGTTCAATGGAATACCAAACTCTCGTCCCGAGTGTGGACTCACGGGTTTGAACTAATCACTAACCCTTGTCCCGAGTGTGGACTCACCGGTTAGTTCAAGGCAAACACTCTCGTCCCGAGTGTGGTCTCTCTGGTCCAAATGAACAAGACATCACCCTCACACCAAGTATGGACTCACGGATGTAAACAGATCAAGAAAAACACCCTCGTCCCGAGTGGGGACTCTCTGGGGTAACTGGTCAACCCTCATCCCAAGTGTGGACTCTCTGGTTGAGAAAACGATAACAGAAAATTAGCCGTTCAACTACACGTACTCATTCTATGACATGACTCAGTCGAGGTACAGGTGATGACAAGGTACAACTTAGTCAAGACACAGATAAGGACAGCTCTAGATGAACTATAATGTGAACAAACCTGGTATAACTACACTATCATGTAATAAAAGATGGAATACAAGCAAGACAATAAACTCGTAAACATGGAACGTAAAGAACATATGAATCAAATCAAGTAGAGTAACTAAATGATAACATAATAAAAGCAGAAGAACTATAAGCATGAAAATGAACTGTAGAGGGAGGCAAGGTATCTTACCTGGTGGTAGCACGAAGAACCAACAATATACCGTCAACTAGTAAGCCATAAAGTCCAAATCTCACAACTGTCTCCGAAAGCTAAAATAAATATTACCAACATTTTTAGAATAGTCAAATCAGCTAGAATTGCCTGTCTATAAGTCCTATTCTGGACATAGGGTCAAAATGGTCATTTTGGGCTAAAACGATGTCCGCCGTTGGACCCGCTTTGCACCAAAAAATGTGCCAGAGTCATTGGTCTCTAAAGCCGTCAAACTACATGTCTACAGATTTGGTTTGATGATACGAACCCAACTGTATGTCCAAAGTTGGATTCTAGCGGGCCGTGCACAAAATTGTCCGTTGAGTCGGATCGTAGGGCCCGGAAAACGGCAATCCGATCAACTATCTCTGAATCGGACCAAACTTGGCATACAAAACTATAAAAATGATACAGTCATGTTGGCGCAAGTTTGGTCTCGATCTGACGAACGTGCCCAAAGCAATTGGGAAATTTGCAAAGAGGTCGATACGGTAAATTTTGACGGATACGCATCAAATTTGTCGCACACACACAACCAATTTGAATTCTGGCAAAGCCCATACGTCCGCGAAGTCGATACGCATCTTTCGATGTTTTCGGTTCGCGACCACGTCGTCTGGTTTGGCGGGTCGTACGTTGTATCTGTCACCCTTATTTCTCGTATTTCCTGTATTTCGTATTTATACTCGTATCTGGATTTTGGCATGTATTTTTTATTTTTTTCAACTTGTGGAATTTCGGTATTTCTCATATTTTGGGTTTTGTCATGGTTCGGTTTTAATTGGTTTAGATTGGGTTGGTTTGATTTGGTTTATTATGTATTAGAACACCTTAACCTACTCTCCACCCTCAACACACCACAACTCACCCTCTTCAAAACTCCACCAATATTTTCTCTCTCCTCATAACCACTATTTATTTCCTTCTTCTTCTTCTTCTTCTCCTCCCTCTACACAACTCTCCCAACCCTAGGCAAGTGCATCTTGCCACCACGTGAGAACCCTCTTTTATTTGTCTATTTGCTACATTAGGACTTGGTGATCAACATTAGAACTTAGCATTTTATGATTTGGAGTCTCCATTGTTCTAGATCTAGGTTTTTCCTATTTTCGGATTTTGTATGGTTTGAGCTACTTTGGTTGGATTTTCTTGGGTTTTGATGTTTCCATGTGGAAGAGCATTCAGTTTCACTCCAGTTGGATCTTTAGAAATCCGGATTTAGAGTTCGGATGGCCAAGTTATGAATTTTGAAGCTTGGGTCCAGCCATGGTGTTCTTGCTGTTTGGAGAAGACAGTGAGCAGTGTGCAGAGCTGTTTAGCTTACACACACTGAGCTGCACGCGCTCTTTAGCGTGCGTATGCATACTTGGGTACGCTTCCTGTTGGAAGCGTGTCTCCTTGAGCGTGCGTGATTTTTCACCTACGCTGCTCTCTGTAGCGTGCGTGACTTTTCACCTACGCTGCTCTCTCAGCGTGCGTGACTTTTCACCTACGCTGCTCTCTCAGCGTGCGTGACTTTTCACCTACGCTGCTCTCTGTAGCGTGCGTGACTTTTCACCTACGCTGCTCTCTCAGCGTGCATGACTTTTCACGTACGCTGCTCCCCTGACCCATTGCTTAACCCGTTGGCTCTTGGAGTTTTGGCCTTATTTCTTTAAGCTTGGCTTTTCTATAGCCCTGTATATTGATATTTTATTAGATATTTTACACCCATTTTATATCCTTACGCCTTTTGTCATGAACTTGATTTTACTTAATATGTTTGGAATGACTAATGTACATGGCATGGTATGACAAGGAACTAGCATAACACGACAGTGACCCGTAGTGGTGCACTCCTGACATGACCAACCTGACATGATAGTGGCCCGTCGTGGCACACTCCTGATAAGTACCCTGACATGATTTATCTTGATAATTTAACTTGACCTGCCTTGACACCGTGGGTGGTTCTTTCTTGCTTGCTTGTTAAATCCACTTGTCCTGTCTTGCATCATGTCTAGGATGGGACTCCTGAGTACCACGGTCAGGAGTACCTACTAAAATGGATTAAGGTTAATAACTAGAATAACACAGTAGTCATGAAGAGATGACACAGCTACGGGCAATCCCGTTACCTGGGCGCTCTTGGGATCTGTAGCCTGCCGTCGAGTAGGGCACATTTCCAGCACACCGTCGCGTGTTGCACCCTCTAAGTCACCTAAGGGTACATTTGTCCCCCGGGCGATGTACCCACCTGAATTCAACCCCTAATTTTTGACCTGGGTAACCTGGATGGTCTGCAGGGCTTGTGGCTGTGGAACAATCTCACTGCATCTTGTTAGTAATTAGGCCTGTGATAACCCTAGTTAGTTAAAGTAGTAAGCCGTAGTATCTGCTTGGCCGTGATTGATTGAATGAGGTATAACCAGTTGAGCCATGTCTTGATCCAGTACAAGATTGCTCCCTGTCTTGATTTCTTGTATTATTATCTTGCCGATAAATGGTGGGAAGCCAAGTTCTGTTCAGATGAAGAGTTACAACCCCGGTCCTTGTTTGGTTTACGGGTTGTAACCTGGCTATCGGAATAGTTCCATGGTTATCTCGTCGTATATCATCCTGCCATGTTTTCATAGTTTCTAGTTTTAATATTAAATTTTCTTGTGCTGATTGCTGGCTTTTGTTCTTATTTCGTGGCCCCCTTGTGGCACTTGCTCTTTCTGGGGTTGACCCAGCTGGTTTTGTGTGGCCAGATTTTGGAGCAGCTCCCGAGGATCTACCAAGCTTCCAGCCCGATGGTGGCGACTAGAAGGAACCCGGGCTACGAGTGGGTTTTCTATTTTGTTTCGCTTACTCTATTGTAAAGATATTCTTTTTGAGGCGTTTAGCCGACGAGCAGCTGTTAGCTCGATGCACTTTACTTACTGTCTGCCTACGGGCTGTAAACATGATTAACAAATCCTAGGGTTGATCATGTACGACTAAAACTCTCGCTAGTCCTAACATTTTGTACGACTAGCTTCATGATCAGCTGAATATGTAATATTTGGGACGTCTTATTATTGTATATTTAATGATCATACATCTTGTGACCTTACTTACTTACTTGTGATTGAGACATTAGGCTTGTTCATGACCATAAGAGACTGTTGGCTTGTAGTAAACCCTCATATTTCTAGACAGCCGTGACCGTATATCGTGGTGGTTTCCATTTCAATATACGTAGCTGGCTGTGTCTGCCCCCGCTCTCCAGTATTCTGGTTCTGGGGCGTGACATAGTTTAAGTGGTAGCCCATGCAGGTCTTGTCAATCAAGAAATATGAGGGTTTACCGAATAGATGTCTCAATCAGTATTCGCCCTTGATCTCCGCCCGTATTTTTAAATCCCTGAAATTCTTGCCCTGATTACATGCTTGTATCGTTGATCTGTCCTGGTCCTTCCTTATTGTTTCCCTGTGTCATCTTCCTCAGCGGCACTGTACCTGACCCTGCCGATCAGCAAGGAGGAGCACCTCCCGTGGGCCAGCAGCAACCTGAAGATCAAGCCCAGCATTCCGGAGTCGCCTCCAGAGTGATACCTACTGGAGGAGAGTCACCAGTTCGGCCCATCCAGCCCGCAGAGCCCGATGATGGTACCTTAGTAGGCCTCATCAGAACCTTGATGGCTTCCCAGGATCGTCGAAGCGACGCCCTGCACCAGACAGTTCAAGATGCTTTAACCCGAGGCGAACATCTAGGGAACCAGGCGGCCAACAGCTTCAAGCGATTGAACCCTCCTTTCTTCGACGGCACCGAGGATGTGATTGCCGCGGATGCATAGATTCAGGATACCGAGGTGATTCTGGAAGCAGCTAGGATACCCGAGAATGAGAAGGTGGCGGTGGTACGCTTGCAGTTGTAGGACTTGGCTCGCAGTTGGTGGGCAGCGCAAGCCATGGGATTAGTGGCACCCATTGCTTGGGCATTATTTAGAGAGAGATTCCAGACGAAGTATTTCGATGCTGTGGCTCGGTACGACCTACAGACTAGATTTACCAACTTGAAGCAAGGAGGCAGAACAGTCGACAGTTATGCATCAGAGTTTTCTAGGCTTAGTAGGTTTGCCCCCATCTTGGTGGCGACCGAGTTTGATAGGGCCCAGCAATTCCAGCAGGGGCTGCATTTGGATATCTTGTTGGCGGTTGAGCAGTTCGAGCACCAGACGTTCGATGCAGTCTTGAGAGCAGCTAGGAGGCATGAGTACACCTTTCAGAGGATCGTGGATAGGACCGGAAGTAGGAAGTGGTCCTACTGTCAGATGCACCAATCATCAGCTCCAGTCCCGACAATTAGGGGATTGACCATTGGAACTCCGAGGCGGGCAGCCTCCGTAACGTCGGTTCAGCATTCGATCCCGACGTACCCGCAACAGTAGAAGCAGAAACAGACTTCCGCGATGGGATGTTCTCATTACGGTAAGCCAGGGCATGTGGTGGCAGATTGTCGTAGGGCGCAAGGATTGTGCCTGGCTTGTGGAGCAGCAGATCATAGGATAGGGGCTTGCCCGAATAGGGGTGGTTCATCAGCATCCAACCCTTCTAGCTCTTCGGTGAGAGGACCGGCCCCAGCACCAGTTCAGCAGCAGCAGTATCAGTCTTCGAGGCCCTTGCCGCCTCAGTCTCAGGCATTCCAGCAACAGCACCCCCAGCAGTATGCACAAGCCCAAGCTCAGACCCAGAATAGGCAGAGAGGTTTCCAGCAGAGGGGACCAGCAGCCAGAGGACAAGGTCAGGCCATGATGATGGCTATGGAAGAAGAAGTTGCACCAGGTGAGGTTGTGGCAGGTACTATTCTTGTCAACTCCTCTCCAGCGTCTGTATTATTTGATTCTGGTGCATCGCATTCATTTATGTCTGCACGATTCGTGACACGGATAGGATTGGAGCCTGAGTCATTATCAGTGAGGCTCAATATACTTACTGGTAATGGCCTTGTGGGAGTAGATCGAGTGTTTTCCTCGTGTCGGATCGTAGTTAGCGGTAGGGAGTTCCCTGCTAGATTCATAAAGTTTCCTATGGCAGACTATGATGTAGTCCTAGGCATGGATTGGTTGAGGAACCAGTATGCTAGGGTAGACTGCCATATTGGCAGAGTTGTCTTTAGTATCCCCGGCGAGCCAGAGTTTTCGTTTTCCAGAGGCGCAGTGGAGCCATCTTCCCCAGCATTGCGGATGACCGTAGCAGCAGTGCAGTTACCCCGGATAGTTGAAGAGTTTCCAGATGTCTTTCCAGAGGAGCTCCCAGGGATGCCGCCGGAGCGGGAGATTGAGTTCACTATAGACTTGATTCCCGGGACAGTGCCAGTATCAGAGCGAGTCTACAGGATGGCGCCTTCAGAGTTGGAAATTTTATACAAGATGATTGAGGAACTGAGGACCAAGGGATTCATCCGTACAAGTGGATTGTCTTGGGGAGCCCCGATGCTTCTTGTGAAAAAGAAGGATGGTACGTCCAGGCTATGTGTTGATTATCGTACCTTGAATTCGGTGACAATCAAGAACAGATACCCTCTTCCGAGGATAGATGACTTGTTTGATCATCTCAGAGGGGCTTCAGTAGTCTCGAAGATCGACTTGCGGTCGGGATACCACCAGATCAGAGTCAGAGAGCAGGACATCCTGAAGACAGCATTCAGATCGAGGTATGGACATTGGGAGTTCCTTGTTATGCACTTTGGAGCGACCAATGCGCCGGCCGTATTCATGGACCTCATGAATCGTATTTTCATGCCTTACTTGGATCAATTTGTGATCGTGTTCCTAGATGACATCCTGGTCTACAGCAAGAGTGAAGCAGAGCATGAGCAACATCTCAGAGTCGTACTCCAGACGCTTAGGGAGCATCAGTTGTACGCCAAGTTCAGTAAATGCGAGTTCTGGCTCGATCGCATATCATACTTGGGTCACATCATTACCCGAGGAGGAGTGGAAGTGGATCCCCAGAAGATTGTGGCTATCGAGTCATGGCCGGTACCCAGCTCAGTGGCAGAGGTTCGCAGCTTCCTTGGATTGGTCGGCTACTACCGACGGTTCGTTTCAGATTTTGCAAGGATTTCAGCGCCGATGACCCAGTTGACCCGCAAGGATGTGTCATTTGTTTGGACAGCAGAGTGTCAGGAATCATTTGAGAAGTTGAAGCGAGGTTTGATAACGGCTCCCATTCTCACCCTTCCAGATGGGACCGGAGGATTCACAGTTTATTGCGACGCTTCAGGCAGAGGATTGGGGTGTGTCTTGATACAGCATGGGAAGGTAATATCTTATGTGTCACGTCAACTACGTGATCATGAGAAGAATTACCCGACCCACGACTTGGAATTGGCGGCGGTAGTGTTTGCTTTGAAGTTGTGGAGGCACTACTTGTATGGAGATAGAGTGGAGATCTTTACTGATCATAAGAGCCTGAAGTATGTTTTCACCCAGAAGGACCTTAATATGCGGCAGAGAAGATGGCTCGAGCTACTAGTGGACTATGATGTGGATTTGCGGTATCATCCCGGGAAGGCCAACGTTGTAGCAGATGCATTGAGCAGGAGAGCCGGAGTTTATTTTCTGACGGCGCAACCAGAACTATTGGCAGATCTCCAGAAGATGGGAATTGAAGTGGTTCTTCCAACCAGCGTGGCATTGATGGCCAGTCAGCAGGTTTAGTCCAGCATAGTTGAGAGAATCCGGGTGGCGCAGTCAACAGATTCCAAGATCCAGCGACTCAGAGCAGAGTGTGAAGCAGGAAGAAGGCCAAAGCTATGTATCCATGAAGACGGTACTCTTCGGCACGACACTCGTCTTTGTGTACCCAGTGGAGATATCAGACAGAAAGTCATGGCAGAAGCCCACAGTTCATAATATTCTATTCATCCGGGTGGTACGAAGATGTACCGTAATATTCGTCAGCATTTCTGGTGGAATGGCATGAAGAGGGAGATAGCCCGGTTTGTCTCTCGGTGTTTGGTTTGCCAACAGGTTAAAGCTGAACATCAGAGGCCCGCTGGACTTCTTCAACCCTTACCGATCCCAGAATAAAAATGGGAGCATATAACCATGGATTTTGTGACCGAATTGCCCAGATCTCCGGCCGGCAGAGATGCTATTTGGGTAATTGTAGACAGGCTTACCAAGGTGGCACACTTTCTCCCATTAAGAGTTAGGCAGTCTACAGCACAGTTAGCAAAGATGTATCTTAGGCAGATTGTCAGGCTTCACGGTGTGCCAGTCAGCATCACCTCGGACAGGGATTCAAGATTCACATCACACTTTTGGCGCAGCTTGCAGAAGAGTTTGGGGACTCGCCTTCAATTCAGCTCAGCTTATCACCCGCAGACGGATGGTCAATCAGAACGCACAATCCAGACTCTCGAAGATATGTTGAGATCCTGTACCCTTGACTTCGGTGGTTCCTGGGAGAATCATCTGCACTTGGTGGAATTCTCGTACAACAACAGTTATCAGGCCAGTATCCAGATGGCACCCTTTGAGGCTCTTTATGGCAGGAAGTGCAGATCCCCGCTAGCATGGGACGATGTCGGGGAGAGACAGATGCTCGGGCCCAAATTGATTTCCCAGACGGTTGAAGTGGTCAGGAAGGTCAGAGATCACCTCCGAGTTGCCCAGGACCGCCAGCGCCATTGGGCCGATGCTCATCGGTGTCCCTTAGAATTTGCTGTCGGCGACCATATATTCCTTAGGATCTCGCCTAACCGCGATGTCATTCGCTTCGGCGTGTAGGGAAAGCTTAGTCCTAGGTATATAGGGCCGTTCGATATTCTAGAGCGAGTAGGAGATGTATCCTATCGTCTAGCTCTTCCGCCGTCGCTAAGTGAGGTGCATAATGTATTCCATGTGTCCCAATTACGACGATATATTCCGGACCCGAGCCACATTCTAGACCATTCGGAATTGGTTGTTGGTACCAACCTTTCGTATGAGGAGAGGCCCGTGTCTATATTGGACCAGAGGGAGAAGACACTCAAGAATAAGACTATTAAATTAGTCCGTGTTGCTTGGGGTCATCACTCTCTAGGTGAGTCAATGTGGGAGCGTGAGGACGATATCCGATCGCGATATCCCTACCTGTTTGAGTCGTGAGGTATAATGTCTTTCTTATGGCTTACGTTTTCCCTTTCTTGCTTGTATTGTATGATTGCATGATTGAACTGCTTAGTGTAACTTGCCTGTGCTTAATGTAGCTTGTCATGACCATCTCTAGCTCCTTGATTAAATTCCGAGGACGAAATTCTTTTAAGGTGGGTAGAGTTGTCACCCTCATTTTCTGTATTTCCTGTATTTCATATTTATACTCGTATCTGGATTTCGGCATGTATTTTTTATTTTTCTCAACTTATAGAATTTCGGTATTTCTCGTATTTTGGGTTTTGTCATGGTTCGATTTTAATTGGTTTGGATTGGGTTGGTTTGATTTGGTTTATTATGTATTGGAACACCTTAACCTACTCTCCACCCTCAACACACCACAACTCACCCTCTTTAAAACTCCACCAACATTTTCTCTCTCCTCATAACCACCATTTATTTCCTTCTTCTTCTTCTTCTCCTTCCTCTACACAACTCTCCCAACCCTAGGCAAGTGCATCTTGCCACTATATGAGAACCCTCTTTTATTTGTCCATTTGCTAGATTAGGACTTGGTGATCAACATTAGAACTTAGCATTTTGTGATTTGGAGTCTCCATTATTCTAGATCTAGGTTTTTTCTATTTTCGAATTTTATATGGTTTGAGCTACTTTGGTTGAATTTTCTTGGGTTTTGATGTTTCCATGTGGAAGAGCATTCAGTTTCACTCCAGTTGGAGCTTTGGAAATCCGGATTTGGAGTTCGGATGGCCAAGTTATGAATTTTGAAGCTTGGGTCCAGCCATGGTGTTCTTGCTGTTTGGAGAAGACAGTGAGCAGTGTGCAGAGCTGTTTAGCTTACGCACACTGAGCTGCGCGCGCTCTTTAGCGTGCGTACGCAGACTTAGGTACGCTTCCTATTGGAAGCGTGTCTCCTTGAGCGTGCGTTACTTTTCACCTACGCTGCTCTCTCTCAGCGTGCGTGACTTTTCACCTACGCTGCTCTCAGCGTACGTGACTTTTCACCTACGCTGCTCTCTCAGTGTGCGTGACTTTTCACCTATGCTGCTCTCTGTAGCGTGCGTGACTTTTCACCTACGCTGCTCTCTCATTGTGCGTGACTTTTCACCTACGCTGCTCTCTCAGCGTGCGTGACTTTTCACCTACGCTGCTCTCTCAGCGTGCGTGACTTTTTACCTACGCTGCTCTCTGTAGCGTGCGTGACTTTTCACCTACGCTGCTCTCTCAGCGTGCGTGACTTTTCACCTACGCTGCTCTCTCAGCGTGCATGACTTTTCACGTACGCTGCTCCCCTGAACCCTTGCTTAACCCGTTGGCTCTTGGAGTTTTGGCCTTATTTCTTTAATCTTGGCTTTTCTATAGCCCTGTATATTGATATTTTATTAGATATTTTACACCCATTTTATATCCGTACGCCTTTTGTCATGAACTTGATTTTACTTAATATGTTTGGAATGACTAATGTACATGGCATGGTATGACAAGGAACTAGCATTACACGACAGTGACCCGTAGTGGTGCACTCCTGACATGACCAACCTGACATGATAGTGGCCCGTCGTGGCGCACTCCTGACAAGTACCCTAACATGATTTATCTTGATAATTTAACTTGACCTGCCTTGACATCGTGGGTGGTTCTTTCTTGCTTGCTTGTTAAATCCACTTGTCCTGTCTTGCATCATGTCTAGGATGGGACTCTTGAGTACCATGGTCAGGAGTACCTACTAAAATGGATTAAGGTTAATAACTAGAATAACACAGTAGTCATGAAGAGATGACACAGCTACGGGCAATCCCGTTACCTGGGCGCTCTTGGGATCTGTAGCCTGCCGTCGAGTAGGGCACATTTCTAGCACACCGTCGCGTGTTGCACCCTCTAAGTCACCTAAGGGTACATTTGTCCCCCGGGCGATGTACCCACCTGAATTCAACCCCTAATTTTTGATCTGGGTAACCTGGATGGTCTGCAGGGCTTGTGGCTGTGGAACAATCTCACTGCATCTTGTTAGTAATTAGGCCTGTGATAACCCTAGTTAGTTAAAGTAGTAAGCCGTAGTATCTGCTTGGCCGTGATTGATTGAATGAGGTATAACCAGTTGAGCCATGTCTTGATCCAGTACAAGATTGCTCCCTGTCTTGAATTTTTGCATTATTATCTTGCCGATAAATGGTGGGAAGCCAAGTTCTGTTCAGATGAAGGGTTACAACCCCGGTCCTTGTTTGGTTTACGGGTTGTAACCTGGCTATCGGAATAGTTCCATGGTTATCTCGTCGTATATCATCCTGCCATGTTTTCATAGTTTCTAGTTTTAATATTAAATTTTCTTGTGCTGATTGCTGGCTTTTGTTCTTATTTCGTGGCCCCCTTGTGGCACTTGCTCTTTCTGGGGTTGACCCAGCTGGTTTTGTGTGGCCAGATTTTGGAGCAGCTCCCGAGGATCTACCAAGCTTCCAGCCCGATGGTGGCGACTAGAAGGAACCCGGGCTACGAGTGGGTTTTCTATTTTGTTTCGCTCACTCTATTGTAAAGATATTCTTTTTGAGGCGTTTAGCCGACGAGCACCTGTTAGCTCGATGCACTTTACTTACTGTCTGCCTACGGGCAGTAAACATGATTAACAAATCCTAGGGTTGATCATGTACGACTAAAACTCTCGCTAGTCCTAACATTTTGTACGACTAGCTTCATGATCAGCTGAATATGTAATATTTGGGACGCCTTATTATTGTATATTTAATGATCATACATCTTGTGACCTTACTTACTTACTTGTGATTGAGATATTAGGCTTGTTCATGACCATAAGAGACTGTTGGCTTGTAGTAAACCCTCATATTTCTAGACAGCCGTGACCGTATATCGAGGTGGTTTCCATTTCAATATACGTAGCTGGCTGTGTCTGCCCCCGCTCTCCAGTATTCTGGTTCTGGGGCGTGACAGTATCGGAGGTTTTTCTAAAAATAATTTTGTTTTTGAAAATAGTTTTCTCTGATTTTTGAGATCTGTTTTTCTGGCATACATTTGATGAAATCAAAAACTACGAGAAGGTTTTTAATTCCGTATAGGTTGTCTACATATCTGTTTAAATATATTTTTAGTTTGCTGCTGGGTTGCCTAATAATCGCCTCACAAAATAGGGTTATGGGTGATTTCCTGTTTTGTTTTTGAACAGGAAATCCCTCGACTTTGCGTTAATTTATCAAACAACTGGGTGCGTCTAAAGATAAATTGTTTGAAGGGACTTAAAGGTGTATAAGTTGTCTTCGTACCTGAAAAGACGGTTCTCAAAACGAAGAACCGAGCGCCAAGCAATCTCGGCGTGAATTGGGGTGTTCGACTGTTGCTTGCTGTCTTTGCTGTCTACTGCGGCTGCTGTCATGGCCGGTTGTCGCATGCACGGTCGGCCTCCGACGGCTCTGGCGGCGCACAGCGGTGGCGCGCAGAGTTTTGGGGTGGTCACCGGCGAGGTGGTGAGGAGACAAGGGTGGGTGCGAGGGTTTTAGTTAGGGTTTCGATCTCCTATACCCGGTTTATATAGCAACTGCTATATAAGATTTGGGGTTAGGTTTTAGGTAGAGGTGTCTGGGCTGTGTTGTGCTGGGGAGAAAGAAGCTTGGCTAGGCTTCCTTGTTGGGTTTGGGATTGCTCCCCTTTGGGCTCGAGTTGAGCTGGGCTGGGATTTACTCCTATTTCATCTTTCTTTTTCTATTTATTTCTATATTAATATATATATATATATATATATATATATATATATATATATATATATATATATATATATATATATATATATATATATATATATATATATATATATATAAAAGTAAAAACCTGTATTTAAAGCCTTGAGAGAATAATAGGTTCTACACATGATTTAGATATATACTAATAATATTTATAAAATATCCTGAAATATATCCCTTCTGGCAACATATATTCCTTAGTTATATATATATATATATATATTTTTTTTTTTTTTTTTTATACATATATATATATATATATTTTATATATATATATATATATATATATATATATATATATATATATATATATATATATATATATATATATATATATATATATATATATATATTTTTCCTTAGTTATATATATATATATATATATATATATATATATATATATATATATATATATATATATATATTTATATATATATATATATATATTTTTTTTTTCCAACAAAACTTTATTGATTTATTGAAAAGGAGAACATCAGTATATGAAAGCTACTGCAAAATACTAGGAACAATAGGCGAATGACGACAATGAGTAATGATTTTCTGGATTTGTCGCCTAATCTCGAAGAATAGCTGCTCTTGATTATAGGAATAAGACTCGTAACGCCATTTGTTCCTATATATATATATATATATATATATATATATATATATATATATATATATATATATATATATATATATATATATCATATATACTAAAATTTATACAAATACACTTCTATTTTTATGTACAAATATATAAGTCTAATTTACATATTTGCGTATACAATCATATATGCACAAGTGTTTGTGGTCTAGAAATCACGAGTTCTGAAATTACATTATCTAAGAAGGTGTTATTATATACTCAAAACTAGGTATTAATTTATGGCAAATACATATATATCATATAACAATTATTTATAAAATTCCAAATATTCACCATTTAAATCAAATAAATAATAAAAAAATATTTCAAAATTTTTCGGAAGAGGAGTTAAACTTTTCGACGACGAGGAGACTCGTGCTTGAGGCAACCGAGTCAGATGAAGGAGCCATTGAATGGGCTGCACTTCTGGGTTGAAGCGAGGGAGCTACGCTTCTGGGTTGAAGCGAGGGAGCTGTGCTTCTAAGCTGAACAGACGTGGCTGCGCTTCTGAGTCTGAAGGAGCCAGTTTTGTCGAAGTCATAAGAGCAATTAATGACTGCTCTTTTAACGGATGAGTCAATCATCATCTTTTTTAATTACCGTCGTCATTTGGGGAATTAAACTAGTTTTATGGCCTAGACTTCAGTCAAATGAACCTATTAAATGAGATTCATTGTGCTGAGTCCGAGGTTCACCCTATTCATTTAGAAGTCTTTGACTGACGGCCACATGGCATATGGGTTGGACCGCACGCAACCTATATAAAAGGATGCTTTTCTGAGGAGTTACGTCCACTATCACTTAGCATTCCTACCATCATGCTCGATCCTGACTTGGCTTCAAACGGTCATTGGCCTTGCACAAGTCGACTGTTGGTTGTGGATCTCTTCGTTCAAAGAAGCTATGTCCTTGTAGAAGAACTTCTACTGGATTTTGAGATGCACTTGAGCATTTGGCATGAGGAATTCGAACCTGAAAAACATCTTAGAAGTCTTCGATATCCAAGCTTCCGGCTTTGGATTGATTGCCAATCTAAAGAGCCACAGGTTATGCTCTGCCGTGCTCAATAGCGACGGCAGTGGTGCGAGCAGGTGCTGCATTCTTGCTCGGGCCTATAACTGCTTTATTAGCCATATTAGAGTTTCTCTGCGTCTGGCTAGGAAGTGGTTTGCTCTGACGTGAAAGTGATTTTCTCTGACGAGCTGCGTGTCTCAGGGTCTGCACACTTTCTGAAGATTGCCCACTTGCAGACTTTAGGTGTTTTAGTCATTATATGTGATCATGAAGAATCAGTAATAGATCTTTGTAGACATGATTTTAATAAAGAACTTTTTATGCACTATCTTTTTCTGTTATGACTTTTTATTATTTCCTACGCTTTTGGATACCTGCGCTTTTGTGAAGTTTGTATGCAACGACTTCTTATCACCTGCACTTTGCCACGGCTGTGCTTTTTCATGCTTCTACATGGTTCTAGTAGTTGCTTCCTATTTTTTCTTGCATGTTATTTACTGTCATAGTAGGCATGTTTATATGTATCTTGTTAGTTCCCTGAGGACCTGGTGATCTCTCCATGTTATTGCTGAGTTTGCTCTATAGACTATATGGTGATTAACAATTACATATTTAGGATTTCAGGTATATATATTAGCTGATATCTTTATTAAGATACACCAGTATTATGTTTATTTATCGTTACTTTATTCTGCTGATATGGCCTAGTTTTGCGAGCTTTATTAATATCTATGAGCTTGTTCAGACGATTGTAATAGAGTTTGATCAACTTTATTATATATTGTCTATTCTTGTTTGTTTGTAGGATCCGGCGTCTTAATGCATTATCAACATTAGTGCGCTTGGTCTTATGTTCGATTTATCTTCAGTGGATTGAGATATAGAATTATCATAGTGATATATAGATATAACTACCTGACGTAGACAACATATACGTACTAGAGTTGGGCTGGAGTCATCTCGATATGTAGCTTGCATGTAAACGTATTCCTAGTTCTACGTATTTTTGGACTGAGGCGTTACAATATGTGTATATAAGTAAGTGTGTGTGTGTTAGAGAGAGAAGAGTTTCAATTGTAGAGGGTGTCCATAGAGTGTAGATGAGTATGTATAAAGGGTTATGATAGGGGTATGCATATGTATAATTAGGACAAATAGATTGAATGGTTAGAAACTTAGGCATATGTGCATAGATATATGGGCGATAGTGTGTGTATCAGTAGAGGAAAGGAGGAAGAATCACATGTGGAGTGAAGGGGGTTGTGGCTAAACAACAAAATGTTAGCCCTGTTGATAGCAGCAACAACAACATGAAGATGGATCAAACATCAGAAACAGTTAATCCATGCACTGCTGATTAGTAGTCGAGTAAGCAACACCTGCTGCTTTGTGGTGGACTGCACACAATAGCATGTACCTGTTATAGTGAGGCCAGCAATTGGGGAATGAAGCACAGCAGCAGGTTATGGGGAGTAGCCATCAAGACAACAGCTACAATAGTACGAGTTTATGCAGCAATAGGTTTTGGGAGGTTTAGCCTTGGCAGCAGTGAAGGGAAGCCTGTGCAGGAATATAAAGTAGTATAGATAGTAGTAGGGGTCAAGGGGCTTTATTCACTTTAAGTAACAACAACATCTTGCTGTCTGTGTAAGGGAAATTAGAAGCATTAGCAAGCAACAGTATATGGCTGCTTTTAGGAACAACAAGTGAAGAGTGAGGAGGGGCTTGTATGGGATACTTTAGAAGAAAATAGAGGTAGCAGCAATGTATGTTGAGTGTATGTTGTGTGTGTTCCTATGTACATAAGTGTGCATACTTATATGTGTGTGTGTGTGTGTGTGTGTGTGTGTGTGTTGCCTAGATAGGGATAGATGTGTGGATCTAATTAGTCAAATATATAGATAGATGGATGTATAGATAGTAGTGTTAGGTAATGTGTTAAAGTTAACACATAGGCAATAGGTAATGAGATTACCTATGTGTTATGTGATAGGGTGTAGGGTATTGGGTATTGAGTATGGTTAAGGTACCAATACTCTACTTTCCCTTCTACCATTTGTACCAATACTTAACTATACTGACACCTACCACAGAACTATTGCTACAAAATTACTACACTACGAGTTAGCTCTAGGTTGATGCCTATAGCTCACAAGCCCAACCAGAAATCACTCACAGACCCACAAGCTACACTCCCAATAATCAACGCTGACACTCAAAGACACAAACATATCGACAAGCTATAAAACTCCTACACCATCTAAGGAACCTCAAATATAATATACTCTATAAGGAACTAGACTAGAGGAACTAAGGATATCTACATTCTGAGCTAATAAGATGATCGAAATAAATTCTGTTATAACCAAACTGGAATGATAGAGATGATGTTATGAACCAATTCAAGATACAATCTGATAATCATATATGTCCATCCATAATCATATTACCCAGAATCCTCGCCACGCTAGTAAGTATAGCTGCGATAAACGATAGAGTCCATAACTGAGGTATATATTTCTATAATCATGTTATCTAGAATTCTCACCACGTCAACCGGTATGACGCGAGAAACTCTATATTTCATAACTAATATAACTATATCCAAAGTCAGGCCCTATGTCTTCGCCACGCCAGCTAGTATGACTATGATAAACTCTAGACTCCATAACCAAGGCAGACATTTACCTTTTATACTGTCCTCAGCAACTATATCATCAGCATATACCTTAACTTAGTCCACAAAATTCATCTGATGATGAAATCAAAGTCAACAACGAACTCCAAGGATGAAATTCAACAACGATCACCAAGAATAAAATTCAACAACGAACAAGGAAGAGTAGATGGAGACAAGTGGAAACAGTCTCCGAGATAGAGTTTATAGTGAGATTCTCAGGGGTCGTCCCAGGAACCTCTCAAGGAATCCTAATTATGATTGAGTATCCTCTCATCATAATATCCTATTTTCTATATCCTATCGCAGGCTCGCAGTAGTGCAACTAAGTCGTTGCACTACCACGACATCGCCCTATTTGCGAAGCCTGACCTGCATGGGCCACAACTAAAACGTGTCACGACCTGCACCCGATATAGGGGCACGAGTGCGTGACGATGCCCAGCCTACGCTGTAGTATCGTCGGTAGAACGTTATCTAAGTCTACTATACTAACTAGCAATATGTATTATAACCTGTCAAGATTTCTCAACTCCAAACGGAGGACAAATGATAATATTCATACTCAATCACAATACTATAGGAAAGATAAATGGTATGATAAGATAAAAACATGATAAGAGTATCTAGAGAAAGTCTAACATAAATATAGTACAAGTCCAAGAGAGTCTAAGAGTCAATCATCTCAAATATATGTCTCAAATAATAACATGCCAAGAGTCATAAAGCTGGAGACAAATCCATTACAAATCTAGTTTAACTGAGTCGCTAGTAAATCCTCCTCAGATGGAGCTAAACCCTCATGAATCAGTATCTCCTAGTCTACGCCTACTACATCCTGTGAGCCATAGAATTCTCTTTGAAAATTTAATCATTTTCCCGTATTTGTGCCCTTGCATTTATCCTTTCATTCGCAATAACATTATCGATTTACCTAGGAAGGTGGTCGAGAAGAGAAGGGTCAGCCACTCACCTTGAGTTTAATTCAGGCGAGAGAACTTGTTGGTCGCGCTAGATGTCGCCTACGCGATTACCTGAAATCGCACAAGCAACCGATTAGAATACTACATTATTCAAGAAGTTCAATAGGAAATACGAGTTCGAAATACAAGCCTTGAAAACCATCGAAAACATTCACGAAAATGCATTCAGAAAACAAAGCCAAAACCAACGCAAGCGGCGTAAAAAACAGAGCAACGGGTGGGCTCTCCCGACTCAGCCGCAGAGTCAATCCTTGAGGCGCAACCTCTGAATATGGGACATGGTTCTGAAGAAGTCATTCCATAACGAGGAATGGATCTTAATTCAACCTTTCCCGTTCAATCGATTCGATCGATCCCGACCGAGTCGATAGCGACAGTATTCCTTTCTCGCGCACCCCATGGACGGAGAACGGGGCACGATGTAGGGATGGGGCACTACACCATAATCAACTAAGAAAAAGTTTCTTCCTCGAAACTTAAGAACAGAACCTACCTCTATGAAAATAATGAAGGAAACTTTTACTTCATCTCTGACTCGAGTTCCCATGTCGACTCTTCCGCCGCATGGTTCCTCCAAAGTGCGCGAACAAGAGGGATCGCTCGATTCTGCAGCACCTTATCCTTGCGTTCTAAGATTTGAACTGTCTCTTCAAGGTAGGATAAGTCGGACTTCAGCTTCAGCTGGCCAAAATCCACCACGTGGCTAGGGTCGTGCACGTACTTTCGCAATTAAAAGACGTGGAAGACATTATGCACACCTTCAAGCGCTGGCGGTAGGGCAATTTTATAGGCCACTGGGGTGACCTGCTCGAGTATTTCAAACGGCCCAACAAATCTCGGACTCTACTTTCCCTTCGTGCCGAACCGAGTAACTCCTCGCATGGGCGACACCTTCAGGAACACGTGATCGCCCACCTGGAACTCAAGCGGTCTTCGATTGGTGTCGGCGTAGCTCTTTTGCCGACTCTGTGTAATCTTCAGCCTTTTCCGAATTAGCTTGACCTTTTCTACAGTCTGTTCTACCAGCTCTGGGCCGAGTATCTGCCGTTCCCCGACTTCATCCCAAGAAATGGGCGATCTGCACTTCCGGCAGTACAAAGCTTCATACGGCGCCATTTGGATGCAGGACTGGTAGCTATTGTTGTATACAAATTATGCCAGCGGTAGGTGGACGTCCCAGCTTTATTTGAAGTCAATTGTGCAGAGTCGTAGCATGTCTTCGAGAATCTGATTAAGGTGCTCCGTTTGGCCGTCAGTCTGAGGATGGTAAGCTGAACTGAACTGCAACTTGGTACCCAGCGCCGACTGAAGGCTACTCCAGAATCGCGACATGAACCGTGAATCCCGATCAGAGACGATGGATACTGGAACTCTGTGCAGCCGTACTATCTCGTCAAAATAAATCTGCGCTAGGCGATCAACGCTCCAAGTAACTTTGATGGCAATAAAGTGCGCTGACTTGGTTAATCGATCGACGATGACCCAAATGGCGTCGTTCTTCCGTGGTGTCTTCGACAGGCCAACAATAAAGTCCATAGTGACGTGATCCTATTTCCAATCTGGAATAGCAAGGTTCTGCATCCCCCCGCCCGGTCACTGATGCTCAGCTTTCACCTGCTGACAGGCCATGCATTGTGACACGAAGAGCGCCACATCTCTCTTCATTCCGTGCCACCAGAAGGTCGTGCGGAGGTCCTTATACATCTTGGTACTGCCTGGATGCAAGGTATATTTCGCATAATGTGCCTCCGACATTATCTTCTTTCGTAGTTCTGAATCATCTGGAACACATAGTCGGCCATTCAATCTCAGCACGTCGGTCTTATCTTCTGTAAAGTCGGTCGCACTACCTGTTGAAATTCGCTTGCATATTTTCTTCAGGTACGGATCATCCTTCTGAGCGGTCATGATCTTTTCCAGCAAACTCGGCTCTAACTGCAGCTGCGCCAACCGTACATCCCTGAATCGAACCCGGAGGTTGATACCCATTTCTTCTAGATCTTGTAGTAGTCTGTGGTTGATGGATAGCGAGGCAAGATATTTTTGACTCAGAGCGTCCACCACAACATTTTCCTTCCCCGGAGTGTAGTCGATCGTCAAGTCATAGTCTTTGATCGGTTCGAGCCAGCGCCTCTGTCGCAAGTTCAATTCCTTCTAGGTGAAGAGATACTTGAGGCTCTTGTGGTCGGTATAGATCGCGTATGCCACGCCATATAGATAGTGACGCCATAATTTTAACGCGAACACAATCGCCGCTAACTCCAAGTCGTGCGTCGGATAGTTCTTCTCGTACGGCTTCAACTGTCTGGAGGCGAAGGATATCACCTTGTTTCGCTACATGAGCACACATCCCAAGCCCTGGCTTGAAGCATCGCTGAATATCTGAAAACCCTCTGGCCCATCTAGTAGTACGAGTATAGGTGTCAAAATTAGTCGCTGTTTTAGCTCCTGGAAGGAAGCTTCACAGTCATCCAACCACTCATACACGACTCCCTTTTGAGTGAGGCGAGTCAATGGCGATGCAATCTTCGTGAAGTCCTTCATGAAGCGTCGATAGTATCCCGCCAAACTAAGAAAGCATCGAATCTCACTAGCAGACACAAGACGCTTCCAATCAGCAACAACTTCCACTTTCTTCGGATCGACTGCAATGCCTTCGGACGAAATGATGTGACCAAGAAAGGATACGCTGCTTAGCAAAAATTTGTACTTACTCTGCTTTGCATACAACTCATTCTCTCAAAGTGTCTAGAGCAAGGCCCGTAGATGTTCTGCATGCTGCGCCCTGTCCTTCGAGTAGACGAGAATATCGTTAATAAAGACTACCACAAATTTATCAAAAAAGGGTCGAAATACCCGATTCATTAGATCCATGAAGGCGGTAGGGGCGTTCGTCAGACCGAATGGCATCACCAGGAACTCGTAGTGGTCGTACCGAGTGCGAAAGGCTGACTTTTGCACATCGTCTGACTTGATCTTGAGTTGATGATATCTCGAACGGAGATCAATCTTCGAAAATATCGAGGCGCCTTGCAGCTGATCGAATAAGTCGTCTATACGGGGCAATGGGTACTTCTTCCGGATGGTGGCCTTGTTCAGCTTTCGATAATCGATGCACAGACGCATGGACCCATCCTTTTTCTTCACGAACAACATGGGCGCTCCACACGGTGAAACACTAGGCCGAATAAATCCTCTGTCGAGTAACTCTTGTAACTGGACCTTGAGTTCTTTCAGCTCGACGGGGGCCATTCTGTACGGGGCCTTGGAAATTGGTCGAGTATCGGGGAATGTATCGATGCTGAACTCGATTTTTCGGTCGGAGGGCATGCCGGGCAGCTTGTCAGGGAACACGTCGGGAAATTCTGCCACAACGTCGGTCTTACCCGCATTTATGCCATCCTGTCGCATGTCTCGGACGGACGCCAAATAGCCTTCGCACCAAGAATGCAGCATCCTTCGAGCAAAAATTACCGGGATCAGCATGCAGGTCGACGATGCCTCACCACACGAAAAACAGAATTTAGGCACTCCTGGTATATGAAAGGTGACCGTCTTTCCGGCATAGTCTATGGTTGCGTTGCACGGCCCGAGCCAATCCATTCCCAGAATGATGTCAAAGTTCTTCATGTCTAGAACTATCACGTCAAGACCCATCTTTTGACCGCCAATACAGATAATCCCATCGACGTAGGCTAAGTTTGTGAGTATTGGTGTGCCCGAAGGTGTACTTACGCTAAGGTCGAGATCTAATGATATTAAAGGAAATTTGTGCTCGACGGCAAAGTCCGCCGATATAAAACTATACGAAGCGCCTGAATCAAATAACATTGAGCAGGCACAATATTGAAATTTAGTATACCTGACACTACTGTATCTGATGCCAGTGCTTCGTCTTGAGTCATGGCATAGACGCGGCACTGAGTGTTGGGGCGACGGTCTTGGCCATTTTGCGGTACGGGTTCAGTGGGTGAAGGAGGCCGGGGCGGCTGTCCTCGGTTTTCTTGACGGTGTTGTTGTGGTGGTGTGTTGAGATGATTTGGTCTACGGGCCATGCAATCTCACTTTTGGTGACCCTTCTGTCCGCAAATGAAGCATCCCCCTTCGAGGACAAAGCACTTGCTCGTCTCATGCCCTAAGGAAAGGTACTTGGCACATCGCGATGATAGGTTATGTCCCTGGTAACCATCGTGGTTCGGATGCTTTGATGCGTAATTGTTGTCTCCCGTATATCTAGGACGTTTGTGATTGGAGTGACGCACAACGTCGGCAACAACGGAAGGGTATTCGCTCTCAAGACGAAGAGCATGATTCATAGCCTCGCCCGTGGTCTTATACTCCGGGACCCCGACATGCACACCGATAGAGCATCGTAGACCCATTTCGAACCGTCGCACACGACACTCCTCTGTAGACAGAAATGCACTAGCAAATTTGGACAACTTGTTGAATTCTGCGGCGTACTGTTCTACTGTTCGGTTCCCTTGCCTCAATTGCATGAATTCATTCTCCTTCGCTTGATAAACGGCTGACGGAAGGTACTCGACTTCAAAAGCTTTACGGAACGTGGCCCAAGAGATCAGCGTTGTGTTGTTGTCGCATCGGATCGCTCGCTTGTGCATGGCCCACCAGTTGTACGTGTTCAACCATAGTTGAAGTTGTGCGCAGGTGACTTGCTTTGATTCTTCAATGTCGAGGAGCTCGAAGTGGTCTTCCAGCTCTTCTAACCAGTCGATTGCCATGGAAGGGCCTTCGGTACCGCTGAAGGAAGTGCGGCACGCTTTCTTGAACTCTGACACTTCAAAGTTATACTTTTTCGGTGCCGTTGGTTGACGCTCGGGTTCCTCCGTGTCGACTTCAATAGGTTGGACCGTCGACACGGTGACAGTAGGTGCGGTGACGGCAGGTGCAGTCGCAAAATTTTTGTTGGCCACAATCGTTTGGACGATCTTCTGCAGAGTATCTAGTTGCTTTTGTTGCAGCTTAGCTTGTGCGTCGAAGAGAGCTTCGAACTGGGCCTGTCGTGCCTCTGTCTGAACATGTCGGTTCTCGGACTATTTTTGCTGCGCCTCCATCATGCGCAACATCCTTTCGATGGTACTGGTAGAAGGTCCGGCCCACGAACGACGCGAACTACTAGAGCCGCTAGAACCGCTCTGCTCTTGCTCGGTCGTGGATTTCGGTACTTCTGCAATACGAAGGCAAATACATCAGTCATAATTTATTACAGACTCATTGTATGTAACAACTTATCTCATCGATACGAGGTCAAAGGTTTGAAACTCTAGACGCGAGGCCAAAGGATGTAAAGCCGTGCTCTGATACCATTATGTCACGTCCCGATTCCATAGAATCGATAGTCGTCCCCCGGGCGTGATGCCGTGTGAACCTAAGTTGCGATAGCACAAGGCATAGTCATAAGGTTATCCGAAACACAACATCAAGTTAGAGTATGCAGATATAATTAATTGACACATTTGAAATAGAAGTAAACTTTTTATTGATAATAGAACTTCATTTACATTGACTCCATTACAATCATTGCTGCACGGGCTACAACATGACTCAACTCACAAAATGAACGCTAATGAAATAGTCGTTCCATACAATACATCCCCCTTTTTACAAGCAAAATAGTTAAACTTTCTACCTGCGATCAAGGGAAGTCGAGTCGCCATTTGTCTTCTTTTGTACTGAGTACGAAGTCTTCAAAAGGAATTCAGAAACAAGCCTTTACACGGATGAGGCTTCAAAAGTGTCCATGCCGCCTTGAAATTTAAGCGGCACGCCATTCGTGGTTCGGGGTACCTGCGTAGAGAGCGAGGATCAGTATATTACACTTTGTACTGGTGCGTGGGTATTTAAGTTCCAAGCTCTTATTTGGTTGAAGAGTTTATAAGACTTAATGTATGAATATTTCTAACCATCCTAATGAATTTCAACAAGCATATGCCAAGCAATGAAATTTACGTTAAAACTTACCCGCGGCGGACTGCGCCGCGCCTTATGAAACTTACCATGTTCTTTCCTGTCAATTGTTATCATTTTTATACCAAGTGCAATATCACGTGTGATTGGTCACTGGCATCACAAGCCATCATGGACTTATAGCTTTGTTAATCGGGGTCCTTTCAACGCAAGTAGCTAGCTCCGTTGCAAGTCCCCGCTTAACCTGTGCTGAAACCTTATGCACGACTATACCCTGTTTCCTCCTAGGCTGAAACCGTCCCGTGACCCCGGGTTGCCGCTCGAGGAAAGTATCGCCTTGTCGACAAGTTGTCCATAATCGTGCAAAGACATATTTTTCTTTTAGTTATTATGACATAGCCTACATTCTCTTTGAAAATTTAATCATTTTCCTGTGTTTGTGCCCTTGCATTTATCCTTTCATTCGTAACAACATTATCGATTTACCAAGGAAGGGGGTCGAGAAGAGAAGGGTCAGCCACTCACCTTGAGTTTACTTCAGGCGAGAGAACTTGTTGGTCGTGCTAGACGTCACCTACGCGATTACCTAAAATCACACAAGCAACCGATTAGAACACTGCATTATTCAAGAAGTTCGATAGGAAATGCGAGTTCGAAATGCAAGCCATGAAAACCATCGAAAACATTCACGAAAATGCATTCAGAAAAAAAAGCCAAAACCATCGTAAGCGGCGTAAAAAGCAGAGCAACGAGAGGTCTCTCCCGACTCAGCCACATAGTCAATCCTTAAGGCACAACCCGCTGAATATGAGACTTAGTTCCGAAGAAGCCATTCCATAACGAGGAATAGATCTTAATTCAACCGTTCCCGTTCAATCGATTCGATCGATCCCGACCTATCGGTCCCGACCGAGTCGATAGCGACAGTGTTCCTTTCTCGCGCTCCCCGTGGACGGAGAACGGGACACGATGTAGGGACGGGGCACTACACCTAGTACCTAAGTGGATATTATACCGGATCCTATTTATAGCCAGAAGTGCCCATGCGATCGAAGGTTTGTTCTTAACTGTATGATCACAGTAGAATGGTTAGGTGACTTTAGTTGGTGTCATGTTGTACTCCATTCTAGTTATTGCATGGGATAATGTCATGTCATGGGATAGTATGCTATCCCTTGTCCTTGTTTGGTTGTGGGGGTTGTCTATTGTTTTGATGATGGGATATTGGGCCGTGCTATCATTTGAACTATTTACTTTTACTTGTGACTTTCTGACATATTATATACTCAGTTTTTATGGCATGTTCTTTCTGTATCTTGTTACGTCCCTTTGAGGACCTGGTGATTTCTTCAAGCCTGCGCTTTTATGATTTTCTACATGTATTCTAGCCAAGATCGTGGTCTTCCATTTTCTATAGAGGATGATTGCTCTTGGATCGTCCTTAGCTATTTTTTTATAAATTCTTTCCTTTTTTATGTATTTTTTCTCATTTAAAATGGTTGGTAGTGGATTTGTCTCCCCTAACATCTTGTATAATAAATAATTCATAGTTGATTTATGATATCATTATTTTTTTTATTTTATGGATGAGATTAGTTATCATGGTTATACTATATTTTACAACTTATGTACATTTATTATATGGCTGGCATGTCTACATGTCTAGTCCTACGTATTTTGGGACTTGGGCATTACATATTTTTGTGGTGGCCCATGTAGGTCAAGTTTGCCATTTCGGTTACGTTACTGTACCGAACGGGCCTGCATATAGGATTAGAGTCTAGAATCTCATCCACATGCTTGATCTTCTCCCTTGATTCTAATTTTGAACTCTCGTTTGACTACCTTGATTTTCTTCTGCTTTGTTCTTTTTCCACTGTGAATCTTATCCTTCTTTCGTACTTGATAGAGGTTAGGAAGATGACTCGTAATAGGTATAGTTTCATTGTTCAATCACACTACTAGTTGAATTTTTATAAGTTGGACAGAATGCCTCACGACCTAACATTCCCTTTCACCTTAACCAAGGCCTTAGACAAGAAGATAGTATTACAACTGTGTAGGCATGAACATCGAACAAGGCTTAGATTCTTAAGGAACTTGAACTATGTATACTTTCTTTCAATCATAAATCTCGAATACTTATATTTTCGGACTATCTTGACTGATGCTGCTATCATAGCCTAGTTTTGTGAGCTTATTCTTTATCGAGCTTGTTCAGGATATTGTTTATTGGGAACGTCCACTAACATATTGTCTAATTAGAATCAGTGTATTATGGTCTGATCAACCTTAGTGCACTTGGTTCACTCTTCATATGATTATTATACATGGATTGAGATATAGTTGACAAATATACTTGCCCTCTAGGATCTCATCCGCAACTGCCTTGACAACCTTCCTTGAATTATTCAATCTCCATTGGAACCCCGTGTTGTATTCAATCCCCTCTCCTTTAAACTCTTTATTGTTTTTCGCCCTTGCTTATTTCGAAAATACAAGTGCTCATATTTGAGGGAAGATAGACACATGACGTCCCCCTTAGTTCGCTATACCACCTATGGCCATAAAAGCCATATATGCACAACCGTTTTCCATCTTTTCCAAAATCGGGGAACTATCTTCAAACTTGATTCATATCTACCGTATCATGTTATCTAATACATCGTGTATTATTCTTCTATAATCAAAAGTCAAGATACGATATTGTGAAATTATCCTAACTTTATTAATCATAGAACTGTGTCTTAGTTTAATTTTTAGAAAAGAATTTCTGAAATTATAGGTTGTAAGCACCTCTAAATTATAGGATTTACTAGGACTATCGATTGATTAGGACAACTTGATTCCCAATAGGAGGATAAATCAATGCCTCATGAACACCCACTTTCTATTTAGATCATTTGATGTCCTCTACCGTGACATTGATATTCAGAGCACAATACTAGTTGTTAACTTGCAACAAATTCCATATGCAAGACCTAGACGAGTCCACCTTTATTTAGACGTATCATGTCCCACTCAACCATGTCCCCTTGTACTCTACTTTTATGTTCGACTTTCATGTTAAAAAGGCCAACTATAAACCCTTGTCGTAATACCGATGCACTTCCCGACTTCAATTTGAGATCCAACATCGACTCAAATCTTTCGACCCAATATATGGTTGTGATCTACTCGAAGCCCACTATGCCTATGCCACTAGTGTGCCACTCAATGGAGTCCCCGTGTGCTACTTAAAAACTAAAGTCAAAGAAGGCACATTTGGGCTTATGGAACCTAGTTAACCAACCTGACTGACAATTAGTCCAACCACTTAAGTTAAACCTATTCTAACCTAATAAAAATGGTTCAAGTTAACTTTGTAGATCTTGTCCAGCCAATATAGATTAAAACCCAATACTTATTCAATCTAAGTTTGATGTCCAATTTGGGAACCCATTAAACCCAGTTAAATCCATCCATGAATATCGCCATATTTGGACTATAAAACCAAAGTACAAAATAGGTCCCTACACCTATTATGTAGTCCCCACCTCCTGGTCCACTAAACCTCCTTTCATAAATCCCTTAACCGTATATCTTTGTAGCCTATATTAGGCAATGAATGGAATCCCGTTGTACCAACTTGTTTTCAGTTATTCCCAACCAAGACCTCTTCTATTGCCTTGATGAAACATGGTCAATATATGAGCAATGGTAAACAAGTAATACCTAGTCTTCCTATAGAGTCTGTGACTATGATCAGAAGTACCTCATATTCTTATACACCTCCTTAAAATTTGACTTTCTTAGAAATCCTATTACTGTGCTTTCCATGGTTAACCAATTTATGTTGGTTGGGTAGAACCTCAAACTTAGTGTACTCTATCACTTAGAATGGGATGCCATTCGTGATAATTCATCCATATGTTGGGAGTTGCGATACGATTCGTATTGCCTTTAATATCCCTTTGCTCGTGCATTAGATAACTGCGATAAAGGATCGCAACCTTGATTCTTCAAATTCTGTTCCATCATAGAATCGTGTCTTAGTTTCAATTTCAAGAACAAAATTCCCGAAGTGTATAGGCAAGCCCCTCTAAGAATTAGCAAATGATTGGGATAGATTGGTCTAATTGATCTACTAAACCAGTGGTTCATAAACGTCCACTCCTATCTGTATTATTTGATACCCTCGACCGTGACTTTAATATTTAGAGAACAATACAAACTTTTTCCTTCCAACAAAGTTTACACTAACGAACTAGACCAGTCAAGCTGCACACATGACATACATGTCCCACACAAACACACCTTCCTGTGCTCCATTTCAAGTACACCAAACGTATGACATATTTTCTTAGAACAAACCATAAATGCCTATTTTTGTTCCATTTGATTTTAACCATGCAAATATCGACCCATTCCCTTAACTAAATTGAATACCAATGATCCATGGAAGACACATCACCCATATGACGTATGCATTCCACCCAAGCAAGCACATACTTCCTATACAACACCAAACACCAACCGGCACACACTAGACACTATGACTTAAAGATTCCAGACCCTTACCTAAGCAAAATCTTTAGCAAGGTTTGTATTATTATGGACTCTCATCTCTTAGTTACCTATGCTAGGCGAAGACTGAAATTTCTTTGAACCAACATGTTCTAGTTATATTCGAACAAGAGATTCCCATAATCTTGTTGAAAGCATGGCCGATGGAAATGATGTTAGATTATAATAATCCTCATATAGAAGTTATCGACCAAGAATGCCCTGACAATATCTAGGCTCACTTAAAATTCGAGACTGCGATAAGAAATATCCAATATTCTCGTACCTCTCCCTAGAAATTATCCTTCTCAGAGGTCTTGTAGAGACGATTCTCACGGTTAGCCAACTTTTATAAGCTGGGAAGGGCCTTGAACCAAGAATACCCTATCTTGTAGAATATGGCGTCAATTTAGATTCCTTTTATAACTACCAGCTCCTCCATCATTTCGGAAGCCAAATTACGATTTGACGGACCTGTCCTCCCTTTGTATTTAATCTCGTTGTTCTTGGATATTGGTTTCATTTTTAATTTTGAAGACGAAATATTTATAAGTTGGGTAGGATGTAAACCCCAAATTTTTTAAGATTTTTTATTGTTATTATTATTAAGTTTATTTTCAAATTACAGTATTTGGATTGTCAATATATTGTATTTGATTTAACATATATTTAATAGTCATGTTATATTCATAATAGGTAATAGTTGTACGCAATATTTTCCAAATATGTTAGAAATTATTTTTAGGAATGTTAGGAATTTTATTTATTTATATTTTTAGCAAAATATTTTGAATATATATATATATATATATATATATATATATATATATATATATATATATATATTTATATATATATATATATATATATATATATATATATATATATATATATATATATATATATATATATAAAATATATATATAACTTGTAAATAGTATTGATTATTTTTTTCCTATTAATAGCACAAGTAGAAAGAACTTGCTAAATTAGGTATTAAAAAAACTTGTGCATAATATCTAATTATTTAACTAGAAAGTATTTATGATTTTTAGAATAATTTTTGGGAATTTTTGTATATATGTGTGTGTATATATAAATACATAGATGTATTTATAAGAAAAAAACCTCTCAAAATCTCACGAGATGTGGAATATCTTGTCAGATAAACAAACCCCTACCACCAGTTAGAAATCCTAGGGCATTCCTTCGAGAATTTTTTTTAAATCTTGAATTTAATGTTTGCCATATCCAAAATTGAATCAAAGATTCAAATCCCAGCAACCCAGAGTCGGTAAGGATTGGAAATTTGAGTTTAATTCAAAAACCGTAGTCAAACATATATATATATATATATATATATATATATATATATATATATATATATATATATATATATATATATATATATATATAAGTGAGTTCGAACAAACCCAAAAAATTTTGAAACTCCTTGTCGACCTCTACCCAACATCAATCCTATAATCAGTTGATCCCCACGACCCCCGTGCGTTCTCAACAGCCGCGCGCAGCCCTCGACCGACGACGAACGCCGGAGCATGCCGAAACAGCAATCGTAGCGCCTGCAACCGGCGCCACAACAGAGTAGAGCCAGCATGCAAATCCGATTTTGTGACATATTTTATGCTACCACGTTCGACCGTTCTCCGAGCCGTTTTCTCGGGTACGTCCCTAACCTAAACCGCTTCAACTCTATTTAGGTAGTTTGTAAGTAACATCCGTAGATCGCTCAAAAAATTGACTCAAAGTCGATGAAAAATTAAGTACATAAACAGGGTATAAAATAGTCTCCTACCCTAACTTAGAAGGCGATTCCTCGCCAATTCGTCGACAATTTCAAAATTTTATTTAAAAGAATTTTTAGGCAATATATACGATATTAAAACCCTTCTCGTAGAATTCGATTTCATCGAATGAACGACAAGAAAATAGATTTTAAATATTAGGAAAAATTAGTTCTTTTAATGATAAATTTCAGTAGCTTTTAGTGATACGACGTGTGCTCCGACAAACCAGGCGACTTAGTCGCGAATCGAAAGCATCGCTTCGCGGGAGTGTGGGATTCTACGGGACTAGATTTCGTTGAGTGTGCACGACGAAATCGAGGCATATCCGTCGAGATACCCCGTATCGGCCTCTTTGTAAACTAGACTATAAATTCGTGCACGTTAGACGTCTCGAGACAAAACTAGCACCACTAGACTCGTGTCATTTTTCTGGTCCTGTGAGCCAAGTTTGGTCCAATTCTGAGAAGGTCGACCGGAATGCTACTTTAATGGGCCCGCGACCCGATCCAACGGACAAATTTGTGCACGGCCCATCAGAATCCAAATTTGGGCATACGACTGGGTTTGTATCATCAAACCGAACTTGAAGACATATGATTTGATGACTTAAGACATCGTAGATACTGGCACGGTTTTTGGTACAAAGAAGGTCCAACGACGGACATTGTTTTGACCAGAAATTACGATTTTTCTCCTGTTTCTAGAATTAGACTTTTGGGTAGGCATTTTTAGATTATTATTTTATACCAAGAACATTGGTGATGTATGTTTCAGTATCCGAGGACGTATGCGAAAGTTGGCTTTCTTTGATTCACTAATCTGACGGTTCGAGCTACTGGATACTGTCATTTTGCACACAACCTCAGGAAAATTACCTTGCCATATTTATTGATTATATTTAGTCTACATCCTTATTGTTTAGTTATTGAACCTTTATTGTTTCTTTACTTCCAGTTTATCCAATTGCATCCTTGTTACTGCTCATGATTTAGTTACTTGCTTTTTAGTTATACATGATGCCAATGCTAGTCATATCTTTCTTCTTGTCTTTCAATTTGCATATTGACCTACAATTAAGGTACTATCGTTTGTTAGTGTATTATCATAAACTTTGTCACGACTATGCCACGAGATATGTGGGAGTTATGAGTAGCATATAGAGGTACTTGCATGTTGGCTGATCATCCATGCGCATGCGTTAGGTCTAACTACTAATAAAGGCATGCTCAAAAACTTGGCAGTTAGTAGAGGTACATGGTCGTGGATGTAACTTAGATATGTGCATCAGGTGGAGAGAATATTTTCTTATCGTGAGGGCCACTATTACATTTTTTTGTAAGCGGGAAGCTCTGCTGGAGATACAGGTAAGATTACCCTCTCAGGTTTGCCAATAACGTTATCAGAACTTTATGCGCTTGGTCCATGGTGCCTGTAGAAGCTCAAAAAAGTATGAACATCATCATGCGCTACTCATAATTGGCGCCAGTACTCAAATAGTCAAAGGCGCCAGACAGCAGATGGCACGTGACATCAATTGGCGCTGGACTTCAAATGGCACTGACTGACATGTGGCAAGCTTCCTCGAGAAGCTGAAACAGTTTTCAATATGACTAACAGCATGTCAGTCGAAAAAACTCTGTTTCAAATCCCGAACACGCAACACTCGAGGAGATTGTGTCAGATTTGTCATAATGACTGACAGTTGCCTCGCGCCATTCGCAGTTGGCACGAGGTAATCAATAAATTATACATGGTGCATTAAAACAACGAATAGCGCTCGGTGCCATTCGACAGTGGCAATATCCGATCAAATCATCCAGAAGCAGTTAGATGACGTGGCGCGCATGTCACTAATCTCGAAGAACGTGTACGTGACACTGTGTTTGCAAAAATAAAAGTTTCTTTACAAACTAAGAAAAAAAGAGAAATGTACAATAGTACAATTTGATTTCTAGGGAAGTACAACTATATGAATCTGATCAGAAGACGATCACTTTATCCTTTGGATGATGCGATGTCGAAGAAAAAAGCCTTTGGAGAGTGATGCAACAAGTGCTCAGGGGATTATGATCATTAGTGATGCTTTGGAAGTGATTTAGAACTCTATTTATGGAGTTCTGAAATAACTATAAGCCAGTTATTCTGATTGGCACAGACAACCATTGGCGGGCCATCACCCTTTGCGTGAACGATTAACTTAATTACATGGGATGCATGGCATTCTGGAAGAGAGATGTGCATGCTCGTGGATAGTATTGTGCGCACGTTCTTCGAGATTAGTAATATGTACGCCACTTCATCTAACTCCTTTAGATGATAATTTGGTTGATTAGCGCCAATTGTTGAATTGTGCCAGCGCCATCTACTATTTTAGTGCCATCTGCTTAATTCATTGATTACCTCGTGCCAACTTCGAATGGCACGGGGCAGCTGTCACTTATTATGGCAAATCTGACACAATCTCCTCGAGCGCTGTGCGTTCGGGATTTGAAATAGATTTTCTTGATTGACGTGCAGTCAGTCATGATAAAAATCATTTGGCCTCTCCGAGAAGACTGCCACGTGTCAACCAGTGCCATATGATGCCAACGCCATGTGATGCCAGGCGCCATCTGTTGACCAGCACCATTTGATAACTTTAGTCTTGACACCTTTTGTGAGTAGCGCATGATGATGATTATACTTTTTAGGCTTCTATAAGACCCCCTTCAAAGTTTTCAAATTGGAAAAGTTTCAAAATTTGGAATACTTTGAATAAGAAGCGTTTCTTTGCATGGTCGACGCACAACAATATCATAACCGACCCCGAATTATGGGCGGAGATCGCGTAACTCTTACGACTAGTTTTAGCTATAAATAGCTCTAAGAAGAGAGAGAAAACTTTTTTTACTTAAAATATTCTTCTTTCCGAGATCTTCCTCTTCTTCAATTTTTGAACTTTCAATCGATTGAAATGACCCCAAAGAGAAGCACCGTCGAGAAGGGAAAGAAAGTGGTCGAAGCCATTTTGCGTGTGCCCACACTAAGGGTGCCTCAGCATATTACACCGTTGGCGAGAGCCAGGGAGGCGAACCTAAATCTTGAAGGTGAGAAACTGAACAAAGAAGAAGACCGTAGAACGCTCGTGCCATCCGCGTGTAGTACGATCAAAAGCCAGCATTGACCGCCAGTTTCAGAGTGTTGGTCAATGCTTTGTGCCATCTGATGGCCTACACCACCGCTTTCAGAGTGTTGGCTCAAAATCAAAATAATGACGCCCTGCGCCATTTGTCATATTTTGAACATAATGCGCCATCTGATATCATGCGCTTACTGATGCGCCGTCTGTTTTGAGAACTGTCAGATTTCATGCGCCAACTGTGGATTGCTTTTTCATGTCCTGCGCCATCCATGATTGGCGCAGAGTATTTCTTTAAGAAACAATCTTTTTTAAGATTTTAACTCTGAATTTTTTTTGCAATTGATCTGAGGGAAGACCCTTACGCGAAGGAATTGGCTTCTGTCTTCCGGGTGATGAGCCAACTCCCAGGCGAACTGTGCTAGAGAATCAGGACTATAAAACTCTGTTATGCCTGATAAATGGCACTCCTTTTCTATTTGAGGACACAAGACCTTATAAAAAACCGACATTCCTCTTTGGAGAAGCTATAACTACAGATTTTCAGCCCAAGTCGATGAAAGACCGTGGAGCCTTCGTAGGAGGAAACACATTAGTATACCTGTCTAGATGATAAGGAATCTGTCTCTATCTCGATATGCCCATGCCAGCTATCCATGAAAGATGTTATGGGATCTGACTCCTGCCCAAGAAGTTAGAGTTGGAAGAATATGTCACAGGCGTGGGGACCACAACAGAGACATCTTTCTGTATAATTCTGATCAGTATAACACCCGCTTAAGGGGCCTGAGACCAAGTTGCATACCGTCTGATGACACTACAGTAATGCTACCCGTTAGCATACCCATCTTTACAAATATGTATGCTGCGCCTGAGGGAGAATATCCTCGTAATGTTACCATGAGACTAACTGGCTTAATGCATCCGAAGATTGTTCATTGGAATCGTCTTTCCGTGTTGGCTTTAAACAACTTTCGTGAGAGGTTACAGGAACTGGGACTCTACGAAGCCGTTCTGACTACTTCTTGCGGAGTCCAAAATAACTCCAACATATTTCTGGCTTTAGCAAAAAGGTACAACAATAAGATGGTACCTTTGCCACTCCTCAAGGAGAATTAGGCTTTGCTCTCCATGAAATGCAATTTATTTCCCGTATGCCAATAAGAGATAACCCTTATGAAGAGTACATACCAACGAAGGACGAACTAGAGGCCTTGGCCAAAGTGAACCCTCGGATGGTGGCAGTTTTCGATGAATTATTGTGTCACTTTGCAACATGCATGCACCTGTACAAGAGGGGTGCTACCTGCTATTTATCTAAATGGTTAGTATACTTCTTCTTTGGTCATAACAAATACCCTAAATTTCAAGATTAGTATTAATGTAAGCCTCGCTTCTTTGAGCCGCTTTATGCTCAAGCTATTGCTCAGCTGATAGAGGAGACTTGCCGTACTAACATGGAGTTAGCCAAACATTTGAATGGTTATGTTGTCAATACCCCTATAGAGAGTTACATAAGGCAGAGTGGCCTTGATTTATCTCTATAAGAACTTTAGCATGCTTCCTTTCTCTGTTGTTATGACGATTTGTCATACCAGGTGCCAGTGACGTTGATCAAATCTATCACGGTGTGCTGTTTGCAGCAGTGCATTTGGTATTTGGCTACAAGATATACATATTGTCTGCGATGGCCAATCGGCTGAATACAGGACTTCGGAGTTTTACTAATGGTTTGATGAAAAACACAACAATCGGAAGGAATATCCTCGTACCGAGATGCCATAAACATATCTGTTTGGCTGGTTGTTATTGTATCACCCTTCATTGATGGATCCTGACCATAGAGTCGGAGGAGCGTTGGCAGCCAACTTTATCGAAAGATTTGTTAAGGCAAAATGGAAGGTTATGTCTATATTTGATTGCAGAAAGGCACTAAATAGGGGACTAGACTGGAATTTTTTGTGCACCCCTCCTCCACTTGGATATGAAAACTTTCCTACCCCTATCAAAAATTTAGAGCCCGTTGGTTCTCGCCCCTTTCCTGAGGCCTTTAATTGGTTGAAGTCAATCAAGCCTTCACACCTGGTATATAGATTTGAAAACAATTAATATCTGGAGCCTTATTAGCCAAGTTACTTTTCTCGTCAATTTGGTTATGACCAACTGTACGTCGGGAATGCGACGACATGTCTTAAAGCTTTTGGGAACCTGATTGATAGTGCCTATGGATAGAGATACTATAATGCTAGAGGCACTCGGGCTCTATTCACTATGCCTTCTACCACTGTTGAAAATGGTCCACGTATATTGAGTTCATACACGCATTTTTATACTTCAGCCAACACCTTCTTTGAGGGTTATTCGCTAAATGATAGCTTCATCGGAACACAAAAAGCATTCAATGGGGACGCGACTACGATAAACTTAACTGAAGCTGACGAGAATATCCCTGCCGAGGATCCTCTAGAAATTGTGAATAGGGGTCCTGTTGATGAAGTTCAGGATCCATTGAGCGGCCTTCTCAGGAAATGTAAAGAGAAATCTCCTGCCAAGAGGGTTGCGAAGAAACAAAAGATGGAAAAGGATCAACTCTATTCAGATATGGCAAATAGAATATGGGTTGTCACTCGGCTTAACTACTTCACTCAGGGGATCAACTCCATCTCCGTTCAGAAGAAAGAGTATAGGGGCTGAAGAGAGACAAGCAAAGAACAACCTGCACCTGAAGAAATACAGCCTCAGCCATCTGTTCTCACTGAGACGGTTGTAATGTCTCCTCAACTGTTATTCAAGCATTCGACTTAGAGGAAGCTATTAGCCACGAAAGCTCGGGGTAGGAAAACTGTAGTTTCTCCCGCATCTTCTTCTCCAGAACAATCTCCTAGCCAAGGAAGATTGTCGATGTTACCTCGAGGCATTTCTTCTTCACAAGATGATGTCTTTACTCTTTCTATTCAGCAAGAGTTACTTGATGTTGATCCTATGGCAATTTGTATTGATATATCTTCTTCTCTAGAACCTCCAATTACTAGTACTCCAACTCCAGCTATTGCAGCAGACACTCCTGGTATTGCGGTTTCAGAACCGTCGATTGTTGACTATAATAACGTAGTTGAAGTCGCCCATTACCGTCATTTTCAGCATCGCTTTTGGAAGTAGTCTTTTGATTCAATCTTTTGCAGAAAAGAATAGGATGTTCATTGTTCTTCCGGGAGGGAACCAGAAAGAACGAATCTTGTAATGATTCCAGTAATACTTCATCTTGAAGAGATTGAAATGCCCCTAATGTAAGAGGTTCGAAGCAATCCAGGATTTCTAGATAACATCGAGTATAGTAATTGACATCAATATACTGTAAAGGAGATGCTACTTTATTTATAATTACATCATCATTTATGTTCGATGTAACAAAAGGTTGAACAAACTTTTTGTTTTATTGAACGTATAAGATATCTGTGTACAAAGAAGGAAGTCCTAAACAGGATATTCTAAGTACAGGGAGAAGAGGTTTCTAGGAAAGTGTGACGGTTGTGATCGAGCACTGCAGAGGCTCCTTTACTCCGTTGACGATCTGACGACGAATCAACCTTGCTATGGCTCTCTGGTGCCTTTGATGGTACTCTGGGGTCACCGATCAAGAGGCTGTCTACATGAGAAGATCTCTTAAAGATGGTTGGTTGGTTCTTTGGTTGATATGTGGATGAGGGTGGTCGACTCTTCGTGGATAGAGATTGTTGATCCTTTGAAGATTGTCAATTGTCAATATTCCCCTCCTCTTTTTTTTATCTGGTAGAAGAAGAACTCCTTATATTTATAGAGAACCGAGCACATATACGATGTGCATTAGGGTTCCTGAGATATAAAAGAATCTCCTGTCATTGTAGGTACGGGATTATGCGGCACTGACACGTGGCGAACATCGAGATTCCCCTCAAACGAGATCTCTGGTGGTTATAAACATAACCAAAAAAGGTGACACATGGCGCATGCCGATTTGATTACTCGGATACAGCCGAGTAAATCTTGTAATTTCATCCTACATTTGGAGTCTAACTGATCCTCGTCTAAGATTTAAATCAATCTGATAAGATATCAATCATGATTTCATCCCAATCTTCTCTGTAAGAGGTGGTTTAAATAAACCAATTGGGGTGGACCCATGCTTCCTGCGTCTCTGGTGAGTAAGTGCTATTATGCCTTTGGGGCGACAAGTAGACCGTGCTTCTGGAGATGACGGAACCTCTGTGCCTTCAGGCGACGAGTGGACTTGGCTTCGAATGACGACGAGACTTCTGTGCATATAGAGCAACTTATGAAGCTGTGTTTTGGGCTGGCGAAGTCATTGTGCTGTAGGCGACAAGTAGGCTTGTGCTTCAGGTTGACGAGGTTACTGTGCTTTTGGAGCGACAGGTTGACTTGCATTGGTTGCGATAGGAGTTCCCAAGTCTCTTATAGAGAATTGACTTAAGCTTCTGATCCGGAGCAGACGACTGTGCCGTAGGAATGGAGATGGTGTGAGTATATCACCATCATGTACCTCATGCGGATGCAGGTATGTAGCTGTGCCTCTGAACAGTAAAGGCGTTGGCTATGAAGGGAAGGGTATGACACCCTTGCGTGTTTGAGATTGGTGCAGGCAGGTAGCTGCGCCTCTGGAGTGAAGACACTGGCTTCTGAAATAAAAGAAGGGGAGGGGGGCCTACTACCATCTTGTTTTTGAGGTTGGCGCAGGCAGGTAGCTACTCCTTAGGCTTGAAGGCTCTGGCTTCTTCAAAGTACCGAGTTACTGATATGCTTCTGAGAGGCTGCGCCCACAAGAAAATCAGAACATGCTCCGGTAGAGGTCAATCCTCCAGCGTGTGTATCGAGAAGAAGGAAGGCTGCGCTTCGATGAAGACTGCATCCCTTGTAGATCCTTCTAGGCTTCTGTCGAGTCTGTACTGTATTCTTTATAGAAAAACAGAATTAGCACTTATGTATAGTCCTGATGTGTCTGTACTAGACTGTGGTAGACATGACAGTATAGGGACTTCTCTTCATATCTTCTGTTTTGTCTCTTTAGTACTGAGCCCTAGTCTTTTGCATCTTCTGCGCTTTGGCGAAGGGATGTCTTCAGCTGAGATTTTTTATGCTTCTACAATTTACAACAGTGCTCTTGATCTTAGCCGATGGCTTGCTAAGATTGATAACCAAAGGAGGGGAAGGAGAAGGTTTGTTACAACGAAGGTCGATAACAAGAGGCTCAGAAGAGGTGAGCTCCGTATGCTTTGTCTTTTCAGCAAGAGGATGCTTGACGAAAGGAGAAAGAGTGATGGTTAGCGTCTGAGAAGACGAGGGACGAGAAGTCTGTCCCTTGACCAGAATAACCAGGACATCTTCTATTTTCTCTTGACGTTCTTCTTCGGTGTCCATGGCCAGTACAACCTTTATGAACTCCTCTTTATACATTCTAGAGTCTGTAAAATATGCTTCGATGCCTTGAAAGGGGTTAAGATCAGCCACTTCCTTTCGGACTTCTCCATTATCATCAACATACTTGAAGCATTGATGGAGAGTTGATGGCACGATATTATGTTTATGCAACCACGGTCTTCCCAACAAGACGTTGTAGAAGACGTGATTGTCAATCACATAGAAAGTGACCTTCGTGCGAAGATTGCCTATTTGGACTTTTAGGCGAATCTTTTTCAATGGTTGGCTTCTCCTAGAATTGAACCCAAGAATAGTCATGATTGTTGCAGAGAGATTATGGACTGGGATCTTCAGCCCATCCAATAAAGTCTTTGGCATAATTCTAAGTGCAGATCCTGGGTCGATTAGAATGTGATCGACCTTCATGGTATCAACATATCCCGTATAGTAGAGAGGTCGGTCGTGTCGATTGTCCTCCAGGAGCATATCCTCTTGAGTGAAGGTGATATTGGGGATCAGTTCCATCATACTATGGCAATGAGAACATGCCATTGGTTCCTAGTATGGTTTCTTAAGATGGGCCAGACAAGCGTCTGCTTGCATTAAAGCTTCACTTAACGTCTCTCGGATTTCCTTTGAGAGACGCAGGAGTTGGAAAATCGATAACCTTGTCAGAGTATTGGCTAGTTGAGCCAATATATCAAAGTTATATGGCTTTTCAAGTGCAAGAGTTGGAATTTTCTTTAATATTTTATCAAAGCGAACTGGTTGTTTGCCTTTGTCAGCCGCTATTGGTTTAGGAGAAACTAGTTCCGTTTGAGGCGATGACGTCGAAGGATCATTGACGATAGGTGGAGAAGATGTTGAAGGAACATCAGATACTGGAGAGGGAGTGGCTGCATTCTCTTGTCCATCTGGATATTCTCTAAGATAGAGCCTCCATGATCGGGTACCGATTATGGCTTCTTCTTCTGGTACTGGTGCAAAGGACACCATGTTACAGTTCTTCATCATAGTCTTTCCTCCGGAAGACTTCCTTTGAAGACATGATGGATTTGTCCAAAATCCTAGTCCAAAACGGGACTGGATTATATTGAAGACGTAGGGAAAGGGGTACAGGAGACCCTTTTCCATCATTTAAGCCAGGGGCTTTCTGTAGATCATAGCCCATCTTTATCATTAGTTCTTGGGACTATTGACTATATAGATGGAATGTAGGCCGGTAATTGATTTTTGACTTTGGTGTCACTGCTTCAGCGGAAGAAGGCGAAGCTGCCGCTGAGATGAAAGCAGCATCCAAAGGTGGAAGATGATCACCCATTGATGTCATATGACACGACTTGTATTTGGTCAATTTTCTTAACTTTGTAGGGGAAGCAGGTATCTTTGGTTCAAAGTCAGCAATCAAATCGGGGTGAATCCATATTATCTCCCCTTTGTCGGTCAATAAGTGTTTGCAAAAATCAAAATGGCGACTCTGCTGGGGACGACTTTCTCCTCCGACGAGAAACTGACAACTCAAAATGATACCGCGTCAATCGACAAGATGTAGATGACCTTGGACGTACAAGTTGACCAAATAGCCTACGAAGCCCTGATCAGTACTGGGGGTGCTAGGCGCAGCACTGTGGCTACAAAGAACAAGACACGTGCCGTATGGACTCCCAAGTCCTCCATAGCACCAATCACTACATATGCGCAAGCTGCACCTACTGCCTCTCTGGCACAAAACAAGGTGACACACTTTTTTTGCTAATCCCTCTTCTTCTCCAGTTCTGAACTCTGAGGAGAACCTATCTAGTGAGGCCACTAGACATAACAAAGGAAAGCGCCCTTTAGCCTTTTCTCGTTCTGCGCAACCTGCGCCTATTCCCGCCCTGGCACAAAATAAGGAGAAATGGTTTTTAGCTACTCCCTCTTCTTCTCTAAGTCTGAATTTTGTTGGGAATACACCTACTATTGCCCTGGCACAGAACAAAAGAAAGCGCCCTTTGGCCTTTTCTCATTCTTTCCCGGTCCTTGACTCGATGGAAAACACTCCTGATTGTGCCCTTGCGCTAATCAGTTCTGAAGATCTTTTGGGTAGAAACTCTACTCAGCTTGACAAAGACAATCAAATCTTTGGCAAGAAAGTAAGTTATGTTCAAAATGAACTTTCTGCTACCAAGTTGCGCCACTCCAAGCGCATAGGAATGGGGTGTACAGAGCAAAAAGGCATTCTGCCTACTCCTAAGAATTCAAGTCAAGATCTACCAACCCTGTGCATCTCGAGATCCAAACAAGAAAAGCTGATGGTGTCTCAAATAGACACACATGTGGCGCACCTAACTTGCGCGCTTATCTTAATAAGCGCCAGTCAGGATCAACTTCAGCAAGTCATAATGCGCGTCAATTGCAGTCTGCGCCAGTAGCCAACTTGTGCCAGAGGAAGACTTCTGAAGTCAAGAATTCTCTTACCTATGCCAATCAACTCAGTACCTCCTTGTATACGCAGGGTACAGAGCACCTCAAGAACCAAAATCATGTTCACAATATCCTCAAAGAATATATACCTTCGACTTCTTCTTATCCTGTCATTGTAACCGATCTTCGTGAACTTCTTGTACAGAAACGGAAGATCGCAAGGCCGTGTTGTCCATCTGTAGTTCCACAACAAGAACATCATTGTAGTCATCACCACGAATTAGTCATCAAATGTTGTTGCCAGTCAGCTAAATGGTCTATCTTCGACCGTTTAAACTACATTCAGACTCATGAACCTGTGATAGTGGACGAAGATGAATTGTTGTACGCTTCAGTCAACATGACATTTCGAAGCACTGTGGATGAAAAGCGTCTGAGATACAATGTATCCTGCAACCCCAGTCAACAATACTTGGATCGGATCCGTGACTCCGGCAAAGGAGTCTACCAACATACCAGATCAAGAAGCCAAGAAACAATCGGTCAAAGGAATCTTCCTTCCGATCGAGAAACAATCAGTCAAAGGAATCTTCCTTTCGACCGAGAAACAATCGGTCAAAGGAATCTTCCTTTCGACCAAGAAACAATCGGTCAAAGGAATCTTCCTTGTACGACTTTGATGCCGACAGTGAAAACTCCGAACGGACCATATTTTCTACTACCTCTTCTTCACTGGCCAGAGAAGTGACTGCCTATGTCATTAACGAATGTAAACCCCCTAAATTTTCTTATCATTTAGGTATACATATATATTTTATTTTAAATATTTTGTTATTTAATTAAATGAATTTTTTTTTCTAAATTATGACATTGTACATATTATGAGTAGTAAGGAATTATATATATATATATATATATATATATATATATTTTATATATATATATATATATATATATATATATATATATATATATATATATATATATATATATATATATATATAAAGTACGTAAAAAAAATATATATATATATAAAGTACGTAATTCATATAGGGTTATTTATTGGATATTTTAGAAAATATTTTCCTAATTTTTAAGATTTTATTTGAATTTATTTGGACAGGTAAGCATGTATATATATAATAAATAACCCTATATGAATTACGTACTTTATATATATTTATATATTTTTTTTACGTACTTTATATATATATATATATATATATATATATATATATATATATATATATATATATATATATATATTAGAAAAAAAAGAATAAAACCCAGTAGTACTGTTCATTGAAAAGTACTGCATTTCTCCAGACCGAACCCGTAAAGGAGAAGAAATCTCTCCTCTGCGATAACCAAATATTGCTCAAATTGAATTAATTCATTACGAATTAAAATCCTAGGTTATCAACTTAGGATTCTCTCCTAGATTCGGATTATAACTCTAGGAATTTGAATCCAAATAGGTTTAGAAAAATACGGGTATATATATATACTGCTCGAGTAGATAGAAAGGAAATCTTTCCAACTTTTCCTCAAAAATTCTTATGTTTGACACCTCCAGAGGAACCCCAGCACCCACGCACCCCTTCCCGGCAGCCGGCGCACCACCGTCGGCTGCCGTACCACTGCGAGGAAGCTAAAACCCGACCTCGAACAGAGATCACTCTGTTTCAGCAGACCACTCAGGTACCCCCTTCTCGACCCGAGTTCTTCACACACTTTCCATCGTTTTCCAATTCGCAAAGTTCTTTAGAAATCCCTTATATCCCTCTTCAAACCACTTTAAAGGGAATTTGTTATAACTCCCTAGGTTGATCAATAACTCGAATCAAAGTCGAGCAAAACTTGCTTAAGAACAGAGTAATAATTCATTCCCAACCCTCTAATTGTAAGACAAATTTTGAATCCACCATTAGGATTTTTCAAAAAGTAGTTGAACACGGTTATAGACAACATATAGGGGACCGAAACCCTTCTGATAGATTTATTTTTCATCTATTTCACAGAAAGCTATTCACTATTGAAAACTAAGAAAAATTAATTTTAAAAACTATGAACTTTAGGAAATTATTCCCGATACGGCATGCGTCCCGATAAACCGGGCGACGTGGTCGCAACCCATAAGCATCGAAAGGCGCATATGGATGTTGTCGACGTGTGGGTACTGACGAAACTCGATTTCTTTGCGCGTGCGCGACGAAATCAGTACGTATCCGTCGAGATACCCCCATATCGACCTTTTGCAAACTTGTCCATAACATCGTGTACGTTTGTCGGATTGAGACAAAACTTGTGCCAACAGGACCGTATCAAAATTATGGTCCTGTGTGCCAAGTCCGATTCTGAGAAGGTCGACCGGAATGCCTATTTGGCAGGCCCACGACCCAGTCCAATAGGCAAAATTGTATACGGCCCGCCATAATCCAACTATGGATATACGGTTGGGTTCGCCACCTCAAACCAGACCCGTAGACATGTAGTTTGACGGCTGTAGAGACCATAAACATTGGCACGCATTTCGGTGCAAAATGGGTCCAACGATGGACATTATTTTGACCCGAAATTATGATTTTGCCCCTGCTCCAGAATCTGACTTCTGGACATGCGTTTCCTAGATATATCTTTTACACTAGGAACGTTCTTGATGTTTGTTTCAGCATCTGGAGTCGTTCGTAGATTTTGAGATTTATTCCTGATGTGATTGATTGCTTGGAGTTGCTATTACCGTACTGCCAGGCAAGATACCTTGCCACCTTACACTGTAATTTACTTATTCTTATTTTTAGTTATTTATATTCAGTATTACTTATTTGTTGTTAATATTATATCACTGTGCGTCCAAGTCACACTCGGGTGCAAGCAACTATATCAGTCGTTTTTAATTGTTTTTGTTATTTCTCTTACATTGACATAGCCTAGTGACCACCCATTGATGATGAGGTATTGGTATATCTTATACGGCTTTGACACTTGCTTTCTCACGTATTGTTAGTCACATGTAGGACACATACTCGCGTAGTCGGCTGACCACCAATACGTCTGAGGCATGCGACGGATAAGAATAATTGCCAAATAGAATTATATACTAGTAGACTTGGCAGTTACTAGAGGTTCATATTACTCATGGACATGACAATACTAGGCACTGGATGGGGGAACAATACCTGACATATGGGCTTCTATTACACTTTCCCTTATAACCCGGAAGCTCCGCTGGAGATACGGGTATGATTATCAACTCAGGTTGGCCACTGACATTCTTGAACGTTATGCGCTTGGTCACTGGTGCCCGAGAAGGGGCTATACTGGGTCCTATTATCAGCCTGGGCTTATGCATCGAAGGATTGTATCTCAACTGCATATTCATAGTAAAATGGTTAGGAAACCTATTACATGCATTTTCTTTTACTCTCTATTATATATCACAGTTTATATGGCATGGTATTTTCTTGTATCTTGTTATGTTCCGCTGAGGACCTGGTTATCTCTCTAGGGTTAGACAATTTTCTGCAGGAGTACGGTACGGCACTGGATCCATCAAACATTGATGACGAGGCTTCTCCTGCTGAGTTCTAGTCTATTTATTTATTAAGACATTTAGTGGACATCTTTTAAATCTTTTTTCTTTCTATTTTGCGGAGGTTGGACTTCGATCATTTGAGACTATTTTTTATAGCTATTTGAAGTGGGTATGTCCACCCGGCTACCTCTTTGATACATTATTTATTTGGACTCTTATACCTTCTGTGTTGAGCTGTAATGAAATTAGATTATTATTATTATATTCTGGCTTTTGATTATTTTATATATACAACTTTTGTACGTATACGAGGATTCCATATATTGGAATATTTTTCGTATATGTACAGCTGGTATGTCTACGTACTCGGTCCTAAAATTTTTGGACTGGGACTTTATACATTTTTTTTGGTGGCCCATGCAGGTCCAAAAATATTGTTGAGTTACATGACTGTGCCCAACAAGCCAACATATAGGAATATGAATGGTATCTCATCCAGAACTACTACCTCCTTTGACCTCCAAGCTTTTTAAATTTCCATTGACTACTTGAATTACCTCATATCTAACCCTTCATAATATCATCCTACTTTCTGCGTGCCAACAGTATGAGTCTAAGAAGCAGACGCACTTTTGCCTTGGCTCTCACATCCGGTGAAGAGGCTACCCCAGAGGGACAGAATCCTCCAATGACTCCGGTGACACCAAACCAGCCAGGACAGTCGTAGCCTACTACAACTCCGACGATGGTGCACCCAGAGATCGCAGCACCCCAGTCAGCCAGGCTGGGCATACCACTACCGTGCCTCCGAAAGGGAATGTACTACTGCCTCCACCACCACAATTCCTTCAGCGATTTCTATCATATTCGGGACCTCAAATACCTCCACCACCGACTGATGGGAGCCCTACTTTCCAGTTCATGTATGCCATGATGCAGGCTCAGTGGCAACAGACTTAGCTGATGAGAAAGACTATGATGGCAGCATTAGCTAGACCTCTACCTCTATCCACATCACCAGTACCAGCACCGGCTCTGCATCCCTATGAAGGCACTATCAAAAACTTTACAGACATGAACCCCAAGGCATTCAGAGGAACGGAGAAGCCACTAGAGGTTTCACAATAGCTTATTAGTACAGAGAAGCTACTGAAGGCATCCCAGTTGCCATCTCGAGATTAGATGATAGCAGTAGACCTACTATTAGAGGATAATTCCTACTACTAATGGAAGGTGGAAGAGAGACGATTAGGTGCTGGGATGACCTGGAAGAAGTTCTATGATCTATTCTATGAGAGACTCTTCTCCATCCATGTTCGAGACGGTCTAGACGACCAGTTCCTTCTTATGAAGCAAGGAAATATGACAGTTGATGAGTATGACTCAGAGTCGATCGCCTGAGTAGATTTGGTATGAGACTGATCCCGACTGAGTTAGAGAAGGCAAGGAGATTCCATCAGGGGCTTACACCAGAGATCAAGTCTTATACGACTATACAGTCTCGACTCTCCCATTCAGCTATCTTGGAAGAAGCTCGTGCTCAGGAGATTCTGCGCAAGGAGCAGCAGCAGACATCGAGACGCCATACACCAGCAGTTACACCATCCCGAGCTGCTCAGGAAGGACCGATCAGGAGGCCCACATGATAGTACCCGCAGAGGACTACACCCTACCAGAAGCCCACTTACAACTTTTGTGGAAAGCTAGGTCATATCAGGAATGATTGTCAACTTCGCCTAGGATTATGTATGAGATATGGATCAGGACAGTACTAGGCCAAAGATTATCCCAAACAGCAGGCACTAGTACATGCACATCAGGCCTTGAGGCCTACGGTCCCAGCACTTCCAACACCACAACCTGCAGCAGGAGCACCTCGCCACCATTGCCTCCTCAAGGCATACAGTACAACAAGGCCAGAGCTCAGGGCCCTGGACAGAATTATGGGCATACATTCTCGTTTGTTGTTGAGGACATAGAGACAGAGGCAGAGGTCATAGCATGTATGGTTTTAGTTGCTTCGTTTCCTGCCATTACTTTGTTTGACACAGGAGCCACTCATTCATTCATAGCCACTAGTTTTGCCACTAGACACAGCATTTCCATCACACCCTTATCTAAGATTATTATAATCCTCACTGGAGGAGGAGTTGTACCTGTTAGTGGTGTTTGTAGACTGTCCTGTAGTGATATGTGGTAGAGAGATGAAGGTACGACTTCTTGTATTCCCTATGTCGATATTCGATGTGGTTCTTGGAATGGACTGGCTAAGCCAGCATTTTGCTCTTATAGACTACCATAGGGACAGTATAGTCTTTAGACCACCAAATGCGACGGAGTTTGAGTTCACCAAGAAGGAAGGAGAGAGTATTGAAGCACCCACATTAGGGACTCACATGATGATGCAAGATACCCCTCAGCACCCTGTCATCTTTGAGTTCGATGATGTATTCCCCAAGGATTTATCGGGACTGCCGCCTGACCGAGACATCGAGTTTTCTATTGAGCTTATTCCGGGAGCCGAGCCTATTTCATCTCAAGTATATCGACTAGCACCGAAGGAGTTGTTAGAGATGAAGACACAGATTGACGACTTATTGGAGAAAGGCTTTATTCGTGCCAGTGCGTCACTATGGGGAGCACCTATTCTTTTTGTACCTAATAAAGACGGGACAATGCGCATGTGTATCAACTATAGAGCTTTGAATACAGTTACGATAAAGAACAAGTACCCTTTGTCGTGCATAGACGATCTATTCGATCAACTGAGTGGAGCAAAAGTATTATCCAAGATCGACTTACGATCGGGCTATCACCAACTGAAGGTTCAGAAGAAATATATTCCGAAGATGGCATTTCGATCGATATATGGACACTACGAGTTCATGGTCATGCCTTTCTGTTTGACCAATGCTCTTGCGGTTTTCATGAACTTAATGAACAAGATCTTTCACCAGTACTTGGACAAATTTGTAGTCATCTTCATAGATGATATCTTGATTTATTCGAAAAGCTAAGATGAGCATGAGCAGCATCTACGGATTGTTTTGGGGACCTTGAAGAATGAGCAACTTTTTGCGAAGCTTAGCAAGTGTAATTTCTTTCTCAAGGAGGTATCATTTCTTGGACATATCGTCACGGGAGACGGCATATCGGTAGATCCGGAGAAGATCACAGCAATCAAAGCATGGCCCGCTCCCACATCAGCTTCCGAGGTGAGAAGTTTTCTTGGACTTGCATGTTATTACCGAAGGTTCATAGAAGATTTCTCTCGAATAGTGGGGCCTATGACTCGACTAACTTGCAAGGATCAGGAGTTTGTATGGACAGATGAGTGTCAAGCCGCTTTTGACGAGTTAAAGAAGCGCTTGACCACAACACCTATCTTGACACTACCATCGAGCATGGAAGGATTTGTGATATGCAGTGATGCATCCGGGAAGGGATTAAGATGCGTATTGATGCATCATTGTCACGTAGTAGCATATGCATCGAGACAGTTGAGGGTGCACGAGAAGAATTATCTAACCCACGATCTATCTTTGCTTTGAAGCTATAGAGACACTACTTGTACGGCGAGAAGGTAGATATCTACACTGATCATAAGAGCCTTAAGTACGTGTTCACACAAAAAGAGTTGAATATGCGACAACGACGTTGGTTGGAGTTGATGAAAGATTACTAGATCGAGCTGCATTATCATCCGTGCAAGGCTAATGTGGTGGCAGACGCATTAAGCTGTAAGCCCATGGCTCATTTCTTGACCACACAGAGAGAGTTGATTAGAGATTTGCAGCAGCTTGGTATTGAGGTAGTATTTTCTAAAGCGATAGCATATTAGCCAATCTCCAAGTGCAATCGTTGCTAGTACAGAGGATCAAGGCGGCATTGACCACGGATGCTAGATTTCGACGGCTTAGAGAGAGGGCTGAAGCAGGAGAGCATACGGGATTAAGGATTCATCCCTATGGGATATTGCGATGTGGGGATCGTATTTATGTTCCTAATGGAGAGCTACGGCAGGAGTTGATGGCGGAAGTACACAGTTCGACTTACTTTATTCATCCCAGAGAAACTAAGATGTACCGGGACTTATGACGGTATTATTGGGGGAACGAAATAAAGCAGGAGATAGCTCATTTCATGGCCAAGTATTTGGTATGCCAACAAGTGAAGGCCAAGCACCAGAGGACGTTCGGATAACTGCAGCCGCTACCCATTCCCGAGTAGAAGTGGGAGCACATTACTATGGATTTTGTCACAGGATTTCCTCAGAGTCCTAGTGGACGACATGCGGTATGGATGATTGTTGATAGGCTTACCAAGTCATTCCATTTCTTACCTTTCAGAGTGGAACAATCCACATAAGTTTTGGCGGATATGTACATCAAGCAAATAGTGAAGCTACATGGTGTACCAGTTAGCATCGTGTCGGACTGTGACTCAAGGTTCACCTCACACTTTTGGAGAAGTATGCAAGACAGTTTGGGTATGCGTTTGAAGTTTAGCACGGCATACCATCTGCAGACAGACGGCCAGTCAGAGCGTACGATTCAGACGCTAGAGGATATGTTGAGAGCGTGTATGCTTGATTTCGGCGGATCATAGGAAGACCACCTTCATCTTATAGAGTTTTTCTACAACAATAGCTATCAAACGAGCATTCAGATGGCTCCGTTTGAAGCATTGTATGGAAGGAAGTATCGATCCCCTATTTCTTGGAGCGACATAGAAGAGAGACAGATACTGGGTCCCGAGTTAGTTTTGAGCACAGTGGAGAAAGTGAAGAAGATACAGGTGCAAGCAGCACAGGATCGTCAGAAGCAGTAGACCGATAATCGTCATCGACCTTCGGAGTTCAAGGAAGGTGACCATATTTTCTTGAAGATATCACCCACTATAGGTACGATTCGATTCGGAGGACGTGGCAAGTTGAGTCCAAGATACATCGGCCCTTTCGATGTCTTGGAACATGTTGGAGAGGTTGCCTACAGATTGGTATTGCCACCGTCGTTAGAGGGAGTACATGACGTATTTCAAGTATCTCAGCTGAGGAGGTACGTGGCAAACAACAGTCATGTGCTTGATCACTCCGAAATCACCTTTGGTCCGAGCTTGTCGTACCAAGAGCAACCGACAGGTGTCCTCGATCACCGGGTGAAGGTGTTGTAGAATCAACCTATACCATTATACATATATATATATATATATATGTATATATATATATATATATATATATATATATATATATATATTTATATAAAAAAAAATATATATATATATATATTTATATGAAGTAGGTAAAAAAATATATGAAGTAGGTAATTCAGATAAGGTTATTTATTGGATATTTTAGAAAATATTTTCTTGATTTTTAAGATTTTATTTGAATTTATTTGGACATGTATGCATGTATGTATATACATATAAATATTTATATATTAGAGAAAAAAGAATAAAACCCAGCAGTACTATTCATTAGACAGTACTGCATTTCTCCCGATCGAACTTGCAAAGGAGAAAAAAAAATCTCTTCTTTGCGATAACCAAATATTGCTCAAGTTGAATCAATTCGTTACGAATTAAAATCCTAGGCTATCAACTTAGGATTCTCTCCTAGATTCGGATTATAACTCTAGGAATTTGAATCCAAAACCTACCAAGAATAGGTTTAGAAAAATACGGGTATATATATACTACTCGAGTAGATAGAAAGGAAATCTTCCCAACTTTTCCTCAAACACTCTTATGTTCGACACCTCCAAAGGAACCCCAGCACCCATGCGCCCCGTCCCGGCAGCCTGCGCACCACCGTTGGCTGCCGCACCACCGCGAGGAAGCCAAACCCGACCTCGAACAGAGATCACTCTGTTTCAGCCGACCGCTCAGGTACCCCCTTCTCGACCCGAGTTCTTCATGTACTTTCCATAATTTTCCAATTCATAAAGTCCTTTAGAAAGCCCTTATATCCCTCTTCAAACCACTTTAAAGGGAATTTGTTATAACTCTCTAGGTTGATCAATAACTCGACTCAAAGTCGAGCAAAACTTGTTCAAGAACAGAGTAATAATTCAGTCCCAACCCTCTAATTGGAAGAGAAATTTTGAACCCACCATTAGGATTTTTCAAAAAGTAGTTGAACATGATTATAGACAACATATAGGAGATCGAAACCCTTCTAATAGATTTATTTTTCATCTATTTCACAGAAAATTATTTACTGTTGAAAACTAAGAAAAATCAGTTTTTAAAACTATGAACTTTAGGAAATTCTTCACGATACGGCGTGCGCCCTGACAAACTGGGCGAAATGGTCGCAACCCATAAGCATCGAAAGGCGTGTATGGATGTTGTCGGCGTGTGGGAACTGACGGAACTCAATTTTGTTGCGCGTGCGCGACGAAATCAGTACGTATCCGTCGAGATACCCTCGTATCGACCTTCTGCAAACTTGGCCATAACTTCGTGTACGTTCGTCGTATCGAGACGAAACTTATGCCAGCAGGACCGTATTGAAATTTTGGTCTTGTGTGCCAAGTTTGGTCCGATTCTGACAAGGTCGACTGGAACGCCTATTTGGCGGGCCTGCGACCTGATCCAATGGGAAAAATTGTACACGGCCTGTCGAAATCCAAGTTTGGACATACGGTTGGGTATGTCACCTCAAACCGGACCCGTAGACATGTAGTTTGATGAATTTAGAGACCATAAACATTGGCACATATTTTGGTGCAAAATGGGTCCAACGACGGACATCATTTTGACCCAAAATTACGATTTTGCCCCTGTTCTAAAATCTGACTTTTGTACAGGAGTTTTCTAGATATATCTTTTACACTGGGAATGTTCTTGATGCTTGTTTTACGGAGCCATTCGTGGATTTTGAGATTCATTATTGACGTGATTCATTGCTTGGAGTTGTTATTCCCACACTGCCAAGCAAGATACCTTGCCACCATACTCTGTGATTTACTTATTCTTATTTTCAGTTATTTATATTGAGTATTACTTATTTGTTGTTAGTATTATATCACTGTACATCCAAGTCCCACTTGGGTGCAAGCGACTATATCGGTCATTTTTACTTATTTTTGTTATTTCTCTTGCATTGACTTAGCCAAGTGACCACCCATTGATGATGAGGTATTGGTATATCTCATACGGCCTTGACACTTGCTTTATCACGTGTTGTGAGTCACATGTAGGACACGTACTCGCGTAGTCGGCTGGCCACCGATACGTCTGAGGCGTGCGATGGATAAGAGTAATTGCCAAATAGAATTGCATACTAGAAGACATGGCAGTTAGTAGAGGTTCATATTAGTCATGGAGATGACACTACTAGGCATTGGGTGGAAGAAACAATATCTGACGTATGGGCTTCTATTACACTTTCCCTTGTAACCCGGAAGCTCTGCTGGAGATACGGGTATGATTATCTATTCTGGTCGGCTACTAACGTTTTTGAACGTTATGCGCTTGGTCACTGGTGCCCGAGAGGGGACTATACCGGATCCTATTATCAGCCATGGCTCATGCGTCGAAGGATTGTATCTCAACTACATATTCATAGTAAAATGGTTAGAACCCTATTGCATGGATTCCCTTTTACTCTCTATTATATATCACAGTTTATATGGCATAGTGTCTTCTTGTATCTTGTTACGTCCCTCTGAGGACCTGGTTATCTCTCCAGGATTAGACGATTTCCCGTAGGAGTACGGAGCGGCACTGGATCCTTCATACATTGATGACGAGGCATCTCCTGCTGAGTTCTAGTCTATTTATTTATTTAGACATTTAGTGGACATCTTTTAAATCTCTTTTCTTTCTATTTTGCGGAGGTTGGACTCCGATCATTTGAGACTATTTTTTATAGCTGTTTGGAGTGGGTATGTCCACCCGACTATCTCTTTGCTACATTATTTATTTGGACTCTTATATCTTCTGTGTTGAGTTGTGATGAGATTAGATTACTATTATTACATTCTGGCATGTGATTATTTTATATATGCAGCTTATGTACGTATACGAGGATTCATATATTAGAGTATTCTTCATATATGTGCAACTGGCATGTCTACATACTCAGTCCTAAGTATTTTGGACTGGGGCGTTACAACGAAGAATAAGATGCATCTAGCTCCGGTAGTCAGGAGCAAAGAATCACCTCTTTAGAGGCTAGCGTGAAAAACATGGCTGAAATGATGGCAAGCATGTATGCTATAATCGTGGCATGACACATTGATCCACCGGTTGCGAATCTAATTCCAACCCAAGAACAGCTAGCGGCATCTGCTCCCACCAATGCTGGTCAGGGGGTACAATCTCCTTACAATGCTACGGTACCAACTCTGAGTCTTTCTGGTGCTGAGTTGGTGCATATCATGCAGTCACTCCTCCTAACATACAAAATTAGTCCACTGTTCATCAAGCATCAGGGGACACTATTGAGGCAGTGAAGCTTCTACGCAATCAGTTCGAAGCCTTCAAACAGAAAGATGGCCTACAGAAGCTTAGGATCAAACAACCTTATCCTATAAAGTAGAAAGAAGTCCAGTTTCCACCCAAATACAAATCTCCTACCATTATGTTGTTTGATGGCAATACATCCCTAAGCCAGTACCTCAAGCACTTCGAGGTAATGACTGATTAACTTCAGCCAAACGATGCTCTACTCACTAAGGTATTTGTTTGATGTTTAGCTGGTGCGGCTTATGACTGGTATCACAGTTTACCAGATGGTTGCATAACTTCCTTTGTTGGGTTCAAACAAATTTTTCTAGAACGATTTTATAAAGAAACAAATGACATGACTATGTCAGCCCTCATCAAGATTAAACAGCGGCCTAATGAAACTGCTGAATGTTTTATTGAACGCTTCCGCCGTGAGGCACTCAAAATGCCTCTGGGAACTCTAAATGCTCTGACTACAGTCACATGCAAATCAAATTTGTTGCCTATAGTCAGCATGTGGACTGGATCCACGCAGTTCCAGGACTGGCCTTCCTTTATTGTGAACGCTAGAGCAGCCGAAGAGAGTGCTGAAAAGTTCAAGCAATTAGGCATCCAGATGCCTACCTCGACAAAGATGAACATTATGCATCCAACAGTGGTGGCCGTCAGAATAACCATAAAGGTAAAGAGGCTCTGGCCATCAATGTTAAAGGCAAAGAAACTCTAGCCGTCAACATAGGTCAATCAATACCTACTACGTTGGCACCACCACAGAGGGCACCATGTTCGAAGGAAGAATACTCCTTCAACGAGGATGATGTCATGAGCATCTTCGAATGCTTGATCAAGAGCAATAAACTTCAACTGCCTGACGCAAACCGGATAGAGGAAGTAGGTAAAACTGATCATCCTAAATATTGTGTGTATCACAGGTTCATTGGACACCCGACTCGACCATGCTGTGTGCTCAAAGGAAAGATTCAAGAGATGATTAAAGTCGTCGTAATCACTCTTCAGCAGGACGAGAAGACTATGACTGCTAATATTGTTTCTCTACAGTTTGGTGACTTTCCTGCTCAACTTGTATATGATGGAATCATTCTTATCCCGAAAGCTACTTTGGAGATTGTCAATCTCCCGTCCGCACGAAGTGATAGTCTTATTCCTCTGTCAACTGATAAGGAGAAAATATGTGGATCCATCCTGATTTGATGGCTGACTTTGAAACACCTTCTTCGTCCACAAAATCCAAAAAAGCAACCAAATACATGTCACATGACTTTATTGGGTGATCACCATCTTCCACCTTTAATTTCAACCTTCATCTCGGCAGCAAGTTCTTCTTCTTCTTCTGCGATGACGTTGCCGAAGCCAGAGACTAGTTACCGACCAGCCTTCAATTTATATAGTCAACAGTCCCGGCAACTAATGACGAAGATGGGATATGACCTGCAAAAAACCCTGGCTTGAACCATGGAAGAGGATCTCCTATACCTCCTTCCCTACACCTTCAACACATTCAATCTCGTATTGGCTTGGGGTTTTGGATAAACTTTTTATCTTGTCAAAGGAAGCTTTCCAAAGGAAAGGCTCGGATGAAGGATTGCAACATGGTTTCCTTCGCACAAGCTTCAGAAGAAGAAGCCCTAACCGGTACCAAATCTATGAGACTCTACCATAGAGACTATTCAGAAGGTCAAGAGTTCCCTACTCCATGTTCTGATGCTCCTCCATCAGCTTCTCTGCATGATGTCAATGTTCCATCAGTTTTATCGCCTCCAGTGAACCGCCTCCTCCCAAGCCAATATCGGCCGACAAAGAAAAACAGCCAGTTCGCTTCGATAAAATATTAAAGAAAACTCTATTTCTTGGTGTCACGACCCGCACCCGGTTTTCGGACGCGAGCTCGTGAGCAAGCCAGCTACGTATCAAGCGGACTCCAGCCCAACTCGAGTACGTATAAGCTGTCAAGGTCATGGTATCACATCTAATCTAAACTATATCTCAATCCACAGGAATCATATAAAATAAGAATGAACAAGTATGGGTCATGGTCTGTAGCCTATTAGCATATTGTTCGATTAGACTCCAAGAATGATATGAGTCAATAAAATAAGCAGAATATATCATAGTACAGAATATAAAGCACGAGAGGATAATAAAGAAATATTACAAGCAAATACCTGTATCATGCATCGCAATCCTCTACCATCCCGCTCTTCTAACTAACTCCATGCAGTCGCTAAACCTGAAGAGATCATCAGGTCCTCACAGGACTAGCAAGATACATAAAACATGCCTATCTAATAGTTTAATCATAAAATAATATAACCAGGGTATAAACAGGAACTAGACATGAGACTGACACGTGGCTACTGACAGGTAGCTATAAACACGGATACAAGATCAAGTATGCATAAATGAACTGCTGGAAGATCAATGAAATACCAAACCTCGCCCCGAATGTGGACTTGCAGGTCAGTTTCAAGACAAGTCACCCTCGCCTCGTGTGTGGACTCGCAGGTGCAAAGGACAACCCTCGCCCCGTGTGTGGACTCGCAGGTTGTGGGAAAGACAAAGGAATAGCAGTTCATCCACACATAATTGCAGAAACGACTCAGTCAAGATACAGGTGAAGACACAGTACAACTCAATCATGACACAGGTAAGGACAACTCTAGCATGATCCATGACGTAAACAAGCCTGGTATAACTACACTATCAAGTCATGAAATACTAATATATAAGCAAGACAATAAATTGGTAAATGCGATATCATATAAATCTATAACAATTAAGGTAACTAAAGATAACATACTACAACAGGTGTACTATAAGCATGAAAATAAACTATAGAGGGAGGCACGGTATAGTTGCCTGGTGGTAGCGCGAAGAACCAATAAGATACCGTCAACTGGTACGCCATAAAGTCCAAAATCCGCAAATATATCCGAAAGCTGAAACAGATATTGCCAAGATTCTCAGAATAGTCAAATTAGCTAGGATTATCTGTCCTTAAGTCCAATTCTGGACACAGGAGCAAAACGGTAATTTTGGGCCAAAATGATGTCCGCCGTTGGACCCGTTTTGTACCGAAATGCGTGCCAGAGTCAATGGTCTCTAAAGTCGTCAAACTTCATGTCTACGGATCCGGTTTGATGATACGAACCCAACGATATGTCCAATTTTGGATTCCGGTGGGCCGTACACAAAATCGCCCATTGAATCGGATCGTGGGGCCCACGAAACGCCGATCTGATCAACTGTCTCAGAATCAGACCAAACTTGGCATACAGGACCAGAAAACCGATACGGTCCTATTGGTACAAGTTTTGTCTTAATCTGACGAGCCTGCACAATGTAATTATGAAATTTGCACAGAGGCCGATACGACGAATTTCGACGGATACGCATCAAATTCGTCGCACACACGCGACCAATTTGAATTCCGTCAAAGCCCACACGTCCACGAAGCCGTTATGGACCTTTCAATGCTTTTGGTTCGCGACCACGTCGCCCGGATTGGCGGAACGCACGTCGTGTAGATGAGTTTTCTACTTTTTTTAACTATTTTAGATAATGGTTTTTGGTCAACTTCTATCCCGATTTAAACAGAGTACAATAGACAAAAAATAAACTAATTACTGTGTTTTGATCATGGTTAGGTTGTCTATAAATCCCTTCACGTGGATTTTTGAAACTGTCGAAGGTTTTGCCAAAAACTGCCTTCCAAAACTAGTTCTTGGAATCGAATCCTCTTTGTTTCGGAACAGTTTTTCCGTCAAGTTGGCGCCGATTTTCTGGGTAACCTAGCGCACTATAATTAAATCTAGTTGAAGACACTTGAAGGCCTATAGGTTGTGCTCGTATGTGAAGTGAAAGATCGCTAAACAATCGATCGTGCGCCGAGAACACGTACTGCGAAAGCGGCCTTCGTGAACTCTGTTACTGCTGCTGTATCCTGCTCCTGTGCGCAAGGTTTGGCGTCTTTGGCCGCCGTCCGACGGTCCCTCGGTGGCGCTCCGGCGTCGAGGTGGCCGCCCATGGTCTGGGGTCGCGTGGGGAGGCGGCGTGGCTTAGGGTTTTACATGATTCTCTCGATCTCTCCCTCAGTTATAAACGAACAGGGGCTTTGGTTTGCTCTGTTTCACAGGGGTCGGGGGTCTTGGCTTGGGATGGGGAAAGTTGGGCCTGGGGAGTTGGGCCCGGGCCAAGTGGGCTATTAAGTTTGTTTTTGTTTTTGTTTTTCTTATTCCCTTATTAGTCATATACATATATATATATATATATATATATATATATATATATATATATATATATATATATATATATATATTTTATATATATATATATATATATATATATATATATATATATATATATATATATAAAGAAAAAAATATATATATATATTTTATATATATATACGTATACATATACTATATATATTTATATATACACACATATATATATATATCTTATACACACACACAAGTACATATAAAATTATATATATTCATATATATATTTTTTTCATATATATATATATATATATATATATATATACATATATAATTATATATATTCATATATACATACACATATACGCATATATAAATTTATTTATATCTATATATATCTATATACATATAAACTATATATATCTCTACATTTATACGTATATCCCCTATATGCATGAATACTCCCAAAGTCCAAAAATAAATCTTAGGAATATATATTCTAATAGTGTTGGCTTATAATGAAATATATATACAACAACAATATTTATTTCACAAATAATCTAGAATACTAAATAATATATTTTTATTATTATAAAACTAATAAAAATATAAATAACAATAATAATGATACTAATAAGAAAATCTATAATAAGTGTACAGACAGAATATGTAGTCTAAATATCCCAACATGCATAAGGGTAATTAGGAAGGTATTTATCCTATTTCTAAAATAGAATATTAATTCAGTAATAATAAATTATATTTATGTATATAAATCCATTATATACGAACTGCCTATTTAACAATCAGAAATAATAAAAGCAATATGTACGTCTACATGGACGTCGTTGGTCGCACTGCATGACTACATGGGCTTGGCTCAGTTCGATTCCAGTCCAGACTGGTTTGGTACAACTGGGTCTTCCACAAGTCAATAAACCTTAATAATAAATAATTAAATAATAATTAAAATCTTTGGTAGTGGTTAAGTCGTAACTTGGTCTGGTTTTCTTAGTTAGGACGTCACTATTGCTCGACCTTCCTTACCAAGGCTAATACACTAGTCAAAGCACGTAACTGCACTATCCGTGCCATGATTCCTAGTCGTATTGTACTCCAAACTTAATCATGATTAAAAATCATCTACCGTAATAATTAACTAAATAATTATTTATAAAATTGTGTAATTACTATTTAAATCAAATAAATAATAAAAAAATATTTTAAAAATTTTCGGAAAGGGGAGCTACAATTGGACTTGGGAGACCATATAACTTCGATATATTGGCTCAATTAGCCAACACTCCAGCGAGCTTGCCAATCTTTAACCTATTACGTCTCTCGAGGGAAACTCGGGAAACACGAAGTGAAGCTTTGATGCAAGCTGACATTTGTCTAGCACTCCTCAAGAAACCAGATGAGGAACCCGTAGCATGTTTTCACTGTCATATTGTAATGGATTTGATTCCCAATATCACCTTGACATAAGATGACATGCTCCTAGAAGACAATCGACATGACCGACCTTTATACTACACAGGTTATGTCGATATAATGAAGATTGTTCGCATCCTGATTGATCCTGGATATGCACTTAGTATTATGCTAAAAACTTTACTGGATGCCTTGAAAATCCCAGTGCATAATCTCTCTACAACAATCACGACTATCTTGGGATTCAATTCCGAAAAAAGTGAACCACTAGGAAAGATTCGCCTGAAAGTTCAAATCGACAATCTTCGCACAAAAGTCACTTTTTATGTGATTGGCAATCTTGGATCCTACAATGCTTTATTAGGGAGACAATGGTTGCATGAACATAATATCGTGCCATCCACTCTACATCAGTGCTTCAAATATGTCGAAGACAATGGAGAAGTTAGAAAGGAAGTGCCCGATCTTAATCCCTTTTGGGGTGTTGAGGCATACTGTATTGTCTCCAGAATGTATAAAGAAGAATTCATGAAGATCGTACTGGCCATGGATACCGAGAAAGATCAGAGGGACACCCCAAATGATGTTCTTGTGATTCCAGTTAAAGGACGCACTTCTCATCCTTCGTCTTCTCAGACGCTAACCATCCATCTCTCCTCCCATGGTAATTATATTCCTGCTGAAAAGACGGAACAAAGGGAGCTCACCTCTTCTGAGCCTCTTATTATCGACCTCCATCATAACAAGCCTTCTCCTTCTCCTTCTCCTCCTCTGGTTATCAACCTTATCAAGCCTTTGGCTAAGGCCAAGAACCCTGTTGTAAATGATGATGTACAAATCAATAAAACTGACATTATTTATTATACTCAATATTACTTAGAAATACTAGATAACTTCGAACCACTCTCAATAGGAGCAGTTCAACCTTTTAAAGATGAAGTATCATTCGAACCAGCTCTAGATTCCTTCTTCCTAGTTCCTTCTAGGAAGAAAGATGAACTTCCTATACTTTTTTAGTAAATGAACAGAGCAGAAGACTATGTCTGATAGCGAGATTGATAATGACGATAACGGGCGGCTCCAACTATGATGTTATAGTCAACAATCTAAATACATCATTCAAAAGATGGGCTACAATTTTAAAGTTGGCCTTAATAGTGGTAAGGGAAGGCGAACTCCTATTCGTATCCCTACTCAAAAAGGAAAGTCACTGCAATGCTATAGCAAATCAAAGCATAGGTTGGGCTATACTTTGCCAGTTACGACCCTAGCGCTTCTGAGTCTGACAAAGATGAGCGATCTAACTCTTTTGACTCTGTGTCATGGGATTCTGACACCAGTATAGGTCATGTCCATCGAGTGATTCTATCTTCTAATATGGTAACCATCGAGTTCTCAGAAGACGATGACAATTTTAATAAAGCTCCTGAGTCAGATCCTTGGGAACAAAGAATGGACAATCAATGGGAACTTCACTTTGAACAACGCAAACCACCTACCGAAGATCAATTGGTCCAGGTCGATGTCGGAAACGAAGCTTCTCCAAGGCTAATCTTCATAAGCAAAAGCCTTCCGGAAGCGGATAAACATGAACTAATTTAGCTCATTAAGGAATACTTTGGCGTATTCGCCTGGAGATATGAGGATATGCTGGGATTAGATCCTCAGATCGCTACCCACAAACTCAACATCCTACCAAATGTAAGGCGAGTTAAACAACAACAACGTCGATTTCGACTCGATATGGGACGCTATAGAAGCTGAAGTCAAGAATCTTATCTCCTGTGGTTTTGTCAGAAAAGAACAACATCTCAACTAGGTGGCTAATTTCGTCATAGTAATAAAGAAAACACGGAAGGTTCGAGTCTGTATTAACTTTGGAGAACTCAACGATGCTTGCCCCAAAGATGAGTTTCCTCTTTCGATCACTAATGATCATAATCTCCTGACAAAGTGCTACATTCTCTAGAGGCTCGTGTCTTCGATATCACATCGTCCAAGAGATAAAGTGATCATCTTCTGATCAGATTCCTACAGTTCTACTTCCTCATAATTTAAGTGTACTCATTGTACTTTATTTTTTTCTTAGTTTGTAAATCAAACTTTTGTTTTCTTGTAAACAACAAGGGTACGAGACCGTCACTTCGTGCCGACAGAAGGTTGACAATCTCCAGAGTGGCTTTTAGAATGGGAATGACTCAATTCTACACAAGTTGAGCAGAAAAGTCACCAAATTACAGAGAGATGACATTGGCAGTCATTATTTTTTCATCTTGCTGAAGGGTAATTGCCTTGGCGTTTATCAGTTCCTGGATCTTCCCTTTAAGTACATAGCACGCCCTAGTCGGATGTCCCAAGAACCTGTGATAGACACAGTATTTAGGATTGTCAATCTTACCTACTTCATCTGGCCGTTTTGCTTCGGGCAGTTGAAGTTTGTTGCTATTAAGAGCTAATCGAATATGCTCATGATGTCATCCACATCAAAGGAATACTCCTCCTTAGGACGTGGTGCTCTCTGTGGGGGTGACATCGTAGTAGGTGTTAACTGACCCACATTGATGGCTAAACCTTCTTTGCCTTTCACATTGAGGGCTAAAGCTTCTTTGATTTTGTGGTGTTTCTGACGACCGTCGTTGTTGGTTGCAGAATGTTCAACTTTTTCAAGATTAGGCATATGGATGCCTAGTTTTTTAAACTTATCAATACTGTCTTTGGCTACCCTGGCACTTATTATGACGGAGGCCCAGTCTTGGATTTGCGTGGGTCCAGTCCACATGCTGATTATAGGTAACAAGTTTGATTTTCATGTATCCATAGTCAGTGCATCTGGAGTACCCAGAGGCATTTTGACTGCCTCACGATGGAAGCGCTCGATGAAACGTTCAACAATTTCATTAGGCCATTGTTTGATTTTGATGAGGGCCGACATGGTCATGTCATTTGTTCGCTCCTAAAATTGTTCCAAGAATATTTGCTTGAATCCTGGAAAAGATGTTATGCAACCATCTGGCAAACTACGATACAAGTCATAGGCCCCCCCCCCGCCAAGCACCCGACGAATACTCTAGTGAGTAGAGCATCATTCGGTTGGAGCTGATCAGTCATTACGGGATGTTGGCTGGGATTGCGGGATGCATTACATCTCGGACATTTTCTACCCCAGTACTTCGGGATGTCATGCTGACCGAAGCATATTTCAACTCGTCTTCATCCACTATAATGAGTTCAGGAGTCCGAGTGTAGTTCAAACGGTCGAAGACAGACCGTTTTGCTTATTGACAGGAATATTTGATCACTACTTCATGATGATGATTACAGTAACATTCCTTGTGTAGAGTTACAGATGGACGAGATGGTCCTGTAACCTTCTATTTTTGTACAAGAAGTTCATGGAGATTGGTTACAATTACAGGATAAGGAGAAGTCGGAGGTACATATTCCTTGATGATGTTAGGAACATAATTCTGGTTCTTGAGATGCCTTGTTCCCTGTGTGTACAGAGAAGTACTAAGCTCATTGGCATAGATGAGAGGATTCTTGACTTGGGAAACTCTTTCTGTGTGCAACTTAGTAGGTGGCACAGATTGATCTTGATGCAAGATTGATGCTGTTCTGCGCTGATTAAGGTACGTACACATATCAGGGTTCTGTGCCACCTGGCTATTTGTCTGAGACACCCTCAGTTTACCATATTTAGTTCTTGAAATACGCAAAGTAGGAAGATCCAGGCTCTTACTTGATTGGCGTTGGCCATAAGGAGCTGGCAGGATGCTCTGTTGTTCTACGCACACTATTCCAGTACATTTGGCATAGCGCAGATGAGCATCAAGAAATGGAGTTCGAGCAGAGTCTAGTTTTTTGGCTTTGATTTTATTGGCTCTGCAAAGAGAAATAGACTTTCTACTCAGAAGCGTTCTCGCATTGATTGGCACAGAGGCACAATCAGATGCATTTTCCACCGATTCCATGACTCGGTAAGGATAATGAGAGGCTATAGGGCACCTTTCTTTATTCTGTGCAGGGACAGTAATATGTAACTTGTCCACCAAGTTTAGAACTGGGGAGGAGTGAGGATTGGCCATAAGGCATTTTCCTTTGTTCTGTGCCAGTACAGTGGTTGGTGCACTCTCCACCAATTTTGGAACTGGGGAGGAAGAAGGAGCAGCCATAGGGTGCTATCCCCTAATTTGTGTAATGGCCATGACTGGCACATTCTTCACTAATTTCAGAATTGGTAACGAGAAAGAAGTGGCTATGTAGCACTATCCCCTGATTGGCGCCAGGGTAGTAGTTGGAGCACCCTCTGCCAATTTTAGAATTTGCAAGGAAGAGGAAGTAGCTACAAAGCTTTTCTCCAAGCTTGGCGCAGAAGTTGTGATTGGTGCACTAGAGGACTTTGGAGTCCAAACAACATGCACCCTGTTCTTGACAGCAACAGTGGTGGCACGATTGGCACCCCCTGCGCCAACCATGGCTTCGTAGGCAGTTTGGTCAACTTTTACGACCAAAGTATTATGCGTCGTACCGAACGACGCAATATCATATTGAGTTGTCACTTTCTCATCGGATAATAAAGTCTTCCCCAGCAGAGTCGCCATTTTGTTTGCAAAAATAAAATTTTCTTTACAAACTAAGAAAAAAAAGAAATGTACAATCGTACAATTTGATTTCTAGGAAAGTACAACTATAGGAATCTGATCAGAAGATGATCACTTTATCCCTTGGACGATACGATGTCGAAAAAGAAAGACTTTGGAGAGTGCTGCAGCAAGTGCTCAAGTGTCACGCCCCAGAACCAGAATACTGGAGAGCGGGGGCAGACATAGCCAGCTACGTATATTGAAATGGAAACCACCTCGATATACGGTCACGGCTGTCTAGAAATATGAGGGTTTACTACAAGCCAACAGTCTCTTATGGTCATGAACAAGCCTAATGTCTCAATCACAAGCAAGTAAGTCAGGTCGCAAGATGTATGATCATTAAATATACAATAATAAGGCGTCCCAAATATCACATATTCAGCTGATCATGAAGCTAGTCATTACAAAATATTTGGACTAGCAAGAGTTTAGTCGTACATGATCAACCCTAGGATTTGTTAATCATGTTTACAGCCCGTAGGCAGACAGTAAGTAAAAGTGCATCGAGCTAACAGGTGCTCGTCGGCTAAACGCCTCAAAAGAATAATTTTACAATAGAGTGAGCGAAACAAAATAGAAAACCCACTCGTAGCCCGGGTTCCTTCTAGTCGCCACCATTAGGCTGGAAGCTTGGTAGATCCTCGGGAGCTGCTCCGAAATCTGGCCACACAAAACCAGCTGGGTCAACCCCAGAAAGAGCAAGTGCCACAAGGGGGCCACGAAATAAGAACAAAGCCAGCAATCAGCACAAGAAAATCTAATATTAAAACTAGAATTTACGAAAACATGGCAGGGTGATATACGACGAGATAACCATGGAACTATTCCGATAGCCAGGTTACAACCCGTAAACCAAACAAGGACCGGGGTTATAACCCTTCATCTGAACAGAACTGGGTTTCTCACCATTTATCGACAAGATAATAATGCAAGAAATCAAGACAGAAAGCAATCTTGTACTGGATCAAGACATGGCTAGACTGGTTATACCTCATTCAATCAATCACGGCCAAGCAGATACTACGGCTTACTACTTTAACTAACTAGGGTTATCACAGGCCTAATTACTAACAAGATGCAGTGAGATTGTTCCACAGCCACAAGCCCTGCAGACCATCCAGGTTACCCAGGTCAAAAATTAGGGGTTGAATTCAGGTGGGTACATCGTCCAGGAACGTATGTACCCTTAGGTGACTTAGAGGGTGCAACACGCGACGGTGTGCTGGAAATGTGCCCTACTCGACAGCAGGCTACAGATCCCAAGAGCGCCCAGGTAACGGGATTGCCTGTAGCTGTGTCAATCTCTTCATGACTACTGTGTTATTCTAGTTATTAACCTTAATCCATTTTAGTAGGTACTCCTGACCGTGGTACTCAGGAGTCCCATCCTAGACATGATGCAAGACAGGACAAGTGGATTTGACAAGCAAGCAAGAAAGAACTACCCACGGTGTCAAGGCAGGTCAAGTTAAGTTATCAAGATAAATCATGTCAGGGTACTTGTCGGGAGTGCGCCACGACGGGCCACTATCATGTCAGGTCGGTCATGTCAGGAGTGCACCACTACGGGTCACTGTCGTGTTATGATAGTTCCTTGTCATACCATGCCATGTACAATAGTCATTCCAAACATATTAAGTAAAATCAAGTTTATGACAAAAGGCGTAAGGATATAAAATGGGCGTAAAATATCTAATAAAATATCAATATACAGGGCTATAGAAGAGCCAAGCTTAAAGAAATAAGACCAAAACTCCAAGAGCCAATGGGTTAAGCAAGGGGTTCAGGGTGCAGTGTACGCACAAGACACGCACGCAGGAGAGCTGCATACGTGAAAAGTCACGCACGCAGGAGAGCTGCAAACGTGAAAAGTCACGCACGCAGGAGAGCTGCATACGTGAAAAGTCACGCATGCAGGAGAGCTGCATACGTGAAAAGTCACGCACACAGGAGAGGAAAAGTCACGCATGCAAGAGAGCTGCATACGTGAAAAGTCACGCACGTAGGAGAGCTGCAAACGTGAAAAGTCACGCACGCAGGAGAGCTGCATACGTGAAAAGTCACGCACGCAGGAGAGGAAAAGTCACGCACGCAAGAGAGCTGCATACGTGAAAAGTCACGCACGCAGGAGAGCTGCATACGTGAAAAGTCACGCACGCAGGAGAGCTGCATACGTGAAAAGTCACGCACGCAGGAGGGCTGCATACGTGAAAAGTCATGCACGCAGGAGAGCTGCATACGTGAAAAGTCACGCACGCAGGAGAGAAAAAGTCATGCACACAAGAGAGCTGCATACGTGAAAAGTCACACACACAGGAGAGCTGCATACGTGAAAAGTCACGCACGCAGGAGAGCTGCATACGTGAAAAGTCACGCACGCAGGAGGGCTGCGTACGTGAAAAGTCACGCACGCCAGAGAGCAGCGTACGCGAAAAGTCACGCACGTCAGAGAGCTGCATACGTGCAAAAGCACGCAAGCAGAGAGCTGCGTACGCGTAAAAACACGCACGCAGGGTCTGGGTCTTCTTCTCCATGGCTGAGAAGAAGCTCTAATGGCTCCAAAACTTCAAGGCATCACAACTTGGCCATCCGAACTCAAATTCCAGATTTCCAAAGTTCCAACCAGGGTGGAATTGAACTCTCTTCCTCATGGAAACATCAAAACCCATAAAAATCCAACTTAAATAGATCAAAACCATGCAAAACCAAAAATGGAGAAAACTTAGATCTAGAACAATGGAGACTCTAAATCATAAAATGCTAAGTTCTAATGTTGATCACCATGTCCTAATCTAGCAAATGGACAAATAAAAGAGGGTTCTCATGTGGTGGCAAGGTGCACTTGCCTATGGGTGGGTGTTGTGTAGAGGAAGGAGAAGAGTGTTATGTAGAGGAAGGAGAAGAAAAAATAAATGAAGGTTAATGAGGAGAGAAAAAGTTGGTTGAGTTTTAAAGAGGGTGGGATGTGGTGTGTTGAGGGTGGAGTATAGGCTAAGGTGTTCCAATACATATTAAACCAACCCAAACCAAACCAACCCAAACCAATTAAAACCGAGCCATGCCAAAACCCAAAATACAAGAAATACCAAAATTCTACAAGTTTAGAAAAATAAAAGTACATGCCAAAATCCAGATACGAGTATAAATACGAAATACAGGAAATACGGGAAATGAGGGTGACATCAAGAGATTATGATCATCGGTGATGCTTTGAAAGTGATTTGGAACTCTATTTATAGAGTTCTGAACTAACTGTCAACCAGTTATTCTGATAGGCGCAGACAGCCATTGGTGCACCATCACCCTTTACGCGAACGGTTAACTTAACTACATGGGATACGTCGCACTCTATGAGAGAGATGCGTGTGGTCGTGGGCGGTGTCGTGTGCATATTCTTCGAGATTAGTGGTATGCACGCCACATCGTCTAATTGCTTTAGATGATAATTTGATTGATTAGCGCCAACTGTTAAATGGAGCCAGGCGTTTGGCCTCTCTGAGAAGACTACCACGTGTCAACCAGCGCCATATGATGCTAGCGCCATCTGATGCCAGACACCATCTATTGACTAGTGCCATTTGATAACTCCAGTCTTGGCACCTTTTGTGAGTAGCATATGATGATGATTAAACTTTTTAGGCTTCTACACACTGCCTCCGACCAAGCACATCTTCATCATATAATGCCACGCATCCAAGCAGTTAAACCAACCGCTCGTACGATTGGATGAATGGCGTGCCAAATGAGTGTGCACCAATCAAGATAACTACTTAATAGTTATCTCTAAACTCTATAAATAGAGTTCTAAATCACTTTAAAGCATCACTAAGGATCATAATCACCTGAGCACTTGCTGCATCACTCTCTAAAGGCTTTTTTCTTCGACTTCGCATCGTCCAAGGGATAAAGTGATCGTCTTCTGATCAGATTCCTACTGTTCTACTTCCCCAAAAATTAATTTATACTCTTGTACACACTCTTCTCAGTTTGTAATCAAGCAATATTTTGTTTTTGCAAACAAAAGGGCGACTCTGCTGGGGACGACTTTCTCCTCCAACGAGAAAGTGACAACTTAATGTGATGTTGCGTCGGTCGGCACGACGTAGAAGACTTTGGTCGTGAAAGTCGACCAAACTGCCTAAGAAGCCATGATTGGCGCAGGGGGTGCCAAGCACTCTACCGTTGTTACTGCCAAAAATAGGGCACGTGCTGTTTGGACTCCAAAGTCCTCCTGTGCACCAATCACAACTTCTGCGCCAAGCTTGGAGAAAAGCTCTATAGCAACTTCGTCTTCCTCGCTAATTCTGAAATTGGTAGAGAGTGCTCCAACCACTACCCTGGCGCCAATCAGGGAACAACGACATATGGCCACTACTTCTTCCTCACTAATTCTGAAATTGGTAGAGGGTACACCAGTCATGACTTTGGCGCCAATCAAGGGACAACATTCAATGGCTGCTCCCTCTTCCTTCCCAGTTCAAAAATTGGTAGAGAGTGCACCAACCACTGCCCTGGCGCAGAACAAAGGAAAATGCCTTATGGCCAATCCTCACTCCTCCTCAGTTCTAAACTCCCCTGCGCAGAAAAAAAGAAAGCGCCCTATGGCCTCTCCTTATCCTTCCCAGTCCTGGACTCGGTGGAAAATGCATCTAATTGTGCCTCTGTGCCAATCAATGCGTGAATTCTGAGTAGAAAGTCTATTTCTCTTGGCAAAGACAATCAAATCAATGCCAAGAAGCTAGACTCTACTCGAAGTCCATTTCCTGCTACTCATCTGTGTCGTGCCAAACGCGCTGGAATAGTAAGCCCAGAACAACAAGGCTTCATGCCTGCTCCTCATGGCCAGCTCCAATCAAGGCAGAGCCAGGATCTTCCTACTTTGCGTATTTCAAGAACTAAATAAGAAAAACTGAGGGTGTCTCAGACAGACAGCCAGGTGGCACAGAACCCTGATATGTGTACATACCTTAACTAGCACAGAACAGCATAAAGTCTGCATCAAGAGCAATCTGTGCCACCTATTAAGTTACGTACAGAAATATTTTTTAAATCAAGAATCATCTCACCTATGCCAATAAGCTCAGTACTTCTCTGTACACACAGGGAATAGGGCATCTCAAGAACCAGATTCATGTTTCTAACATCGTTAAGGAATATGTACCTCCGACTTCTCCTTATCCTGTCATTGTAACTGATCTCCGTGAGCTTCTCATACAAAAATGGAAGGTCGCGGGACCATCTCGTCCACCTGTAACTATACACCAGGAGTGATCAAATGTTGTTGTCAATCTGCAAAAAGGTCTGTCTTTGACCGTTTGAACTATATTCGGACTCCTGAACTCATTATGGTGGATGAAGACGAGTTGAAATATGCTTCGGTCAATATGACGTCCCGAAGTACTGGGGGTGGAAAATGTCCAAGACGTAATGCATCCTGCAATCCCAGTCAATAATATCTTGATCGTATCCGTGACTCTGTGAAGGAGTCTACCAAAATACCAGATCAAGAAGCCGAGACCTACTCGGTCAAAGGAATCTTCCTTTCGACCAGGGAATAATCGGTCTTCCTTCCGACCAAGAAACAATCGGTCAAAGGAACTTTCTGATTCTGACCAAGATTTCTTCGATCAAAGGAATCTTCCCACTCTTTATCATGGGGTAGTTCCGTGAATGACTTTGACGTTGATAGTGAGAGCTCTGAGCAGACTATCTTTTCCACCAGCTCATCATCGATAGCTAGAAAAGTGACTGCCTATGTCACTAATGAAGAACAAGATGCGTCCAGCTCCGACAGTCAAGAACAGAGGATTGTTGTATTCGAGACTAACTTGAAAACCATGCCTGAAATGGTTGCAAGTATGCATGCTGTGATCGTAGCACAACATACTGTTCCACCGGTTGTGAATCCAATTCCAACCCAAGAACATGTAACAGCATCTGCCCCTGTCAACACTGGTCTGGGAGTACAATCTCTCCACAATGCTACTATACCCACTCAGGCTACTCCAAGTCAATCTGGTGCTGGAGGTGGTACTTATCATACAGTTCTGCCTCCTAACACATCGAATCAGTCTACTACTCCCCAAGCCTCGGGAGATCCCCTAGAGGTATTAAAGCTTTTGCGTAACCAGTTCGAAGCCTTCAAGTAGAAAGACGGCCTACAGAAGCTAGGGATCAAGCAACCTTACCCTGTAGAGTGGAAAGAAGTTCTGTTTCCACCCAAGTACAAGCCACCGACTATCAAGCTATTTGACGACAGCTCATCTCCGAGTCAGTTTCTCAATCACTTCGAGGTAATGACTGATCATCTCCAACCGAACGATGCTCTACTCACTAAAGTATTCGTTAGGTGATTGGCGGGTGCGGCCTATGACTGTATCATAGTTTGTTAGATGGTTGCATAACATCTTTTGCAGGATTCATGCAAATATTCCTCAAACGATTCTATGAGGGAACAAACGATATGACCATGTCTACCCTCATCAAAATCAAACAACAGCCTAATAAAACTGCTGAACGTTTCATTGAGCGCTTCCGTCGCGAGGCACTCAAAATGCCTTTGGATACTTCAGATGCACTGACTATAGATACATGCAAATTAAACTTGTTACCTATAATCAGTATGTGGACTGGACCCACGCAATTCCAAGATTGGGCCTCCTTCATAATAAGTGTCAGGGCAGCCAAAGACAGTGTTGACAAGTTTAAACAATTAGGCATCCAGATGCCTAATCTTGAAAAAGATGAACATTCTGCAACCAACAGCGGCGGTCGTCAGAACTACCGCAAAGGCAAAGAAGCTTTATCCATCAACGTGAAAGATAAAGAAGCTTTAGCCATCAATGTGGGTCAGTCAACACCTACCACGATGGCATCCCCACAGAGAGCACCACATCCTAAGGAGGAGTATTCCTTTGATAAGGATGACATCATGAGCATATTCGATTGTCTCATCAAGAGCAACAATCTTCAACTGCCCGAAGCAAAACGGCCAGATGAAGCAGGTAAGATTGACAATCATAAATACTATGTCTATCACAGGTTCTTGGGACATCCGACTAGGTCGTGCTATGTACTTAAAGGGAAGATCTAGGAACTTATCAGCGCCAAGGCAATTATCCTTCAGCAAGATGAAAAAATGGTGACTGTCATTGTCGTCTCTCTATAATTTGGCGACTTTTCTGCTCAACTAGTACAGAATGGAGTCGTCCCCATTCTGAAAGCCACTCTGGAGAATGAAGTGACGGTCTCGTACCCTTGTCGACCGACAAAGGGCAGATCATGTGGATTCACCCCGATTTGGTTGCTGACTTTGAAGCAAAGACACCTGCTTCCCCTATGAAGTTAAGAAAAGCGACCAAATACAAGTCGTGTCATATGACATCATTGGGTGATCATCTTCCACCTTTATATGCTATCTTCATTCCAGCGGCAGCTTCGCCTTCTTCTGCTGAACCAGTGACACCAAAGCCGAAAATCAATTACCGGCCAGCATTCCATCTATATATTCAATAGTCCCAAGAACTGATGACAAAGATGGGATATGATCTACAGAAATCCCCTGGCTAAAGTAATGGGAAAGGGTCTCCTATACCCCTTTTTAACACAATCAGTCCCGTGCTGGACTGGAATTTTGGACAAATCCATCATGTCTTCAAAAGAAGTCTTCCAGAGGCAAGACTAGGATGAAAAATTGTAATATAGTGTCCTTTGCACCAGTTCTGAAAGAAGAAGCCGTGATCGGTACCCGATTTGGGAGGTTGTATCTTAGAGACTAGCAAAATAGACAAGAGAATGCAGTCACTCCTTCTGCAGTCTTTGATGTCCCTTCAACATCTTCTCCACCTGTCGTCAACGATCCTTCGACGTCATCGCCTTAAATGGAACCAGTTCCTCCCAAACCAATAGCGGCTGACAAAGGAAAACAACCAGTTCGCTTTAATAAAATATTGAAGAAAAATCCACCTCTTGGACTTGAAAAGTCGTATAACTTTGACATATTGGCTCAACTAGCCAATACACCAACAAGGTTATTGATTTTCGAACTCCTGCGTCTCTCAAGGGAAACCTGAGAGACGTTAAGTGAAGCTTTAATGCAAGCAGACGCTTGCCTGGCCCATCTTAAGAAACCAGACGAGGAACCAATAGCATGTTCTCGTTGCCATAGTATGATGGAGCTGATCCCCAATATCACCTTCACTCAACATGATATGCTCCTGGAGGACAATCGACATGACCGACCTCTCTACTATACGGGATATGTCGATACCATGAAGGTCGATCACATTCTAGTCGACTCAAATTTTGCACTCAGTAATATGTCAAAGACTCTATTGGATGCGCTGAAGATCCCAGTCCATAATCTTTCTGCAACAATCACGACTATTCTGGTGTTCAATTCTGGAAGAAGCGAACCATTGGGAAAGATTCGCCTAAAAGTCTAAATAGGCAATCTCCGCACGAAGGTCACTTTATATGTGATTGATAATCACGTCTCCTACAACGTCTTGTTGGAAAGACCGTGGTTGTATGAACATAACATCATTCCATTTAATGTTCATCAATGCTTCAAGTATGTTGATGACAATAGAGAAGTCTGAAAGAAAGTGGCTGATCTTAACCCCTTTCGAGGCATCGGAGCATATTTTACATACTCCAGAATGTATAAAGAGGAGTTCATGAAGGTTGTACTAGCCATGGACACCGAAGAAGAACGTCAATGGAATCCAGATGATGTCCTGATTATTCCAATCAAGGGATGCACATCTCGTCCCTCGTCTTCTCAGACGCTAACCATCAATCGCTCTCCTTCCGTCAAGCATCCTCTTGCTGAAAAGATGAAGCATAGGGAGCTCACCTCTTCTGAGCCTCTTTTTATCGACTTCGTTATAACAAACCTTCTCCTTCCCCTTCTCTTGTTACCAATCTTATCAAGACATTGGCTAAGATCAAGAGCACTGTTGTAAATGATGATGTAATTATCAATAAAGTAGCAGCTCCTTTCCAGTATATTGATGTCAATTATTATACTCGATGTTATCTAGAAATCCTGGATAACTTCGAACCTCTTACATTAGGGGCAGTTCAACCTCTTCAAGATGAAGTATCACTAGAATCAATGCAAGATTCTTTCTTTCTGGTTCCCTCCCGGGAGAAAGATGAACATCCTATTCTCTTCAGAAAAGGATTGAATCAAAAGGCTACATCCGATAGCGATGCTAAAAATGACGATAATGGACGACTTCAATTACGTTTTTATAGACAACAATCAAAGAACATCATCCAAAAGATGGGCTACAACTTCAAAATCGGCCTCAACGGTGGTAGGGGAAGGGAAACTACTATTCGTATACATGCACTAAAAAGAAAGTTGATATAATATTACAACAGAATAAAGCATGGGTTAGGCTACACCTCACCGATCATGACCCCAGATGCTTCTGAGTCTGACAAAAAAGAGCGATCTAATTCTTCTTAATCTGCCTCATAGAATTCGAACACCAGCATAGGTCACGTCCATCGAGTGACTTTTTTTTCTAATACGGTGACCTCCGAGTTATCAGAAGACGACGACAACTTTATTGAAGTCCTTGAATCTGATCCTTGGGCATAAAGGATGGTAGTCAATGGGAACTTCACTTCGAGCAACACGAACCACCTACCGAAGATCAGTTGGTCAAGGTCAATGTCGGAGATGAAGCTTCTCTAAGGCCAATCTTCATCAGCAAAAGTTACCCTGAAGCGGATAAACAAGAACTGATCCAGCTCATTCGGGAATACATTAACGTATTCGCCTGGAGCTATGAGGATATGCCGGGATTCGATCCTCAGATCGCTACCCACAAGCTCAACATCCTGCCAAAAGTGAGGCCAGTTAAACAACAACAACGTCAATTCTGACCTGACATGATGGACGCTATAGAAGTTGAAGTCAAGAAGCTCACCGCTTGCGACTTTGTCAGAGAAGTACAACATCCCGACTGGATGGCTAATATCGTTCCAGTTATGAAGAAAACTGGAAAGGTCTGAGTCTACATCGACTTTAGAGACCTTAATGAAGCTTATCCAAAGGATGAGTTCCCTCTTCCGATGACTGATGTCATGATCGACAACACTTGCGGGTTCGAACGGATGTCATTCATGGATGGGTTTTTTGGATACAATTAGATCAGGATGAACCCCGAAGATGAAAAACATACATCTTTCCGTACTCCTCTAGGGTCTACTGGTATACAGTCATGCCGTTTGGTCTCAAGAAAGCTGGTGCAACCTATCAGCGGGCCATGAGTACCATTTTTTGTAAACATTTACGGAAGACGGTTGAATGCTATGTCGACGATATTGCTGTCAAAAGTCGTCTAAAGGAAGATCACATCCAAGACATAAGAACTATCTTCGCTCTAATGCGCAGCATCAACACAAGATGAATCCCACCAAGTCATTCCTTGGAGTCTCTAGTGGCAAGTTCCTCGGATTCGTTATTACCTCTAAGGGTATACATGTTGACCCCTGTAGAAGCATGGAATTTCAGAACCAAAAAAGTCTATGCGCTGGACTACATACGCCAGAGCTTGGACAAAGTACTTCACAGCAAAAGCAACAAATATAGACATTGAAAGATGACTTTTTATTTAACATATAAAAGTCTATTACATGTCTAAGAAAGACTGTACAAAGGAGAATTTCTACAAAGAAAAGATCCTAAGTCTACAGCCAGCAGCCAACATGCGCCCTCAAGTAGGCACATCAATCAACATGCGCCCTCAGCCAGGCGCATCTCATCATGTGCCCTCAGCAGGGCGCATCCTTTTCAGCAACTCAGTTATGTGCATCCATTCAGCAGCTCAGTTATGTGCATCCCAGTTATGTGCATCCCTTCAGCAGTCCAGTTATGTGCCACTCTTCCAGCCAGGCTCACCGCCGTCAAAATGCTTCGACTAATGAAGCATTTATTGAGCAGAACGAGGGTGGCAATCAACCCTCTAGCCAAGGAAGGGAAAAGAACCACAAGCCAACCTGTGGCCAGGGGAGGCTTCGAAAGAGCCTCAAAAGGCCAAGGAAGACCGTGATCGAAACTGCGGCTAAAGGAGCAGCTTCCAACACAATCAGAGTGGGCGACACCCACTTTGAAGGAAGAAAGAGCCCCCAAAGCCGCAGCACCGCCATTCTGATCTGCGGCTCTTCCTGCACAACGAAGACGAGGCTCGAACATCCCTATCTTTGGATGCAACAGGCACCTTCCACCTGTCTCAGAAGCCCTCGACTCTGACTTTTGGATTAACAGTCACCTTCAAGTGCATCAATAAAGACATGGTGTCGCATCTTCACCCTCGGGAGCATCTCGTCAACAGAATGCATCCGAGTAAACAAGTTCATGTTGGAAGAACGTGAGAGAATGAGAAGCAAACCCTCTCTCCATGCCACTATTTATAGGCCGGACAAATCAAACCCATGCGCCAAGTGGATGGCTCTCCGAATTCCGTACAATGAATTTGCATTAAGTGGATGAACCAGACGCTTCGAATTCAGCTAAGTCAAAACGGCTATTTAAAGCACTCGAAGAACGTAACAGTCGCACCATTAAAGAAGTGTCACGAAGCGGATGCGCCGGCCAAACCGTGCATCACATGGACGCGCCCTTCAACATCAAACGCATCACACAGACGCACCTTTTAGCACCAAGCGCATCACAGGGGATGCGTCCCCTATGCGTCCTCATACGCCTAGTGGAACGTCAATCGATGTGCCCCCTCGGCTGTCCATCGAATGTCACAAACATTAAATGCTGAACTGACAGAGTTGGCAGCACGTCCCCCAAAGTCTGAACAGTCGGCAGCTTTTTCAGAAGACGAAGCATCGCCAACGTCAGCGTCATCATTACTTCCCTCCGACGGCTACTGCCACGTGGCTACCCAACCATCTCGTATATGCCTCCGCAGCCATGCGCCCAAATCCGCATGCGCCTCAAAAGCCATGCGCTTTAGACCCCTCTCTGATCCCAAAAGATAGAAGGAAAGTCATCATTAAAGCTCTGCATGCGCCTCAAAAGCCATGCGCCCTAGACTTCTCCCTGATCCCAAAAGACAGGAGTAAAGTCACTACTGAAGCACTGCATGCACCTCGAAAGCAATGCGCCCAGAATAGTTTGTGACTCCTAAAGGTTACGAGCCAAAGTCTCCTCATGCGCCCAATCCTAGGCGCATCTTACCAGATCATTCCCCATCAAATCAGAGATCTCCGAGCTATGGGTCGACGACACGTGTCCTTCGACTCGACTCACCTAAGATCTCAGCAACAGAAAGATCTTCTTCTCTGCTATGTGCCGGCTCACAACAGCAACATGAAGATGTCAACCTCTCGATCAGGGCGCATCGTCCATGCGCCTCCATCCGCAATCAACACGTGGCATCCCCGCGTACAGGCGTATCCTACATGCGCGCATGAGCAGCCAGCCTACAAAACTATAAATAGAGGGATTATTTCCTTCTTCCACACCTACCTACACACGGACAGAACATACAATGAACGAACATACCACCAGAGAGGCAGATACAGACACTCAATGTCTTCCTCCTCTCAGCAAGCTCCAGCACCCAGAGCAATCCAAGTCTTCAGAGAACCGATAACCGTCGTCAGATCGTCAACGGAGTCAACGCATTACCACTCACTCCATCGGCACAAGGGACCCAAATAAACAAAAGTGTACTCCTAGGACTACATCTAAGTCCTATATTGTAACACTGTTTTGTTTGTATTAAAATTTGCAATCAAAGAATTTTAATGGCAAACAAGCTGGCGACTCCGCTGGGGACCTCTTTTTCCTCCACCGAGAAAGCTGTGTCGCAATCCGACAACGTGAAGGTGGGCTCCTCCCACAAGACGCTGGTTGTACGCCTCAATCAACAGGCGTATGAGGAGTTCATATCTGAAGACAGTGCGAGTACTTCAAAGCGGCTACCGAAGCCAAAAAAGACCCGCCGAGTCTGGGTGCGCAAGGTCGACGCCTCGGGCACCACCACCGAAGGGGATACGCCAATCCAGCCTTCCCTTCCTGCTGACGTCCTCAGCAACCAAGATGTGCCCGCTGGTGCAGCGCATCTCTCGGGGAAACGTAGGGCTAACCATATTCTCCAGCCATCTCCCTCTCAGGCGAGGAAGATGCATCGACGGAGTAGGGGCGCAGCCAATGCCTCGCGTATTACTTCTGATGTGACACAGAAGGTCTCTGTCTTTGACAGACGCACTCGCTGTAATGGCAAGAAGAATTTAGATTCTGAGTACTATGTGCCCCAGCGGACTGGTACGAAGAAATCCAAGGCAACACGGGCCATACGCCCCAATTGTGCTATGCCAGCAGCAAGCCAGAAGCATGCGCTCACAATCATGCGCGCTGCTGATGATAAGCTGTACAAGGTCGACTCGAGTGCTGCGGCGCCAAAAATGAGCCAACCTTCAAAGTCCTTGTCTCACTTGGGCGCATCTACTACGTGTACAACCAAGTCGAGTAAGGCAAATCCAGTGGTCTTGAACTCCTGCGCCTCCTCTGGTTGTACGTTTGAGGTCCGTTCAAGTCACTCCAAATGTTGTGGTTCCCCCACTACTGATCGGGATGCCTGTTTGATATTAGATCAGCGGCGCAACACTCACTTGACCACCCCGGCGCTTGGCCTTGCCATGCGCCTGAAGGGGGTACGAAGGTGGCACTCTCCTCCAACGATCTGCACAACGTGATCACTCACAAGCGCTGATCAGAAAAGTCGACTGAAAAGCACGATACGCCCCTTACGGGTTACACTTGTGCTGTAGTCACCATCAACTGCTGTTGCAAAGCGGCAGTCCCACCAAGGCAGTCGATGTTCCAGTAGCTGCAATCATCGACACGCCTCCGACGTCGCCTCGGGAAGAAGGTGTCAACAGAAGAAGAACCAATGGTTGCTTTATGCAATGTGATCTCTAACTCCTCGTCAGTCCGAAAGGCGACTGGCAGTTTCTCTTCCTCGCCCAAAAGCCAGCCGAGGAAAACCAAGACAGCTGTCTCGTCCTCCGGAGTGTTCGAAGGCACTCGAGGGAGGAAGAAGATCTTGGAGGAAGCTGGGGGTAGTCAGACCCTTGTCGAGCCTCCTTCCGAAGATGAGTGTGTCCAAAGCACACCTGGGGCAGATCTTCGAGGCGAAGTCAGCCTCCCAGAAGCCCCTGAAGACGAGGATATCCCCCAGAACATAGCTGGGGGTAGTCTGGCATCTGCAGACCCGAGTTCCGGAGATGCAGAGGCCCTTCAAGACGGAGCTGAGGGTAATCAGGCCCTTGCAGATGCGCCCGTGGTAAATGTTCTCCCGAACATAGCCGGGGGTAGCCAAGACGAGGCTCCAAGATAGGCAACTCCCCCACAAGAGAGTGAGGCCGAGAGTGAGGCCTCAACCTATCCATCCACTCCCGGACACGTTATGACAGTAAATGTGACTGGCGCTGATGTCGAGTCTGATGCGCCGCCAACAGACCTCGTCCAGCGCATAGATACCCTAGAAGGAGGACTCAAAACCCTCTCTGCCTCTATGCAAACACTGAGTCAAACAGTATTTGAAATACAGTCAGCTTTGACCAGGACACCTTCTACCGGTCCCGATCCAGGGGCCAATGGAGAGTCGAGTGTACCCCTTCAATGGGTATACTCGAACGCAGATCGTCGAGAAGCACCTCGGACGTCGGAGCCCTCAAATGCTCAACATCAGGTGGTACCACCTTCCCCGACTCCCAGCTCCACGGAAGACGTGGTCGAGATGAACAGGGACCTGCGCGAGCGCTTTGAGTCCAAGACGAGACAAGAGGAGCGCCAGAAAATGGGCATCCCCCAGCCTTATCCCCTCGAGTAGAATAAGGTGATTTATCCTCCAAAGTATAAACTACAAACACTGACGCCGTACGACGGGAAGGACTCTCTGCGTCGCTATCTGACGTACTTTCAGTCTCAGACGGGATATCTTCCGAAGGAGGATGTGCTACTCACCAGCATATTTGTTGGGGTACTGAAAGGAGTGGCGTACGACTGGTACTGCAGCCTCCCCGACAATTTAGTATCTTCCTTCGACGACCTGACGCGCCTCTTTTTCGACCGTTTCTACGACGGCGGAAAGGACATGACAATGGCGTCCCTTATAGAGATACGCCAAAAGGAGAAGGAAACAGTTTGAGTGTTCATCGAACGCTTCCGACAGGCCTGCTTCAGACTGCCCCCGGGCATGCCAGAACATGCGCTCCTCTCCTCCTGCAGCATGAACATGCTGCCTGCAGTCAAGCTCTGGCTCAACTCTACTCCTCCTCCCGACTGGAGCTCCTTGATCATTGAAGCAGAAGCCGCAGAGAAGAAGGCGGCCAATGCTCGTCTTCTCGGAGTCAGTTTTCTTGCCTTTGAGGACAAGGGGAAACGGCCTGCAGCCAACAACCCCGGACGAGAGACAAAAGAGAAACAGGCATTGACTGTCAATGCCTCAAAAGGTGCGTCAGCACCTGCTCAGAAACCTCAACTTGTACCAAGTCCGAAGGAGGTTTATTCGTTCAATGACGAAGACACCCTGCAACTCTTTGAGATACTGAAGCAGGGTGACAAGATCAAGCTTCCGGACCCGAAGCGTCCCGATGAGGTTGGGAAAGTAGACAACCCGAGGTACTGTCACTACCATCGGTTTGTCGGACACCCAACCAAGGACTGCTATGTCCTCAAGAATTATATCTAGTACATGATCAATGCAGATGTAATCTCCGTCGACTACGAAGAGAAGACAGTGTCAGCCAATGTGGTGTCACTCCAGTTTAGCACCTTACCGCCAACTACAACACAGGATGGCGTCGTCCCCATCCCTAAGGCGACAATGGAGGTGGTTAACTTACCACCTACCCGTGACAACGTGAGTGGACTCATCCCCCTCACCACATCTCGGAGAGAGATCCTATGGGTTAACCCTGATCTCGTCTCCGAGGTGACTCAACCGGAGGTACGCCCTACCTCCAAATCCAAAGGCAGGAAGATCAAGTCTTGCCGCACGGTCTCTTCTTCAGCAGAAAAGGTACTTCCTGTGCAGACGTGTTCACAACAGAACGTCCAATCCGACGAAGCTGCCGTTGAGGTGGTGCCTCCTGGCACCGTCCCTGCTGTCCAGGACGAGGGCCCGTCTAAGCCCCCAGCAGCCAATAAGCAGAAGCAGATAGAGGCCCGCTTCGACAGGCCTCTACAAAAAGAAAATGTTTCGGGGCTAGCCAAGCCCCACAACTTCGACATACTGGCACAACTGGCCAGTACTCCCGCTCGCCTATCTCTGTTTGAGCTCCTCCGTCTTTCCAAAGACTCTCGAGAGGCTCTCTGTGAAGCTCTGAAGGACGCTGAATCCTTTCTCAGTCAGGTCAAGCAGCCTGAAGATCTTTCGACTGTATGCACACATTGTCATTGTGCGGATGAGGTTATCCCCAATATAACCTTCACCCAACAAGACATGCTGCTTAAACACAACCGACACAACGGGCCGCTGTACTATACAGGGTATATCGTTTCAGTCAAGGTGAAGCGGATTCAGATTGATCCGGGATCTTCCCTCAGCATCATCCCGAAGACGCTGCTCTCAATACTGGGGATCCCAATGTACCGACTGGCGCCCTCCAACACAACAATCAGTGGCTTCAACGCTAGCAAAAGCGAACCACTAGGCAAAATACGACTAAAGTGCCACATCGGTAACCTCAGAACCGAGGTCACTTGTTATGTCGTAGACGCCGAAGTCAACTACAACATTCTGTTGGGTCGCCCATGACTGCACGAGTACATAGTGGTGTCATCCACGCTCCACCAATGTATGAAGTACATGTCTACCAACAACGTCATCCGTACGGAGTTCGCGGACAACGACCCTTTCAAAGGGATTGAAGCCTACTTCACCGATGCCGACTTATACAAGTCACCTGATGAGGAGGAGGCCAATGATGCTGACGACGAAGCAGAAATAGCTGTAGAGCTGGACATGGAGCCTGAGGTCACTCCCGATGCTCCTTTGAAGATCCAACTCAAAGGCAAACCGCCTCAGAAGTTGCCTCCCATGAGCATTAAGCTACCCGGGAAAGCACCAACTGCTCCTAAAGCTTCCCTGAAGATACGGCTCAAAGGAAATCTGCCTCAAACGTCGACCCCCCTCGTGGAAAAACTACAGGGGAAGGCGTCAATCACCGGAGGCACAGCGGAGGCACCTCTGAAGGTGCGTCTTAAGGGCAAGTCGTCGCCATCCCAGCCGCCAGAGAAGACCTACGTAGTCCTCTCGGACTCCAAAGCCAACGCTGTGGTGGACTCTTTCGATCTTACTCTAGTGCTTACAGATGAAGAGCTGGAGGAATATATCTCGGCCAATGTAGATGCCCTATCCCTGGACAATGTAATCCTATGGGATAAAATCTCGTATTTCATCAATAATAGAGTGTCTTTCAATTACTCTAGTCTTCCACATTGGAATGCCATGTATACATTAGATAACGCTCTATGGTCGTTGTAAACATAAATAACGACCGTCCATCATGTAAATCGAGTAGTCCCGTCCCAAGGGGTCTGTTACATAGTCCCACCGCGGAGTCGTGACGAAGAATCCATCATCTTCGGCAAGGTTGAGCGTCATCAAGACCTCCCGCCACTCGAGCCAGAACCATATGCCGGCAGAATGCAACTCTATCGATACACGGACAAGGCAAAGTATCTCATCCAAAAGATGGGTTACGACCTGAAAAGCAACAAAGGCCTGAACTACGGTAAAGGTCGACGTCTCCCTCTCCGGCTTCCAACACCTAAAGGAAAATCGCAGGACTACTACAATAGAACTCGACGGGGGGTAGGCTATGTCACGCCACCGTCAACTCCAGAGAGTTCAGACACAGAAGAAGTAGAACATTCTCACTCGTCTGAAGCATCAACGTGGGATTTCGATACCAGTATCGGATCTGTCTTCAAGAGAGTGCTGTCAGCCAACATGACATCTATACAATCTCAAGAAGAAGAAGGCGAAGACCAAGTGCCGGAATTCTTCGAAGAAGAACTCTGGGCTCAACGTCTGGGACAATAATGGGAGTCTCATTTTGAATTACGTGAACCTCCCACCGAAGACGAAGTCGAGCAGATCGACCTTGGGGATGGATCTTCTTCCAAACCCATCTTCATCAGCAAAAGCCTAAAAGAACAAGACCGAGAATCTTTAATCCAGCTGACTAATGAGTATATCGACGTCTTCACCTGGAGATACGAGGATATGCCGAGACTTGATCCCCAGATCGCGATGCATAGGCTGAACATCTTACCTGATGCCAAGCCTATCAAACAACAACAGCGATGCTTCCGTCCGTACATCAAGAACGCCATCGATCAGGAGGTGGACAAGCTCTTGACCAGCGACTTCATCCGTGAAGAGCAACACCCAGATTGGGTAGCCAACGTTGTCCCCGTTACCAAGAAGAATGGGAAGATACGAGTTTGTATTGACTTCAGGGACCTCAACTCTGCTTGCCCGAAGGACGAATTCCCACTTCCAATCACCGACGTGATGATCGACAACACATGTGGCTTCGAGCGCATATCTTTTATGGACGGGTATTCGGGCTACAACCAGATCAAGATGTTCTCCAATGACGCAAAACATACGTCATTCAGGACTCCAAAGGGCATTTTTTGCTACACAGTGATGCCCTTCGGCTTGAAGAACGCTGGTGTGACATACCAACGTGCTATGAGCACCATTTTCCGTCAGCATCTTCGCAAGATAGTCGAATGCTATGTTGACGATATCGCAGTCAAGATCCGTCTCAAAGGAGATCACCTGCAAGACCTCAAGACAGTCTTCGATCTCATGCGGGCGCATCAACTCAAGATGAACCCCGCTACATCCTTCCTTGGGGTTTCTAGCGAAAAGTTCTTGGGTTTCATCATTACGGCGAAAGGCATTCATGTTGACCCCGAGAAGACCAAAGCTATCCTTGATATGGACCCTCCGAAGAACCTTCAAGAACTTCGAGGCCTACAGGGACGTCTGGCATACATCCGGATGTTCATAGCAGACCTTTTCGGCAAATGTCAACCCTTCACCCAGCTCATGAAGAAGGGAGTCTCTTACGTCTGGACAGAGGAATGCCAAAAGGCTTTCGACGATATCAAAGCCTACCCGACGAGCCCACCAGTCCTGGTGGCACCCGTCGCCGGCAAACCGTTTCTCCTCTACGTCCGAGCCATGGATCACTCCCTCGGCGCTCTGCTGGCTCAGAACAGCGATACAGGCTATTAGCAAGCAATCTACTACCTCAGTCGAACTCTGATAGGGGCCTAACACCGGTACAACCCCGTTGAGAAAGAGTGCTTGGCTTTGGTATTTTCCATCCAAAAGACTCGACATTATGTCTCGGGGCAGACAATTCATGTCATTTCCCGAGTCAATCCGCTCAGAGTCTTTATGACAAAGCCAGGATCATTGAACTCCCGGCTAGCCACATGGGCGATCTTGCTAACGCCATACAACATGGTGTTCGTTCCACAAAAAGCTGTTAAGGGTCAAGCTCTGACCGACTTTTTAGCCGTACACCCCATCCCAGAGTCCTCAAGACTCTATGAAGACATCCCGGATGAGGTCCAACAATCAAACGTCGCCGAAGAAGGCCCCGTCTGGCGGATGTTTTTCGATGGTGCTTCGAGAACAGGCCCCAAAGGGTAAATCGTCGCAGGAGTGGGGGTGGTATTAGTCTCCCCCGATCAGCTGGTCATCCAGCGTGCTTACTCCCTTTCGAAGCCGTGCTCCAACAACGTTGCCGAGTACAACGCGCTCATTATGGGACTCCAGCTAGTGCAACAGCTGGGGGTGAATCATCTGGAAGCCTACGGCGACTCAAAACTCGTCGTAAACCAGATCAGAGGGCAATACGAGGTTCGTCATGAAGACCTGATCCCTTACCATGAAGTTGTATTGAACATCGTTTCAACCTTCACCAGGTTCTTCATCGAACACGTACCTCGCCTACAAAATCTGGAGGCTGATGCTCTGGCTGGCCTCGCAGCCTCCTTGGCGGCACCCTTCGGGACTCAACACTACGTCACGGTAGTGGGTCGAGACTTGGTCTGCCCTAAAAATAACCTGCGCTCATAAGTAGCCCACGCCATGTCAACAGGTGCCGGTGTTAACGTCCGAGATTGAAGATTCCCGTTCATCGACTTTGCTGTCTACGGAATTCTTCCAGACGACCCGAAAGAAGTCGTCTCAGTCCGGAGACGCTCTCTTCGATTCTACTACGATACAGCCACAAAAATGCTGTACCGACGCTCCTACGATGGACTTCTCCTTCGATGTTTGTCTAACGAAGAAGCAGCCGAAGCCCTTCAAGAAGCTTATGATAGAACCTGCGGGGCTCATCAACCTGGCCCTAAATTGCAGGACCGACTGCGACGTATGGGCTACTACTGGCCCACCATGGCCGCTGACGCTGCCGAATATGCTAAGAAGTGCCATGCGTGCCAGCTTCACGCAGACTTCATCCATACACAGTCCAAACCACTACATCCTATAATTGCCTCTTGGCCCTTCGAAGCTTGGGGCATGGACATTGTGGGACCGATCACCCCTCCTTCATCGAGAGGACACCGCTTCATCCTAGCAATCACCGACTACTTCTCCAAATGGGCCGAAGCGGTTCCGCTGGCAGAAGTAAAAAGCTCCAGGGTGATCAGCTTCATCAAGCGTCTCAACCCATAAAACTCAACACACACGTTGTGTCCATGACCGACACAAGGCTCATAAAGTTTCACGAGTCCTCGTGTCGTGTCGGACACGTATTTACGTGTGCACGTGCACTGCACTGTGCGATCCAGTGTGTTGTTTTGTGTTCTGTGTTTTAATCGTTTTTAATGCTTGTAAATTATGTTTTAAATTGTTAAATAGATCCTAAATATTATGTACATTATGTGTTAGATTCAGTTTCCATGTTAGTTTAGGTTTTGTTTAGAATATTGGTTTCGAACATGGGGTTTTTGTGTTTTTTCTGATACACAACAGACACTGTTGATTCCAGTTTCCCAAAACCTATTTAATTCCCTTTTGTGTTATGTTTTCAATTGATATTTGATTCTCACATGTTACATTCTTGTTAGCTAAGTTTTACATTTCAATTTTAGGCTTTGGAATGAGGAAATTAGGAAATGGTTTGGTTTCAATGCAACTGTCATGTATATGTTGAACTGTTAATCTACAAAACCTGAAATGTGCACTGTCACATTGATTCCTTCTTTTGATTGCATATATCTGAGTTTTATTTATTAAACTAGATGTTAAATGAGAACATAAAACCTGAGAATGAAATTGTGAACTTGTGAATGGCTTTTACAAAACCTGAGATTGAGTTTCACTGTTGTGTAAACCTGAGTCCCCTCACTGATAAATTGAATGTTCATTGCTTCTTATAAATATGAGATATACATTGTTGCATTGTTTTCCTAAATTTCCTATGAATGAGAAAACCTGAGATTGGGATTTTGTTTCTAGTTATTGAAAACCTGAAATTGATTGTTTAAAACTGAGAATGGGATTGGAGATATTGTTTTGGTTTTGAAAACTGATTTCATTCCTTTCCTAACCTGTCATATCCTGAGAATTCCATTACCTGAGAATGTGTATTTCAAAACTGAGATTTAGTTCCCAGTTTTCACATTAACCTGAGATATGTATTGCTCACTGTTCATTTGTAAACCTGAAATTGGATGTATATTAATCTGAGTTCTCTGTTATGTTAGAACCTGAGAATTACTTTAGGGACTTGATTATTGGCTTTGCATGTGATTCATGATTTTATTAAACTGAGATTTATTGCTCACTGTTTTGAAAACTGGAATTGATCCAATCTCCCTTAAGAACTGTTTCCCTTTTCAAGTATTTTCAGTGCTATTTTCGTCAACCTGAGAATAGGCTGATTTAACTATGGGTTGAATGTGGTAACTGAGTTAAGGGGGTATTGTTTTGTAATTCAAACTGAATTCCCTTGTTTCCTATACACTGTCTCCTATACACACATCCACATTTGCTCATTAAATGGCTCACTGTTTTTCAGGATTTGTATTTCCTATTCTTTTCAGTTTTCTTTGAACATTACACACACAATACACTCTAGACTCACTCACATATATATGTCCTACCACTGTTGTACCTGTCTATGTCCTTCACACCTTCACACTCTTCACACACACATACACACATGTAATCATGTGTTTTTCTCCCTCACTCCCTATGTATGTATATAATATATAAGCATTGTTATATATATATATATATATATATATATATATATATATATATATATATATATATACAAGTTTTCCTATACATGTGTATATGTGTTTTATTATATATATTATATATTTGGTGTTGTGATATGATATGTTATAGAGTATGGATACCATATGACATGTCATGATATTTGGTGTATGTAATGTATAGATAGCCAATATGGCTATATTCTATTTAGATTGAAATTCATATACCATATGTGTATTGATTAGCTATAGAGGATATCTTGGTAGATGTGTATTGGTATGTTTAGGCATGGTATGCCTAGTGGAACCTAGAGTAGACTTGTTAGAACTTAGAATAACTTGCTAGACCTAGATTAGACTAGTTTGACCTAGATTAGACTAGTTTGACCTAGATTAGACTTGGTTGACCTAGTTTGACTTCTAGGGTTGACCAGAGTTGACCAAGAGTTGACTTTGGCCTAGATTGACCTAGATTCATGTAGAATGCATTAATTTGTATCGTATTATCATTGTAGACTCATAGTGACTTGTATTGTTCTATAGGAGACAGACACCACTCCTCGGACAGTCTATATTCTCTCAGATTCACCGGTTACAGGCGAGTACATTCTCTGATCATTTCATATCCTGCATTAGGAGTATATTTCCTGCTTTAGATTACTTTATATGATGCTGACACGTTGGAACACAGATTAGTACTATATGGATCTTGTTGGGCGATGTTATCCTCTTAGCGGATACATCGGGTATTTCGTGTTCATATACTTTATAATGAACATAGTGTACTCCTTGTATTCATGACATTCGTGTACAAATCGTGTAAAATCATGTATATTCATGTATTAACATGATCTCGTGTGCGACTATACTTCGTGTGCAATAACATAACTTAGCCAGATCCTTGTGTATTGATTAGGGCGGGGGAGTAGAAGTGGTTATGTATTCAATCTAGTAGATTACTCGTGTACAACCTCTGTAGATTACTCGTGTATAACATCGTGCCGTTTACATAACCATCTCGTGCTCTGAATCACTAGACACTATCATTTCTCTTTATACTGTAGCTATTTATTTACAGTCTTTCCTGTTTACCATATTATTCTTCAGTTTCTTGTCTCTTACTCTCTAGCATGATTATATATCCTGACCTACTATGATTTGTTGAGATGTACTGTGCTCGCTCCTGTCCTGACTGGACCTGTTGAAATATTACAGAGGACGAGGCTGAGGCGTTCTGCCCTACTTACTACGGTGCTACACTAGACGAGTGCCTGGACTTGGACCAGCAGCAGGATCCACTAGCAGTAGATGACACTCCCTTAGACTAGGACTGTCTTTACTTTACCTGGATTACTGTATTCTGATTTCAGAGATTTGGATATGTATTTGTTTTAGACACTTAGAATTCTGGTTGTATCTCTGTGATGTTTCTTTCCTGGATATTATCTACTTTTATCTTTCATTATCATTCCATCTTACCTGTTCTACCTTAGCTGTGGTTGAGTTATATTTCTGTTATGTCACCCCCATTCGGGGAGTATAACTGCTATTACCTTCAATTGTTAGATGTTGTGACCTAGGACAGCGTTCTACCGCCGACACTGCGGCGTAGGCTGGACGTACCCACGTCTCGTGTCCTTACTCTAGGGTGCGGGTCGTGACACGCTCGAGTCTCCACAGTCGCCAAGACTCGACGTTCAGCTTCTTGACGCATCGCTTCAACAGCCTCAGCAGAAGTATCGTTCTCATGCTTCTCATCCAGCTGCTGCCGTTGCTGAGCCAGGATAAGAGCTCGGTGAGTGAAAGCTACTTCCTCCTTCTTGAATGCTACGTATTCAGCCTGGACACGTTCGGCATCCAATAGGAGTCGGGCCCGCTAGTCCTCAAGGCGGCGAATCTGGGCGTCAATCTCCGCGATATTAGCGTCCAACGCAGCTCGCGTCTCCACTGTCTCCCGCGTAGACTGAGATAACCGCTCCACTGCAGCTTCGGTCTCAGCCACTTTGCGTTTTCAGACACTCACAGTGGCCTGGTAGGAAGACTCAGTCTCGACGAGCAGCTTCTCCTTCTCCGTATCTATCAGGACGGAGAGGTCATTTCGCTGGATGCGCTCTAATTCAGAAAGCCGCTGGTCCAACTCAGCCACCGTGGCTTCCAGAATGACGACCATATGATCGTGGCCCTGGTGAAGACGGATCAGGTTGATATGAGGCAGTGCCAGAGTTCTTGCTGTCGCAAAGCTCCCATTGGCATCCATCACTGCCGATACCCCCCTCTGCAGCACATATTCATCTCCGTCCGCCAGCACCTGTGGCGTCATAGCAGGGGTTGGAGGATCTACTCCAGTTGGCGGACCGGAAGAAGATCCGCAGACCTCAAACTGCGAGGCTGGAACCTCGGCATCAATAGGCTCTTCATCAACAGGGGCTGGGCTACTAGCCCGAAGAGCCAAGGAAACAGAAGAAGCCGACACAGGTGTCGAGATAGTACCTCAAGTGGAAGGAGCAACAGAGGGTTCCGTCACACCCTTACCCTTCTCGAACTTGGAAGTACCACCAACGTCAGTGGCCACCTCTTCAGTCCCCAACGTGCTATTGGCAGCCAATACCTCCCCTGGCAGAACGGGGAGATCAACACTTGTCTCCTGACCCGTCCCAGGAGTCGGGACCGTCAAATGAGTCTCTTCATCAAATCCCTCTACAGGGACAGGATCTGTCGCTACCTCCTGATTGGTAGCCACCTCAGCTTCCGCCGCTGAGTCTGGGGTAGGGCTCGGCAATGCTGCAGCCGACCCCCCATCATTATGACAAGGAGGGGAATCAACCCTCTCCTCTGTTCCAACCACATCTGTTGCCCCCGTAACAGGCTCTTGCAACTCTGGAGCAGCGTCATCCGAAGACGACGAACTCCACTCCACTTCATCACCAGGAAGCCGCGTGCCTGCTAGACCCTCGGCATCCGAGGCCCCCGCGGCGGCCTTCATCATCTCGAAAGCTGCTACATCCTCAGCTTCCCTTCTGACATAATCTGGGGATGCTGGAATCTCCACGACAACAACATCCTCCGGATTCTCCTTTATGGGAGACATCATAGTCGGCAGGATACGCACTTCAGAGCAAAAGCAAGGAGAAGAAGAACTCTCTCTCTCCATCTTTCGCCTATTTATAGGGCTTGGTCATACGCGTAAACCGATGATGTGTGATCTCAGCCGTCGCCTCGGGTTCTATGAAAAGATAACCACAAATAAAACCAAAAAGATCATCATTAATCTTTTTCGGTTACCGAGGCGTCATCATTTGCATTAACTAAGCGAAGCATGCGCCATCACTGATGCGCGGAGTATCTATGCGCCCCGACAGTCATGCGCCTCCACTACCATGCTTCTTATTCAAAGTATTCCAAAACTTGTCCAAAAGTTTTGAAAACTTTGAAGGGGGTCTTGTAGAAGCATGGAATTTCAGAACCAGAAAAGTCTATGCGCTGGACTACATGCGCCAGAGCTTGGACAAAGTACTTCACAGCAAAAGCAACAAATATAGACATTGAAAGAGGACTTTTTATTTAACATATAAAAGTCTATTACATGTCTAAGAAAGACTGTACAAAGGAGAATTTCTACAAAGAAAAGATCCTAAGTCTACAGCCAGCCGCCAACATGCACCCTCAAGTAGGCGCAGCAATCAACATGCGCCCTCAGCCAGGCGCATCCCACCATGCGCTCTTAGCAGGGCACATCCTTTTCAGCAGCTCAGTTATGTACATCCCAGTTATGTGCATCCATTCAGCAGCTCAGTTATGTGCATCCCAGTTATGTGCATCCCTTCAGCAGCCCAGTTATGTGCCGCTCTTCCAGCCAGGCTCACCGCCGTCAAAATGCTTCGACTAATGAAGCATTTATTGAGCAGAACGAGGGTGGCAATCAACCCTCTAGCCAAGGAAGAGAATAGAACCAAAAGCCAACCTGTGGCCAGGGAAGGCTTCGAAAGAGCCTCCAAAGGCCAAGGAAGACCGTGATCGAAACTGCGGCTAAAGGAGCAGCTTTCAACACAATCCGAGTGGGCGACACCCACTTTGAAGGAAGAAAGAGCCCCCAAAGCCGCAGCACCGCCATTCCGATCTGCGGCTCTTCCTGTACAACGAAGACGAGGCTCGAACATCCCTATATTTGAATGCAATAGGCACCTTCCGCGTGCCTCAGAAGCCCTCGACTCCGACTTTTGGATGTAACAGTCACCTTCAAGTGCATCAATAAAGATATGGCGTCGCATCTTCACCCTCGGGAGCATCTCGTCAACAGAATACATCCGAGTAAACAAGTTCATGTTGGAAGAACGTGAGAGAACGAGAAGCAAACCCTCTCTCCATGCCACTATTTATAGGCCGGGCAAATCAAACCCATGCGCCAAGTGGATGGCTCTCCGAATTCCGTGCAATAAATTTGTATTAAGTGGATGAACCGGACGCTTCGAATTCAGCTAAGTCAAAACGACTATTTAAAGCACTCGAAGAACGTAACAATCGCACCATTAAAGACGTGTAACGAAGTGGATGCGCCGGCCAGACCGCGCATCACACGGACGCGCCCTTCAACATCAAGCGCATCACACAGACGCGTCTTTCAGCACCAAGCGCATCGCAGGGGATGCGCCCCCCATGCGTCCCCATACGCCTAGTGGAACGCCAATCGACGCGCCCCCTCGGCTGTCCATCAAATATCGTAAACATTAAATGCTGAACTGACAGAGTTAGCAGCACGCCCCCCGAAGTCTGAACAGTCGGCAGCTTTTTCAGAAGACGAAGCATCGCCAACGTCAGCGTCATCATTACTTCCCTCCGACGGCTACTGCCACGTGGCTACCCAACTATCTCGCATGCGCCTTCGCAGCCATGCGCCCAAATCCGTATGTGCCTTAAAAGCCATGCGCTTCAGACTCCTTTCTGATCCCAAAAGACGGAAGGAAAGTCATCATTAAAGCTCTGCATGCGCCTCAAAAGCCATGCGCCCCAGACTTCTCCCTGATCCCAAAAGACAGGAGTAAAGTCACTACTGAAGTACTGCATGCACCTCGAAAGCCATGCACCCAGAATGGTTCGTGACTCCTAAAGGTTACGAGCCAAAGTCTCCTCATGCGCCCAATCCTAGGCGCATCTTACCAGATCATTCCCCATCAAATCAGAGATCTCCGAGCCATGGGTCGACGACACGTGTCCTTCGACTCGACTCACCCAAGATCTCAGCACTAGAAAGATCTTCTTCTCTGTTACGTGCCGGCTCACAACAGCAACATGAAAAAGTCAACCTCTCGATCAGGGCGCATCGTTCATGCGCCTCCATCAGCAATCAACACGTGGCGTCCCCGCATACAGGCGCATCCTGCATGTGCGCATGAGCAGCCAGCCTGCAAAACTATAAATAGAGGGATCATTTCCTTCTTCCATACCTACCTACACATGGACAGAACGTACAATGAACGAACATACCACCAGAGAGGCAGATACAGACACTCAATGTCTTTCTCCTCTCAGCAAGCTCCAGCACCCAGAGCAATCCAAGTCTTCAGAGAACCGATAACCGTCGTCAGATCGTCAACGGAGTCAACGCATTACCACTCACACCATCGTTACAAGGGACCCATATAAACAAAAGTGTACTCCTAGGACTACATCTAAGTCCTATATTGTAACACTGTTCTGTTTGTATTAAAATTTACAATCAAAGAATTTTAATGGCAAACAACCCCAAGAAAGTCAAAGACATTCAAGAGATGCGCCCTCCACGTACCTTAAATGAGCTACAAGGATTCCAGGGGCGGCTTGCATACATCAAGAGATTCATCTCAAATCTCTCTAGATGATGCAGACCATTCACTCAACTAATGAAGAAGGTGTGTCTTTCTTGGACTAACGAATGACAGCAAGCATTTGAAGACATAAAGCGATACTTGGTGAACCCTCCAGTCCTAGTGCCTCCAGTCACAGGAATACCCTTCCTGATGTATGTCGAGTAATGGATCATTCTCTGGGTACCCTATTAGCACAAAAGAACAAGGAAGGTCATGAGCAAGCTATCTAGTATCTCAGTAGCACGATGATCGGTACCGAACATTGGTACAGTCCAGTAGAAAAGGAATGTTCAGTCCTGATGTTTGCTATTCAGAAAACACAACATTATATCACGGGTCAAACCATTCATGTCATCTCGAGAGTCAACCCTCTCCTAATCTTGATAAAGAAACCCAGTACACTCAATTCTAGACTCTTTATATGAGCTATATTACTGGCACAATATGATATGGTCTATGTTCCATAAAAGTCCGTTAAGGGTCAAGCTCTAGCTGATTTTCTCGCTGCTCATCCGATTCCTGAGACATCTAAATTCTATGACAAAATTTCTGATGAAACTCTGGAATCTAATATGACTTCAGAAGGAATCTTCACTTGGCGTCTATTCTTCGATGGTGCATCCAGAATTGGATCCAAAGGCACTATCATCGTCGGAGTTGGAATCGTTCTGGTATCTCTAGAAGGACTAACCATTCAGAGAGCTTATTCTTTGGACGAGCCAAATTCTAATAATGTTGCTGAATACAACGCTCTGTTCATCGGTCTTCAATTAGCCAAACAATTGGATATCGAATACCTTAAATTCTATGGAGACTCTAAACAGATTGTCAATCAGGTTAGAGGCACATATGAAGTTCGGCATCAGGATCTCGTTCCATATCATAAAGTAGCAGTCAAACTGGCTACATCATTCAAAGGCTTCTTCATTTAACTTGTACGTCGAGCATGCAATACAGAAGCTGACCCGCTTGCTAATCTAGCAATAGTATTAGCGATCCTTGTGAAAAGATAACATATGATCATCATCACTAATAGAGAATATTTTGTATCAAAAATAATTTGTGTCTGAAATCTAGAAATTCAGTCGAAGTTTGCACTACAAGTGAAGACTAGAGAGCTCCTTTTATGAACTTTGCAGTACATGGCATTCTTCCTGAATATCCTAAAGAAGCAACGACAATTCATTGACAATCACTCCAATTCTACTATAATCACACCTCTAAAACACTCTATCGACGATCATATGATAGTATGCTCCTATGCTCTCTTATGGAAGATGAAGCAAAGCAGATACTACGTGAAGCTCACAACGGTAACTGTGGTGCACAGCAGTCTAGTCCTAAGCTATAAGATTGGATTCGATGCATGGGATATTATTTGCCAACCATGGTTTCAGATGCCACTGAATATTCAAGAAAATAACGAGCATATCAAATCCATGCGGATTTTATTCATCAACCTTTAGAATTTCTGCATCCGACTGCAGCATCATGGCCCTTCGAAGCTTGCGTCATGGATGTCATTGGTCCTATTAATCTGCCATCATCTCGAGGACATTGGTTTATCCTAGCTATAACCGATTACTTTTCAAAATGGATCGAAGCTATACCTCTAGCCGAAGTTAAGACAAGTAGTGTCATCAACTTCATCAAACATCATGTGATCTATAGATTCGACTTTCCTCAGCGAATCATCTATGATAATGGACCTCAGTTCATCAGCCAGAAGTTCACTCGATTCTATGATGATAATCGGACCAACAATGTTGCTTCTACAGCCTACAATCCTGCAGCTAACGGTTTGGCAGAAGCATTCAATAAAATGATCATCAAGCCTCTTAAGAAGTTCGTTTCCACCAATAGACAAAATTGGAGCAAAAATCTTAGAGAATGTCTATGGGTCTACCGTACTACCGTACGTACTCCGACTAGCTGTCCACCTTTTTTTTTGGTGTATGGATGTGAAGTTGTCCTACCGTTGGAGATTATGATCCCATCACTGAGAATTGCTATTGCCAATGAACTCACAACAGAAAGCAATAATCATCTTCGACTTCAAGAACTTGAAGCACTTAACGAGAAGCGGCTATTAGCTCAATAACACATCGAGCTATATCAAGCCAGTATCTCAAAAGCCTTCAACCGTAAAGTCAAATTACGAACACTTCAAAAAGGCAAGCTAGTCCTTACCGTTAGACGTCCTATGAATATGATACACATGAGCAAAGGCAAGTTTGAACCAAAATGGGAGGGTCCCTACGTTATAAGCAAAGTTTTCTCTAACGGAGATTATCAACTGTCGGGGATGGATGGCTGAATCACTATAAGGACTATCAACGACAAATTCATGAAGAAGTACCATGTTTGAAAGTGTGTACTATATTTTCAAACAAAATATTGTACATACATCAAATCTTTGAATCCCCAGCGGAGTCTATCCAGATCTTATTATCATTGACAACGTCAACTACATTATTACAAACATCATCTTTTAAAACCCAGCTGTTTTAAAAGATATCATGTTCTTGACTCCTAGTTGTCTCAGGGATAATTAATAGATATACGAATTCACATACACATTACCTCTGAATTCTGCTATCTATATTAATGACTCGTCACGTCCATATTACCTCTAATGATGTCGTCTAAGAAATGACAATATTTTAAGTTATATTCTGTCATGTCCACATTACCTCTAAACAGATATAATAAGTATTATTATTTTCAAGAGATATATCATGTCCGGTACCTCTGAATATATTTCTTATTTCTATCTATTGCTTGTGTCTTAAACATATACGTAATAAGTAATAGAGCCACCAAAAAGATTATCAGTTTTCATTCAATGACGAGTAAAAACGTCAAAATCAATACATTTATCAAAACATTCAGCAAAACAAAAGAAAAATTGTTACATCTGGATAGCTTCATCTGGGAGGCAGAGTGCTAAGATCAGTTATCAGATTCTTTAGAGAATCATCTCTTTTTGCTCTGGAATCAAGCACCCTTTGTCTAGCCAAAGCTCTCCCGGACTTTGGGTCAAAAGGTTGCAGGGATTTAACTCGACGTTCAATTTTCGTACCCTGAATTTGGAGAATTCTTCTTGCTTCCTTCTTAGATCATCCAGACGGCTTGCAGCAACTTGATGCATTTCAAGTACTTCTTTTTCACGTCTCTTGGTTTCTTTAAGTGTCTCGCGAAGCTTGGCCATTTCAGCTTCCAACTCTTGAAGACGAGTTTGGCATTTTGTCGCTTCCTTCTCTTTCTCGACGACTTCAATCTTGTAACGCTCAATAGAAGAAGTAGTCTCGACAATGCTAAACTCTAACTCTGTAGATCGTATTGAGAAAGCAACAACAGAATCTTCTAAGGATGCTTGTAATGCTGTAGACTCGTGAGCCATCGCCTAACACTACAAGTTTTTGAATATTGCCTCTTGTTAGATCTTGGTAGAATCTGATTGGCTCATCAAGCACATACATGATGTGTTCTAAGAAGCTAACCCTGTCCAGATTGCCAATATTGTGGATATAATCAATGACGAAAGAGGTAGTTCTCCTTACCGACTCATAAGGGTGGCCTTTCTCCAAGACCATTTGAACAAGAGTTCTCAAAGAGGTGAAGAAAGAACTTGTATAAGTCTCGACGATGCTATTTGTCATCGTCAATACGCCAGGAGTTACCACTTCAGCCTGAATTCCTCCTTCTGTAGAAGTTGGAGGAATCACGAATTGTGCACCCAGAGATTTTGGTGCGGGCATCCTCGAAGAGCTCTCCTCTATAATCTGAGTTCCTATGTCCAGAGGGGCCATGGTGCAGCTGAAGCTAAAAGTCATAGACACTAATGGGGCTGCAGCAATAGTCCCTACGGGACCCTCTTCAATCAAAAAGCACAATCATTATATACCATGTCAAACAATATTAAAGGAGCAATGCTGAATAAAGTCAAAAGTTCACCTGAGTTTGGCAACACATATGGAGTCCCAAGAAGTGTAGTATCTCGCTCCGTAATGAGCCTCGTCTTAGTGTCTCAGAGATGGCTGTATGGCTACTCCCAGCTTCAGAACCACCTGACACGAATTTAGCCTTGTCACCTGGGGCTGTTACCTGTTGCCTCCTATGTTTCAAAGACACGTTCAGCTGAGGTCTGGATCTCCTTGGCATCAACTTCTTTAGGGTTCTCATCACCCTCGATGTCGACTTCCTCCTCCCTATCATCATTAGGATCTTATCACCCTCGATGTCGATGTCTCCTTCGATGTCACTATCTTCATCCTCGCCTTTATTATTACCTGGGCCTTCGTCGCCTTCGACTTCAACATCAGAGTCTTCACCGCTTGGCAGTTCTTCGAAGCTTTGATTAGCATCACTGGGGCTTTGATCACTATCATCTTGGTGACTGCCACCCTCAGTAATAGCTTGATCCTCCTTGGCCACCAAATCCTGGGCCAATACTTGAATAGAAGTTTCATTCTGACTTGGATCATAAGCGGTGTCAATAGGATCCTCCTCGATTGGATTAACACTAAGATCGCAATCTAATAGCGCTTCTATCATTCTCTCATCTTGAGAAGGGACTTCGCTCGAGACAGGAGCTATAAGAGTCTCAGGAGGCACTACCTCCTTTTCACCATGAACTGAGGATAGTCTTTGTGGGGTGGTGGTTTTTAGAGCTGGGTGAATTATTAGATATATATCAGTCACAGAGGGGACATTCACCGAAACAGCTGGAGTTGGCTCACTAGTTGATGGTGATGTCAAACTAGCTGCAGTAAACGCTGCCAATGTCGCTGTAGACAAAGGAATGGTGAACCTTATGATTGATGGTTCTTAAATCATAATACCAGGAGTGTCCGCTAGATCAGCTGGAGCTAAAGCACTGATAGTCGGAGGTTCTGGAGATGAAGATATATCAATACAAATTACCGCAGGATCAACATTAAGTAACTCTTACTGAACATAAAGAGTAAAGACATCACCTTGTGAAGAAAAAATGCCTTCGAGCGACATCGGCAATGTTCCTTGGCTAAGAGATTATTCTGGAGAAGAAGAAGCGGAAGAAACAACAGTTTTCCTACCCCGAGTTTTCGTGGCCAATAGCTTCCTTTTGGCCGAATGCTTGAATAACGGCCGAGGAGACGCTACAACCGTCTCAGTGAGAATAGACGGTTGAGGTTGTATTTCTTTAGGAGCAGGTTATTCTTTGCTTGTCTCCTCTTTAGCCCCTGTACTCTTTCTTCTGAACGGAGATGGTGTTGATCCACTGAGTGAAGTAGTTATGCCGGGTGACGAACCAGATTCTATTAGCCATGTCTGTAGTCTAGTCCTGATTCTGGGCTTCTCAACGACGGTTGTCTCTTTTGTTTTCTTCTTCCCTGCAGTAGGAGAAGGAGGAATATCTTGGGCTGACTGGGTAGAGGCCCCAACTTTTTGTTTCTTCGCAACCTTCTTGGCAGGAGATTTCTCTTTACATTTCATGAGAAGGCCGCTCAATGGAACCTGAACTTCATCAACGGGACCTGTATTCACAATTTCTAGAGGATCCTTGGCAGGGATATTCTCCTTATCTTTAGTTAAGTTCATGGTAGTCGCGTCCCAACTGAATGTTTTTTGCTTTCTGATGAAGCTATCATTTAGTGAATAACCTTCAAAGAAGATGTTGGCTGAAGTATAAAAATGCGCGTATGAACTCAATATGCGCGGACGGTTTTCAACTGTGGTAGAAGGCATGGTGAATAGAGCCCGTGTGCCTCTAGCATTATAGTAACCCCATCCACGGGCACCATCAATCAAGTTCCCGAAAGCTTTAAGACAGGTCGTCGCATTCCCGACGTGCAGTTGGTCATAACCGAATTGACGAGCAAAACCACTGGCAAATAAGGCTCCAGATAGCAATAGTTTTCAAATATATATAGCAGGTGTGAAGGCTTGATTGACTTCAACCAATTGAAGGCCTCAAGAGAAGTACGAGAACCAACTGGCTCTCAATCTTGGATAGGTGTCGAAAAGTTTTCATATCCAAGTGGATGAGGGGTGCAGAAAAACTTCCAGTCTACTTCCCTATTTAGTACCTTTCTGCTGTCAGATACAGACAACCATCCATTTTGCCTTAGAAAATCCTCCGACTCAAGGTTAGGATCTATCAACCAAGGGTGATGCAGTAACAACTAGCCAAACAGATATGTGTATGGCATCTCGGTGCGAGGATATTTCTTCCGATTGTTGGATTTTTCCATCAAACCATCGGTGAAACTCCGAAGTCCTGCATTCAGCCGACTGGTTATCGCAGACAATATGTCCATCTTGTAGCCAAATACCAAATACACTGCTGCAAATAGCACGTCGTGATGGATTCGATCAACGACACTGGCACCTGGTTCAATAAATCGTCGTAACCATAGAGAATAGAAGCCTGCTAAAGTGGCTTCTGGAGATAAATCGAGGCCACTCTGCCTTATGTAACTCTCTAGAGGGGTATTGACAGCATAACTATTCTAAGATTTGGCTAACTCCATGTCAGTATGGCCAGTCTCCTCTATCAGCTGATAAATGGCTTGAGCATCAAGCGACTCAAAGAAGCGAGGCGTATATTCAGACTGATCTTGCACTTTAGGGTCTGTATTGTGACCAAAGAAGAGGTATGCTAACCATTTAGATATATAGCATGCAGCACCACTCTTGTACAAGTGCATGCAGTTTGTAAAGTGACACAGCAATTCATCGAGAACTGCCACCATCCAATGGTTACTTCGGCCAAGGCCTCTAGCTCGTCCTCTGTTAGTATGTACTGTTCATAAGGGTTATATCTCATTGGCAGATGGAAAAGAAATTACATATCTTGGGGAGGGCAAAGCCTAATTCTCCATGAGGAGTGGCAAAGGTACCGGTCCTACTGTTGTACCTTTCTACTAAAGCCAAAAATATGTTGGAGTTATTTTGGACTCCGTAAAAGGTAGTCAGAACGGCTTCGTAGAGTCCCAGTTCATGTAACCTCCCATGAAAGTTATTTAAAGCGCACACGAAAAGATGGTTCCAACGAACAATCTATGGATGCATTAAGCCAGTTAGTCTCATGATAGCATTACGAGGATGTTCACCCTCAGACGCATCATACATATTTACAAAGATAGGTATTCTGACGGGTAGCATTACGGCCGTGTCATCAGACGGTGTGTAACTTGCCCTCAGACCCCTTAAGCGGGTGCTATACTGATCAGAATTGCAGAGAAAGATGTCTCTGTTGTGGTCCCCATGCCCGTGACATATCCTTCCAACTCTAGCTTCTTGGGCAGGAGTTAGATCCTATGACATCTTTCTTGGATAGCTGGCATGGGCATATCGAGATAGAGACAGATTCCTTATCATCTCAGACAGGTATACCAATGAGTTTCCTCTTACAAAGGCTCATGGTCTTTCGTCAACTTGGGCTAAGAGTCTGTAGCTATAGCTTCTCCAATGAGGAATGCCAGTTTCTTATAAGGTCTTGCATCCTCACACAGAAAATGAGTGCCATTTATCAGACAAAGCAGAGTTTTATAATCCTAATTCTCAAGCATAGTCCGCCTGGGAGTTGGCTCATCATATTATGGAAAGTCAGCGTGAGATAGGTTTTCCTGATACTCCGACACCCGGAAGGCAGATGCCATTTCCTTTGCAAAAGGGTCTTCCCTCAAATCTACTGCAAAAGAAAATTTAGAGTTAAAATCTTAAAAAGATTGTTTCCTAAAGAAATACTTTGCGTAAATCATGGATGGCGCAGGATATGAAAAAGCAGTCCACAGTTGGCGCATGTAATCTAATAGTTCTCAAAATAGATAGCACATCAGTCAGTTAGCGCATGACATCAGATGGCACATCATGTTCAAAATATGACAAATGGTGCAGGGCGTCATTGTTTTGATTTTGAGCCAACACTATAAAAGGGGTGGTTCATGCCATCAGATGGCGCGAAGCATCAACCAACAAGCAGAAAGAGGTGGCACGTGATGCAGATGGCGCAAAAGCACTGATCAAAACTTTGAAAGAGGCAGTTCTGATCGTACTACACACGAATGGCACGAGCCTTCGGTTTGTCTTCCCCGATCGGTTCTCTACACCTTCAAGAGCGATTCGCCTCCTCAGCTCTCGCCGACGGGATGACATGCTGTGGCACCATCAGTGGAGGCACACGCAAAGTGGCTCTGACCACTTTCTTTCCTTTTTTGGTAGTATTTCTCTTCTGGGCCATTGATCAAAAGCTTCGAGAACTTGAAGAGGGAGAAGATGAAGAGCTCGAAAAGAAGAGAGTTTTGAGCAAAAGTGTTCTCTCTCTCTCTCTCTTCTATCAGCTATTTATAGCCAAAATCTATCCGTAACAGTCGCGCTAATCGTGCCTAAAACTCGGAGTCAGTTACAACTCTGGCATGCGCCAATTACACAAAAAGGATTCTTATTCAAAGTATTCCAAATTTTGAAGTTTTTTTAAATTTGAAAACTTTGAAGGGGGTCTTGTAGAAGCTCAAAAAAGTATAAACATTATCATGCGCTACTCTTAATTGGCGCCAGCACTCAAATAGTCAAATGGCGCCAGACAGCAGATGGCGCGTGACATCAATTGGTGCTGGACTTCAAATGGCGCTGTCTGACACGTGGCAAGCTTCCTCGAGAAGCTAAAATAGTTTTTATTATGACTGACAGCATGTTAGTCGAGAAAAATCTGTTTCAAATCCCAAACGCATGGCGTTCGAGAAGATTATGTCAGATTTGTCATAATGACTGAAAGCTGCCTCGCGCCATTTGTAGTTGGCGCGAGGTAATCAATAAATTATGCAGGGTGTATTGAAACTGCAAATAGCGCTTGGTGCCATTTGACAGTGGTGCTATCCAAACAAATCATCTAGAAGCAGTTAGATGACGTGGTGCACATGCCACTAATCTCGAAGAACGTATACATGATACTACCCACGACCAAGAGCATTTCTATCACCTAATGCCACGCGTCCAAGCAGTTAAACCAACTGTTCGTGCAATTGGATGAATGGCGCACCAAATGTATTATGCGCCAATCAGGATAACTATTAAACAGTTATCTCTAAACTCTATAAATAGAGTTCCAAATCACTTTCAAAGCATCACTAAGGATCACAATCTCTTGAGCACTTGCTGTAGCACTCTCTAAAGGCTTTCTTCTTCGACATCGCATCGTCCAGGGGATAAAGTGATCGTCTTCTGATCAGATTCCTACAGTTGTACTTCCCCAAAAATTAATTTGTACTCTTGTATACACTCTTCTCAGTTAGTAATCAAACAACTTTTGTTTTTTACAAAAAGTGCCCAAGTGGGAACTATACCGGATCCTATTTATTGCCAGAAGTGCCCATGTGATCCAAAGTTTGTTATTAACTGCATGATCACAGTAGAATGGTTAGGTGACCTTACTTGGTGTCATGTCGCACCCCGTTCTAGTCATTGTATTGGACAATGTCCCGTCACAGAATAGTGTGCTACCCCTTGTCCTTGTTTGGTTGTGGGGGTAGTCCACTGTTTCGATAATGGGATATTGAGCCGTGCTATGATTTGGACTATTTACTTTTATTTGTGACTTTGTGACATATTTCATAGTCAATTTTTATAGCATGTTCTTCCTGTATCTTGTTACGTCTCTCTGATGACATGGTGATTTCTCCAGGTGTGTACTTTTATGACTTTCTACAAGTGTTCTAGCCAAGATCGTGGTCTTCTATTTTCTATCGAGGATGATTGCTCTTGGATCGTCCTTAGCTATTTTTTACAAATTCTTCACTCTGTATGTATTTTTTTCATTTAAAATGGTTGGTAGTGGATTTGTCTCCGCCCAATATCTTGTATAATAAAAAATTTATAGTTGATTTATGATATCATTATTCTTTTATTTTATGGATGAGATTAGTTATCATGGTTATACTGCATTATACAGCTTACGTATATTTTTTATATGGCTGGCAGGTCTATGTGCCTAGTCCTACGTATTTTAGGACTGGAGCATTACAACAGGCACTATCAAGTAACCCTACGCATAAGCTAAAGCATCAGCACATCTACCATACGCTACTTTCAAAAGTAGCGTCTATGTGCATCAGCACATCTTCTAGACGCTACTTCGAAAAGTATCTCCCATGCACATTAGCAAAAAAAGCATTAGTTCATCGTCTAGGCACTAATTCGAAAAGTATTGCCCATGCACATCAGCAAATAAGGCATCGATGCATATTTTGAAGTTTTGCTTAGAAAGCAATCACTTATGCATTGATACCCATCTTAGGCCATCTCTATCGACAGGAAGACCTACTCGCAACAGCTTTTCACATATCAGCGTGCGCGTCAGCATCGATGACCGGAGCGTCTTCAGTAACGTCAACTTCGGTCGCCGGCCTCTTCTCCTTGGCCTTGCTAGTACTTGCAGCACTTGCCTTAGCAGCCTTAAAGGATTTGGAAGCTTTTGGGGTTTTGGTGGCATTGGAGAAAAACTAGGGTTTTCGCTCGAGGAAGAAGAAGAAGTCTTTCTTTAAGAAAGAAAGTGAACAGAGTAAAGTTCTCTCTCTTCTGAAAACCCCTATTTATATAGAGGAGACACGTATCAGCATATAAGATTAAAAAATGCTTCGGGATGAAGAAATGTTTCGAATTGCGTGCAATGGTAGAATGAAATCATTTATGATCTCTTCCAAAAAATGAGGAGTCATTATCATTTAATGAAATGACGACTAAAGCACTAATTGCTGACGGTTACTAAAGCTCTCTTAATTGATGACAGCCTATCAGTAACGTATTGCGCACTTTCTACGCCATATGTCATTTTCATGCTTTGTTTCAAAGTATTTCAAACTTATCCAAATTTGAAACTTTGAAGGGGGTCTTGTAGAAGCATGAAAGCATCTACAAGCGCAGTCAAAAATTGTAGAATTGCTGCACACCTCAAAAAAATAGCATCAAGAAAAGTGTTGTACAAATAAACAGAAAATATTCGAAAGATGTCCTTTATTAAAATAATCATGATTATAAAATAGTGGAAGTCTATTATAGATTCTTCATGATGATTATACATAAAGCTATCTACTCAACGTACAAAAGTGCAGCTCACTGTCTACTTAGTGTACAAAAGCGCAGAATATAAAAAGTGCAGTGTATAAAAGTGCAGCTTATGTGAAAGAAAAAACCTCCTCGTCTTGAGCGAATCACTTCCTTTTCACGAGCGAATCACTTTCTCGTCTCAGCACAAGCACACCCATGCCGAATGAAGCAGTTATTGAGCAGAACATGGGTTGGGAATAAATCCAAACCCTTGTATTCAACATCTTGGCACTCAGCATCGTCTCGAAACAAAGCACAGCTAGCGTGCTGCATAAACAGGGATAACTCCCTCAAACTCCTTCCATAGTCAGCAGGGTTCTTCTCAAAGACTCCTTCATCCAACTCGCTACTTTTGTGCACAAAGAGTTCTGCAATCCTTGCCCCCAACTAGCATAAGTTTTGTCAAGCTTGCTAAGGAGAAGACTCGCAGTAATTGGAGTACAACAATGTCTCCGACAGGAAGTAAGAGAAAAGGGTGCACGAATGAGTTATGCCCTAAAAATATCCTAATTTATTGGTTGTGTGTGGTCAAACCCACATGCCAAGTGGCAGCTAGTCAAAGGCCCCAAGTTAATTGGATGAACCTTGTATTCATCACAATGAATCTGATTTATGAGATTTTTGACTAAGTCTCTAGTCAAAACTTCTCGAGCCCTACAAAAGTAGCAGCGCTTGGGAAGCAGCTGATAGCTCAAAAGGCGCAGTACCTCAAAAAGCGTAGTACCTTAAAAAGTGCAGTGCCTCAAAAAAGTGCAGCACCTAGGAGCCACAAAAGCACAGCATCTTGGAGCACCACAAAAGCGCAGCGGCTTGGAAACATCCAAAAAGTGTAGCACTTAAGAAGCAGCGAAGAGTGCAGCACTCACAAAAACCCCTAAACCCTGGGCCATCACTTCAACAATTATGGGACGCTGACACAAGTGTTAGAGGACAGCTTCAATTGACATCTATCAAATACTAGCTATCAAGTAAATTAGATGTCAAATCTCAGACATCAGATGTCAGATGTCATTCGAAGAGCACGACCTCCAACGCACCCCAAAAGCATAGCCTTCATGGTACTCCAAAAAGCGCAGCCTCTATGATGTCCAAAAGCGTGGCCTCTACGACGTGCAGCCCCCTCACGACATTCCCAAAGAGCATTATTGGAAAATGCCATATGGACGCAGTATCCCTTAGATACAATCAAATCCGGTCTGCTCAAACAGAAAGAGATCTTTGAGCGACGTGCACACGACATGTGTCATTGACTCAGTCATATTTATGAATAGGTGCCAACCACACAAGATCTTAGCAACTAGTGAATCTCAACAACTGTCACGTGTTCGCTCATCAGCAGACCCAACAGTGCAATTACAACAGGTCCTATAATATTTTTGTGCACGCAACGCTCCTATACGCTAAAAAACCCTGCACACATCGCATACGTGCCCGCCTATAAATAGAAGAAGTCTTACTTCATTCAGGATCTTTTGACTATTTTTTATTGGCAAACCCAGATCATCCACTCACAGGCATTCAGAGAGTCAGAGCAAGTTCTTCTCATCGTCAGATCATCAACGGAGTAAAGGAACCACTACAGTGTTCGATCTCTATCGGCACACTTCCCCAGAATCAAATTGTACTTAGATCTTGTGTTTAGGATTTCCCTTGTACTTCTTCTCGTTTGCAATATAAAAAGTTCTTCAACTTTTGTTCCTAGCAAACAGTCACAATACAAGAGCTTCAACATATATTCATTTATTTACGCATATATTCATACTAACATATTTGTGTTAACCATGACCTATTAATGCTTATTCACAACATGAAAATATCTAGTGTGCTAAATCAACATGAGTTCTACTCTTTTGGCCGAAACTAGCCTTATGTTTAATTTATGCAAACGCATACCTAACATTTCACATGAATTACACTTGATTTTTCCTGCACCTATATTCACGAAATAACATTCTAAATTATGGCCATAAAATATTAGGATGATTTTGACAATAGCATGGTTTTGTCAAGGGTTGTGGTGTTTATGCATAGCATATAACTAGTTCTACACATATATCCAACTAATCCTACATTTGTATAAACATGAACATACTAACATATATATATATATATATATATATATATATATATATATATATATATATATATATATATTTGTATAAACATATAAAAAAAAAATATTTGTATAAACATGAACATACTAACATATATATATATATATATTTTATATATATATATATATATATATATATATATATATATATATATATATATATATATATATATATATAATATAAAAATATATATATATATAATATAATATAATATAATCTTGAATTAAACATCAAAATGAACTTAATACACTGGTTAGGACATGATTTGCTTGGGTTTTAACATTGTAAAGTGGCAAGAGAACTATATGGACATTCCTATGTTCCATTGAAGATCAACTAGACATTGCTTGATTAAACGAGGGAAACAAATGAAGAAAAATGTGAAAAACCTAAAGGAGAAGTCGAACATTATGAAGAGGGGATTGAGAAGGAAGTTAGAGAGCTTACCAAGAGGGTAGGGGTTGTCATAGAGTGCTACAAGAAGGCAAGGATGGCAGTGCGCTGAATTTGAATTCAGACTGGACTGTCTGCGTAGATGTTGTTGTTGTGGGCTATCGGAAGCGCCCTAGGAGCTATGGCGGCTAGGGAAGGTAGGATAGAGGTAGAGGAAGGATGTAGGGTAGTCGCGGAGGTGGTTTGGTGGCTATAGGGTGCAATAAGGGGTGAAGGGGGGCGGAACCTGGTGGTTCATCCTGGCTGAATTGGTAATTTTGGGGGCTATTTTGGGGCCGTCAAGAGCGCAGCACATCATCTACAACTGCTTTGAAGGCTAGTGGAGGCTCTCCCTAGGTAGGTCGGTCCCTACAAAGTCTAGACAATAGTGGTAGCAGATACAAACAGCAGCCACAACGCAAGAATCGGCAGTAGCGTGTAGCGACTTCCATTGGAAGGAGGTTGTTCTTATCGATTTTGGTAGGAAAGATGGAGAGAATGATAAGAGGAAGGAGGATGGAGAGGTAGGCTGTAGGAATGAGGGGAAATAGAGAAATTAAGAGGTGTTCGTGGCTCTTAATGAGGAGAAAGAAGTGGAGAAGATGAAGGGTTATATTTTATAACTCCTCATTTTCAAATTACATCCTTAATGTCTTCATTTTCTCATGGATGCCACTAATTAAAATGATGACTATTATGGGTGGTCAAACCTAGCCTATTCTACTTAGGTTAGGTCCCTATACACCTTGTTGGGTTGGGTTCAAGTGGGTGTGGTCTAGTTTGGGTTAGGTTAGTCCCTTTGACTAGAAAGTGTGCATTTGTGATTGTTGTGTGTAGGTATCACATAGGAGTTCAATTGAGTAGGATACAAGTGTCGTAGGAGTTGTAGTCTTAGTATAGGTCGTGACCATACAATTGGTCGGAGGAATTGAGTTGAAGTTTTATCTCCAATTTTAGATGGAATGGTCATCGAATATATAGTATAGGTTAGAAATTGGGTTTTAGTCATGAATGTTCTACGATTAAAATGGTACATAAGGATGTGTGTTTGAGTGGGACATTAATTTCACGAGAGTAGATGGACTTGTCTAGGTCATGCTTGTGAAGTTTGTTGGAATAAAATGGCTAATGTTGTGCTCCTAATATCAAAGCTACGGAAAAGGGTATCTAATTAATGGTCATAAAAGAAAGTGGAATACAACTAATTGCAAAAATTCAATACCAATATATACCTATGGCATATGGCATCCCTAATCCCCTTATATCTATCAAGCAACCAAATTTTTAAAAAACTAATTTATATAATTACCTAAGGAATACTGATAAATTCTATAAGCACGATCATTCGTCACTACAAAAAAGGAAGGGACAAGAAACAAGGGCACGAGAAAGCTAAGGAAAAATAGTTGATTGCAAATTCGAAGTTCAAGAACGATAAAAAAATTCTAAAAGAATTATTAAGATAGTTGTGGATTAAGAATCCTAAGAGTCTAATCCTATTCACAAGTCCACTCGGTACAATAACGTAACCGAAACGGCTAATTCGACTTGTATGTGCCACCCAAAAAATGTTGGCATTCCCAGTTCCAAAACTCACGGGACTAGCACATGACTCGGCTAGCTGGTACATACTCAAAGACGAACCTAATATATCGAAACCCTCAAGTAATTCCACTTAAGCTGTCTATAAGGTCGAGTATAAATGTCTAAAATGTCAAGTCAACTATATCTCAATCCACAAAAATAGTAATAACAATAGCGAACCAAATGCACTAAGGTTGACTAGACCGTATGTAACGCCCCAATCCTAAAATATGTAGACCAGGTATATGAATGCATGCTAGCAGCACATCACCAATGGGCCAATACCATGACAAACCCATTAGCCAAAAAATTATGCTACAAATCATGATAATCAACCCAGAAACACAATACAATCCATAGGTATATCACTAATCTCGTCCACTGAATAACAGTCCATAAAGATATCAAGTCCAATAAGAATAATATAGCAAATATCCAGCAATAAAAGTGATTATGTATGTGCGGACAAAAGACATCCCAAAACCACAGAAAAGAGAAATAAATAATAGTCAACTACAAGTCTGCTGTGATGAAAGAAAATAAAGTAGCAAGTCTAAATAAGGAAATCACATATCTCAAGAGAAATCTTCTGGTCCTCCTGTGTCGTTATGTCCCGGCCTCAGCCTCCGAAATATAAATCTCAGGGTAGTCTTTAGCTGCGTCTAAGCCTAGAAAATAGCCAGGTCCTCCGGGTACTAGTAAGGTACATAATATACATGCCATGCTACAGATATAGAAATATGAACTAGATGGAACTGAGGATTCCCAGGACTACGGATTGGTGTACGTATTGATCGATAGAAATTTAACATATTTAAAATGTGTTCTAACCCTTTATTGGAGAAAACTAGGGTTCGTAAATTATACATGCGATGAGAAGAAGATAAAAGTTTCCAGCAACCTCGAGTAGTCAGCGACCCCAAGATCTTTTGTACGTATTCCTTCCTCGGGTTGGACGTCATGTGGGCGACGATCTCCCAACCTTTTCTTACCTTGGATGTCCTCTCTTTCTCTCCTTTCGTGACGAACAAATTAGAGAAAGATGCTCTTATTTGGATACAAATAATGGCCAGAGAATAGAGGATATATATAGGTCGTGGCAGAGACCATAAGGAGAAATTAGGTTTAGGTCTCCTAACGGGTCTAGGTATCCCGTGTTCAGCCCGAACACACAACCAAGGCCTGCTAACAATAGCTTGGTCCACTAAAGAGCTATTGTTGCACTAACTTCATAATCCTAAATTACGTTTATGGGCTCCTTCTTATTATATGCTTGTTTGTCTCCCCATGTTAAGATATCGAATGTTCTTCAATCAAATAAGTTACAAATAACTACATTGATTGACATCTTTTATCCTTAAGAAGTACCACTCAACTTTATTTGTCTTTTCGGATATAATCCACCTTCAAGGTTTACGTGACAATCCTTATGAGTTCCTTAAGGGGACATCATCAACCCGATACATTGGGACATAGATTCATTTTATAATTAATAGCCAATCATACACATAATGCCATTACCCAATTTATAGAAGTTATTGACTCATTATGAATCTCACTCTTTTATGAATCAAAGTAATGCACACTACATGTACATGTCTATTATTATATCCGGATTAAGAGCACAAGCATCCATAAATAACAGAGGTATTTGTTTTCTTATGTAGTCAGTACAAATAGATCAACCTCAAGTGGTCATGTTCAATACACACAAAGCACATTAGTATAAACCTATAGTTAAGATAGACTAATGCCAGATTATACTACAACCTTACCAATGGTTTGTCCAAATCCATCTAGGTTGTGAACTATTTATATATTCTTTGAGGGACTGATAATATGATCTTGTGTGTGTCACCACACACCATATTATCTACAATACAGAATATTAGACACTTGTATTAACATATAACAAATATAAAATGTCACTATTTTCCCATATGATTCTCATTCAAAAATAATAGAAATATATAGTTAATACAAAAGTGATGCTTTTAGTATATAACCCTAACAGAACTAAGGTAGTCTATGTATCCGGTTTAGGTGCTATGCAAGTGAGAATCTTTCCTAGAATCTCAGACTTTACCATTGAGGCTCACAAGCTCCTCAGTAGGTTATTGTCCCCAGTACCGTGCCGTGGGACCAAGCACAATCAATCAAGCACGATAGTTATAACCTATACTCTGCTACAGAGCTAAAGGTTCAAGATAGCAGGCCACATGGCAATCGGTCTGATACTGTAGTCAAGTTCTCCCCAACTCCATGTCTAGAATCTATTATTGTCAAGTCTATACGATCATCTAGAAAACAATAACATAAATGATGAAAAATCTAGAATGCTACTACAAAGTCAATACCACGAATAATTATGTAAATCTTGCATCATAAACGTGTCTATGTCCTTTGGTCATTCATGTTAATGGACACGTCAATATGCATGTATTGCCTAATGTCAATACTCGGTGTCATCATCATGACATCGGTACCCGTTTGCTAACGGACACTAAGTATCGACGTTCCTACGTCATGCAATGCTAACAAAGTAAACAATAAGAAAGAAAAAGAATAATCTATAACCACGGCAAGGTACACTTGCTTGTAACCGTTGTCTGAGCATACGCCTACCCAACTTCGGTGTCTTTGTTACTTCCTCCAAGTTCACCTATAATAATACACTATTATTAAAACTCTCTCTCGACTTACTACTTATAGACTATATTAGTATCTATACCCAATAGTCGTCTTGATGTCGGTATAACACCATACAATATATATAGTACCAAAATTTATTATAAAAATAATCTATAACTAATATAAAATAATAAATTTAATTTCTGTAAAGTAATTATAAATATCTTTATATTATTTAAAATACTATTTTAATGGTGGAAACTCAAGCACAATAGGTCCATGTCAATACTACGCCATTATTATCATACTACGACGAGAAATATACCGACTTCATGAGTCTATCAACAATCACCCAAACTATATCCTTTTCGTTGGGACTCCTCAAAAATCTACTAACAAAATCCATAGTAATGTGCCCTCCCTACTTTTAGAATATACCAGGATGTCGTCGATGAATACTACAACAAATTTATCCAAATATAGATAGAATACTTTATTCATTAGGCTCATAAAAACTGCTAGCGTATTGGTCAAACCAAATAGCATAACTAAGAACTCATAATGTCCATACTTGGTTCTGAAGGCTGTCTTCGGTATCTCTTATTTCCTCACTTTAATCTGATGGTACCCCGATCTGAGATCTATCTTCAAGGATATGCAAGCACCATGCAACTGGTCGAATAGATCATCAATACGTCACGACGGATACTTGTTCTTGATTGTTACAGCAATAACAGCTCTATAATCAATGCATAAGCAAACTGTTCCACCCTTCTTCGGCACAAACAAGATAGGCACTCCCCATAGTGAAACTCTAGCTCTAATAAATCCCTTGTCTAAAAGTTTATCAACTTATTTCTTCAACTCTTCTAATTCATTCGGTGCTATGTACACAGCTGATGTGATAGGCTCCGCCCCTAGTATTAAGTCGATGGTGAACTCTACTTCCTGATTAGGTTACAAACCTGGTAAGTCATCACAAAATACATCTACAAAATCTACTACGATTCCCGGATACTCAACCTCGCCTTCAGCTATATGTGCTTTAAGGATAGGTATAGTACCCTGTTCTCGAGCTCCACGAAGAAACTCAAACTCCGGTTGCCTGGGTAGCCTAAAGATAACTTGTCCAAGCCAGTAATCCATTGTAATATGGCACTGTCTCATCCAGTCCTTACCAAGTACAACATCATTATTCGACATAGAAAAGATTAAGAATTGTGCTCGTATATCTCTTCCATAAATAACTACCGAACAAGCTCTACAAGTGTTACTAACCGAAATAATGCCACCTCCAGTCAGAATCTTCATGACCGTAGGGAGAGGTGAGGTTGCTACTCTATGTGTGGCTACAAAGCTAGCAGAGATAAAAGAATGTGATTCCCCTGAATCAAATAATGCTACAACAGGCAATGAAGCTACTAATATAGTACCTACTATAACATGGACTGCAGTCAGCTCCTTCTCTACGGTCATGGCAAAAGCCTACATGTGACCATATGTTGGTGCTCTCTGCTGCTGCTGAGCCTGCTAGAATACGGTTGTTTGGGGTGCTAGAGGTGTCCTCTGCTAAAATTCTTATGGGGCTGGTGGTTGTATGCCTCTAACTCTTACATGTGGTGCTTTCGGTGCTGAAAGTATTGGCTTCAGGGTAGTGCCCCGACCTGTATGGTGCATTATGATGGTTGGTTGGTTCGATGAAGCCTTCTTGGACTTGAGAAGATGCGAATGATCGCTCGAAAGGCTATACGATCGTTGTGGATCGTGGCGGGAACCATCTTATAAATGTGAGTAGTATTGAACCCTTCAAAGATCCTTTAGCTTCACGCTTAATATAAAGGACTGTATGCTATATTTCTTATTGAGTTGATAAATATTATCTTGCATAAAACCCAGAAAGATAATTAATCACACGACCAAAATATATTGCGAATCATTTTATGAATATGTGTGCTTGGTGCTGTTGCAATGAAATACATGACAGGTGAATCAAAAGTCTAAAATACTTGGGCGGTAGCATATCAAGTCTCAACTTGATGAATGTATGGTAGCACAGATGCTAAGTCCTAAGAATTGGGCGGTGAGTACATTGAGTTCTAGTGGAAAAGATGTATGGTATCAAAGAGGTGGAATGATTAAGTCCCTAGTTTAGGCAGATAAGTCCCTGGATTGGGCAGCAGGTATTTGTGAGCTTAGCTCAAGGCAATAGTGGATAAATGGATGAGAATGGTGGCTTATTTACTTAGTTTTTCTTATCACACATTATATGTTTTCTTTATATATAAGTTGCATATACATGCATGGTGCACAAGGTAGTTCCCCGAACGGTACTTCTGAGCCACGGACCTGATTCGTCTAAAGGGGAACAAAGGATGGTGTTGACGTACTGACATGGAATTACGGGACTTACAGTGGTGCCTTCTACCGTGCACTGAAGGGGCACCGAAATTCCATGCTGCTGAAGTAGTAGCACGGTGATTCAGAAAACTCCCATGGGCTTGCAGCCCATCTAGAGTTAGCTGTTTACCATTATAGTCCAAGATGGCGTGTCGCCAGTAACCTTCATATAGACAAGTCACATGCTAATGATGTCTTATACAGGCAGAGTAAATTATGAATCATATATAGGAAAAGATGTCGGTTGTTGGTAAGAATCACTTGAACGGTGACGAAAATGATAAATATGATATTGTTTCTAATAATGTCTTATGTAGGCAGAGTAATTATTATTACTGTCAAGGAATAGCTACATGATCATGGATAAGAATCACCAAAAAGGGTGATGCACATATATTTTACATTATGCTGCTTGAGAACTGCATGCTTTACTTCTTGTTGGATATAAACTGGAATTGACCCTAAGACAACGAGAAAGACTACATTAATAATATTCATATGACATGATTACTTAGTGTTATCTTCTTAGGTGAGTTGGGACAGTACCGCTCGCTAGTACATAGATGAATGTACTGACCCACATTTGTGGGCATCATTACATGTGCTCATGCATGGAGGAAATCATTTGATCAGTGCTTGGCATCGATGAATCGGATGGGTATACAAAAGCTCTTCTCGCAAGACGATGTCTTCTGCTATATGTGACATAATGTATAGAACAATGTAACTCAGTTGTACGAGTGAGATTGTAAGCCAAATCGACAAGTTCATTGTAAGCCAAGTCGGCATATTCGGTTGTAAGCCTAATGGCAAGTGAATTCAGTTGGCTATTTAAAAGTCGTTGTAGTCTGCTGTAAACTCTATATTCAACTGCAACTTGTTGTGACTTCAATTCATCTACTTGTTTTGCTGCCTTGTCTTTGTTTTTTGAGAAATATCGGAAACTATAATGGTTTTGCCTTGTACAAGTGCAATCTAGACTTATACGGAATCACACTCAGTGGCTAGTTTTCGATCTCCCGGGATCGGAGCATGACAGAATGGTATCAGAGTACGGCTTTATGTCCTTGGATTCTTATTCAATTTGTTTCAAATCAAAGTTTCTCCTATGATGATTCAAAGTTGATTCCGCGATGACTCAAAAATTGGTTCCGCGATGATCAAAGTTGCTTCGACGATGACTCAAAATGCAACCGTTATTATTCAGTACTGCTTCAAAATTATTCTAAGTTGTTCCCTTAACTAAAAATCTGTTGATCCACCTAGCCGCTCACTGGGTGTTCCATACAATAAGTCTAAATTTGTTGTCACTACCACTTTCTAGAATAAGGGTAATTTGGTAAATTATGAAAAATTTGATTATTTTTAATATTATTTAAATAATGTATGGTGTTACTATCATTAGTTAGTGAAACCTTAGAACCACATTGACTAGAGGCTAATTCCAAGACTATAGAAACATAATTAGTGAGATTGGACAAGTTAGTTAGAGTCTAATTTATCTAGAATATCAATTAGAGGCTATTAATTGACTTAGGCAATAAGCCACTTTTGGGCCTTTCTCTAAAAGGCTTGAAATGACAAAGATGAGAGGCCCTTACCAATTTCACTTAACCAAACCCTAGCCTACTTCTATGGTCGGCCACACTAGGTTATCCCCCTTTGCTATTAATAGCAACACATCCCCTCTTCTTCCCCCTTTCATTAGAAAACCTTACCCTAATTTGTGTTCTTCCCCAAATTAACTCCATCTCCCAAATTGAGTCCAAATTCTTCCAAACCAATTGCAAAATCTTCCCCTTGAAGAGAGGAAGCCACTAATTGCTAGTAGGGAGCCTATTGGAGCAATTTGACCATTGGAAGTGAATGAGATCTAGATCTAGAAGTTGTTCCTTGATAATCCATCTCTCAAGTGGTAAGAGCCTCTAAACATCTTCAAATTTCCTATTCTTTGATACAGATGCATTTATTTAGGGTCCCCATAGAATTAGAAAGAATTTGGGTCAAGTTCGGATTCATTTAAGGTGCGTATTACGAGAGTATCAGATACAGACATCAATTGTTTGGTGAAATGACTCTTAGGGTTTTGTCTCTCTAATTTCAGTTGTAATTAAATATTTATATTGTTCTAATGTTGTGCTAGTGGTGTGTGCTATTAATTTTGATTTGGGGTTTGCTTGGTCAACATATTGGACATAGGGAGGCTCGGGTCCATGATATGGTTTCCTGTGTGTTATTGTTCTATTCCCTAGATGTTCTGCCATGAGGAAAGGATGTACAGAGTATGTACAGTCTTGATTTTGGGTTTATATATGTCCTAATTCACCTCTAAATCATTATTTTCAGTCGAACCACTGCTATATTGCCCTGCTTATCACATACACTGCACACAAGCCACTGCATGTTAATTTTGTCCTGAACCTTCAAATTAATTCACTACATATCCATTGTTCCCTTCACATATTATACTTTCCTGCTCTATCCCATTGCTCATATACTTCATTTGTTTTGTCGAACAGTAGCCACTGCATGTTAGCATATCCTGTACGTTAGAAGAGATCCATCTAAATTATATATCCTGAACAATGATACACTGTACTTCAGTCATTCACTGCAACCCCCATTATCATTCACTACATTCCTCATTTCCTCACTACACCTATTCATTCATTGCATTTACTTGTGTCATTCCATTCACAGTATAGGTATGATATTCCTGTATATAGGTAATACCCTGGACCCAGTGATTCACTGCTCACTGCATATTGCCTTCACTTCATCATTCACTGCATCCCTTGTTCTACAGATATTATACTATAATTTCCTATGTATATACGTACTTATATTTTACTGTCCTGCATCCAGTAATTGCCCTGCATATTAGATAATATATCCTGCACATTAGATCACACATACCACATATAGATAATGTACTACATTAATATAGTTTACTACCTTCATTCATTCACCACATTGTTGCATATCATGCATATGTTGGCTTGGTATCAGATGTACTCTGAGGATGTCCTGTATTACCCATTCTTCATATTGTGTTCCAGTCCATCCATTCTTTGGTACTCAGATGTTAAGCCATGTTAACACTGCAAGCCTCATCTGAAATGATTCCCTTGAAGTTCAGATACTTGATTTCATCTGTTGTCTATGCCCCTTCATATTGGTATCTGTCCATTGGATAATTGTTCAAACCCTTAATCATACCATCCATGCTAGGTTCAAGGATATAAGGAAGTATCAGTGGCATGTGAGTATCAGATAATATAATTGTTTTGATACAGAGGTACCATTGGCCCTTTGGACCCTCTGTTCGGTAGGATTGTCACCCCTTTGTTGTTTGGAATCTTAAGCTTAATGATCAACCCATTCCCAGGTTAGTTCATCTTGAATTTGCTTAGTCCTTAACTAGAGGGTTAGTCATATATACATTTTTGGGTTGAGTTCCCTATTGTTCAGTCTTAATTCAGATGGTTTAATCCCAATGTGATGTGGTACCACTATGTTTAGTGGTAATGTTCAGACATTTTACTAACAGTCCTATTGTGCAGTTTGCCTATATCTATAATTGATGTTTGTCCCCTTTGTATTGCTCATTCCCAAGTCTTTAGTATAGCCTTGTATATATATATATATATATATATATATATATATATATAATATATATATATATATATATATATATATATATATATATATATATATATTATATAAAAAATATATATATATATATATATATATATATATATATTATATGTATATGAGTTTTGGTAGCTTAATACAGTTAGTGGTCTACAGATGAGTCAACTTAGGTTGGTTGATACCACATTAGCTAACATACTAATATAGCCTAATCTAGCCAAACCCTGAGTAAACCAAGTTGACTAATTGAATTAGTTTGACCAGTTGTTGACCAAGTACTTGATGTTAACCAAGGGCTGACTTTTGACCTAGAAAGGCCTAGTAGCATGTAGACTTCAATATTTAATTATTTGTGTTAATCTAGAACACATTGTAACCTAAAATTCATCTAAAAGGACTCTGTGACTCCAGTTCGGACATCGATACACATCATTTGCTCAGGATAGTAGGCGAGTACATTCTCTGTTAGTTTTCATTCATGATAGTATTTATATTGCCTACTATAGACTATTCTACTTGATGCTGACACATTGATATCATGGACTAGTACTATATGGATCTTGTCATGAGATGTTATCCCCTTATCAAATGCATCGGGTATTTCATATTCATGTACTTTATCATGTACATCGAGTACTTCTTGTATTCGTATTATTCATGTACACATCATGTTCTCTCATGTACTCTCATGTTCTCACATGTACTTCATGTATAACAAACAATCATGTACGTAACATAACTTGATCGGATCCTTGTGTATTGATTGGGGCGGGGGAGTAGAAGTGGTTATGTGATTAAATCCCATTAGTGTAATCATGTACATGTTTATTATGCCTTCACGTATTACCGTAGAATAATTATGTACAACCTAAACCGATCACATAACTATCTTGTGCTCTGAAACACCTTTATTTACAGTTCATAGTTTCTTTATTTTATTCATGTACTCATATTCCTTGTCAATATTTCCTGTATTCATGTACTTCCATTTACAGCACTTTATGTATTCTATGCTATTGCTAGTTCTATATTTCCTATCATGTTTTGGAACTGCTTTCAGAGTTATATATTCGCTCCAATCTTGACTGGATATGTTGATAAATTTTACAGAGAACTTGGAGGACTTTTGCACCACCTATTATGGCACGGATATAGATGACACCTGCGATCTAGACCCTCAGGAGGATCCAGTTAGCTCAGAGGAGACTACTATAGTTCCTAGGCTAGACTGCTAGAGTTGCTATTTGGTTATGTTTTAGCTACTTTTGAGTTGAATTTGATTCTGTGTGGTGTTGATAACACCTTAAACTCATTTCATTATGGACTTGTATCTTACCTTGAGTATTTCCTTCTATCTTATATTGTGTTGATTATCCATCTCTAGATATTGTGATTGAGTTGTATCTTCTTAGTTGTCCTCCGATTGGAGAGTATATTCTGTACAGGTACCTTTATATTGTGTTAGATGTTGTTTGAGACCTAGGACAACATTCTACCGCCGACACTGTGGCGTAGGTTAGACGTACCCACAGTCTCGTGCGCTTACACTGGGTGCGGGTCGTGACATATGTGGGTTGTGATATGTGTGCTTTATTGAATTCTTAATGATACCAAAATGAATAACAATGATACAATACAGTAATAAGTTGGTAATGTGTGCTTAGTACCTTAAGTATAGAAAGACATGGGATGTTAGAACAGAAATTGTGCATGACTTCAGTGAATGAGAATCGACAGAATCTTTGAGTTGGGTTATGTGTAGGCTTGGTTATGTTTCAGATGCGAAGGAACTAATTGGTATTCATGGTCAATAGAGCCATTGTGGGATGGATAATCCAGAATGGACGTTGATCAGTGCAAAAGAGGAATATTGTGTCGGGAATGGCTTAAGCTCTTAGTGGTATATGCCTCTACCCTTTTAATGATAAGATATCCCTTGATCATGTTTATAGTATGGTGACGTTTTACCTGTAAGGTATTGGATAGTATCGAGTTGTAGCTGGTATTACGATTGATATACGACGGCTAGACATGTCCCTTGATAATTAAGTTCGGATAACTCGTTGCAAGATTGTGATGGTTAGAATTATGCTGGATAATGAGAAATTGGGAATATAAAATGAATGTCTTGGTTGGGAATGGTATAAATTTTAGATTCAGGTGATGACTTGAATCAGTTGGGTAAAAGGATTGTAGGCTCAGTAACGATGATGTGGTATTGCTATCGAAAGATTTTGGAAGAATAATATAATCCGAATATAGAATGATGTTGGAATTGAGTAGATGGAATTATACGTTAGACATTGACAAATTAATGGTGATGATAGGAGTAATTGAGATGTTGCAAATGATTCAGAAGATGCATAAAGTTGCATCAGCGACCCAAAAGTAGAGAATGGATTTGAGAAAATAGATGGCATTTGCACATGAGCAGTTGTGCTTGAGAAAATTGATGTGTCCCAAATTAACAAGTTATGAACCTTAATTATTTTGAGGCATAGAGAATGAGCACATTTCCCTTGGTACATATAAGTGTAGATGTTCCTTATGAGACTCTGATGGCCGAAAAACAAATAAATATTGAAGTGCACCAATATGTGATAGACCCTATCGACGGATGATGTTGTCGCATGAATAACAATTTTGGATAGAATATATAGAATTGTTGGATTATGACTTAGTTAAACGAGTTATGTCATATTCAACTAGACGACCGATATACGAATGTTAATGATTGGTGTCATAGAGATTGGATCGGTGCACGAATAATGAATATTCTTTTGGAATCACAAGGAGATAATGCAAAATGAATATTGACGGTTAACGTGAGTTGCTAAGTGATGACCGTGTTTGGTGCTAGCAAATAATTCATAAAGGATGCTTTCGAAAGAAATACAATTATATTGTTGCCTTATTTATTGGTTAAAGAGTACAGACCGTATAGATGAACAGAAATGTGGAAATCGAATATGTCACAAAGAGACTGAAGGAAAAAGATTATAAATGATAGACTATTGAGGTAGCAATATTGGATCATGACTCAGAATAGTTGGCCCGATTGAATAGACACAATTGAGTATGATATGAGAATACAAATTGGATTAAGCAGGTGATGTCGCGTCTATGCAAATAAAAATTGAAGATTGGATGTTCGATTGATAAAATTTATATGACTACTTCGAGATTGACCCGTAAGAATTAATGGATGGATTTTGTCGGTTGTGGGTAAGTCTAGAATAACTTTGCTGGATACATCCCAAGGATGACTATGGGTTGACAGACTTGACCCTAGAGTATCGGTTGGTTGCCTAACTTTTAGAGTGGTCGGCAATGATATTTCATTTGTTCGAATTTGGGATTAAGTTCATAAGATTGGGGTAGCGTCTCATGTCCCTTAGATTTGTCGGATCATAGATTGTCCCTGAGATAAGATAGAGTCCCTATGATAAGAATTGGTTTCCTCTAACATAAGAATATGTCCCAATTAACTATCCATCTCAGATGAGTTAGCTGAATATCTGGTTTAGCTTAGAATAGTTGACCGTACAGACTTGACGGAAGACTAAGTTGTCTGTTGAAAACCCTTAGGATGTCCCTATTGATTTTGTGTGGGTATAGTCGAAATGAGTGAGATATGTCGTGAACTAACATCGAAATGGAATAAAGAATTGGAAAATTTGATATTACAACGTCGGATGGAATGACGGATCATATTGGTTACGAACTTGGTCGCCTTTACTTGGAATGTCAGAATTTATTTGAATTGGTTGGTCGGTCAAATCATATTGAGTTGCACAAATTGATAGTAGTTGCCTTGAGACAGTCGGAATAACTTCATTGATGGATAATAGGATCGAAATTGAGAATAAGTGTACGACGCGATGGGATAGTGCACGTAGTCGAGATCGATGAAAGTGAATGCAATTTTGAATGACCCTCGAAATTAATGTTGCTGAAAATGAAAGTTGCACATGGGAGATGATAATATGTTGGCTTGATCAATACAAGAAAGTTTTTGGCACGTGGCTGTAGGAGCGTAAAAAGTGCTTCATAAGAATGAGTCAAAGATAAGGATCATTCCATTCAAATCGATCCACTTTACGCCAAAGAGCGACTAATTTTACGCCCGAAGCAGGCTAATCATTTTACGCCCGGGTAAAAGCTAATGATTTTACGCCCAAGACAGGCTAGCCACTTTTACGCTGGACAAAGCTGTCAAGTCTTGCATTTAATGCAAAGTCTGACATAAAGATTTAATGATGGCATATATCACAGAAATCAAAGAGATTTGTTTTACACAGAGGCCCATTTGTCATTTAGTATGTGGACTGAGCCTCTTTACACTCATAATATGGCTTCTTTTACGCACGGAGACTATACGAGTTTTTACGCTCAATGGCTGACGTGTGCGTAAGGTTTATTTGGGCTACTTTTACGCTCAAGGTTATTTAACAACCACTTTACGCGGGAAGTCTACATCTGGGCTATTGTACGCCTAGTCTACTACTTTACGCTCAGGGTATATTTGGGTTGTTTTACACCCTATTCCAATTCAGAACGTGGTTTGCCTACATGGCTTTCATGCCACACATCTCGAAGAACGTGTGTACGTGCAACCTATTCTTATTGAAATGATGGGACACGTGTCAACGTATGCTAAGAATAACTTTGGTCATGGGTGGCAGTTGTCAGCGTAAAGACGAAACTTTTGCTGAGTTTTTACGCACAAGAAACCAAGTCTATAAATAGACTGATTTTTCTCATATAGACAGACAGAGGGAAAGGAGGGAATACATAGAGATCAGAGCCCAGAGACTTTGATTTTTCGGAGCATTCTTCTTCAACTTTTCTTCCAGAACAGAGTAAAGCAAAGCAGGAAAGCATTTGGCCTCGCCATTAGTGTCCAAGTGCGTCGATACCTTTCTGGTGACTTAGTTCTTCCAATTGTTCATCTTCTAGAAGTGATCTTCATCATCATCGTATGGTCCAAGGAACAAAGTGATCATTTACAGATCAGACTTCCATAGCAATACTTCCCAGAATCAAATTTGTACTTCTTGTACTTTTTTTCGTTTTATTTTCAAAATCTGATTTCCAGGCATTTTGTTAAGTGAAACAAAAATGGCGACTCTGCTGGGAAATACCTTCTCCTCTGACGAGGAGGCAATTGCACAATACGATGATGTGTCGATTGGATCGACAAAGAAGATTCTGGTTGTACACTTCGACCAGACTGCTTATGAAGAAATGCTCCGAACTGGGGGTGGTTCTCGCCGCTCCAATGTTCAAAAATCTCGCAAAGCACGAAATGTTTGGATTCCTAAATCCAAAATAGCTTCTGATCTCTCTGTTGCTTCTGAGGGCAAGGGAATTCTTCCCACTCCTGTCGTAGGGGCTCCCGTTCGTAACGAGGCAGTCCTTACTTCAGCGTTGCACTCTAAGTGTGGCAAGTTATCTCTCGTCTGTGACGGTGAAGATAATCAGGTTTTATGCCCAGTGGGTAAAAACCAAATTTTACGCTTAGTACATAAGAACGAGTCTCTCATTTGTAATGAGGCAGACTCTAATGCTTGTGCTTCGAAGTGTAAAAATAAGTCTCCCGTCTGTGACGTGGTAGACACACAAAAATTATGCTCTTCGCGTAAAAGAAAATCTTCCGTCTGTGACGAGGTAGATAATCAATTTTTGCGCTCTACGCATAAAGGTAAGTATCCTGTCTGTCACAGTGTAGATAAAATTCGCAACGATATTTTTACATCTAATGTGAATGTACCTAAATGCATACAGCGTAAAAATATTGTTGGTAAAGCTTCAGTTCTACATCAACAGCCTTCTTATACTGCTCTACATAAAGTACCAAACCTACAAATCACACGCAATGAAAATGGAGTCCTTCGTGGTCAAAAATCTCAAGATTTGCGTACACAACTCCAAACGCGTGAAAATGTACAGTTTGGTTCTGCGAATGCAGCCAGCAATCTTCTTTATACACAAGGGACTAAACGTTTTGCTACCCCAAATGTAATAAAGAAGACTACTCCTTCTACCACTTCTGATTTACGTGAATTGCTAATGCAAAAGCGTAAAAATAGACAATCTCCCGTGACGCTCCCCCAAGAAAATCATCACTGTGAGTGTCACCAGATTGTGATCAAATGTTGTTGCTCGGCTTCCAAACGGTCAGTTTTTGATCGATTGAATTTTAATGCACCCCAACAACAAGCTGATGAGTTATCATATGCGTCAGTCAACATGGCATCTCACACCAACAGAGGACGACATCCTAGACGGAACACGTCCCAAACCCCAGGTCAACAACAATTCAACAGTCTTCTTGATTCCTTTGAAGGAGTATATCAGAATACTCGATCAAGAAGACAAAGACAATTGCAGACTTCTGATTCTGAAGCTGGGGGTACTCAATCTCTTGAGTCCAAAACTGATAGTGTTGATTCATACTTCTATACTAATCCTTCTGTATCTTCAAGAGATGTTGAATCCTACGCTATTGGTGATGAACCAGAGACGTCATTAGTTAATACAGAACAACGTCTCACTGCTGTTGAGCAATCATTGAAAGACATGCTTAACATGATGCAAAGCATGCACCAGATAATAATGGCTCAGCAAACTGCTCAACCAGCAATTGTAACACCGGTTCAGGCAGCAGCACCAACTCAAGATAGCCAAGGGGTTGATATACCTTTGAATATCCAAGAGCCTGATGTTAACCAAAATTCTGCATCTCCAGATCCCATCATTCCAGAAGATGTACCATCTCCGGTGGGGATTACGGTACAACCAACAACTTTTCAATCAAATGTGCTTCCACAAACCAGTGAAGCCATTCAACAAGTGCGTGAGCTCAAAGCACAGTTTGAAGTTTTGAAGCAAAAGGATCAACTCCAGAGGTTAGGGATTAAGCAACCTTATCCTCCTCATTGGAATGATGTACCTTTTCTACCGAAATTCAAGCCACAGTCCATGGTATTGTTTGATGGAAAGGCTTCTCCTAGTCAGTATATCAATTACTTTGATATTATGACTGTACATTTGCAGAAAAATGATGCTCTTCTCACTAGAGTATTTATTGGATGCTTGACGGGTTCAGCTTACGACTGGTATCGTAGTTTACCCGACAATTGCATTTCGTCTTTTGACGAATTTAAGGCAATATTTCTCTTCCGTTTCTATGAAGGAGGTATGGACATGAACATGTCCTCCTTAATAGAAATCAAACAAAAGGAGAAAGAAGATACTCGGACGTTCATTGAACGTTTCCGACAGACAACTTTAAAGATGCCCCCTGGTATGCCAGATTCAGCACTGATTGATACATGTATGATGAATATGCGACCATCCATCGTTGTCTTCACGGGTTTTCAATTCATAGATTGGGCTTCGTTTATCATAGCAGCAGTTTCCGCCGAGACCAATGGTAGGTTGGCTCGTGAACATGGGATGATTTTCGCCTCTGAGGATAAAGGAAAGAAAAGTAATCCTGGTAATAATTCCGGCAATCGTAATATGAAAGGGAAAGACACTCTTATGGTCAATCTTTCCAAGAATAAAATGATGCCGAATAATCAGAAATCTTCCAGGCCAAAAGAAGAATACTCTTTTGACGAAAGTGATATCCCAGGGATATTCCAATGTCTGGTGAAGAGTGGCAAACTTCAGATTCCAGAGCTAAAGAGGCCCAATAAGGTGAATCTGACTGACAATCCCAAATATTATATCTATCATAGATACATTAATCATCCTACCAGTGCTTGCTATGTTTTGAAGAAGAAAATCCAAGAGCTGATAAATGGTGGTGCCATTGCTTTAACCAATGATGACCATACGGTTACAACCAATATGGTTTCTCTTCAATTTGGAGATTTTCCTCCACAACAAGTACCAGATGGAATTGTCCCAATTCCAAAGGCGACGATGAAGATTTTGAATATCCCGCCTGCCAGGGAGGAAAATGAAGGATTGTTACCTCTTATATTAAAAAATGGTAAGATTATGTGGGTACATCCTGACTTAATACCTGAAATGGAAGGTGAAGGTAAAACTTCAAAATCCGAGAAAGGTAAGAAAGTCAAAACCTGCAACATGATTTCTCATGTTATTCCAGATCCTGAAAAGGCTCCTACAGGAATTTTTCCTCGTATCTCGAATCATTTTCCTCCCGTAGCTGCAGAGACGGTTATTCCTCATTCTCCTATAGTTACAGGGATTTCTTCTTCTTCCTCTATGGAACCACCTGTTGAAAGTCCACTGCCTACTCACTTGTACAGTCAACAATCTATCCTTCTCATGAAGAAGATGGGTTATGATTTTTAAAAGGCAGAAGGTTTAAATTATGATAACAATCCTCACAAGAAGAAGGCTAAGGAAAGGAAGATTAAATCCTACAATATGGTACTTCCTTCTTCTGAGTCTGAAGAAGAAACTTTTGCTGGTACAAGATCTGGAAAAGAGTACCACAAAGATTATGAGGGATCCTCCAAGGAAGCTGAGAATGTTGAAACACCATCAACTCAACCGTCTCTTGCTCCTGGTGTGGTTGAAAAGGGAAAACAGAAAACGGTACGCTTCGATGTCCCTTTGAAGTCTACTTCCAGTCAGGGGGTGGTGATGAAACCCTATAAATTTGATATTTTAGCCCAGTTAGCTAATACTCCGGCTAGATTATCTATTTTCGAGTTGCTTCGTCTTTCTAGAGAAAGCTGTGAAACTTTAAGTGAAGCTTTGCTACAAGCTGATTCCTGCTTAGCTCAACTCAAGACTCCTGACAATATACCAGTATCATGCCCGCAATGTCATAGTATGATGGAAGCAATTTCCAACATCACCTTCACACAAGAAGATATGCTGTTGAAGTATAACAAGCATGATAGGCCTTTGTGTTACACTGGGTATATCGAATCCATTGAAGTTGACAGAATTTACATTGATCCTGGGTCTTCCATTAGCATAATTCTTCAAAGTATGCTAAGACCATTGAGGATTCCTACTAGTGATCTGACTTACAGTAGTACCACAATAGTTGGTTTCAACTCTGGAAAGAGCAAACCACTGGGGAAGATTCGTCTGAAGATTCAGATTGGTTATCTTCGAACTATGGCAACATTTTATGTTATTAACTCAGACGTATACTACAATATTCTTCTTGGAAGACCATGGTTACATGAGCATAACATCGTGCCTTCGACTCTCCACTAATGTTTCAAGTATGTGGATCCCCAAGGGGTTATAAAGACTGAGTTTGCTGATATCAATCCTTTCAAAGGTGTTGAAGCCTATTTTTCTGACTCAAGGCTTTACAAACAAGAGCATGTGAAAGAGATATCAGAGATGGCTGAAGATCAATCATCTGCCGAAGATCAGTCTATTAACGAAGATCCGCCAGAAGAGCAACCTTTGAATATCAAAGTCAAAGGGCGAATCCAACCCCAATCTGTCAACAATCAACCTTTGATGATCAAGGTTAAAGGAAGAACTCAAGCTTCATCTGAGGAATCAGTAAATATTCCTGTTAAAAGCCAAGTTCAACCACTTGTGATCAAAGTCAAAGGGCGTACAGTTCGTACGAATGATCCAGAACCTCCTCTGATTGTCAATCTTGGCAAATCTACGCAGAAGACGGATGATAATCTACTAGTGATTAATCCGAAGCATAGCAGTCAAATTGTAAATGATATAAATATTGATCATTCTGTACTTTTTGATATCAATGAAGATTTCCTTTTTGAGTATATGGTATCAAGTTTATTGAAAGAATGACTTTATCTTCTGGTAATCAAAGTCATCAATATAAAGACGACATAGACACAGAGGAAACCTTATACATTGACAATAAAAAAAATTCTTTTCCTCCTCATGTCGATGTTGGACCTTATGCTCAAAGGTTTCTAACATCTTCTCCCTATCTTCTTCCTATAGCCGCTTCATCGCAAGCTTGTGTAACTTATAGATGTCACAAAGAATCTTATTTCGTGGTTCCGCCTGATAAGAAAAACAAGCGCCAAATTGTGTTTGGCCTGGCTAGAAATATCTATGTTGCTCAGACAGATGATTTGAGAGATAAAGATAAAGGAAGAATCCGAATTGACAGATATAGTCAACAATCTCTCAAAATTATCTAGAACATAGGATATGATTTAAAGACTATGCAAGGTCTCAATCAAGGCAAAGGTAGACGACTACCATTACGTGGTGATCCGTTCTACCAGAAAACTCATCATGGATTGGGATATGATCCGTCCTATATGTTTAATGAAGATATACAAGAAGAATTCTCTTCTAGCTCTTCACAATCATCAGATTCAGAAGAAGTCCAATTCATTGAATCTGATATTTTTCACTCCTTGTGTGTTAAAAGAGACTATTATGATGAATCTGAGCAAATATTTTCAGCTTACATGGTTCAAATTGATGGTGAATCCGAGCCATTTGAGAATGATCCTTAGGCCATATTGGTTCATTCATTCTTTCATTAATATTGACATATCTGTCATCTTAATCCCCAGCTACCAAGGTTTGGTTAAGCTGATTACTCGTCTCTTCGGAGAGAAATTTTGATCTTCTATCTTACCAGTTGATTAAAAAACCGGATTATTATTTATCATGTTCTCAAGACCTCTGGATAAATGTTAAATCTACTTGCTTTTCCTATCTATCATGTTCCTTCGACCTCTGCATAGATATTAATCTACTTTTCTTTGAGTTCTTACTATCATGTCCATATTACCTCTGATAGTATTGCATACTCTAAAACAGAAAGTAAGATTTGATTATCTATCATGTCCATATTTCCTGTGGATAGATACAAACTATTGAGTTTAAAAGACTTGTTATGTTCATATAACCGCTGATAAGTATTTTCCGCCTCATACCTATTGTTTATTTTAAAATGATAGGATCACAAAATAAATATTTCATTCATTCCTTATGAAAATATTACAAAAATGAATGAGATAAAAGATGACAAGGAGTTCTTCTAAGGTGGAGTATAAACATCTTGAAGCAACTTCTGTAGTTCTTCCAGTCGCTTGTCACGAGAACTCACAACCTTTTTAGTAGCTTCAGCACGTCGAGCTTCAGGGGTACAAATACGAGAAAGTCCAGCAAAACTGATTATCAGATGATCCTTGGCTTAATCAAGGGTTCTGATAGTTGATTCATCCTCGAAGGCTTGTTCTTCTAAAATGGAGCTCTGAGTGAGGTGCAGATTCTGAGCATCGATCATTTTTTCTCTTTCAGCCTTCAAGCGAGCTAATTCAGCTTCAACTTCATGGATCTTATCATTTTTATTCTGAATATCTATGTTCAAAGCAAGGTAAGCTACTCTATGACTATGCAGTGCGGGCTTTATTCCAGCCAAAAAAGCTTTCTCTTTGGCAACTTTCAGACTATGTTCATGAAGAGCTTCATTATATGTAGTCTTTCGAGCAAGATAATCAGCTGTTAAGGCGTCATATTCCTCCTGGATGAGACTTTCAACAGTCTCCCTTGATAGCTTGAGGTATTCATTGATTGGCTGTTCAAGGTCCTCTACAATTTTCTCCAATACTGCAGCTCTCCCAGCATCATCGAATATAGCAATATTCTTAATGGTCAGAGCCATCGCTGTCTTCAAAATCTCGTAACTGAGGCCCTTATTCAGTACCATTTTTATTAGGGTTGCTAGAGTTTTATAAAAGGTCTCAGTATGAATCTCAACTAGGAGATTCATATCTATGCTGGAGCTCGGTGTGGCAGCAATATCTAGTAGATCTCTTCTTTGGAGACCAGAAATAGATGTTGTTGGTATGACAGCCGGTTGAGACGAGGACGTTGCTGTTACTGCTGTCATGGCCAATTGATCCCTAGGAGCTTCAGGGATTATATCTCCAACACCAACAGATATCATTGGTGTAACAACAGGCTGAGATGGAATTGTTGTTGTTACTGCTGCCACAGCCAATTGATTCCCAAGAGCTTCGGGAGCAATGTCTTCAATATTTGTTACTCCAGCCGTTTTTGGAGTTCTGGTGGCGGTAATATCGGTGGATGTGGTGACAATTGCGGGAGCCGGTTCAGGTTCTGGCATTGGCTCGTCAGAAGCTGGTACTGAATCAGTAGCAATAATAGAAGATGTTATTATAGCTTCCCCAGTTTCAATTGGCGATTCAAGAATGCTTTCAGCATTTTCTTCAATGGTTTGCTCCACAGGATTTTTTATCGCTTCAATTGCAGTGAAATTTTCTACAGCTGCTTCTTTATTCAAATTTGGTTCTCCTCCAGCAGCTCTATCATCACCTATAGTGAGGCCTATTGTGGTCTTTTCTTTGTGCTGGTCTTCAGCAGGAGAGGACATTTCAGGTTGTGCTTGTTGTACATCTAACGATGGAGGATATTCTTCTTGAAACTCCATCTCGTGTTGTTGAACTTCCTCCTCATCTGCGTCTTCTTCTTTTGAAGAAGAAGTTTCATCCTCAGATTCCTCATTTTCTTTATAAATATCTTCTTCTTGAGGAGGAGGAGCCATAGGCTTTGGTGCAATGATGACATCTACAAAATGAACAAAATAAGTTAATATACAAAATCATGGTACATAATTCCATATAGGTTTTGTATGATACCTGGAATATGTGCGTTATGTTCAAGATATGAATCGTAATCGCCATCCCAATCATCATCATCAAAGTTGAGAGCCGGTTCATCTGATGGAATACGGTCTCGATCAACAGTAGATACAGCAGTAGCACCCCCTGTGACTTGTGCCTTGGTTGGCAAAGATAAATGGAGTGAGGTGCTAAGACGTCCAGGGGACAAAAGTGTTACAGCTTCTGATCTAACTACTGGTGGAGGGGCTGAAGATCCTTCTCCTGGATGAACTGAAGAAGAACTGACAAGATGATCCCCTATAATCAAAGTGTCATCTTCTGGAGTAAGGGCTCTCGGTTTGGAAGGCCCTTTTGTGGTGGACTTCTTCTTCTTTTCTGGAGTTTTCTCTGGAAATGTGACGGCTGCACTTTGTTTTCTTTTTCGGCCTTTGCCAATGATGATAGGTTCTGCAGCTGGTTCCCCAACTCCTGTTGGGATAACTTCCAAATATGGATCTGGAATGCCAGTATCATCAGGGATGTCTGCTGGTACCCTGACCTGCTCCTCAATATCTCCTTCTTTAGGCCACCTCAGACTACCCCTCATATTGTAGCCGTGGGCAAAAGAACGAATTGAAGCATAAAAGTGAGCATACGTATGAAGTATACGTAGCTCTGTAGTACTAGTGGCGGTTGAGACTCTTAACTTGGCACCAGTACGAACAGCATTGAAATATCTTCAACCCCTAGCACCGTCGAATAATTTTCCATAATGACGGAAGTTAGTAGAGGGGTTACCAATATGAAGTTGGTCATATCCAAATTGGAGAGAGAACCTACTAGGTAGATATGGTTCAAACGCACAATTATCTTTATTTCTATATATCAAGTGAGAAGGTTTGATGCATTGAAACCATCTGAAGACTGATGATGGCAATACCGCTCTTCTTTCGACTTCATCTTCAAACTGAAAGCCAAAGCAATCTGCTGGAACTTGTGGCCGAGTGCAGAAGAAGTTCCAACCATAAGAATAATTTAGAACTGCCCGGGTATCCGCCACAGTCGTAGCGGTCAATGTAGCTTTGCTGAATTTTTGGAGGAAGACCTCTGCATCATCACCCGGGCCTAGTGGCAACAATCTGCAGTTGTGATGCAACATCCATCCCATCAGATAAGTGTAGGACATTTCTTTCCTAGGGAAAACATTCCGATGAGGAGCATTGTTGATTAACTCCTCGCCGAAGGTCCTTAAACCTGCATTTATTCGACACACCATGGCTGATAGCAGGTTAATCCTGATTTTAAAAACCAGACGTACTGCTGGCCATAGTACACTATGGTGGATTCTGTCAACAGTACCAATACCCGACACCACCCATCTTTTCAGCCATAAAGAAAGAAAGTCTGCCAGTAGAGCTCTCCTAGAGATTTTCTGACTACCATATCTAAGGAAGCTCAAGGCTTCAGTTCCGGCAGTGTCTATGTAGACAGATATTTATTAGGGAATTTGTAGGCAATCATCATATCCCTAATTTTGTTAGAAGGGATTGTCGAATCTATATTGATTGCCAGAGCTTTGTTTTTCTGAAACCTTTCTTTGTTTTCCTTGGATATCTTATCCTTATGGAAGAAGAGATAAGTCGTCCACTTGTTGATGTACGCCAAATGAGATGTACTTTCATGCATTGTGGTACAGACCATGTAGTGACACATCAATTCCTCATATACCTCAATCAACTGAGGATTAGTCTCTCTGATTTCAGCCAGTTCTCTGTTGGAGGGAACGTATTCCTCATATGGGGCTTCCCCCATCGACAGCTTCGAGATAAACTGCATCTCATGAAGAGCAAGGCCCATTTCGCCTTTCGGGGTGGCAAAAGTTCCAGTCGAACTCATGTACATTTCCATCAATGCCAGAAATAGGTTTTCGTTCGAAGGAATACCCTGACTAGTGGAAGCTATCGCCTCATACAAACTAATGTCTTTCAGCTCTGCTTCAAAGTTCTTTATCATCCAAATACTTATCTGGATCCAGTTTTGATTGAATGGAGTCAACCATCCCGGAAGCCTGGGGTTCGTCTGAGGATACAATACAGCAGCCATCATAAATTTGTTGACGAACATCGGAGTTTGTACTGGTTGAACTAAACCCGAGTCTTCACTGGGATTAGCTCCTGGCATGAGGCCAAAAATAGAAGTGACACCACTATTGGGAACACTAAAAAAATACCCCATGTCATTAGCATGCTCCCTCTTGAAAACAATTCTACCTGGTCTTCCATAACTATTAGGAGTCAAATTCTACAGCATTTGTCGATTGTGGGTAGCATGAAAAAATGCTGACAAAGGATAATCTCTGTCCATATCTGGGAGATACATGGCTCTATCCCCAAATTTGAATACCCAAGACTCCTTGGGGTGTGTCTGGGATTTGCAGTCAATTGCGTCCCCAAACAAGAAGGCCGGTTGTGCAAATTGTTGTACATCTAGTGAAGTCAACAAATTTCCATTCGTCATGGATAGCAACATCCTATCCCCTTGAGCTGCTATCAGTTGTGCCCTCTCTATAGGGTATTCAGGGTTCGATTGAGGAAATTGGACATGAGATAAATCTTCTAGATAGTTCGAACCCACCATGCCAACTGACGAGCCAAAGACTTCTGCAAGAGGGTGAATTTGCAAGTCCACTGCAAACAGAAAAGAAAATCAAGTTAGGGAAAATCTAATTTGATGTCATTTATGCAGATAAATGGATCTGAAAAGTAAAAAAGTTTTCTAAAAAAGTCTTTTGTTTTTATACAAAGTCTTTTTTATTTTTTGGGAATTTACGCTGGCACATTAGATATGGGCGTATTTCAGTTTTTACGCTGGCACATTAGATGTGGGCGTATTTTAGTTTTTACGCTGGCACATTAGATGTGGGCGTATTTCAATTTTACGCTGACACGTATAAACGTGGGCGTATTTTTGAGCTTTACGCTAACACGTATAACGTGGGCGTAATTTGTTTATCTCAATTTCTACGCTAACACGTATAACGTGGGTGTGAAATAAAAGACCTTTTTCTTCTCCGATAAAGTTCTACGGCCATAAGGGAGTACTTTGCCCTTTATAGGCGGAGCTACGGCTGGGTTGGGTTGTCGGTGTGATGTTGATGATCGAACGGGAGTTTTCACATGTTCTGCCGATGAGGAGTCAATGGCTTTCTTCCCTTTACTGCTGCCGACGGCGGACCTCTTGGGGGCCATCGAATGGAATGCAAGAGGAAGAAGAGAGTTCAAGAAGGATCGGGATTACGGGAGCAAGGAAACAAAGTAAAGTTCTTTCTCTCCCCGAAAAAACCCTATTTATAAGGAATTTTCAAATCGGTTTAAATTCCAGATTTTATGCCGACTGTTGGATATCCCCACTTTTACGCGGATGACTGTTGAGTATCCCGAATTTTACGCTGACTGGTCAAATCTCAACTTTTACGCTTCTGTTCAAAGTGTTTCAAAATTTGAAGATATTTGAAAACTTTGAAGGGGGTCTTGTAGGAGCGTAAAAAGTGCTTCATAAGAGTGAGTCAAAGATAAGAATCATTCCATTCAAATCGATCCACTTTACGCCAAAGAGCGGCTAATCACTTTACGCCCGAAGTAGGCTAATCATTTTATGCCCGGGTCAAAGCTAATGATTTTACGCCCAAGACGGGCTAGCCACTTTTATGCTGGACAAAGCTGTCAAGTCTTGCATTTAATGCAAAGTCTGACATAAAGATTTAATGATGGCATATGTCACAGAAATTAAAGGGATTTGTTTTACACAGAGGCCCATTTGTCGTTTAGTATGTGGACTGAGCCACTTTACGCTCATAATATGGCTTCTTTTACGCACGGAGACTATACGAGTTTTTACGCTCAACGGCTGACGTGTGCGTAAGGTTTATTTGGGCTACTTTTACGCTCAAGGTTATTTAACAACCACTTTACGCGGAAAGTCTACATCAGGGCTAAGTATGCCTAGTCTACTACTTTACGCTCAGGGTATATTTGGGTTGTTTTACGCCCTATTCCAATTCAGAACGTGGTTTGCCTACATGGCTTTCATGCCACACATCTCGAAGAACGTGTGTACGTGCATCCTATTCTTATTGAAATGATGGGACACGTGTCAACGTATGCTGAGGATGACTTTGGTCATAGGTGGCAGTTGTCAGCGTAAAGATGGAACTTTTGTTGAGTTTTTACGCACAAGAAACCAAGTCTATAAATAGACTGATTTTTCTCATATAGACAGACAGAGAGAAATGAGAGAATACATAGAGATCAGAGCCCAGAGACTTTGATTTTTCGGAGCATTCTTCTTCAACTTTTCTTTCAGAACAGAGTGAAGCAAAGCAGGAAAGCATTCGGCCTTGCCATCAGTGCCCAAGTGCGTTGATACCTTTCTGGTGCTTAGTTCTTCCAATTGTTCATCTTCTAGCAGTGATCTTCATCATCATCGTATGGTCCAAGAAACAAAGTGATCATTTACAGATCAGACTTACATAGTAATACTTCCCAGAATCAAATTTGTACTTCTTGTACTTTTTCTCGTTTTATTTTCAAAATCCAATTTCTAGGCATTTTGTTAAGTGAAACAGTGGCAAATTTTGTTAAAAATGAATGATGGTACAACTTGGAAGATGGATCATAAACTAGAAATTTACAAGTTGCAAATAAAGTGTATGGATGCGAACGATAATGGGTACATGAGTTGATCGATGAGAATCATGGTATTGAAATAAAATGTGGCTATTAACTTTATCGGTGGCATGAATGACAATGGACTTGAAAAGGAAACTCTGGATTCGTTGGAAAACATGGTATAACTATGTCGAAATACTTTAAGAAATTTTGGATCGAATGTGGAAACTACTCGAGATGGAATTGGTAACATTAATTGTATTATTAGTTGGTTAGGGTATTGAATAAATGAGTTGAGACTATACGAGTTGCCCACGAGGATTTGCTGACATTCGGGAATGAAATTATACCTATAGCTCGTTCGTTTTCTCTATTACTGAACTTGGTTGAAATACATCTATTTCTGGGATGCTTAAAATATGTGTATGATCCAAACTAAGTGGTATGCTGAATTCAAACAAAGTCACGGAGGAGGATTATCATGTGCTAAAGAAATTGTACGAGTGTTAGAGTAAAGAACATAGATGATAAACTACTTTGAATCAAATTTGAAATGTTGTGGCGAGATAGTACATTATCTGAAATCAATCGAGATATTGCGGATAAATGATAAATAATATAAATTGATCATGGGAAGTTTCATAAATTCTGTTGAAGTTACGGGGATGAGTTTTATTTAAATTTCGAGGATAAAACTTTTTTTGAGTGGTATATATTATTGTGCCCCGACCCGCACGGTACATTATGATGGCTGGTTGGTACGTTAAAGCCTTGTTGGACTTGGGAATATACGAAGGATTGCTCGAAAGGCTATACAAAAGTGGCAAATCGTGGCGAAACCATTTTATAAATTTGATTAGTGTTGAACCCTTCGAAGATCCTTTAGCTTCATGCTTAATAAAAAAGACTGTATGCTATATTTCTTATTAAGTTGCTAAATATTATCATACATGGAACCCAAAAAGATAATAAAAGATAATTAATAACATGATCGAAAACTGTTGTAAACCATTTTATGAATATGTGTTCTTGCGTGTTGCAATAAAATACATGACAGGTAAAGCAAAAGTCCTAAATACTTGGAAGGTGGGTATATCGAGTGTCAACTTGATGAACGTAGTAACACAGATGCTAAGTCCTAAGAATTAGGTGGTTAGTACATTGAGTTCCGATGGGAAAGATGTATGGTATCAAAGAGGGGGAATGATTAAGTCCCTAGTTTGGGCAGATAAGTCCCTGGATTGGGCAATGGTATTTGTGAGCTCAGGTCAAGGCAATGGTGGCTAGATGGATGAGAATGGTGGCTTATTTATATAGTTTTCCTTATCATGCATTATATGTCCATGGTGCTAAAGTAGTAGCACGGTGATTCGAAAACCTCCCATAGGCTCGCAACATATTTGGAGTTAGTCGTTTACCATTATAGTCCAAGATAGCGTGTCACTAGTGACCTTCATATAGACAAGTCGCATGCTAATGATATCTTATATAGGCAGAGTAAATTATGAATCATATACAGGAAAGGATATCGGCTGTTGGTAAGAATCACCTGAATGGTGACAAAAATGATAAATATGATATTGTTTCTAACAATGTCTTATGCAGGCAGAGTAAGTGTTATAACTGTAAAGGGATGGCTACATGATCGTGGGTAAGAATCACCAAAAAGGGTGATAGCACATATGTTTTACATTATGGTGCTTGAGAATTGCATGCTTTACTTCTTGTTGGATATAAACTAGAATTGACCCTAAGGCAACGAGAAAGACCACGTTAATAACGTTCCTATCACATGATTAATTAGTATTGTCTTCTTTCGTGTGTTAGGCCAGCATCGCTCGCCAGTACATAGATGAATGTACTGACCTACGTTTGTAGGCATCATTACATGTGCTCGTGCATGGGTTTGATCAGTGGTTTGTATCGATGAATCGGATGGGTGTAAAGAAGCTCTTCTCGTAAGACGATGTCTTCTGCTATACGGGACATAATGTATGGAATAATATCACTCAGATATAACAGTGAGATTGTAAGCCAAATAAACAAGTTCATTGTAAGCCAAGTCAGCATGTTCGGTTATAAGCCTAATGGAAAGTGAATTCAGTTGGCTATTCAAAAGTCATTGTAATCTTCTATAAACTCTATATTGAGCTGCAAGTCTTGTAATATATTGCAATTATCAATAAAGTAACATATTTCTTCATAACTTGTTGTGTCTTCAACTCATCTGCTTGTTTTGCTGTATTGTCGTTGTTTTATGAGAAATACCGGGAACTATAATGGTTGTCTTGTACAAGTACAATCTAGACTTATACGACATCATGCCCAGTGGCTAGTTTTCGATCTTCCAAGATCGGGGTGTGACACTCGCTGGCAGTGGTGCTGGTGCTGGTCCTGGTGCGTTCCTCCATCTCTTTGGGCAGTCTCATATTGGATATTGATCCGAACCACAAAGTATGCATAATCCTAATCTTCGTCTGCAATTCCTCGCGATATGTCCCTTCTTACCGTAGTGGTGGCAATCGGGTAGTGCTGTTGCTGGTGTCTATATGGACTTCTGATAAAAGTTCGTCGTATGCTTCTTTACTAGAACTCCCAGCTAAGCTGTGGCTGGTATAGATGGCCTCTTCATGGCTGACTCCCTCCGGTGAACTCTATCTAGACGTCGTGTCGCTGTAAGAACTCCAAAATAAGTGGTATGTGTTGCTGCTCCGATAAGATCTTCTAGTCTATAGCTCAGGCCTTCGTATAATTTCTCCGCCATTTCCTTCTCCGTTTGGATCACTGTAGGTACAAAATGGCTTAGTCGTAGACTCAAATTGTACTCTTCCACAATCATGTTTCCTTGTACGAGATGTAGAAATTGACTTTGAAGCTCCGCTCTGAAGGTAGCCGGGATATACATCTCTTGGAAAAGTTTGGGAAACTCCTCCCAAGTGACATTATCTGGACCAAGCCTTCTTTCCTCTGTAAGCCACCAGTGTTGTGCATTGCCGGTCAGTTGCATCCTGACGGCAATTATCCAACGCACCTTCGATATTTCTGTTGCCTCCAATTGATGTTGGATTTTGGTGAGCCACTAGTGAACCTATGTAGGCTCCTGTCACGCTCCAGTTCCAGAATACGTAGGACTAGGTACATAAACATGCCAACCGTATAAAAAATTTATATTACAAATGCAGTATAATCATGGAACACTAATTCTCATCCATAAAACCAAGAAAATAATGATATTATAAATCCCATGTAAAATTGTCATTTATACAAGTTGCTGGATGGAAACAAATCTACTACCAATATGAAACTTGAAAGGATGAAATAGCAAAAATAGGAAGATAAGCAGCAGCGTAAACCAAGAGCCATGCCCTCTTCGATAGGAAGGAGAAGATCGCGATCCTGGCAGCAACTCCTGCAAAAAGTCAAGAAAACACGCACACCTGGAAAGATCACCAAGTCCTCAGGGGACGAGCAAGATACATAAAACAAGCCATATATACAACATATAAAACAGAATCATGAACAACTTAACAGAATGAATTGTGCAAAGGCTGGAACAATTCTAATCATGGTACGTATATGAGAACAACCATGTGTGCGTGAACTGCCAAAATAATAGAATCAACCACCATATCCCTCAGCGAACTACGCTAAACGAGTCAAACCCTAGACCTTCGTGGCCGCAAGGATAGCAACATAACTCTATCCTTCATGGTACTAGGTTTAAAAAAAATAAGGAAAGGTAGTCCATACACATATAATCGTTCTCCCTACCCCATTGTTCTACTTTCTAAACAAAATGACAAGGTCTCGAGGGTTGTGCAAGTAACAATGGTGCCTAATGACATATATGAACACAAGTAAAGAAGATACACCCAAACTTAAGAATCATGATAATTGTAAGACCTCTATTTTTTGACATATTTTAAATATATAATTTATATATTTTATTGAGTTATAATGGTTAATATATATATATTTTCCTACTTTTATTTATGATCATAAAATATACTCATTCGTAGCTTCGATTCTTGGAGCACAAGAAATGACAAACTCTAGAAACTTCTTTCATGACTTTTGACCTAGACAAGTTTATCTTTGATTTGGTATATCATGTCCCACTCAAATATGTCTTCCTGTATCCTTTGCTACACACAACTTTGGGGTCAATTTAGGCCAAGAAGTTACCTACTGAGAAACTTGCCGTAACTTCCAACTTAATTTCAGGATTCGATATCGATCCAACCTAAATGACCAAATATATGATTTTGACTATTTTTTAGTCTACTACACACATGCCTAGGGTGTCCCACTCAATCGAGGTCCCATGTGCTATTTAAATTCAAATGGCGCATAAGACCCTTTAAATAGACTTTTAAAGCGTATTTTCAAATCAGATAATTTTTCTTAAACCAAAACTTGTGCAACAAGTTGTAGGAAGCTTATTAGGGTCATCCCCATGTAGAGGGGCCATACTAGATATTTATTTCTGATTTATTGAGTATTTATTTGGGTTAAACCTAACAAGGAAACTCTACAAACAAATATTTCCAAATTAGGAAACTCTATATGCATGTACCCAATCCACTACCCAATTGGACTCCAAAACCTATTAAAAATCCATTTACTACCTCCTACATAATCCTACCCTATATATCATAATCGACCACCTCTTCCTTTTTGCAAACCCTAAAAGCTAAACTACTGCTGCCATCAACTGCTACTGCCTATACCTGTTGTCACCGTTGTTTCTTCCATTGCCGACTACTTCCTGTAGAAGCATGAAAAAGATGGGGTTCATGCGGATCACAACTGGCCGCATGAGTACTTTGGGCCAAACTGGTCTGCATAAAGGAGAGCCGCATGACGGATTCAGCACCCCATGCGGCCCGTCTGCAACCAGACTGATTCGAACCGCAGAAGGAAGATATGCGGCCAAGTTGATCAGTCCTTCTGATAAAGTTGGCAAACTCTGTCAAAACTGACAAAAATGACAGCTCTGACACTCTGACAAAAGATAAGATGTGATCAGATAAAATGTCTTGTCAGGGTTTATGTGCCTAAACATAGTCATGCGGCCAGAAGGATTGCTACCTGAGCCGCATGAACCTTATACGGCTCAACCTATGCGGCCCTAAAGTCTCTAAGCTTCATGCGGCCAAGGGAGACTGTAACATAAGCCGCATAAGCTTTATGCGGCCCAAAATACAGAATCTATGCGGCTCAAAAATCCTTAAGCTAAGGGGGACTACGACCTAAGTCGCATAAGTCTTATGCGGCCCAGTATGGCCGAAGACTGAAAGACTCATGCGGCTTAAAATAACTCCAGTAGATTAATCCTATCCTACAACAGAACACGTGGCAGGCTGACCAAGTCTCAACCACCCAGATTTGCTGCAATAAAATCCCAACAAATCGATAGCTGGCGGCAAAAAAGTGGGTCTTTACGTGCTGATTAGCCACGTGGCCACGGGTCATCTATGTGGCTCAAAACACATATCACTATAAATAGCAGGGTGCTACACCATGCAAGAGGCTGGCAACCTACGAAGGGAAATTTCATCAAGACCTAGAGAATATGTCTGATAGTCCAAGGAGTAAGGCAGAGTTGATACACATTCCTGAGCCTCCACCGCCCCCCCCCCAGAATCAAAAACTAAACAATTGTACTTAGATTGTTTCCAAGAATTTCTTTCTAGGCTTTTTTTTGTAGAAGCGAGTTTACAATCAATTTCAGTGTTTTTGTAATACCTGTCTTTGATATTTTAATGACAAACATGATGGCGACTCTACTGGGAACATCCTTCTCCTCTGATGAGAAGCTGGTTACGCAATCCGACGCGTCCAAGCTCAGCTCTATGCAGCAAATGCTTGTGGTTCGTTTTGACCAACAAGCCTTCGAAGAAATGCTCTATGAAGGGAGTGCCAGCCCGTCACAGAAGCGAGCCAACCGAAAGAGAACTCGCAGGACGTCGGCATGCAAAATTGTTGCCCCCGACCAAGTTCTCGAAGAAGCTCTTTCTGCGGCCCAAGACGGTGATCGAAGCTCTCATGTGGCTTTGCTTCCGACCGCAGAGGACCCTACTCTCCCCAAATCTAGCAAAGAAAAATACTATGATGCTGAGTATTTGGGGGCACAAGGGAAATCCATGCAGACAAAGAAGAGGCCGCATAAAAGAAATGGGCAGTCTGTCCATGCGGCAGCCAACTCTGGTCGCAGACAGACAACCCATGCGACTGCCAACTCTGACTGCAGGAAGATGGCCCATGCGGCAGCCAACTCTGGCCACAAACAGACGACCCATGCGGATGCCAACTCTGACCGTAAGAAGATGGCCCATGCGGCAGCCAACTATATCCGCAGAAAGATGGCCTATGCGGCTGCCTACTCTGGCCGCAGGAAGATGGCCTATGCGGCAGCCAATCCTGGCCTCGGACAGGATGTCTCATGCCGTCCTGTCAGAAGCTCTGTGTTCGACCGTCTCTCATGCGGGCCCGACTCCATGCGGTCCATTGAGAATGTGCAATATTCTAATCAGGATACTTCTTACTATGCGCCTTCAGGCGCTAAGTTGAAGAAGTCTAGGTCAGTACGGGCCCAACAAGCCCAGTCAAATATCCAAGCTACTGACCGTCAGCGGGCACCGTTAACTGTTATACGGGCTCCTGATGGAAAGTTGTACAGAACTACCCACGTCCAGTCCCCCAGGGCTAACGGACAGGGTGGGTCCTTAAAGTCTCCCTCCAATGATCGAGAGCAAGTACTTTTACTAGCCTCAGATCAGGGAAGCAAACATGACACCTACGCATATGTATGATCGGGATACCCGAGTCCACAAGTTCGATGCAAAGGTAGATCAGCCGGCTATCGACTTGCGTGAGGTGATTACTCACAAACGCAAGGCAACCTTGGCATGCGATGAGTCCCTATTAGGACATCGTTGCACCCAAGTCATCATCAACTACTGCTGCGACGAATCGCCAGCACCTGAAGATCGGTAGTCCGTTTTCTAACGACTGCAGCAGCCAGCACCTGTCTGCCAACGACTCGAGAAACAAGTGTAAATTACGGGAGACGAGGAGTTTCCTTTCGCCTTCTGTAATTCAACTCGAAAGGTTTCTCCCGGCAAGGGGGAAAAGAAGACAGGCTCTTCCAGCCCGGCAATCTCAACCAGCACTGCAAGGAAACTCTCATCTGGAGGGTTGCCACCGACAGCCACAGGGGGTGTCTATTTAGGCACTCGATCTAGAAAGAAGCTTCCAGTACATAGGGGTGCACCTTCGGCCTCCATGAGAGTAGATGAAGCTGGGGGTAGCAGTCCCCTCAATATATGTGACAACCCGGTGTACCAAGAGCATACACAGGGGGTGGAGATTCCCCTGAATTACGTAACAGACTTGGACTTCCCTGAGGGCGACCGCCCTCGCCAAGACGATGCGACTTCCTTCACAGGGGGTAGCACCCCTTCCGAGTCTGAGGAAGATGACATTCCGACATTCTCCGACGATTTCTCAGTACGAGAATACGACATAGAAAGCACCTCTGCTACGGTCCCTTCCACCTCTACCCATGTACGAACAGTCTTTATGGCCGCTGATGACCATGAAGCGCCTACTGACGGACAACGTCCAGAAGTACTTGAAGCCATGCTCTTGTCCTTGATCAAGTTAGTAGACGAAATCAAAGCTACCTTGCCAACTCAACCAGCAAAGACGCCCGGATAAACAAGCTCGGAACCCACAATCAACGCGGACTCCAATACGACCGCCCCTCCTTTGGGTGATGATCCTCTAGGAGCATCCGTTCCTTCAGCTACGGATGAAGCCAAGGAGGCAAGAAGGGAAGTCCAGGAGCTTCGAGCAATGTTCAATGCCCGAGACTCCTCCCGAGACCTCAGAATACAGCAGCCATATCCCGTTGTATGGAGAGATGTTCATTTTCCCCTATGGTACAAGCCATTTTATATCGATTTATATGACGGGAAGACCTCTGCTAGTCGGTACATGACTTACTTTGAGGTCACAACCGACCACTTGCCGTATAGTGACGCCATCCTCACACGATTGTTCATCGGAGCAGTGGAGGGGATCGCATTCGACTGGTACCGCAACCTTCCCGACAACAGCATCCATTCTTGTGACGGCTTCAAGCACATGTTCCTGGAGAGGTTCTACGAAGTGGGGCATGATGTGACAATGTCGTCTCTCATGGACGTCATCCAGGGAGAGAGGGAGCTAACAAGGAACTATATCGAGCGGTTCCGCCAAACTGTAATGAGATTGCCCCAAGGCAATCCAATATTCCAAGTCGGCGATCTCGTCTTGTCCGTTCGCCGACCAATGGTCATGACTCACAAGACCCCTGGCAAATTCTAGCCTAAATGGGAGGGTCCATACATTATCGAGACTGTGTTCTCCAATGGCGCATACCGGCTCGCAAAGCAGAATAGGGACTTGCTCATGATGCCCATAAACGACAAGTTCTTAAAAAAATACTATGTCTAAGAACATCCCCATACTGCCTAGAGAATCGAGTTATGTACATCAGGTACCTCTGAACTTACACTCTGTTCCCTACGAGGGGACTCACATTGCATCTCTCTGAGTGACAAGTCACGTATATTGATACCTCTGAACTTCCACTCTGATGTTTCAATTGTCATATATCACGTCCATATTACCTCTGATATAGACAATCTCCTAACTTAACATATGTACCCTATCTGGGATAAAAGATATGGTGTTAAGGCCATAAAACCTATCACGTCCATATTACTTTTGCTAGGTTTTGTCTCGAATCTATTACTCGCACCACCAGTGCGCAGAAGGGTAATAGGTCCACTAAAAATCATTTCTGATTATCGTGTGTCACGTCCATATTACCTCTGATCCTGATAATCTCTTAACTTAACACTTGTACCCAGTTCGGGATAAAGACATAGTGTTAAGACCACAAAATCCATCACGTCCATATTACCTCTGTTGGGTTTTGTCCCAAAATCTGTTACTCGTACCACCTGTGTACAGAAGAGTAATAGGTCCACCGAAAGTCCCCCTGCGGGATATCTCGTACAACCACCCCTACGTTGTTGTACACTCGATCCTAGAACATCCACGTCCTCCTTACCTCTGAGTTGTTCTATACATCCCTACAGAGTTCACTTCTACCATATCCATACTATCTCTGAGTAGAAAGGCTCTGCCATTTATTCGAACCTATCACATCTTTATTACTCCTGTTAGGTTTCGTTCCTAATCTATTACTCGCACCATCGGTGCACAATAAAAAGGAGTAGTAGGTCCATAAAATATCATTCAAATCTATTTGCTCTATTTCTAGATGCACAAATGGATAATAGGTCCACAAAAAGTCCCCCAGTGGGATATTCTCTATCAAAATGCTGTATTAGGCCCTCTAATACAAGCACCACAGATACCACAAGCAAAAAATGGAGTGAATGTATTCTATTTTTAGTTACATTCATAGGACTACACCTCCAGTGAAGGATTACACTAGTGTCCAAAAGAAGCAAAACACAAACTACAGCTAAATACAGACAGAAACACAAAGACAAATACGAATGTTTATTTTTCATATTCCCGAAAATAGAAATTACATGGCATACCACGGATCCTTATAGTCAAGGATCATAGTTGTGTTGAGGCATATACCATTCCCTCAGGCATTTTGCATACGAAAGATCTATTTGATTAAGGTCTTCGACGGGAGCAGGAGGGTCAGAACTCCCAGTGCTACTACCCTCAGACCTGGGTTCCTCCTTTACAGCAGCCTCAATCTTGGAAGTAATTCCCTCCTAGATGGATACCAGCTCTTCTTTTACCTCAATATTTGGTATCACCTCCTCCTTAACAAACGGTGACTCTTATTTGATGAAAGGGGGCAGCGTCTCCTCCTTCACAATGGTCTCATCCTTCGGCATAGATGCTGCAAAAATCAAAGAAAGAAGAAATTCATATAAAGACAAAGTGAATGGGCTCCTTCTTTCAGTTATGCGGCCTAGCCAGTTATGCGGCCTAGCCAAATAGTGCTCATGCAGCTCAGTCATGAGGCACTTATGCAGTTTATGCAGCTCAGTCATGAAGTGCTCATGTGGCTCAGTCATGAGGCACTTATGCGGCTCAGTCATGAAGTGCCCATGCGGCTCAGTCATGAGGCATTTAGGCACTTATACAGCTCAGTCATAAAGTGCTCATGCAGCCCAATCATGAGGCCGGCTCAGTCATGAAGTGCTCATGCGGCTCAGTCATGAGGCACTTATGTAGTTCAGTTAAGAAGTGCTCATGCAGCCCAGTCATGAGGTCGGCTCAGTCATGAAGTGCTCATGTGGCTCAGTTATGAGGCACTTATACGACTTAGTCATAAAGTGCTCATGCGGATCAGTCTTGGGGCACTTATGCGGTTCAGGTTCAGATGTGTAACATTTATGCGGCTCAGTCCATGCGGCCCTATCATACAGAACACATACGGTCCAAATGAGATAGGGCATGCATCAACTAGGCTTAAATCACATAGGTGATATATGATAGGACCGCGCGTAAAATATACGATATGGTCATTCAAAATTTTAGTCATCATCTTCCCACCGTCCTTACCCTTGATAGGGGGTTGCACGTCAGAATGAATGGAAGGAGAGTCCATCGCTCTCGACGGAGAGGCAAGTCCCTTCCCTTTGGCCGCAGCACTAGTCAACTTGGAAGCTTTTGGAGCCATGGCAAAATTGAGACAGAAAGATGAAGATGAAGGAGAAGAAGGTGAAAGCAAAAAATCTCTCTCCAAATGACCCCTATTTATAGAGTTTCTGAAGAGTGCCGCTTCGATTCTCAAGATCATTAAAGATAATGACGACGTTTGGAGATTTTATCCCTAGTAACCGTCGACTTTATCTCGAAGAGAGATTCCAAAGTACCACTTTGATTCTCGAGATCATTAAAGATAATGACGATGTTTGAGGATTTTATCCCTAGTAACCGTCGGCTTTATCTCGAAAAGAGAACCCAAATCTAAAACCAAATCAAAAAAATTGAATACAGCAGTGACAGTTGGCAGACTGGATGGAGTCTCTCTTTGGCTCAAGATCTCTCTACGGCTCAAAATTTCTCTGCGGCTTAAGATCTCTCTGTGGCTCAAAATTTCCTATGGCTCAAGATCTCCCTAGGGCTAAAGGTCTCTCCTGACTTGAAGACTCCCTGCGACTTGGCACATCTCCATGCTTCTTATTCAAAGTATTCCAAATTTGAAATTTGAAAACTTTGAAGGAGATCTTGTAAAAGCATGTAAAATATGGGATTCATGCGGATCACAACTGGCCGCATGAGTACTTTGGGCCAAACTGGTCCGCATAAAGGAGAGCCGCATGACAGATTCAGCACCCCATGTAGCCCGTCTGCAACCAGACTGATTCGAGCCGCAGAAGGAAGATATGCGGCCAAGTTGATTAGTCCTTCTGATAAAGTTGAAAAACTTTGTCAAAAATGACAGCCCTGACACTCTGACAAAAAAGATAAGACGTGATCAGACAAAATGTCATATCAGGTTCATGTGCCTAAACATAGTCATACGGCCAGAAGGATTGCTACCCGAGTCGCATGAACCTTATGCGGCTTAACCTATACGGCCCTAAAGTCTCTAAGCTTCATGCAGCCAAGGGAGACTGTAAACTAAGCCGCATGAGCTTTATACGATCCAAAATACAGAATCTACGCAGCTCAAAAATCCTTAAGCTAAGGGAGACTACGACCTAAACCGTATAAGTCTTATGTGGCCCAGCATGGCCGAAGACTGAAAGACTCATGCGGCTCAAAATGACTCCAGCAGATTAATCCTATCCTACGACAGGATACATGGCAGGTTGCCCAAGTCTCAACCACCCGGATTTGCTGCAACAAAATCCTAACAAATCGATAGCTGGCGGCCAAAGAGCGGGTCTTTACGTGCTGATTAGCCACGTGGTCATGGGTCATCTATGCGGCTCAAAACAAATATCACTATAAATAGCAGGGTGCTACACCCCTACAAGAGGGTGGCAACCTACGAAGGGCAATTTCTTCAAGAGCTGGAGACTGCGTCGGATAGTCCAAGGAGTAAGGCAGAGTTGATATACTTTCCTAAGCCTCCACCGTCACCCCTAGAATCAAAAACTAAATAATTATACTTAGATTGTTTCCTAGGATTTCTTTCTAGGTTTTTCTTTGTACAAGCAAGTTTACAATCAATTTCAGTATTTCTGTAATACCTGTCTTTGATATTTTAATGACAAACACTTCCAAGGCCATCCAACCCACCCTCAACCATGCCCAGATCCCCCTCCATCACCCCAAGGCAACCCATAGGCTAGCACAACCTCTGTAAGTCGAGAATAGCCCCACAAGTCATCAATACCTTGATATCTGAAAAACATAATAGGTATATCATCTTGTAAACGTGATTATGTGACTTCAAGTGTCACGACCCGATCCCAATATCCTGGGTCTAGTCGGATCATGCCCAGCCTGCACCGTTGTTGAGACGGCGGCAGTAAACTGTTCAGTAGCAGGTAACCATACAACAACACAACTATTTGTCACAACTCAACTTCGGAAATAAACTTTATTAAACTGAAATTAAATACAAAATGAAACTGTTCTGAAAGGAAATACAGATTTTGAAATAAACAAAATGCAGAAAAGGGAAAATCTATCTATCAGCCTCAGTTCCATCGTCCTCCTGCGGGGACTCTGGCAGCACAACTGGGTATAACTCAGGGTTGTACTAGCTGTTGTAACACAGCTCAGCATCCTCAACATCGCCTAAAAATATATCTCCAGTCAAGAGGAAGCAAAGTACAATTCATGCTAATTAAGCAGTTAAATAAGAAATAGAATCATGCAGTTCTAAACAGTTTTAAAACAGGTTTGTTACAGTATAAAACAGTAATTTGAACAGGTAATGACATATGACCGGCTTGGGTTTGTTACAGGAGGGATAATGGGTTTTGTTACAGTAGTGGTCATAATCATTACACTATTCCCCAGTCCCCAGTAGTTACAGTACAGTACTCTCGGTGAGAGTTTCGTATTTGAGTCGTAGTTTAGACATGCAGTAAAATGATTAAATAAATAACTGTAAAATAACATAAACTATACTTGCCTCAGGAAAATGACTGGAGAGGTGGACGACTCCGAGACGGGAAGTTTAGAGTTGTTCTCGAATTCCTACATTCGAGAGATAGACTTAGCTTTCAGGTTAACCAACTGAACTGTACTAGTTGCAATCTCTATTTGCGTCCTAATCCAATTTTAGTTATTTAATTAACCAAACACAGAAAACACGGTTATTAGTGCGTTAATTTAATACGAGGGAAAAATGATCATTTTATACTTTTGATTCGGGAAATCATCATCGATGCCAGATTATTAGGAAAACTTGGTAATTTTATATAAATATAAGTATAAAACTAATTCTCTTATTTTAGTGAGAAAACACGTGATTTTTAATTATTAATAAACTTGTCAACTTTAGGTGAGAAAACATTAATTAATTTTATACGAAAAATACCTTTTTAATCATTTTAATCGTTAAATACTACAAAACTCGCAAAACCAGAAAATGACAGGAAATCTAAGCTATTACAGTCACAGACCAGCCAGCTGGGCTTATGCCCATTACAATTTATTTACATAAATTGAAATAAGATAAACGGCCGTTAGTCCTAAACTGAAATAGAAATAAATAGAATTTAAACAGAAAATAAATAATAAAAATAAGGATAAATAGTAAGTCTCAGATAATGGTCCGATCCTCATTTTTGGCTAATTGTCTCAACGTCCGGGCGGGGCCGCTATCGTTTGCACTTAGCCGGGTCCATTGACCGGTACGGTCGTCACCCAAAAATAAATATCAAATAAATTCCGAAAATCATTTTAAATTTATTTTGAAAATAATTCAGGATTTACGGAAAAATCGGGCAGCATCTCCTCTGTTTTTGGTTAACCCAAAAACTGGGAAAATGGCGCCGATAATTCCTGCAAGTCCCAAACCAGGGAAAATCCCACATTATATATATAGAAAATATCCACAGCCAATCCACAGCATAATCGGGACGACCCGAAATAATTTCGGAAGTTCGATTCCAAATCCACAAGTCACAGAACGTTCCCGGAAATTTCCAGAAACTAAAACATACCAAAAACCATTCCCGAAATATTTCGGGAATCCAAAATAATCCATGGGACCTTTCCGAAAGTCCCGAAAAATTACGACTTCGCTAATACCGAATTCCCAAAGGGAACCGGGGACCATTTCATCATCGACAAATTAATAAAATAGCGGGACATGGGGTTATACCTCGGGTTGCTCGGCTATAGCTCTCAGATGAAAAAATAGAAAGAATAGAATAGTCCATAATCAGCGACGTTCCCGAAATCAGCACTGGAACCAACGTCGACGTCGAGGAAAACCGAGAAATCAGAAATCAGGGTACGACAGGGTGCTGGCCCAGACAGAACTGACCAGAGGCACTGTCGGGGAAGAACGGGCGCTGGCCAAGGAGATCGGCCAACGGGCACGGTCGGCAGCACTGTCGGGGAAGCGCTGGCACGAAGGGGCGCACCGTACGGGGGTGTGCTGTCGGCGGGAAGCGCCGGCGAGACAGCGGAAGGAGCGCACGGTCGTCGGAACAGCGCGGCCAGGGGCGCGCCGGCCGGGGCTAGCGTCGCCGGAGTTAGCGGTACGCGAGGGGCAGTGCGAGGGCGGTCCTGGACGGCGGGGACGCCGGCGCTCGGCCGCGAAGGGGGCGCGGGTCTCCGGTGGTCGGCCGAGCTCGGGGGAGAGGGCGCCGGCGGGGGTGACGGCCGAGGAGGGGCGTGGGTTCACTGGTGAATGGGGTAGGTGAGAGTTGTTCCAGAGAGAGAGAGAGAGAGAGATTGAGAGTATTGTTGAGAAGAGAGTGGAGTTTACTTATCTTCTGAGAATGAGATCGTGAGAGAGATGGGAAAAGAGGGGAGTTAATAAGGGGAATAATGAGAGTGAACGTTGGAAAACGTGTGTGGTGGAGAGAGAGTTTAGTGAGAAAGAATAGGGAGAGTGGAAGAAAAGGTTTTGGGGGTGCTGGTCCTACGGGACCAGCCAACTAATTTTTTTTTTTAATGATTAACCAAGTCAAACTCAGGATTTAAAAAGAATGGGATTGGGCTCAGGCCTGGGTCCGGAATCCAAAAGTCCCTGTTATTATTTTTGAAAACACTTTCACTCAAAAATATTTACTAATAATATTAATAATACCAATAATAATAATACTAAAACACTATTTAATAATTAATTACGAGAATATGGGTTTCACAATCTTCCCTCCTTAGAAAATTTTGTCCTCGAAATTAAAGGCAGGGTCAGGGTTTTAATCATGCAATCATGCCTGAAATCAGTTTGGACATCTTCCTTAACAGTCTTATGCCCAAGTTGGTTAACAATCCCGAAACTCATCTAATGCTATATAATCATCAATTTTATCCACTGTTTTAATTTACATTCTTCCCTCCTTTAGAAATAATACTCCATGATTAATAAATTCCCGATTCCATTCCTAAATTGCCAATCACCCTAAAAATTTTGTCTTCTATATTTTCAACCTTGAACACATCCCATATTCATGCAATATGCATTTCTTCCAACTTGCTAATATATTCAATTTAATTCTATGATTTGATACTCCTAGTCTTTAATTCTTCAATGTCAAGCCTTAATGCCCAATATCATATCTAAAATCCTACACCACGTTTCAATATTCTGATTTGTCACGATCCATAAAGTTTTATCATTTCTTTCTCCTAGATGATCATTACTGTGATTTTAGGCTATCATGTATATATCTTCATTTTTCCGGTTTGATCTCGAACCCTCTATGAAATCATGATTAAGCTCACATCCTTTATTTGACTAAACCTTCTCAAAAATAAATCTTATTACATCTTTCCAACCAATCTTTCCAAAAATTCGTCATCCTCAATTATTTACATTTTAAGTCCAATCTTTCTTGTTTCGATTATCCTTTATAGTTAATTCACCATGCACCTTCCTATAGTGCATCTCTATACCTAACATTGACAACCTTTAACCTTCTATGTCAAATTATTCACAAGCTTTCCTCGATACTAATCACCATTGTACATTTTAACTCATATATATCCTATATATCATGCACTCTAAAAATCCAAGTTATAAAATGTTCTAGGTTCACTTCATAAGACAAAATCAGATTCGAGGCATGATTGCTAAATATAAAGATAAAAAAAACGTAGACATATCTAGAAAATTTAAAATATTTTGTTGATCAAAAATCATAAGTAAACATCGGGGTATGATTTAAATAATCATGACGAGTTTAAAGTTTTAAATATGAAATCAAATAAAAACAGAAAGGTCAAAAAGAATAAGACATCAATAATTTATTTGAGGAACAAAAGATAATATAATTTCCGAAATGAGAGACAACTTTCAATTCAAAATGGGATGGGGTATAAGGGATTGGGACTCAGGAAAGAAGTCAACAATTTGTAGGATAGAGACAATGATTTGAATATCTGTGATGGGAACATAATCAGATAAAATATTTCTGAATATAGAGGCAGTTGCTAGGAATACAAATCCTTTAATCGGATCAATAGTCAGAATAATTGATGGTGCAAAAGACAACCATGGTACGAATATAGTCTGAATAATATTCGGAAACCAAATATATTTGAAGTTACTTTGTCTCAAATTCATGCCTCGCCAGTGTGCACCAGACTGCAATAAATTTTTGACTCCATAACTTGAATAATTTAGTTTTACCGAGTAGTCTTCCAACTTTATCCATTTCATGGCTAAGCAAACATAGAACAAAGTTTCAATAGTATTTGGAAACCTAACGATTACCGGTCATTATTTCAACTTAAAATTTATGCCTCGCCAGTGCACAACTAGCTGCAGTAAACTTGTAGTTTTCCCTAATTCAGGTAAATGACTATCACATAAATGTGCAGAGTCATGTTAGGTTGCTAAATATTTTCTCAGCTTTGTCCGTGTGAATTTCAGAGGAAATCCAAAAATTCAAACGAGTTTAAGGTTCTAAACAGGATAGAAATGTAGATGACTGTTCTTCCGAGATCAAGGGATTTATCAAAATATGTGTTTGAGATTCAAGAGACTGGAGCAAAAATCAAGAGGAGCATCTGTCCCCCGATTTTCTTTTCCGAAGATGAAATGATCAACCTTGATTTGAATAATTGAGTCAAACACTAGATAAGATAGTAGAATCACCACTTCGGATTAAGTAAGAAAAACCAATGATAATATTCCCGACAAATCACTCAGGAAATACAAATAAATTATTAGAAGAATAATTTTATAACTAAGGAAAGTTGAAAATTTGAAAGAAGGTAAGTCCCACTGATTCAAGGAAATCAAATTTGAAATTGTCTAGTAACGCCAAGAAATTTAAATAGCTTTGGGACAGCTCAAAATTTCCATGACTAAAGGAAATTCAATAATATACTGGATTCAAAATGTGATCAATTTTCTGACCGTTCCTGCTTTATGATCATAGAAGCTTCCTAGGCCTTGATTTGATCAAGAATTTGCATAGAGAGAGTAGGGTTTTAAGATGAGTGGAGGAAGTCACATATGAAAATATTCTCGGTTTTTGGAAAAACATAGGAGGGAACAATATTGAAATTGAACATAATTCCTTCAGGAGGATCATGAACTAACTAAGCTGAACCAATTCTTTTGGTAATAGATGACCCTTGAGGCTTTATGGTTCCCAAAGAATTTGGTTCGGGATTAGTTCAGAGAAGGTCAATTGAAATGAGGTCAAGGCAAATGATCAGATATGCTAGTCGTAGAAATACTTGGGGTAGACAAGTGTTAGTTAGATTTGCTAAGGGAAATTGAAGCTCTAAATAGCGAACGAATCTGGATTCCGAATAAAAATAGAGAAGTAAGGTTTGATCAACAAATTGAGGAGGTGAAAATAGGTTTGCTGAAGAAGAAGATTGAAGAGTTCCAATATTAGTCCATTAATAGCGAAAAATAAAGATCCTAAGGGATGCTAGAATCTGATAAAAATATAGGAAGAAAACAATCTCGAAAACCAGGGGACACTAAAAGATACCAAAAATCTAGAAAATAAAACATGTAATAACATATACCATTATACAGGCGGCCTCAACTGGTTAGGCTAGCGTAAACGGGTCGGGATGCCAGTGCAGCATGAGGACGGTTTGTCAGCTGCAAGGGAGGTGGGTCCCGGCGTGCTTGAGAAGGGGTGTGATCAGTTGATGACACCTCATCTTCAGCAGGGCCGGATCTAGTAGTCTTTCCTTTGGCCATGATCTGGAAGGTTTAGGGTACATACATAAGCAAGGTATCCTACCAGTCTATAATCAAACAAAAATATTTATTTATATAATTCGGTCCTATGTCGTGACAAATCAATATTCTAGTGTTCTAATTGTTTCTAGGTATATTTTTCTAAGTTGTTGTAGGACCTGCATGGGCCACCACTAAAAATATGTCACGACCCGATCCCAATATCCTGGGTCTAGTCGGATCATGCCCAGCCTGCACTGTTGTTGAGACGGCGGCAGTAAGCTGTTCAGTAGCAGGTAACCATACAACAACACAACTATTTGTCACAACTCAACTTCGGAAATAAACTTTATTAAACTGAAATTAAATACAAAATGAAACTGTTCTGAAAGGAAATACAGATTTTGAAATAAACAAAATGCAGAAAAGGGAAAATCTATCAATCAGCCTCAGTTCCATCGTCCTCCTGCGGGGACTCTGGCAGCACAACTGGGTACAACTCAGGGTCGTAATAGCTGTTGTAACACAGCTCAGCATCCTCAACATCGCCTAAAAATATATCTCCAGTCAGGAGGGAGCAAAGTACAATTCATGCTAATTAAGCAGTTAAATAAGAAATAGAATCATGCAGTTCTAAACAGTTTTAAAACAGGTTTGTTACAGTATAAAACAGTGATTTGAACAGGTAATGACATATGACCGGCTTGGGTTTGTTACAGGAGGGATAATGGGTTTTGTTACAGTAGTGGTCATAATCATTATACTATTCCTCAGTCCCCAGTAGTTACAGTACAGTACTCTCGGTGAGAGTTTCGTGTTTGAGTCGTGGTTTAGACATGCAGTAAAACGATTAAATAAATAACTGTAAACTAACATAAACTATACTTGCCTCAGGAAAATGACTGGAGAGGTGGACGACTTCGAGACGGAAAGTTTAGAGTTGTCCTCGAATTCCTACATTCGAGAGATAGACTTAGCTTTCAGGCTAACCAACTTAACTGTACTAGTTGCAATCTCTATTTGCGTCATAGTCCAATTTTAGTTATTTAATTAACCAAACACAGAAAACACGGTTATTAGTGCGTTAATTTAATACGAGGGAAAAATGATCATTTTATACTTTTGATTCGAGAAATCATCGTCGATGCCAGATTATTAGGAAAACTTGGTAATTTTATATAAATATAAATATAAAACTAATTCTCTTATTTTAGTGAGAAAACACGTGATTTTTAATTATTAATAAACTTGTCAACTTTAGGTGAGAAAACATTAATTAATTTTATACGAAAAATACCTTTTTAATCATTTTAATCGTTAAATACTACAAAACTCGCAAAACCAGAAAATGACAGAAAATCTAAGCTATTACAGTCACAGACCAGCCAGCTGGGCTTATGCCCATTACAATTTATTTACATAAATTGAAATAAGATAAACTGCCGTTAGTCCTAAACTGAAATAGAAATAAATAGAATTTAAACAGAAAATAAATAATAAAAATAAGGATAAATAGTAAGTCTCAGATAATGGTCTGATCCTCATTTTTGGCTAATTGTCTCAACGTCCGGGCGGGGCCGGTATCGTTTGCACTTAGCCGGGTCCATTGACCGGTACGGTCGTCACCCAAAAATAAATATCAAATAAATTCCGAAAATTATTTTAAATTCATTTTGAAAATAATTCAGGATTTACGGAAAAATCGGGCAGCATCTCCTCTGTTTTTGGTCAACCCAAAAACTAGGAAAATGGCGCCGATAATTCCTGCAAGTCCCAAACCAAGGAAAAACCCACATTATATATATAGAAAATATCCACAGCCAATCCACAGCATAATCGGGACGACCCGAAATAATTTCGGAAGTCCGATTCCAAATCCACAAGTCACAGAACGTTCCCGAAATTTTCCAGAAACTAAAACATACCAAAAACCATTCCCGAAATATTTCGAGAATCCAAAATAATCCACGGGACCTTTCCGAAAGTCCCGGAAAATTACGACGTCGCTAATACCGAATTCCCAAAGGGAACCGGGGACTATTTCATCATCGACAAATTAATAAAATAGCGGGACAGGGGGTTATACCTCGGGTTGCTCGGCTAGAGCTCTCAGATAAAAAAATATAAAGAATAGAATAGTCCAGAATCAGTGACGTTCTCGAAATCAGCGCTGGAACCATCGTCGACGTCGAAGAAAACCGAGAAATCATAAATCAGGGCACGACAGGGTGCTGGCCCAGACAGAACAGACCAGAGGCACTGTCGGGGAAGAACGGGTGCTGGCAAAGGAGATCGGCCAACGGGCACGGTCGACAGCGCTGTCGGGGAAGCGCTGGCGCGAAGGGGCGCGCCGGACGGGGGCGTGCTGTCGGCGGGAAGCGCTGGCGAGACAGCGGAAGGGGCGCGCGGTCGCCGGAACAGCGCGGCCAGGGGCGCGCCGGTCGGGGCTAGGGTCGCCGGAGTTGGCGGTGCGCGAGGGGCAGCGCGGGGGCGGTCCTGGACGGCGGAGACACCGGCGCTCGGCCGCGAAGGGGGCACGGGTCTCCGGTGGTCGCCCGAGCTCGGGGGAGAGGGCGCCGGCGGGGGTGACGGCCGAGGAGGGGCGTGGGTTCACTGGTGAATGGGGTAGGTGGGAGTTGTTCCAGAGAGAGAGAGAGAGAGAGAGAGAGAGAGAGATTGAGAGTATTGTTGAGAAGAGAGTGGAGTTTACTTGTCTTCTGAGAATGAGATTGTGAGAGAGATGGGAAAAGAGGGGAGTTAATAAGGGGAATAATGAGAGTGAACGTTGGAAAACGTGTGTGGTGGAGAGAGAGTTTAGTGAGAAAGAATAGGGAGAGTGGGAGAAAAGGTTTTGAGGGTGCTGGTCCTACGGGACCAGCCAACTAAATTTTTTTTTTAATGATTAACCAAGTCAAACTCAGGATTTAAAAAGAATGGGATTGGGCTCAGGCCTGGGTCCGGAATCCAAAAGTCCCTGTTATTATTTTTGAAAACACTTTCACTCAAAAATATTTACTAATAATATTAATAATACCAATAATAATACTAAAACACTATTTAATAATTAATTACGAGAATATGGGTTTCACATCAAGAGATCAAAACTTCACGAAACCAAAAACATTCGATTCTTATATGTGTCTACTACCTTCCCACAAATTCATTTCTAAATTCTTTTTAGATTATTCGGGGCACATGTTTTGCCAAACACTACAAGAAAATTGATTTTTACCAACATTTTATAAACGTCAGGAAAAAGGTCAAAAAAATTGCTATAGGAATTTTCGACATTTTTTTAACATTTTCGGCAAACGTCGTCGTTGCCGCAGTTGGGAATTTACGATGTTTTAGATAAACGTCGATATACGTAAAGACGACGTTTGCAACAACGTTTAATAAACTTCAAAAATTGTGCAATAATGGGTAATGAATTTTCGACGTTTTAATAGAAACGTCAGAAACTAAACTTCTTTCCCAACCTTTTGCAAAAACGTTGCGATTTGCTTTTCCAACATTTTTCCAATAATTTTCCAATGTTTTAACATAAACATCGGTATAGGTAAAAGCCATTTAAAAAAATATATAATTTGAATTGCTATGCACTTGTATTCAACCGGCTTCCTATTAAGTAATTAAACCATACTCCAATTAACATTATACGTTCAACAGTATATAATTTACAAAACAAACTTTAATTGATCAAAATACAATATTTTATTGAAACCGAGTTTAACATAATAAAACAAGTTAAAATTGATATCAGTGAGCTCTTCCTTAAAATACAAGTACTTGGATATAGTCAACTCTTCCACAACTCTTCCACAGCCATTAACTCGAAAATACTTCCATTTGAGAGCTCTTCCCAAGACCAAGTTAGAATTGATATCAGTGACGTCCCATCTGAGAGCTCTTCCATGAAATACAGGTACTTGGATATAGTCAGCTCTTCCGCCATTCACTCGAAGATACTTCCATTTGAGAACTCTTTCCAAGACAAGCATGTTTTAAAGAGCCTAGAGAATCATGCCAAATAACCAATCAGATTCATACGAGTGAAACTAGTTTTCTTATGTTTGAAGGAAGAATGACAATCCAAATCCAAACCGTACTTTATCTTTAAATTGCTAACCCATTACGCCTAAGAGTGAAAGAATGATAATCCAAAAATAATATAACTCCAAACCGTACTTTATCTTTAAATTGCTATAAAAATATATTATGTGAATAAGCGGTCAAAAGTTTTAGTAACTAGCAATCCTTTATCTTTACATAACTACAAAATCATGGGAAAACTAGCTATACAAATATTACATAACTAAAGAGTACATCATGGGAAAACTAGCTATGCATATATGAGGCCACTAGGCTAAGTTAATAACTTAAGATGCATCATAATTCTGGAGGAGGAAGAATACGTATAGCATAATACCAAAATTCTGCAACTTCTCACCTGACCTAACTTAATATATGTTGCACCCAACTGCTCGAATAACTTCCGCAGATAAAGAGGATAAAGTAATCTAAGCTAGAGACTGGGTGGCAGTGCTCACGTATTATTCATTGTATGCAAAATTTAAAGGAAACCTTTGCTGCTGCAAAAAATACACGCACTGATATATGTATGAGAAGTTCAAACGAACAAAACAAAGCAAAATAAAAAGATGTTCAGAAGTCCACATTAAAAGATAAAACAGACACTGGACACAAAACAAGGAATAAAAAAAATGCTTGAACAGCAAATGGGATCAGCACTTGTGGTAGGCATCTCAAAGTAGTCAAACAAGCTAACTTGTGAGCTAACAACTTCAATAAAGCTTGAGTAACTAATGAATAATGTTCAACCTTTACTTAATGTGCAGAGCTTGAGCAAAAATGTTGCAATGTGCCTTAAACATTAAAAAAAACTAGCTTGAAAAAGGCATGTACATTCATGTTTCGCTGGAATAAACTTGCTTATGACTGTGTAGGACTTATTTTAAGGAGAATAAATATGTTGCTTGCATCTCCATCATCACGATGACATAAAAATGATTCCACAGTATCATCTAAGGAACCAACATCACCAAAATGCTCCAAGTCACCCCGTAACTTAAAGGATACAAGTTGTATTGATTAAGCTACCTTGCCCTGAACTGACCTCCTGCCATGTTGCATATGACTACGTAAATGACCTTATAGTAAAAAAAATAGGTACAAGGATATACCATCTGATTTGAAGAAGCACCCAGCCCAATTGTTCCATCTATACCATACATCAGTAAACGTTTTGGCATACTATTAGCATGTTGAATATTTTTGGCCATTGCCACTCCATCTCCAGTTGTATGAGTGGATGGAGTCGATGGAGGAAAATTAAAATACCCTATGGTGCTTCCTGTAACAGTACTAGGAGAGAAATATGCAGGGGTGAATTTTTATTATATTGTTTACTACTAACAAGAGGCCGATGACATGAGTTCCAAAGATGGACTATTGTGATGTATTTTAATTTCAATAACACTCTGCTTTAATATTTTACTTTCCCCACTTTTATATTACTTTGAGTAGAGAAGAGGAGTCCTGTATAAGAAACTTAAAAAAATGATATCCAATATCTGACATAGAATGTAATGTGCAGTAACAATGTCATTAAAAAGCAAAAATACCTCAATCGTCAAAGTTTTTAGCAAATCATATGAATGCACACGTACATTCATAACTTCCACCTGAAAATTCATTTCAATGTCAATTATATAGTGCAAACTTGAGTAAAAAAATACAAATGGAAATTTTCACCAAACAACAGAGAATATATTGACTATGCCTGCAATTTGCAACTCCTTTTAGACTCGTTTTCTTGCAATTTTTTGTAGACTATAGGTGGGTAGCATATGATTTCTTCGTTTGCTACTTTTTCTTTATGCTACAAAAACCATCAGAAAATGATTATGTCATCTTAAAAAAACCAGAAAGTATTTATTGAGAGTGTAGAATAGAATCAAATGCTTCTAACAGGCAAATATGATAAATCTGCTCCTGACCCAGAGCATAGGAACATCCTTAGCATCATAATGCTCCGCCCTTTTATATTTGAAGTATTAGGAATAAAACCACTGTACCCTTGCATAACTTAATATATAACAAGATCGATAATCAACTTGTCATGTCAAGGTTAAATGCAAAAAAGTTACTCCACTAATGAGTTGTAATTCATGCCAACATTGTGTATCCACGTACAGGAGTGGAGGTACATGAGTCCTCACTGGACCATGTGAAAGCACAGGCCAAATTACAACTAACTTAATGTAGCATGCTTATGATATAGTTAAAAGTGGATTGAATTAGTAGTTGGATCTTCTCAGCTTTACTATTGTGCATAAAGCTAACTATTGAATGATATTTACTACTAAATTAGAATGTCAGACCATAGAGAAGGAGTGTATCAACAAGAGTAACATGAAGTATCAGAACTGCTAAAAAAACCTAACCCAAAATTTTTAATACACATGAGGGTGTGTCATAAGAGAGTACATCAAATAAAAGGGAGAACAACATTTACGTACCTCTCAATAATATAAGCAAAAATACTTTTGAGAGTTGGTTCTAAGGGAAAGGAATATGTGTTTCTTATTTGGACTCCATTCTTTACCGTATTGGAAGGAACGACTACCAAAGAGGCTAAACAAAAACACTGGAACAAAAGTAAAGCTAGTTAGCATGAATCATGCTTTTGTTTACCATCATAGTTCATAATTAGTTCCTAACAAGCAATACAAAGTTGAGACAGTTGATATGCAGAAAAGCTGTAACTGATAGCTAGTCAAAGATTTTCATACATTCAGTAGGGAAGAATAGTTTGGCTACACACAACATAACTAGTAATCTATCTTTAAGCGACACCGACTAAGCATTCTTGCAGGTCAAGATAAACTTGATCACCTTTCTATAATGTGCAATAGTAACATCTAAGATATGGCAGTATTAGCAACTAACTTAAGAACTCTTGAAGAAATCCCCACAAACTACACAATCTAGATTTTTAACACCCATGAGACTAAGTGATCATGTTTCAGAAGAAATTTATGACAATTTTTCGACCTTGTTTTCATCATATCAACACAAAAAGTTAAAGCAAAAAAATGCTGCACTTAGTTTAAAGTATTGTATATGTGAAAAAGGTACCAACCTCAAGAAATTAGATGCAATCATCAGGAGATGAATTACTTCTAATAATCAAAATCTGGTCATTAGAACAACATAGTATCCTTTAGTTGGGTTGGGCTTTGTACCTAGTACAGTAGGATTTGACCTGGAAATTGATGCACAATAACTTATCCATCTCTTAAATTCCAAAAATAAGAAATAAAAGATAGTGAAATGGAGGCAACCATAAAATCTCACCATTTGCCAGTTTAACTTATCAAAAACCTTGACGTTGATTGATGACTTAGATTCATCATTAGATCCTCCTACAACATAGTGAACGTAGAAGTTAATCCCATTAGAACATCAAGTTTTCTACCAATTCATGGAGTAGAAGAAGAAATTTTATACCAATCATGCACTCACAATCTTATCATTGATGGCTATAAAGGAGCTATAGCCTTGTGATTCTGGATGATACCCAAGAACTGAATTCTTATCCGTGTTATTGAAAAACTTTAGGACTTCTTCCCTAAAAATCAACAATATATCGTTAAGTGTCTACTTGTAAAGATACAACAATCATGTTTCCAACAAAATCTAACTCACCATTAAACAGAAGTTCTGTGTGCCTAATCAACCTATTGTCCAGAAAAGAATTACAGACAAAATGCACTTAAAATTGGACCAGTAATCTATAGTCTAATAAATACAAAGGATTGTTACAGATTAAATATCAACATATAAATAATTTACACATCAATCGAAAGCAAGATCCAATGAAAACTACAAGCCAAGATTGAGAAATTTTCTTCCATGTATCATAAACATGCATAATAATAAAAAACAAATAATAACAGACAATGTAAACTACAAACCAAGATGAGATCTTTTCCAATTTCATTTAATACCCATGTCATAAACAAGCAAAATAATCAATAATAACCAAAAACCAAGTTGCCAAACCACTCCACCACCACCCCTACCCGAAGTAGTAATAATAAAATAACAGAGATGACAAACAATGTAAGATACTAACCAAGATGAGATCTTTTCTGATTTTATGTTTTAACAAACACACATGTCATAAACCATAATAATAATTCATATTACACGGACACATGACAGGGCAAGGACATGGCCCACACGGTGACAAGGATAAGATACATATTTTAGTGTCTCTAACAATAAACTAAAATACTTATTGTCGACAGAGAACAAATCAATTTTACCAAAATGTACTCAGTCCAATAGTTTTTAAGTATAACAACTATAAAATTAAGTAAGCATTCATGCTAAAAAAAATACATTACAATATATTATTGGTAGTTACCGAGTCTACGGTGTCGCAGTCGTTTGTGTCCAACCATTGATGCTTGAAGAAATAACCTCCACACCATGAGGAGCCTGATTACAAAAATAAAACTCCAAAAAGAAGCAACACACGAGATCAATTAAACTTTGAAAGTACTTGCATACAAATGTCAAACAAAGTCAGCTACTTGGTACAAGTACTAGTGTACTTTTATACTTTAAGTTGCAGTTGAAATACTACATTAAGCATGAGCAGGAAAGCCAATTTTCAAGTTCAAGATTCATAGTAATACAAAAATGGTCGAGAACAATATAAGCGTTAACAGTAGTAGCATATATGCATTCCTTAGGAAGTCATTGTCGGATAATATAGTCATCAATGTAATTTTCAAAATGGATTAATGAAGAGGAAACAACATCAAAATGCAATATAACTCTCCATAGTATCACCAACTCCTAAGCTCAAAATCCCAACAAAAGGAGCAAGTGGCAGATCATTGGACCCAGATGACACCCAAATTGGAAGCGCACAACCTAATAGGAGGGGAAAGGACTGAAACATGCAATGGTGTCATAAACAACAGAAAGTATCCACAAGTGATATTAACCATAAACATTAAGTAACAGTTTCAAAAATATATTTGAATCATGCCGGACAGTAAGAATTTCTGAGTCACGTTATCAGTGAAAGCAATCATGAATTTATGTATCATACCCCCAAAAGGCCAAATCTTCCATATATGCAAAAAGAGTTTTTATCAAAGGAAGTTGACAATAATTTTTACTATAAAGTATTCAACTACATATTATTCTCTCATACTGTTACGTATTAGAATATATATAGGTTTATAAAGATCATAATATCTAAATTGAACTAGGAAAAGGGAATATCTCAAAATATAATAATATATGAAAATTCATGTTATTACAAAAAACTGTAAAGATAGCATTGTCTCACAATCATTGTCCCTTTTTTCCTTTATTTTAAGTCAATTTGATTTGGAGAATGTGTACCTAAGGATTCCTTTTACTATATTGTCTATAAACACAACCCATATTCAGATTCGACTTGTGTGTTTCAGCATTCTAATCTGTAAAATCATAGTAGTTTAACCTTAAAAGTTCATATCATACTCAGTATTTGAGTACCAACGCAAATATTAGATCTCAATCACACAGTTTTAATAATATTCAAGATAGAGACAATCCTCTATTGCCATTTTCCTCGTGCCAACGTTCAAAAAATGAAAGTTTGGTGTATCATTAGTGGAAACGGTTTAAGACCTTCTAGAATAAAAAAACTTATAACAAAAATAATGGACAATAAGTGATGTAATTCAGTAAAAGTCAGTTTATACTTACATATAAAGCATTCTATTCTTCAATCCATTAAAATTTGTAGGTGATGTTTTTATTCACGTCAATCGATGAGGTTCGGAGCAACCGGCTATGGTTCGAAACCTCGAAAGGAATTTGAATTAGAGGGGTTTGAAGTAGCCGGTTAGGGTTTGGGTCATAGAATTCATGAATATGTGTGGGTTCGGCGCAGCCGGCTAAGATTTTTTTTAATAGAAGTAGAGAGGAGGAGATCCAGGCCGGTGGTTAGGGTTTTCTCAATATTAAAGGAGGAGATGATATGGATCTTGTGGGAGATTTCTAGAGCTGGTGGGAAGTGGGAGACAAAATATTAGGGGAACGAAATTAGGAGAGGGAATTTACAACTGTTTTCTTTTCTTTTCTTTTCTTTGCCTTGTACATATAAACCGACGTTTTCTTCTCCCATTTTCTAAGTCAAAATAAACATTGAAAATAAACAATATTTTCTCCTTTCATTTTTTAAACCAAAATATACTAACATTTATACAAATCAGTTGTACATTTTCAACATTTACATAAAAAATGCCAGCTAATTCCTTGACGTTTATTGCAGAACGTCGGCGTATCATGTCTACGCCGACATTACCATAAACGTCAGAAGATAAACGTCAAAAATTCACAACCTTTAAGAGAAAACGTTGATATTTTATAACATTTATTGCATAACGTCGGTATATCATATCTAAGCCGACATTAACATAAACGTCGAAAAAATAAATGTCAAAAAAACTATATTTTCTTGTAGTGAAAGTGTGTCCAGAATAGACATTGTTTGGTATATATGGGTTTTGATCTAATTAAACTGATTTTTTGTATCAAAATCATATATAAAAATGACCGTTATTCGATTATCTTCAACTTCCTTCAATTACTTTTTCATATTTTTACTATTCTAATACTTGAATTATTACAACTTTGAAGAACAAATTATGCCGTAAAATCAAACATAGAAATTTCCATCTTGTGAGCCCCAAATTATTTTGTTTGTATCCATAGCTAAATATTATTGGTCCTCAACATATGATCATGATTATTGATAATTTAAATATTTATTTATTGCTTATTTCAGAATTGTAGATGTATTTTATCTATGGTCCACATGGTTTCCAACAACATTGATTTCAATGTTAGGGCTAGAATGACCATGGGATATTTCGAAAGTAATTTTTATGCAAAAATAATAATACAATATATATTTCCAGAATAATAAAGATTTATTTTAGAAATAATACTGAATATTTTATATATATATTTGGTGGAATTTTGTTATTCCTAGAAGAATAATATGACTAGTTATGTAATTGTGACTAATATATAGTTTAGATTGTAGGAACAATGGCACCTCTAGAGGGGGATGAATAAAGTGCAGCGGAGAATATTTAGCAATTAAAAATTTAACTCTAAGCAAGTGAAGCAATATATATATAAAACAATTGCAAGTAAGTCAGTAAACTCAGGGCAAGAAAATAATACGCAAAGACAGCAGGTTTATACTGGTTTTCCTCTGTGAGGACTAGTCCAGTCTCGAGTACTCAACCCGATGTTTGAATCTACTATTTGAAATAGAGATTACACCACGTGTTTTGCTCCGAAGAACACGCCAACTTCACCACCGTCGTATTTTTATCCGAAGCCCACGAACAAACTTCAACACCTTTCTGAGGAAAGCTTTTACACGCCAAGCTTGTACAACTCGAAACTCCTACTCGGAAACCACCGGCACTTAGAAGAATAGAGTTGACTTGGAGATTTGAAGATTTGAAGATTAAAGCTTTGGGAATGGAATAGAAAGTTTAGGAATAGATAGAGAAGATGAAGATTGAATCTGTGTTTAGAAATAGAATTTCTTCTCTATTTACAGGTTTTTCTAGGACAGAGTTCGGGCAGAACTCAGTACCCTAACGTTCAAAAAGTCAAACGTTGGAGATCCTCAAGTATAGGTAAAGCTTCTAACCAGGAGTGAATTCTGCTGACCGAGTTCGGGCAGAACTCTGGCCGAGTTCAATTAGCCTAATTTCATGGCTGTTTTGGTTTTTGGATCTGGTTTGGTTTAGGATCAAATCATGAATGAGTTTGGTTTAGGATAGACTTCTAACTGCCAGTGACCCCGATTCACAAATAGTCTAGACTCAATAAATAAAAAAATACAGAATAAATAATAAAAGCTTAGAGACGACGAAATCTGCATTCTTCGTTTCTTTTCATATCGAGATTGAAGATTTAAGATACTTATCGAAATCGGTTTGACTATGGCTAAATGTGCCAACAATCTCCCCCATTTTGATAATGTGACAAAACTACGATTGATACTTAAGAAAAAGTTCAGCTTGAAGTGGAAGTAGACTTGATGAGTACGGAAGGTATGGTAGTAGCTTTTGTCTGTCAAAAAATGGTATAGTACAATGCTCAATGCTCCCCCATAGTGTACGGTCAAGTCTTATTACTCCTCCGTAATAAAACATTCTACTGAATCTGTATTTGTAGAGTCTAAACCAAAATTCTTTCAAACCAAATTAGTAATACAGTAAATAATCATCAGAAATCGTAAGTTGTATCCAAGATGAATCAAATCTAAATGAATCTCATCTAAATCAATCTTACTGAATTTTATTAATCTTAATCAATCTTACTCCCCCGTTTTGTTATAATAGCAAAATGGTATAACAATATTAAACCACAAAGCATAATAGAAGACATGTATGGAATAATGGAAATACTAGCATAAACTGAAAAACGTTTTGTATACATCACACAGAAAAAGTAAACTGAAAAAGTCATAACTGATAATGCTTGAAAGAAGCATTTATCACTGATACATGCCAACTAAAATAAAGTCAAAACATAACAAAGTCACTGAACTATCACGAGGAATAACAAATCCTCAACTATTATCCTCATCATCATCATCATCAGCTGCAGCACCAGCAGTACTAGAAGGATCGGTCTCAGCAGATCGGCTGGGGTTATATCGAGCAGCCACAGGGTCAAAGTAACGTTGTACCTCACGATCATCAATGCGATAGCCAAGCCGGGTCGGATCATGAACCATAGAAATGGGGCCTCTAGGGTTGTGAGCAAGGTTATACAAAAAATTATGAACCGTGTTCGAGATAGCCTAAAGCTAAAAGGTAGTACAAAAATCCATAGCAGGAACTGATCCAGCATGAGAGTCTGAAGGGACTCAAGAGTAACACCGGCAGGAGGATGAGTAGCCTGAGAATCAGTAGAAGTAGAAGTGACTACAGGAGGTGGAATCTGTGTAGGCTGAGCTGGGCGACGATACTCATGAAGATAGGCAGGAGCAGCATCCTCAGCACAGTCCTCAAGACTGACCTCAAAATATAGAAAGATGATAGGAAGGTACATCGTGTATAGAAGACGTCACAAGGAAGTCTTGCAACAACGATCCATAGCGGAGATGATGGTCCTGGGAAGACTAAAAGAAACATGAAAGTGAAGATGATAAATCGCTGAGAGTTCCAGGTAGGAAATCTCATCCGTGGCAGTGTTCTTCGGAAGGATAGTGGAGAACACCATGTGATGGAGATCATAGAAGTAGTTGTTCATATGTCTAGGACGAAGAGTGCCATGGGGTCGAGGATTCGGTTCATAGAGCGAATCACGGAAGAAATCAAAAGTTGTCCCCTCGGAAAACTCAACATAGGTGATTTCGACAAGTGCCTCCCCGTCATTGGATATGTAGAAAATGATTGCTAAATCATCAGCATCAAATCGATGTCGACTCCACCAACTTTTGATTTCACCGTGATCTTTGTGATCGAGAAATTATAATAGAACAAGCGAATGGCGTTGGTATAAACGAAAAAAGTGGATTGAACTAACTCTAGCAAATGATGGTATATGAATACACTAGAGTGATCAGGAAATAACATGAAGTTGATAGGAGCGCCCGGACAGATTTTTCTTTTATGAAAGTCCGTGAACCAAGAGTCCGAAGCTTCTTGGGACATAAAAATAAATTTATCAAAGAAATCTCCATCGGGACTGGATGGAGTGTAAAGAGAAAAGGAGGTCGCCTCATGAGGAGTCGAGGACAAACCTTCATCAACGTTTCTCTTCTTTTGAGAAAAAATAGATTGTTTGGGAGCCATATGAAAATTGAACGGAAAGAAAAGAAAGAGAGAGATACTGAAATTAATGGTAGACAGTAGAAGAGAACCCCGAGAGAGCTCTGAATCAGAAGTTTGAAGGCTTGAAGAGCTTAAATAAAGGAGAACTTGGAGGTTAGGGTTAAGGTTTCGGTATGGTTTTGGAGGTGCTGTGAGGAAGAGGATGATATAAAAAGGGTTAAATAGAATGGGGGCTCGGCTGTCCAGCTTCTGTTTGAAATCCCCCAGACCGAGTTCGGTCTGAGTTCGGCCAGAACTCTGACTGAGTTTGGTCGCTAGGGTTTCAAGGTAGTTGTTGAAAATAGTGTGATAGTTTTTAACATAAATACGAAAATGAATTAGAATTAATTGTGTTGAAGAAAATAATTTAATCTTTATTAATTAATTTCCCATATATTGTCGTAAATACTTCGGGTTAGCTGCAGGGGTCGGATCCCAGCTTGGTGTAGTCTGAAGACTAGTACACCATGTCGCTTTAGGTTATTTACACCTGTATGACAGAAGGGCCCTTTCGGCTTATAACCAAAATAAATTTAGTAAATTTATGTTCATTAAATAATTATATTATATTATATTATATTACCTCAACATCCAGAATTCCTGATTCTCTTCGTATAAAATTAAAACGATCTTCAGCCAAAGGCTTTGTGAAGATGTCAGCTAGTTGATGTTCAGTATCAACAAATTCTAAAACAATATCACCTTGCAAACATTGGTCTCTCAAAAAGTGATGCCTAATTTCTATGTGTTTAGTGCGTGAATGACATATGGGATTCTTAGTGAGATTAATAGAGCTAGTGTTATCACAGTAAATAGGAATATGATGAAAGGATAATTGAAAGTCTTCCAGAGTTTGTTTCATCAACAAAATTTATGCACAACAACGTCCTGTAGCTATATACTCAGCTTCAGTAGTTGATAATGCAACTGAATTTTGTTTCTTAGAAAACCAGGAGACTAATGACTTTTCTAGAAAATGACATGTACCGCTGCTACTTTTAAGATAGACGTTGCATCCAGCAAAATCTGCATCCGAGTAACCTATCAGGTCAAATGAATCAGTTTTGGGATACCAAAGACCGACTGTCAAAATTCCTTTAAGGTACTATAAGATACGCTTAACAGCTCTTACATGTGATTCTTTAGTACAAGCCTGATATATAGCACATAAGCATACCGTAAACATAATATCTGGACGACTAGCAGTTAAGTATAGTAAACTACCAATCATACCTCTGTACTTACGTATGTCGGCTGGTGTACCGTTTTCATCTATATCAAGCTTTGTAGATGTTGCCATTGGAGTGCCAATAGGTTTGACATTTTCTATATCAAATTTCTTTAGCGAGTCTTTTGTATATTTGTCTTGATTAATAAAAATCCCTTGTAAACTCTGCTTAATTTTCAGTCCAAGGAAGAATGTTAATTCTTCCATCATGCTCATTTCAAATTCACTCTGCATACACTTAGCAAACTTCTTACATAACATCTCATTAGTAGCTCCAAAGATTATATCATCTATATATATCTGCACTAGTAAAACATTTTTGTCCAAAGATTTTATAAACAAAGTTGAATCAACCTTCCCTTTTGAAAAATCGTGTTCAAGTAGGAAAGAACTAAGATGCTCATACCATGCACGGGGTGCTTGTTTGAGACCGTAGAGAGCTTTTCGAAGCTTGAATACGTGATCAAAAAATTTAAAATCTTCAAAGCCTGGAGGTTGTTTTACGAAAACTTCATCTTTTATAAAACCATTTAAAAATGCACTTTTAACATCCATTTGAAAAAGTTTGAAACCATGAAAACTTGCAAAAGCACAAAGCATACGAATGGACTCTAATCTAGCAACTGGAGCATATGTCTCATCATAGTCAATGCCTTCTTCTTGATTATAGCCTTGAGCTACTAGACGTGCTTTGTTGCGTGTGACTGAGTCATTCTCATCTAACTTATTTCGGAATACCCACTTAGTACTAATGATCAGATGATCAATAGGTCTGGGAACAAGTTCCTAAACTTGATTCCATTCAAATTGGTTAAGTTCCTCTTGCATAGTAGAAATCCAAAATTCATCAGAAAAAGCTTCTAAAACATTCTTAGATTCAATTTTGGAAATAAATGCAATATTTGCTATTACCAATTGTCTTGAGCTGGAATGAGTGCTTACACATTTTGACACATCACCGATTACCAGGTCTTCAGGATGGTCTGGTGTAAATCGTATACTTTTCGACAGACTTTCCAGATAATACGTGGAAGTATCTTCTATTGTGGGAGTTTCTTCTTCATTGTCATTGTCGTATTGTCTTTTGACATTTAGCTCATCGAACTTGACATTGATTGATTCTTAACCAATAAGTGATTTCTTATTGAATACTCTGTATCCTTTGCTTTCTGCCTCATATCCCAGGAAAATTCCTTCATCAGCTTTTTTATCAAATTTTCCCAAGTTGTCTTTTGTATTTAGAATATAACATCAATTTCTCGGTGGAAAATCTTGCAATCTTGTCCATGTTTGCATGACAAAGACGTATATGCCAAATCCAGCTTTCGTCTTGTGTTGTAAACAGACACTTTCCTTTATTGTTAGTCTTTTTTGACAAATATAAAATATATATGTTGTCCTCTCTTATTCCCTTAAAGGAAATTATTCCAGAGGTTTTATCATAGACAAAACATTTATTTTTAACAAAATTTATTCCATAACCATGATCAGCTAATTGATTGATACTCAACAAGTTATGTTTCAATTCTGTTGCTAAGCAAACATTTTAATAATAGAAGAGGGAGAGATACATATGTTAAAATGCCAATGATATTACCTTTAAGATTGTTTCCAAAGGAGACATAGCCTTCTTTCTTCATCGATAGAGTTGTAAACAATTTGTCGTCACCTGTCATATGCCTGGAGCAACCTGCACTATCGAGTATCGACTTGCTTTTAGTGGAAGGAGGAAGGTCCACATATAACACAAGTTGAAGATATAACCATTGGTATCCACTTTCTTGAGGGTCCTGATGTGTTAGCTTTTGGAACCCATTTATACACATTCATATTTACTAGCTTTATAATCTTGTACTATGGTGACACATGTCCTTTTAATCCACAATAATGACATGTAGCAAAAGTGTTAGTGCTAGGTTTTGTTTAAAAAATATGCTTTTCAGTTTTTGAAAAGGTGTGTGTACTCGTGTTGTGTGGAAACATGTATATATAAGCATGATTTCTAACATTACTAGTCGTGTTGTTAGTGTGGTGTTTATGTTTAGCCTTCTGACTAGTATTTATCTGAGCAATTGGTCTAGCGACTTGTTTGCCCAGTTTTATCTCTAATTTTTTAGAGTTGTCATTGGCTTCATTTAATTTGGCCGTGAGTGCATCTACTCTTTGAATAGAAATGTTATACTTCTCCTTCTCTAGTTCATAAAAATGTTAAGTTTTTTATTTTCTTGATTTGCTTTTTCAAGCTTTTCAAGAGAATCATGCAGACTCACCCTTAAAGAAGTAATCCCATTGGTGTCTATAGAAGAATCTTTAATATCTTCTAAAATCCTAGATTGCTTTGAAAATTCAGACTGTACAAATTTTAGCCCTTTCTTAGCATTTTTGTACATGTCTATCATTTTCTTCTGATCGGCCAATAGATCAAAGAAAGCCTCACATAATTCATCAAAAGTAAATTCTTCCTAGAGAATGTTAGTTATTACCTTAGCATCTGTAGCCATGAAGCATAGGTTTGCTGAGCTCCGAGAGTTGTCTTCTTCTTTAGAGTCACTAGCCTCACTTTCACACCAGATACTAGTGTTTGCATAGTTTTTGGTTGTTGACCTTCTCTTGCTTGTCTGATCATATCTGCTTGTTTGATCGTGTCTGCTTTCTTTTCTTATAACAGGGCAATCCTTCTTTATGTGACCTATTTTTTTGTAGCTAAAACAGATCGGTTCTTCGTCATCTTTGAAGTCCTTCTTCTTCTTGTTTGACTTCTCATATCTGAGGAATCTTTTGAAGTTCCTTGTTATCAGGGCCATTTGCTCATTGTCCGAGTCGTCTGATTCACTCTCGTCGTCAGAGACTGTTTTGTGATTTTTCGTGAATGCTATTGTCTTCTCTTTGGATGTTGATCTTCAAAATCCTGAAGGTCCAACTCATGTGTCATGAGCTTTCCATCAGGGTTTTAAGACTCATTGTCGAGAGATCATTTCCTTCTATAATGGTCGTTGCTTTTAGATTCCAGCTTTTTGGTAGTCCACGAAGAATCTTCCGAATCTTTTCATGATCGCTGTAATCTTTGCTAAGAAAAGCTAGAGGATTAATAATATCTAAAAATCTAGTAAACATAGCAGTAATAGTCTCATTAGGCTTCATTTTGAATGCCTCATATTCTTGTGTAAGTCATGAGGTTTTGGATTTTTTTTTTACTTGTGAAGTACCTTCATGAGTAACCTCAAGAAGTTTTCAAACCTCATTGGATGTGGCACATATAGAGATTCTATTGAACTCAGATTTATCAATAGCACAGAATAAAGTATTGATGGCTTTTGCATCAAGACTAGCTTATTTCTTTTCATTGTCGGTGTATCTATCAAATGGTCTGTCAACTAGAGCACCATTTATCGTAACAGGTAGAGGTTTCTTATAACCATTGACGAAAATCGACCATAAATCGAAATCAAGTGACTTGAGGAAAAAGCTCATCCCTGTCTTCCAGTACGTATAATTTGTGCCATCAAATAAAGGTGGTCTATTGGTTGACTGACCTTCACCGTTGCTTGGAAATAGGGATGCCATATCTCAAGGAGTGTTAATTCTGTCGAGAGAAACCTGCTATAATACCAATTGTAGGAACATTGGCACCTCTAGAGGGGGGTGAATAGAGTGTAGCGGAGAATATTTAGCAATTAAAAATTTAACTCTAAGTAGGTTAAGCAATATATATAAAATAATTGCAAGTAAGTCAGTAAAGTCAGGGCGAGAAAATAATAAGCAAAGACAGCAGGTTTATACTGGTTTTCCTCTGTGAGGACTAGTCCAGTCTCGAGTACTCAACCCGATGTTTGAATCCACTATTTGAAACAGATATTACACTACGTGTTTTGCTCCAAAGAATACGCCAACTTTACCACCGTCATGTTTTTATCCGAAGCCCACGAACAAACTTCAACACCTTTCTGAAGAAAGCTTTTATACGCCAAGCTTGTACAACTCGAAACTCCTACTCGGAAACCACCGGCACTTAAAAGAATAGAGTTGACTTGGAGATTTGAAGATTAAAGCTTTGGGAATGGAATAGAAAGTTTAGGAATAGATAGAGAAGATGAAGATTGAATATGTGTTTAGAAATGAAATTTTCTTCTCTATTTATAGGTTTTTCTAGGACAGAGTTCAGGCAGAACTCGGTACCCTAACGTTCAAAAATTCAAACGTTGGAGATCCACAAAAATAGGTAAAGCTTCTGATCAGGAGTGAATTCTGCTGACCGAGTTCAGGCAGAACTCTGGCCGAGTTCGGTTAGCCTAATTCCAGGGTTGTTTTGGTTTTTGGATCTGGTTTGGTTTAGGATCAAATCAAGAATGTGTTTGGTTTAGGATAGACTTCTAATTGCTAGTGATCCCGATTCACAAATAATCTAGACTCAATAAATAAAAAAATACAGAATAAATAATAAAATCTCAAAGACGACGTAATTTGAATTCTTTATTTCTTTTCATATCGAGATCAAAGTTTTAAGACACTTATCGAAATTGGTTTGACTATGGCTAAATGTGCCAACATAGATAACCCTATTGATAATATATATATATATATATATATATATATATATATATATATATATATATATATATATATATATATATATATATATATATTTTATATATATAATATATTATCAGTGAAGAAGGATATGAGGTTTTCGTGGTGCTGCCGCCCCTGAGTAAACCCTAGTTTCTATCGCCTCCACCAACACCGGTGTGGCCTTTGGCCAGGTCGGGGTTCCTCCTAGGCCACCAAAACCATTTGGTTGGTGGCTTACCCAATGCTTGTCTCTTTTAGGGTCATGGCGGCTAAGTCCTATGCGGAGGCAATGATAGGCTCATCTCAGGCGGCTCCCATCATTGTGCCGCATACGATTACTTCTTTCAAAGGCTCACCATCAATCTCTTTTTCGGAGGAGTAAGAAACATTCCTGGTAGATCCGTTCAAATATGCATTGATTGGCAAGTTATCGCATGCTACGCCTCCGATCGACATGATTAGGAAGGTGTTCACCAGTTTTGAGTTCTCAGGCCCCATCAAGGCGGGGGTACTTGATGAAAAACACATTCTCATCAGGCCTTCTAGTGAAGTTGATTTCCTTCGGCTTCGGTCTAAAGATTTGTGGTACCTTGCTAGGGCTCCTATGAGGATTTTCAAATGGGACCCTGACTTTTCTCTATCTCAGGAATCGTCTAAGATACCAGTTTGGGTTACATTGCCTAATCTCCCCCATCACTTATATGCAAAAGATGCTTTCTTCGCCATTACAACTGTGTTTGGAACTCCTCTCAAGATTGATAAGGCCACGTCGGATCTATCACGTCCCAGTATGGCTCAAATATTTATGGAGATCGATGCTTCTAAACCACTTCAACACCGTATTAGAATCAATTTGCCAAGTGGAGGCTTTCGGTCAGAGTATTAATGCTTCTAAATCTTTAATCTATACTTTATCATCATTTGACAGGAAAGAGAAGCTTCATTCTATTACTGGTTTTGAGGTTAAACATCCTTCTTTCATTTACCTTGGCTGTCCGATGGCAGTGGGCATGAGAACTGCTAATTTATATGAAGATCTTATTGCAAAAATAAGAAGGCGCTTGAAAGGATGGCAGTAAAAAATCCTGTCGTATGGAGGTAAATTAACTTTGTTAAAATCAGTCTTATTATCTATTCTATCTCAGGAATCGCCTAAGATACCAGTTTGGGTTACATTGCCTAATCTCCCCCATCACTTATATGCAAAAGATGCTTTCTTCGCCATTACAAATGTGTTTGGAACTTCTCTCAAGATTGATAAGGCCACGTCGGATCTATCACGTCCCAGTATGGCTCAAATATTCATGGAGATCGATGCTTCTAAACCACTTCAACACCGTATTAGAATCAATTTGCCAAGTGGAGGCTTTTGGCAGTTGATAGAATATGAGTCAACTCCTCTTTATTGCTCTCACTACCGCCATCAGGGTCATTTAATTGGCTCAAGCAAAATTCAACACAAAGACCAAGGAAAAGAACCACAACATAATGAAGCTGCCGCAACTACAAGTCGACAACCTGCAGTTACTCACATTCTTCAACGTGAAGATACGGCACGCCCCACAACGGACATCAACTCAGATCAACCTCCACTCACTTCCTCAGTTATTGTCCATCAGACAATAGAAACAGATCTGGCTCCTCCTACTGACGGGCTAGAGACTTCCAATCCCAGCCATCATAATGATGGGATTGATGCCACTACTGGTCAGCTTGCGAGGATTGATGATACTACAATTGGTGGAGAAAGCATCCATGATCCGACATCAACTGAGAAGGAGAATGAAGAAAACCAGCCAGATAATGATGAGGGTGACGAGGAAGGGAGTGAAGAGGAGAGCGAAGTACGGAATTGGGCAGATGCGACAGAAGAAGAAGAGGCTAGAGAAGCTACAGCAGGAAGTAAGCCAGAAAAAACTAAGCGAAAAAAAGAGGTGGTGCCAACTGATAGAGTTCTCCGATCAGTCTCTGTTAACACAAAATCTGGTAAAACCCAAGTACCCCTTAATATTTAATATTCTATGTTGGAACATTCGAGGGGTGGCAAATAAGATAGCTCTTAAAAGACTTAAAAACATATGTCGAGTGAACAAAGTTCAATTACTGGCTATCTTGGAGCCTAAAGTGGACAGTTCAAAGTTACTGAATTATCAACTTAAGCTCGGTTTTGCCAAGGAATACACAAATGATAAAGGAAATATATGGGTACTGGCTAAATCAGGTTGCTCGATCTCTCTGTTGGATTCTTTTGCAAAAGCCGTTTCTACAGCATTTTAAAATAAATTTCTGTCGTCGAAAGTCATGTATACATTTGTGCATCGTCACAACAAGAAAAAAGGTCGTCGAGACATGTGGGACCGTCTACTACACTTACATTCTACACTTAGTCCTTCTTGGGCTGTTGGAGGAGATTTTAATGCTATAGCAAGGACTGATGAAAAGGTTGGGGTCGTCCGCCATGCCAAATATCTATTCAGGATTTTTTAAATTTCTAAAATGACTGCAGGCCTTACTGAACATCCCATATCAGAGAGTCAGTTCACTTGGTTTAAATCAAAAGTTGGGGAAAGGAGGGGTTCGAGGTTGGATAGAATGTTGATGACTCAAGAGTGGCTTCACATAGCTCCATTGTCGAAGGAGGAGCGTCTCAATAGTGCAGAATCAGACCATGCACCATTTTTATCAAATTACTTGCTAATCAGGAAGGAGGATGGCGGCCGTTTAGATTTTTTGATTTCTGGATGAAACATGAGGGATTCTTCCAAGTGGTGGAGGAGGCATGGCAGTCTACTACTCATCCCAATATCTTGGTTCATGTTAGTATGCTTTTGGCTGCAAGTAGGAAAGCTCTCTCAAATTGGAGTCATAACACATTTGGTAATATTTTTCAGGAGGTAAAGGTCGCGGAGTGTAATGCCCCGCTCCGTACGAGGCATTTGGTTGGCTTATTGGATGGGATCAGAATATTGGACCGTGACTTATGTTGGGAATGAGAAGAATTGAGACTGATGCAGTCTCTCTTAGCTGGCTAGACGGAATGGATATTAGAACGTAGCTTGCTGGTGGAGCTACGCTTAGTAGAATTTTGGGTGAGTGGAACTGTCCTTCCTCCTCCTTACTCCTTCATGCTTAATAAATGAAGTATTGAAATGCTATGAATTGTCCCTAAATGTCCCATGTTATAGTTGCTGAATAATAGAGATGTCTATGTTGAGAATTATTGAAATGTACAACACATTGAACTGCTAATGTGACTTGAGGCCTGAGAATGAATTGATGACATTGCCCCTTATGCTTAATGCTGCTGAAACGACAAAACACTTGAATAATGAGATGCCTTGTGAATGATAGAATAAGAAATGAAGTGGCTGTGCTATCGACCTAATGAACTGGATGAAACACTAGAACCATATACTCTCTCTTTAACTGTTGCAAGAATATGAAATGATGCCTGTCCCTTATAAGAAATGAATGAATGTTAAGTTCCTCTTAAGAAAGGAATGATATGAGATACGTTGCTATGAAGCAATGAATGAGAAATGATAAAGCTGGGATCGTTGAGATCACCAAATGAAATGATGGTAATGATGAAATGAATAAGTCATTGAATATGACTAATGATGCACTGTTGCCTTTACTTTCCTTAATATATTTTACCATGCGATTATGTTCACAATCGAGTCGGACACGCATTCGTATGGTCATGGACAACTTGTATACAAGGTTTGAGTAATAATTTCCTCGAACGGTTCCTAGGGCCCTGGGGACCGATTCGGCCTAGGAGGAAATAATGATGAGTGCTATGGGAGCACGGATAAGGCGGGGTGGCATAGAGGCTCGCCACCTACTATGCTGACCGCATTATCTTAAAATGAAATGAAATGAGAAGAGTCCATATGGTTTAACAACACCAGTGACCATGTAGTCAGGATGCATGCTAATGAATGTTTTGTGCAGGCAGAGTAAGTATATCAGATAACCTGTATTTGATGCAGGTACGAGAAGTTGGCTATCGGTAAGAAATCACATAATTGTGATTTTGTATAAGTTGGTTTAACTTGCCTGCTTAACATGTTCAATTTATTATGCTAGAAAGATGCCTTGCTATAAATAGTGCTCAAACATAACATCCATGCTAAGTGATGCTTGAAGTGAGAACTGTTAGAACATGTTTAAGATGTTAATGTTAACGATGCCTCAATGATGCCTTTTCATGATAACACCTAGTATGCCTCAATGATGCCTTTGCATGATAACACCAAGAATGATAAATGATATGTCCACATGAATGCTACTAAGAATATGTTTACATGCTTCACTCTGATTATTGTCCATGAACTGTAAACTGATGCTAGGCCCCAAATAGAAAGATCACTCTAATAAATGCATGCTTAAATGATCACTTAAATGTTGGTTTATGCGAGTGGGTTGGATTCTGCTCGCCAGTACATAGATGATGTGCTGACCCACATTTTGTGGGCAGGTGCTCGTGCTTGGAATGTTCTACACACGAAGTTTAGCTGGACTGGTCCCGCGGCATCGAAGATTTGTTGGGCATACAAAATCTCTCCTTGCACAAGATGATGTCTTCTGTTTATAAAGGGCATAATGTATGGAACATTGTAATCAGTTATACCAGTGAGATTGTAAGCCAAGTCGGTATATCGAGTTGTAATCCATTGTATCCAAATATCAAATGTAAGTTGTATAGCATTGTTCAGTTGGTTTCCAATTTAAAGTGAGATGTGCTGTAATCATTGTACTTCAATACAAGTCTTGTACTCTTCTTCAATTATCAATAAAGAGAATAAAGTTCTACATATCTCTGTGTGGCTTTGAGTTACTCTTTTTCTCCGCTGCTATAAAAAAGTGATATACTTCTATTCAATAAGAAAGATTGTCCTCATTAAATTCAATTTATCTGCTTCTGCCGCTGCGATGTGTTCCTATTTGAAGAATAATCGATTATGTACCATCTTTGCCTTGTACAAGTGCAATACCAGACTTGTACGACATCACGCCCAAGCGAGGACGATTGATTCTAAGAGATAAAATATGAAGAATAAATGACTCTACGAACCGGGGCGTGACAAATTGGTATCAGAGCACGGCTTTACGTCCTTGGTCTCTTCTTTGATTCGTTTCAAATCAAAGTTGCATCGACGATTAACCCAAAGTTGCTTCCGCGATCACTCAACATTGCTTCCGCGATTAAATCAAAGATTGCTTCCGCAATTATATTGTTGTTGTCCTGTAATCATCCTATGTTGTTCGTGTCTGAAAGATCATTGACCCTCTTGGCTGCTCACTGGATGTTCCATACAATAAGTCTATATACATTGTGATGCCCCTGAAAGAATGATTGTTGTTGGTTTGGACACAAATAACCTAACAATGACTCGATGCCATAGTATGCTATATTGTGAATGCTGTTTGGAATGTGGGAATATAGAAAAATGGCTATGTATGCTGCAACAAGTTGAGAATTGCATGTGATGTTGGAAAAGAATTAGAAATGAAATAATTGATGGATGAGTTCAACAGAATTAGTGAATTGACTCATGTGTGCTGGCTACTGCTTTTGAGACCCTAAGAATGTTGCCTTGTGATATTGAGACCCCGAGATGTTGGTTAAGTATTGTGATCATTATAGATCATGAATGTCCGGAATAGATTGAGTTGGTATTGTTTAAGGATGGCTTCGTTTCTGAGTGGTATATTGCATCTACCACCTCAGAACGAGATGTATGTTGACCCTTTCCATAGAATAGCAATGAGACTATCTGTGAGTATTGGGTAGTGCCGAGACTTAGCTGGGAGTCATGTATTGTGGTTAGATGACTCGAGTGTCCCTTGACGGTGACGTTATATTGAGTAGCAAGATTGTAGAAATGGTAACCGGTGGCTTGGTTAGAAATTGTTTAGTCGAGTGATGACTTAGACTAGTAAGCAGTTAGTGGGTGAATGGATTTGGTAAGAGAATATTGTGGCTTAGAACATCTGAATGTCGACTTCGATTGGTTGGATGCAAATTAAACGTGGCTAATACAAAGTTGGTTGCATAGCTGAAAGTTTTGGAAATATCGTCGGGAATCAAAGGAATATTAGAGATCTATGCTTTGACCCTAAGGTGTAATAGGTGTTAATCCATCTTGATCACCAAAGGATAGTCGTTGCCTATGTACATGTATGTTGAGGATTTAATGAGACTAGAAAAGTAACAAGGAGCCACTTGACTATTTGTGTTGCCTAGAGAATGGTTAAGTGATACATAATTGTCGGATTGAATGGATGAACTATTTGACCATTGCTACATGAGATTTAAGAATGCCCGTAAGATAGTTTGATGATTAAGAAACGAATGGGATTGAGAAATTTTAAACGTGTTGGATAATGTCGGTATAAGTGATTGTTGGTTGGGATATAGATTATTGGCTTATGACTTAGTGGTGTGACTTCGTCATACAGACCAAATAGTATGATTCCATAGTTATGTTAAGACTATCGGAACCGATGACCCTTGAATAGTTAGCCTTGGCTTATGGGTTCGTGTGAGTACAAAGGAATTTGGAATAGAAATTGAATTATTGGAAATTTACTTGATAGATTATTGGAACGATGAGAATCGTATGTCGGATTGGGAATTGACCGTAATGTTGATAGATCGATCTTAGTCGATCGTTGGGTAAGTCTAGAGTAAGCCTCTGTGGGAATTAGTTCCTTGAGGAAGACACTAGATAGATAGACTTGACCCTAGAAACCGTGGGCTGCATGACCAATTGTTGGCATAACCAACAATGGCGATTAGCTATTCAGACTGAGTTAAAACCTGTAGGTTTGGGTAGAGTTCCTTAGAACTGTTGGTTGCTTGTTGGCCTTAAGAATAAGAAACTAGTATAACCCTAGTAGCCGTCCACTCTAGGGAAGTCACCTGAACAATTAAGTTTAGCTATCAGTGTAGCTAACCTTAGAGACTGATTGAATATTAGGTGACCATTGGAGACCTATAGGATGACCTTGTGGCATTGAATAAAAGACAGTGATAATGAGTATTGACCTAAGGGAATATATGCTTCAACTTGAGCCGTAAGAGATGTTTGACCCTTGAGGATTATATGTCGGCCATAAGTGAGAATTGCAACCGTAAGGTAAGGCTTGAGTGTACCTATAGTCGGGTAGCTAAGTTAACCTTGACTGTTGCATAGAATTATAACCTGACTCGGGTAATCAATAGTGGGTGACGTCGGATTGTGTCTTATAGAAAAGATGAGTTGCCTCGGTGAAAAATATTGTTGGATTTGGGAAGGAATATGATTGCATGTTGTGAACTCTTGATATGATTGGCTCTATGTTAGACCCTTGATCGAATGTTAGAAATGTTATGCTTGGGTATAGAGTTTAACCAAGTTGTCCCTGATATTAAGTATTGTAGCCTGGAAGATAGTGATTGTGGCAAAGTGAATAAAGCAATAAGTCAAATAAAAGGATGCTAAGTCGGATTTAGAAAAGAGAGTTATATTGTGGCTGATCGAATCGCACTAACATGGAAGTTGGCTGAAGTACATATGTTTTGGGGATGCCTAAAATAAGTGTATGGATCCAGCCGAAGTGATTGGTTGCGACTGAGATAACATTATGGGAAGAAATTATCGCACTAGCACGGACTTTGGCTGAAATGCATATGTTTTGGGGACGCCTAAAATAAGTGTATGGATCCAAACGAAGTGATATGTTGCGACTGAGATAGAAATGTAAGAGAAATGTTAGCGAATCAATAAGAAGTTACAAGTAATTGAAAAAGAGATAGACAGATCGAATCGTTGATGGATTTAAATGGTACAGTTGGATATATATTTTGAAATGACCGAGTGGGCTGAAATAAATATTGATTTGAAGCTGAATGAGTAAACTCATGGTGATTAAGTGAATCTTGTGGAAGACTTGTTCCTTAAGTTTCGAGGACGAAACTTTTTCTGAGTGGTATATTATGTAATGTCCCGCTCCGTACGAGGCATTTGGTTGGCTTATTGGATGGGATCAGAATATTGGACCGTGACTTATGTTGGGAATGAGAAGAATTGAGACTGATGCAGTCTCTCTTAGCTGGCTAGACGGAATGGATATTAGAACGTAGCTTGCTGGTGGAGCTACGCTTAGTAGAATTTTGGGTGAGTGGAACTGTCCTTCCTCCTCCTTACTCCTTCATGCTTAATAAATGAAGTATTGAAATGCTATGAATTGTCCCTAAATGTCCCATGTTATAGTTGCTGAATAATAGAGATGCCTATGTTGAGAATTATTGAAATGTACAACACATTGAACTGCTAATGTGACTTGAGGCCTGAGAATGAATTGATGACATTGCCCCTTATGCTTAATGCTGCTGAAACGACAAAATACTTGAATAATGAGATACCTTGTGAATGATAGAATAAGAAATGAAGTGGCTGTGCTATCGACCTAATGAACTGGATGAAACACTAGAACCATATACTCTCTCTTTAACTGTTGCAAGAATATGAAATGATGCCTGTCCCTTATAAGAAATGAATGAATGTTAAGTTCCTCTTAAGAAAGGAATGATATGAGATACGTTGCTATGAAGCAATGAATGAGAAATGATAAAACTGGGATCGTTGAGATCACCAAATAAAATGATGGTAATAATGAAATGAATAAGTCATTGAATATGACTAATGATGCACTGTTGCCTTTACTTTCCTTAATATATTTTACCATGCGATTATGTTCACAATCGAGTCGGACACGCATTCGCATGGTCATGGACAACTTGTATACAAGGTTTGAGTAATAATTTCCTCGAACGGTTCCTAGGACCCTGGGGACCAATTCGGCCTAGGAGGAAATAATGATGAGTGCTATGGGAGCACGGATAAGGCGGGGTGGCATAGAGGCTCGCCACCTACTATGCTGACCGTATTATCTTAAAATGAAATAAAATGAGAAGAGTCCATATGGTTTAACAACACCAGTGACCATGTAGTCAGGATGCATGCTAATGAATGTTTTGTGCAGGCAGAGTAAGTATATCAGATAACCTGTATTTGATGCAGGTACGAGAAGTCGGCTATCGGTAAGAAATCACATAATTGTGATTTTGTATAAGTTGGTTTAACTTGCCTGCTTAACATGTTCAATTCATTGTGCTAGAAAGATGCCTTGCTATAAATAGTGCTCAAACATAACATCCATGCTAAGTGATGCTTGAAGTGAGAACTGTTAGAACATGTTTAAGATGTTAATGTTAACGATGCCTCAATGATGCCTTTTCATGATAACACCTAGTATGCCTCAATGATGCCTTTGCATGATAACACCAAGAATGATAAATGATATGTCCACATGAATGCTACTAAGAATATGTTTACATGCTTCACTCTGATTATTGCCCATGAACTGTAAACTGATGCTACGCCCCAAATAGAAAGATCACTCTAATAAATGCATGCTTAAATGATCACTTAAATGTTGGTTTATGCGAGTGGGTTGGATTCTGCTCGCCAGTACATAGATGATGTGCTGACCCACGTTTTGTGGGCAGGTGCTCGTGCTTGGAATGTTCTACACACGAAGTTTAGCTGGACTGGTCCCGCGGCATCGAAGATTTGTTGGGCATACAGAAGCTCTCCTTGCACAAGATAATGTCTTCTGTTTATAAAGGGCATAATGTATGGAACATTGTAATCAGTTATACCAGTGAGATTGTAAGCCAAGTCGGTATATCGAGTTGTAATCCATTGTATCCAAATATCAAATGTAAGTTGTATAGCATTGTTCAGTTGGTTTCCAATTTAAAGTAAGATGTGCTGTAATCATTGTACTTCAATACAAGTCTTGTACTCTTCTTCAATTATCAATAAAGAGAATAAAGTTCTACATATCTCTGTGTGGCTTTGAGTTACTCTTTTTCTCCGCTGCTATAAAGAAGTGATGTACTTCTATTCAATAAGAAAGATTGTCCTCATTAAATTCAATTTATCTGCTTCTGCCGCTGCGATGTGTTCCTATTTGAAGAATAATCGATTATGTACCATCTTTGCCTTGTACAAGTGCAATACCAGACTTGTACGGCATCACGCCCAAGCGAGGACGATCGATTCTAAGAGATAAAATATGAAGAATAAATGACTCTACGAATCGGGGCGTGACACGGAGGATCAAGTCTTGGCGGCTGAATTGGCTTATGACGCAGACCGCTCGACTGAAAAAAGAATCCTACTTGACAAATCTACGACAGTGTTAAAGCAACGTCATACCTTTGTTGACTCATATTAGAAATAGAAGGCAAGGCACAGATGGGAGATTCAAGGAGATTGAAATACGAAGTATTTTCATAAATGTGTTAACAGCTACCAAAGGAAATTACACATTCATCATATCATAGATGACGAAGGATGTACTAAGTCAGATTTAAAGGACATATAGAATGTTACTAATACTTATTACGAAGCTTAGTACAAAAGTTCAATGATTGAAGAGGATGCTGCACTCATGGAGGCTATTCCTCCCATTCTCTCTGAAGAAGATAATGAAATTCTCATTGCAGAGCCGACAAAGTAGGAGATTTTAGCCACAATTAAAAGCCTGGATGTCAATAGTGCTGGATGTCCTGATAGATTTACTGCTCTTTTCTTCGTCAAAAGCTGGCCGATAATTGCTGATGATATGCTTGATGTTGTCTATCTTTCTATGGCAGGTTTTGAACTGCCGAAAGTTATCACGAGTACTGCATTGGTACTGATCCCCAAACACAACAATCCAAGGTATATGACTGAATTTCGTCCTATAAGCTTATGTACAGTGGTTAACAAAATAATTTCTAAGTTGATGGCTCTTAGACTTGCTCTCATCCTTCCTAGACTCATCTCCTCGGAGCAAAGTAGATTTGTCAGGGGCAGGGAAATAGTTGACAATATTTTATTAGCCCAAGAAATGTTAAGCTTGTTGACTACCAACAGCAAAGGGGGAATATAGCGATTATGCTTGACATGGCCAAAGCATACGATCGCTTAGATTGGAGATTCCTGATGCAAGTTATACGCAAATTTGGTTTTGATGAGAAATGGATTAGTATGGTGTTCAGGCTGATCAACAATGTATAGTACTCCACTATAATCAACGGAGTATCATCAGGTTTTTTCCCAGCTTTTCGAAGAGTACGTCAAGGTGATCCACTTTCACCAGCTTTGTTTATTATTGCAGCAGAAGTATTATCTAGAAACCTAAATAAGATTCCGGAGAATGCTTCATTCACTCACTATTACTCTCCAAGTGGATGTCCTGCAATCAGTTATTTGGCTTTTGCGGATGATATCTTACTGTTCTCGGCGGGGGACGTTTTTTCGGTACAGTTGCTGTACGGGATATTATGAAGATATGAACGAGCTTCCGGTAAGAGTATTAATGCTTCTAAATCTTTAATCTATACTTTATCATCATTTGACAGGAAGGAGGAGCTTCATTCTATTACTGGTTTTGATGTTAAACATCCTTCTTTCATTTACCTTGGCTGTCCGATGGCAGTGGGTATGAGAACTGCTAATTTATATGAAGATCTTATTGCAAAACTAAGAAGGCGCTTGGAAGGATGGCAGTAGAAAATCCTGTCGTATGGAGGTAAATTAACTTTGTTAAAATCAGTCTTATTATCTATTCTAATGTATACTCTTGCGGCCTGCAATCCTCCGAAGACGGTTCTTAATCGGCTGGAGGATATGTTTGTTCGTTTCTTCTGGGGAACAACTGATGGTATACAAAAACATATATGGTCAAGCTAGGGTTCTATGGCGCGACCGATCGAGGAAGCTGGATTGGCATTAGAAGCTTGAAAGAAACTATGGATGCATTCACGGCTAAATTATGGTAGAAGCTTAAAACTCAGGACAGATTATGGCAGTGATTCATCAAAGTTAGGTACTGCAAATTCCAAGATTTGGATTCCGCTGGCGTACCACAAAAGTGCTCTCACGTTTGGCAAAGGCTGCTACAAGGAAGGGATATGGCTAATCAATATATCTCTCAGTTGGCTTCGGGAGACTGGGAATGGTCGGCTACTACATCTGGAAAGTTCTCAATTTTGGCAGCTTGGAAGGTAACTAGAGTTCCTTTTCCTACACGACCCCATTTTAAACATATATGGAGTTCTTGTATCCCATACAAGTGGTCTATTTTATTATGGCAGATAATGCATAATAAATTACCTACGGATGATAATATTCAGAAAATGGGGTTCCAATTAGTTTCGAAATGTCATTGTTGCTTTGTTCCTTCCGAGGAGACGGCCACACACCTGTTTGGTGAAGGTGATTTAGCTACTCATGTATAGCGAGAGTTCCAGTCTGATCTTCAGGTCTCTGCTAGGAACTCGGTATTACTCAGATATTTTAATATATGGTAGAGAAGACCAAATATTCATCTAAAAGAGATTGTAGTAGCTGCAGTCTGTTGGGTGGTTTGGAAGAATAGGAATAAGTGGCGCTATGAGGAGTATACGTATTCAGTAAATCAGCTTGTTCATGACATTCGAAGATAGGTCGGCAAAGATTTGAAGCGATGCACTCACAAGCCTCCACTCCCTACACTATGGGATCTGTTCGGTGTTAGGTAGCTTTAATTCATATGTATCCTGAATTTTGCATATGATCAATAAAAGTTCTTTTTGTTGTATATATATATATATATATATATATATATATATATATATATATATATATATATATATATATATATATATATGGCAGTATTAATGATAGTATGTTTATTAATGTTAGTTATTATTATTATTCATAAGAGTTCGAGAGACTGTGACTATGGATGTTGAAGCCGGACCGATACTTTATTCCTTTGTTGAAAATCCAAGCAAGATACCATTACGATCTTATTTGATTTACTGTTATACATGGACATGTTGTTATGTGTTAGGTTTAGATGTATTAGGAGAGCATCAAAGTATGACTTGGGTGCCGTCGATGACGCCATCGATGACATATAGTGGGTGGGTGGGTGACTGTAGAAGCATGGAAAAGAATAAAGAAAGATCCATGCGGCCAGAGAGCCCCCTGCGGCTCAGAGAGTTTATGCGGCTCACGTGTCCATGCGGCTCGAGCATCTATGCGGCTCGAGCATCTATACGTCTCAAACAAGTCCTATGCAGCTCAAAGAGGAGCCACGTGGCCAACAAACAGCTCTCTCGTTTTGCATTAAATGACTTGACGGCTGACAGCTTTGACGAAGTAACAGTTCTGACACGAAGATATCATTATGACTCCCTCATAATGACGGACTCCTTGGAAAGCGAAGAAAATCTCTGACACAATCTCCCGAGATTCAGAAACTGTCAAGCGGCCTTGATACGTGGACAGTTGTATGCGGCCCAAGCGGAGACTCCCCCATGCGGCTCACGAAGACTAGCCCCATACGGCTCACAAAGACTAGCCCAATGCGGTTCATGAAGACTAGCCCCATGCAGCTCATGAAGACTAGCCCCATGCGGCTCACAAAGACTAGCTCCATGCGGTTCATGGAGACTAGCCCCATGCGGCTCACAAAGACTAGCCCCATGCGGCTCACAAAGACTAGTCCCATGCGGTTCATGGAGACTAGCCCCATGCGGCTCACAAAGACTAGCCCCATGCGGCTCACAAAGACTAGCCCCATGCAGCTCACGAAGACTAGCTCCATGCGGCTCACGAAGACCATCCCTATGCGGCTCACGAGAATTATCTCCATGCGGTTCACTTATGCGGTCATCCACACTCATACGGCTCAAATCATACCATGTGGTCCAAATGTTCTGGGGGGGCACTTTCAAGCAGCCTGGACACGTGGCCAGCCTTATACGGCTCAATGAGGAGTAACCTCCATGTAGCACAGATTTCTGTAATGGCTCGACATGTGGCATGATAGCGGGGCACGTAGCATCAGATTGATCAAAATCTCTCAAAAAATTCCAATGAAATATTGGGATCAAATCAGATCATTTGCAAATAAGCAAATTGATGACACGTGTCGAGAAATCTGAGGTTGGTATAACAAATCATGAGGATTTATGTCAATCAGTATTAATTACCCACAAAAGATTTGATGCAATCACATTTATTGCTCAAATCTCGATGAACGACCCAGATTTAATGATCCTTAGCCGTCGACTTTCAAGAAGGGGCAATCATTGTAAACCCTAATGAGGCCCCCCACTCTTATAAATAGCAGGGTGCCATTTCCTTACAAATACGCACAGAGACACACAGACACAGAGAGATAGAGAGATATATGCAGACCGAGACAGACGCACATAGAGACATAGAGAGCCAGAGAGCCTGAAGAGAGAGCATTTCTTCATCAACGCCCAGCAGTTCTTCTACAGAGCCAGGGCTGCACCCGATCGTCCAAGGAGTAAGGCAGAGCGGTCGTCGCTTTCCCGAGCCTCTACCGTCACCCCCCAGAATCTAAAATAAACAATTGTTCTTAGATTGCTATACCTAGGTTTTCGTCCCTAGGCTTTCTTTGCACAAGCGAGTTTGTATTGTGAAGTAAAAGTCCAGTCCTCCGATAATTGTTCTGTCCTTTTATATTTCATGGTAAACACGATGGCGACTCTGCTGGAGACAAACTTCTCCACGGCTGAAGAGTTGGTGACGCAATCGGATGCAGCCAAACTCGGCTCCACGCAACAGAAATGGTCGTCCGCTTCGACTAACAGGCGTTTGAAGAAATGCTCTCTGAAGGAAGTGCTGGCCCGATCTAGAAGCGAACCCGCACAAAAAAAGCTCGCTGCGAGTGGAGGCCAAAATTATTTACTCCTCCACAAGCTCTGGACGGGGTACTCTCTGCTACCCAAGACGGCGAAGGCGACTCTCATACGGCTCCACTTCGAGCCGTAGAGCACTCTGCTGTCCCCAAGTCTGGCAGAGGAAAGCACTACGATGCTGGACTTGCAGTGACAAAGAGTGATTCTACGCGCCCCAAGAAGAAGCCGAATGCACATATGACCAAGTCTGCCAACCACATGCGGGATGCTCATGCGGCTGAGTCTGCCAGCCGCATGAAGAAGGTCTATGCGATCGGATCATCCAGCCGCATGAAAAAAACGCATGCGACCGAAACATCCCGTCGCATGAAGAAAGACTATGCGGCTCCGCCATACAGCCACATGAAGATTGTTGATGACAGCAGCATGACGCCTACTCCACGTGGCTCTGTCTTCGACCGCCTCTCCTATGGTCCTGATCTCTTGTGCTCCCAAGAAGATATGTCTGACTCTCTCCAGTATCACTTAGACTCTTCCTACTATGTGCCCTTACGCACTAGAGTGAAGAAGTCTAAGGCAGCGCGAGCTTGGCAAGTTCGGTCCGCTGATCCGCTCTCTGACCATCCGAGCGTCCCACATACTGTTATGCGGGCCTCAGATGGAAAGTTGTACAGAACCACTCGAGTCCAGCCCCCGGCGGCAAACGGACAGAGAGGTTCGCAAAAGTCTCCCAAAATCTAGGGAGCAAACATGGTCGATCCAGACCCATCTGACTTGCATGAGGCCATCTTCCACAAACGCAAGGAAAGAGAAAATGCATCAGGGTACAAAAAGTCCTCCCACCGACGTCACTGCACCCAAGTCATCGTCAAATGCTGCTGCAATAACGCGACGGTGCGAGAAGACCGACAGTCCATCTTTCAAAGACTGCAACAGCCGTCTTCAGAAGACGAGGCACTTCCCGTCGTCTCCTGTAACTCTGCTCAGAAAGTCCCCGTCGATGGGAGAGGGAAGAAGACAAATGTTCCTAGACCGAAGATTTCAACCACTTTGACTAAAAGACTGTCGTCTAAGCGGGTGCCCACCACCGGAGTTTTCCAAGGTACTCGTTCTAAGACAAAATCTGCTACAGTGAGAGATTCGTCGTCCACCCTACTGGGGGTTGCTGGAATTGGGGGTAGCACTCCTCCGAACCTCTACGACAATCCGATGTTCCAAGAAGACGAGCCGGGAAAGACAACTCTCCCATCAGATGCAGCAAACCCCGACGTCCCCGAGGACGTCCACAACTCCCAAGACGAGGCGAACTCAGAGACTGGGGGTACTGTTCCTTTCGAGTCTGAACCAGAGGAGAACATTCCCAAATAGCCCGATGACTTCTCACTACAGGGGTATGATTCGGATGGCGCTTCCTCCACCGCTCCATCCATCTCTCCTCACGTAAGGTCGGTATTCATGACAGACAGCAGCCAAGGTAGTTTCAGTGATCGCCAACGCATCGACACTCTCGAAGCCATATTACTTGCCTTGGTCAAGTCTGTGGACGAGATCAAAGTGGCCCTTCCAACTCTGCAAGGAGGGACGCCTGGCCAAACAAGTGCGGGTCCCGCGGTCAATGCGGACTCGAATTCTGCAGCACCGAACCCGGGCAACAATCCTCCTGAAGTAACGGCCCCCACCACCGTAGATGAGGCCCGTGAAGTGAGAAGAGAGGTCCAGGAGCTCCGAGCCATGTTTCACGCTCGAGAAAATTCTCAAGACCTTAGAATACGGCAACCGTACCCTGCTGCCTGGAGGGATGTTCCATTCCTACCAAGATTAAGCTGTTCAATATCAATCTTTATGATGGCAAGACCTCAGCAAGTCGGTACAACACTTACTTCGAGGTCACCACCGACCATCTGCCCCATGACGATGCCATTCTCACACGATTATTCATCGGGCATTGGAAGGGGTCGCCTTCGACTGGTACCGCAACCTGCCAAACAACTGTATCCACTCCTTCGCCGGCTTTAAACGCATGTTCTTGGAGAGATTCTACGAAGTAGGGCAGGACATCACAATGTCCACCCTCATGGACGTCGTCCAAGGGGAGAAATAGCTGACAAGGAACTATATCGAGCGGTTTCGCCAAACCGCAATGAAGCTGCCGTCTGGAAATCCAGATTCCTCCTTGATTAAAATTTGCCAAAAGAGATTGCTCCCAACAATCAGTCTCTGGATGGGCGAAAGTCAATTCAAGGACTGGAAGACGTTCATCATCAGTGCCACAAGCGCCGAAGAACGATTGAAGAAGGCTCGCAAATTGGGATTGTACATCTCGGACAGAGAGAACAAGGGCAAGCGTCTTAACACCAACAACGACAATGGGGGTAGCCCCTCCAACAATCGGGATAGCAGGGATAAGCAGGCTATGGTGGCCGACACAGCACAGAAACCTGAGCCAAAGCTGGCAGACAAATAATGGCCGCAAATCACTTACTCCTTTGAAGAAGGTCACGTCAAGCCCATCTTGGACATGTTCATACAAGGAGACAGAATTCAGCTTCATCCACCAAGACGGGAACCTCGGCCGGCAGACATAGAGAACCCAAAGTACTGTCATTACCACCGCTACGTCTACTATGCCACACACGATTGCTACCAACTAACACGGTACATCCAAAATCTCATCGATTCGAACGCTCTGGCCATCAATTTCATAGAGGTAACTGTGGCAGCTAATATGGTGTCAGTACAATTTGGCAGCTTTCCTCCAACCGAAGCTCAAGATGGTGTGGTACCCATCCCTCTGGCAACAATGGAGATTGCTAATCTCCTACCTCCCCGAGATCAAGCTGCTGGTCTAGTGCCCCTCACCACGTCATGAGGGAAGGTCATGTGGGTCCATCCAGACTTGGTATCAGAAGTGACTCAGCCCACACCACCTTCTATTTGTAAGAAAAAGAGTAAAAAAGTCAGGTCCTACCGCACAATATCGACAGATATCGAAGAAGCTACAGCCGTCGTCACTCAGTCTGGGGCACAATCCCAACCTGTGGCTGACAATTCGGCTGAAGATCATCAGTCCGCAACAACTGACGCTCCAGGATCGGCTCAGCCTCCGACGACCGACAAGCCTAGGCCGAAGGAGACTCGCTTTGACAAATCCCTCCGAAAAGAAGCACCGCAGGGGCTGGAGAAGCCCTAAAACTTCGACATCTTGGCACAATTGGCCAACACACCGGCCAAGTTGTCATTATACGAGCTTCTGAGACTCTCAAAGGATGTTCGTACGGCTTTGAGCGATGCACTCCAAAATGCCGACGCATACCTGGCTTAGGTCAACCTCACGGGAGAGAACCCGCCTGCAGATCTCCAAGACAGCGCCTGCACGAGAGCGATGCCCAATATTGTCTTCACTCCGCAGGTCATGCTCATCAAAACCAACCTGCACGATCGCCCGCTATACTACACTGGATACATCGGCAACGTAAAGGTAGATCGGATGCACATTGATCCTGGCTCTTCCATAAGCATTATCTCGAAGGGTCTGCTACATCATCTCCGTATCCCAATGCATCGCCTGACGCCTACAAGCACCGCCATCAGTGGTTTCAATTCAGGCAGGAGCTACCCAATTGGGAAGATTCATCTGAAGTGTCAGATTGGTGATCTCCAATCAGAAGTCACCTGCTACGTCATAGATGCAGACACTTCTTACAACATCCTCTTGGGGCGCCCATGATACACGATTATATGATCGTGCCTTCCACGCTGCACCAGTGCTTCAAATATGTCGAAAAACACGGCTTTATGAGGACGAAATTTTCCGACATCGATCCCTTCAAAGGGGTCGAATCCTACTACTCAGACTCCTATCTATACGAAAAGTCAAAGAGGCACCTTGATGAAGGAGATGTGCAAGCTCGTACCGAGACAGCCACAGGATCAGAAGAACCTCTGACGATCCACCTCCAAGCTCGCAAACCTGGCAAGTCCGTACCCCTTACAGCCACTCTGCGTAAGGACGCAATCAGCCTCTCGGCACAAGAAGAGCAGATGATAATCCGGCTGCCAAGGTCTGGCCAAGTGCCAAGACCCACAATGGAGCTACTGACAATCAGGCTACCGAGAGTCGACCAGTTGCAAACGGAGAAGCTCAATCCCTCCGACAAGCCAATGACGATACGTCTTCCCAAGAAGGGTCGTCACCCCGATGTAAGGCCTGAAACTTCTAGCGAACCAACCACTCCCAGCCCAGCATCAAGTACCAAGCTGGGGGTCGCTAGTCTGCCAACAACTCTACGCTCTGCTCCACCAGCTGAACCCCTGACGATCAAGCTGCCCAGGTCATCCTCTCAGTCTTCATTTATACAAGGGGTAGCCGAAGAGGAACCAGAGCTAGCCAAGTATGTGGCTGCCCACACTGATGTTCCCTCCGCAGATGATGTAATCCCCCTAGAAAAGATACCTTACTTCATCAATAAAGGGCTATCTTTGAACTACCTCGAGCTTAACAAGCTTTGTACGATGTATGTTATGGAACACGGTATAGGTACTCACCTACACACACAGGTGACAAATGTGTACACCGCGATCCAGCTTACTCCCGTGGAAGAATGGGAAGATTCGAATCTGCATCGACTTCCGCAATCTGAACGAGACATGGCCCAAAAATGAATTCCTCCTCCCTATCACAGACATCATGATCGACAACACATACGGCTTCGAACGTATGTCATTCATGGATGGCTTCTCGTGGTACAACCAAATCAAGATGACTCCTGACGACGAAAAGCATACATCATTCCGAACACCGATTGGCACGTACTGTGACACTGTCATGCCTTTCGGTTTGAAGAACGTCGGCGCCACATATCAAAGAGCCATGAGTATCATCTTCAGAGAACACCTACGCAAGATGGTGGACTGCTATGTTGATGACATCGCCGTCAAGAGTCGCTGTAAGGGAGACCATCTGCAGGACCTGAGGACGGTATTCGACCTGATACGAGCTCATAATCTAAAGATGAATCCCACAAAATCCTTCCTGGGCGTATCCAGCGGAAAGTTCTTGGGTTTTATCATCACCGCCCAGGGTATCCATGTAGACCCTGAGAAGACAAAGGCAATCATGGAGATGGGTCCCCCGAAAAATCTTCGCGAACTCAGAGGCCTTCAAGGGAGGCTAGCTTACATCAGGAGGTTCATTTCTAACCTCTCCGGGCGATGTCGACCATTCACCCATCTCATGAAGAAAGGCGTCTCATTCGTATGGGACGAAGAATGTCAGCGGTCCTTCGACAGCATCAAAGAATATTTATCGAACCCTCCAATCCTGGTGGCTCCGGTTGCTGGAAAACTATTTCTGCTCTACGTACGAGCAATAGAACATTCTGTCGACGCTCTGCTGGTACAAAACAATGATGCAGGCCATGAGCAAGCCATATATTATTTCAACCGAATGATGATTGGGCCAGAGCACTGATACACCGCCGTGGAGAATGAATGCCTCGCCCTGGTGTTCGCCATTCAGAAGACGCGGCACTATGTCACGGGACAAACAATAAATGTGCTCTCACGAGTCAACCCTCTCAGGGTCCTCATGACTAAACCAGGGGCACTCAGCTCTCGCCTCGCTACATGGGCAATATTGCTGTCCCCTTATCATATGATCTTTATCCCGCAAAAGGCTGTTAAAGGTCAAGCTCTGGTAGACTTTTTGGCAGCCCACCCGGGCTCGGAGTCATCCAGAATATATGAAGAAATCCCAGATGAGGTCGCCGACTCGCATGAAACCTCTCACGATAATATATGGCAAATGTTCTTCGACGGCACTTCAAGGACAGGACCTAAGGACAACATCGTCGTCGGAGTCGGGGTGGTACTGGTTTCTTCTTTCGGATTGGTGATCAATCACACTTGCTCTCTCATAGAACCCTGCTCTAACAATGTAGCCGAGTACAACGCTCTGGTCATTGGCCTCCAATTTGCAAGAGAGCTGGGGGTAAATATCTTGAAGCATACGGCGATTCTCAGTTAATCGTCAATCAGATCCGGGGCTCATACGAAGTCTGCCACGAAGACATGATCCCCTATCACCAAATAGCGATCGACATCATCTCATCGTTCAAAGGGTTCTTCATCGAGCACATTCCCAGACTCCGAAATATCGAAGCCGATGCCTTAGCAGGCCTGGCCGCTTCTCTAGCAGAGCCAAATCATACTCATCAATCAGTAGATGTGATAGGCCACGAACTGGTCTGCCCCAAGAACAACGTTCAATTCATGGTGAGTTATTCCGCTCAGACGATCGACGATGTCCCAGATTGGAGACAACCGTTTATTGACTTCGTCGTCTACGACATCCTGCCCGAGAACCCAAAGGAAGCCACATCCATCAGAAGGCGTTCTCTCAGATTCTTCTACGATGCAGAGACAAAAATGCTGTATCACAGATCCTATGATGGATTATTGCTTCGGTGTCTGTCAAACACAGAAGCCAAAAAAGCCGTACGAGAAGCTCATGACGGTGTCTGCGGGGCCCATCAGCCTGGCCCTAAATTGCAAGACCGTCTTCGCAGAATGGGCTACTATTGGCCCACGATGGTAGCAGATACGATAGACTATGCTAGAAAGTACAAAGCTTGCCAAGTCCACGTGGACTTCATCCACCAACCATCCGAATTTCTACATCCGACAGTGGCGTCATGGCCGTTCGAAGCATGGGAAATGGATATCATAGGTCCGATTACTCCACCTTCCTCCCGAGGACATCGCTTCATACTCGCAATCACAGATTACTTCTCCAAATGGGCGGAAGCTGTCCTGCTTGCAGAAGTAAAGACTTCAAACGTGATCAGCTTCCTTAAGCATCACGTCATTTATCGCTTTGGACTGCCCCGAAGGATCATCCACGATAATGGTCCGCAGTTTGTAAGCCACGCCTTCTATCGGTTCTGTGACAAGCACCACATCCAGAATATTGCTTCAATGCCATACAATCCAGCAGCGAATGGGTTGGCAGAAGCATTCAACAAAACCATCATCAAGTTACTCAAGAAGTTCGTATCGTCCAACAAACGCAATTGGAACGAAAAGCTTGGTGAATGCTTATGGGCGTACCGTACCACGGTCCGAACGGCCACAGGGAACACCCCATTCTTCCTGGTGTACGGGAGTGAGGCAGTTCTTCCATTGGAGACTCAAATACCCTCACTCCGCATCGCCCTCACTTATCAATTGACGACGGATGATAACTACCGTCGCCGACTACAAGAGTTAGAGGCCTTAGATGAAAAGTGCCTCCTGTCTCAGCAAGATATCTACTGTCGCCCTCACAAGACCGCCGGTAAATTCCAGCCAAAATGGGAAGGTCCATTTATCATTGAGGCTGTATTCTCCAACGGTGCTTACCGCCTCGCAAAGCAAAATGGAGACTTGCTCATGTTGCCCATCAACGACAAGTTCCTGAAGAAATATTATGACTAAATGACACACGCCAGATTATCGAGTCATGTACCCGCTGGTGTCGCTGAACTCACATCCACAACATTCCAGATTATCGAGTCATGTACCCGCTGGTGCCGCTGAACTCATACCTCCAAATTCCAAATTATCGAGTCATGTACCCGCTGGTGCCTCTGAACTCACATTCCGGTCACTCTTTCAGATAGTAAGTCATGTATGATCATACCTCTGAACTTTCTTCCTGGAAGAGATCCTCCCTCATGATCCACTATCCGTACTCCCAGTACACAAAAAGGGTAACCGATCCACAAATTTCCAAAACGGCCATGTCCTCATTACCTCTGAGTCGTTTCACTTCCGCCAAAAACAAATCATCCCTTACATAGAACTTCCATGTCCTCATCACCTCTGAGTCGTTCTATGTACCCTCCTTCATTGAGCCCACTCCTGCCATGTCCTTATTACCTCTGAGTGGGAAGGCTCCGTCGAAGAAACATTCATGCTTGCCATGTACTCATTACCTCTGAGTAAGTATAATGATTCCCTTTCGACTTATTATTTGTACCCACAATCGGAGTACGCCAAAGATAATGGGTCCATAAATATTCTCCGCTGAGTCCACTCCTGTCGTGTCCTCATTACCTCTGAGTAGGAAGACTCCAAGGTAATACCTCCATACTTACCATGTCCTCATTACCTCTGAGTAAGTATGTTGGTCCTCTCTCGTCTTATTATCTGTACCCTGAACCAGGGTATGCCAAGGGTAATAGGTCCATAAATGTCCTCTGTTGACCACAAATATCCTCCGTTGAGTCCACTCCTGCCATGTCCTCATTACCTCTGAGTAGGGAGACTCAACGGTAAAACCCTCATACTTGCCATGTCCTCATCACCTCTGAGTAAGTATGTTGGTTCCCTTTCATCCTATTATCCGTATCCTAAGTCGGGGTACGCCAAGGATAATAGGCCTACAAATGTCCTTTGCTAGGTCTCTTATTACAGGCCCACTATTCCTCATCATGCCTCGGGAGCCCAGCTGCTCCATGGCATTCTATACCTCGATACTTGGAACATCCACGACCACCTTGCTGTGAAACTGTTCTAAGTATCCCCAGTCAAACTTGTTACCTGTACCTAAAACCAAGGTATGCCAGGGGTAACAGGTCCACAAACAAGTCTCCCATGCGGGGCAAACATCACCACAACACTACAGGCAAACAAGCAATACAAATGAAGGGTAGAATGGAAAGTACTCTTTATTTGAAAGACAAAAAAAGTATTATATGTTTTGGGACCACGTCCCTCTCAAAGAAAAAAAAGAAAAAGAAAACAGAAACAAAAGAAGAAAAGATCGACTATAGCTCGGCAATACACAACTCCAAGAGGCGGTTTCTCACCAAGGCAGTACCCCCCTCAAGCCTATGTCTAGCTCGGCGCTCAGCCTCCTGAGACAACCGCTCCCTATTATCCAGGTCCATGAGTGCCCGACAGTCGTCATCCAACTTCTTCAGAGCCACTTCCAAGTTAGCCGAAGCTTGATTGACTTTGTCAGCTTCCTGGATAATTAGCCCTCTGTCGATCCGGGCAGCCTCGAGCTCAGACTCAAAGAAAGTTAACTTCCTATGAAGCTCAAGGATCTGCTCCCGCGTGTCAGCAATCCCACGAGAGGCAGTTGCTTCTCGAGCCGTAACGTCTTCACTCTCATGGCTCAATTGATCATATCGATCAGACAAAGTGCGGAGATCCTTCAGTATAGCTGGCCTAGTTTTATCCTGAGCTGCCTTTGCCTTCTCTATAGCAGCTGTGAGGAAGCCGCGCTCCTGATCAATAGCAGCAGACAGATCAACCTACCGCAATACCTGAAGCTGGGCTACCAGTTGATCAGTCTCCAGCAATTTTGATTCCAGAAGTGCAGCCACCCCTGTCCCACCAGGAAGGGCCTTAAGGATATCGATTTGACCCTGGGCGCATTGCCAGGCCAAGACGAAAGAGGTCCCTCTGTCCACAGTAGCTTCTATCCCCCTTTTCAAGTGACGATAAAAGCTGTCGACCACGTCCTGTAACGATTCGTCCAAGACCTCTGTAGAGGATGGCGTCAGAGGGAGCGTGGCCGGCAGCATCGAAGGAGTGGTGCTAGAACATGCCACCAGGGGGGCGACTTCCGAGCAGAACGATGCACGGATAGCGGCTAACTCTTCCTCTGCCACCCGAAGAGCCTGCACGCTTGGCAGGACGGAGAGGTCGACTCTCTGGGCTGCTCGAGCAGAGGAAGACACGAGGACCATCGTCCCCTGTCCCGATTGTCCCATCACCGGACTTGCCGAATTCGAGCCCGTAAGAGGACCATCAAGACGAGCCGGAGGTGGAGGAGGTACGCCCCTCTCCGCCAGTGCCTCTTCGACAGGGTCTGGCTCAACAAGGTCCATCCTCGGCAAGGGAGAGACAGGACCTGCATGTCCATGACAATGATCAATTAACGTAACCCAAAGGATGTGATCATAGAGCAGATAGGCCTCCTCGCAAGTTAAGATTCGGCTTATCTTACCGGGAGAGGAGCATCGAGGCTACAGCTCGTTCGCAGCTGGCAGGGTCTCCTCACCCGCGATCTCCAAATTAAATTTGGCCAGCTCCTCTGACCCAGCCACCTCGGAGAGAGAGGCAACCTGATCAGCATCATCTGGACAGAATTCAGCAATTTCAGGGGCAGGCTCACCAGAGCCCCCGTCATCCCAAGTCACGATCTCGGCTACTCGAGATTCCTCTTCTTCTGACGCCTACAAGAGGGAAAGAAGATGATTAAAATCAAAGCTAGAAGAAAGGAAGGACCGGTAGTAACTTATTTACCTCTGATGCAGGGTCAATTTCTTCGCCTCTTTCCTTTATAGTTAGCCCACGGTGTCTGGTCGCAGCCAGTTTCTAAGAGCAAGGAATGCCGCCGACAGGAGAAAGTTGCCTGCTACGCTTTCGTGCAGGACCGGGCGCAACAGATGGCTGATCAACCACTATTTCATCTGGAAAAACAGGCGGCTGATCCGCCCCTACATCTGCCACCGGAAAGGAAGGGTCACCTCCATCAGGCTCGTCGCCTTCGTCATCTGCAGCATCGGAGTCCAAATTCGGCACCTCGACTCTGTTCTTCCTCTTTCTTGTCTTGGCCCCCTGGGAACCCTCATCCAGGCCGGTACCAACGATGAAACTAGTACATGGGTTAAAACCGACAGGGGGCTTGTTTGCCATGACGTGGTACAGAGCCGCTATATACAAGATATCTACTGACGCCTTGATAGCGGGAACTTAGAAAATGGTACGGGTATGGAATGTGTCATAGTAATGCCAGGCCCGGATGCCGTCTAGAAGGCTACCTTCAAAGCCCAGATAAGAGCTGGGGCTGTCGAGAAAAAGCTGACTATACCCAAATTGCCGGGCGAACCTGCTAGGTAGATAGGGCTCCAGAAAGACAGTATTGCGGTTGCGATACACCAGATGAGCGGGGCGGATATTTCGCAGCCACAGAAGCATCTGACCGTCCAGAAGTTGAGGGGGCCCAATACCGTCAAGATGGACGGCCGTTATTTCCTCATCAGTAAAATGAGGGACAGATATAAAAATATTGTACATGTCTGCCCTCGCTAGTACCATCCGGCAAGCACGCATGGTCTCTAATTCCCAAGACTCATTACGATAGCGAAAGATAAAAGCGTCGTCATCAGTTACGCCGTCTTCAGAGCCCTGTCTCATCAAAGATGGATAATGCATCAACAGCCACCCCATCAAATAATGGTAGGACAGCTCGGTCCATTCAAAATCTTTCGTCACATCACGAGCAATAACCTTGGATGTGAAAGTACGAAGGCCACGGTGTATGCTGCACACCATGGCCGGGAGGAGAGCTAGTCGGACTCGCAAAACTAACTTCACAGCCAGAAGGATAAAATTACGACTGATCCTCTCGATGGAACCTGCTCCGTCCGAGACTACACAGTTTCGTAGCCATATCATTAAGAATCTCGCCAGGAGCACCTTCTCCGACAACTCGTGGGTATCCTGATAAAAATAACCGAAAGAGTCGGTCTGACTCCCGAACCTGTCACTAGAGGTGGTCACCCTCTTAGCTGACGACACTAAGGCTTTCACCGCCTCCCGGGACTGAGGACGGCAAGGAGTAACTTGACCTGAAGCATCCATCGTGAAGAGATAGTGCACCTAGTCCTTGGTATGAGGGGCATTCCCTTCCGAGCTGTTCTCCTTTTTGTCGATTTGATGACATGTGCTATAATGGCACAATATCTCTTGATAAAGAGCCACGAAGCCTGGATACCGCCTTTCCAACTCTTCGAACTCCTCGTTCGTGGGAGTATACACCTCAAAAGTCTCGTCCCCCCAAGGAAGCTTGGAGATCGCATGCATTTCGTGGAGCACAAGCCCCATTTCCCATACGGGCGTATAGAAGGTCCCCGTACGGCGATTATACATCTCCAGCAGAGATATAAACAATCTCTTGTTTATAGGCAAGCCATAGCTGGTACCCCGAATAGCATGGTAAAGACCAATCTCGCACAGAAAGGCCTCATACTTTTGCAAAATCCACGTAGACAGATTGGTCCACGAGGGAATCGAATGTATCTTGCTGGGGAGCATCAACCGACCAATGGGATAGGATCCCTTCCGAACAAGTTGGTTCATAAAAGTGTCTTCTGTAGAAAATATGAAATTGGGACCCGGCATATTCAAGAACGCACCCGGGACCAACCCCATTACAGAACAGCTGGTGTGCACCTTGCCCGCATATACCGACTTCAGGCTGTTGTTATAATAGATGTCTCCCACGAACATCCCACTTCGGCTAGGAGTTAAAGAATCTTCCATCTTCCGGTCCTGTGGGAGCATATTGAACCAGGATAAAGGAAAGTGACGATCCATCTGGGGAATGCGGATCGCCATCCCGTTAGAAACAAAACTCCAGCTCTTTGACACCTCCAGAATCTGACTGTTCTTCACAGTCAAGGCATCTCCAAAGAAGAATGCGGGCTTCAAGTATTCCCCTTCTAACTTCCCCGAGTTTATCATAGCATTAAGAAAATAGAAAGGCTGATTCTTGAGGGCATTCAATCTCGCCGGGGGCTCGTCACTCGGAAACTGGTCAGCCATGTATTGGACTATATGGTCGTATCTATAGCCAGAGTAGCTTGGGCGCTGCCAACCAGGAGCTCTCCAGCAGCATTAACAGGCAAATTTACTGAAAAGAAGACAGAAAAAGATAAGTTAAAAGGATGGACAAAAGGAACTAATGGGTGCTTTCGAGCTCATGCGGCTCTAACATAACAAAGCCTCATATGGCTCAGGAGAACACTTATGCGGCTCCAGCTCAGTGAAGCCTCATACGGGTCAGGGGAACGCTTATGCGGCTCCAACTTACGGAAGCCTCATGCGGCTCAAGCTCAGCAGAACATTCATGCGGTTCCACTTAATAAAGGGCCATGTGGCGGTACTGTCATAAGGCCCGCAGGGATCGGATAAGTTCGTGCGGACCACGTGAAAGACATATGTGTGCGAGTCTATGCGGCTCAGTGTAGCTTATGCGGCTTTGTTGGCAAAGCGTGTATGCGGCCACAGTGGCTATTCTTATGCGGCTCGCGGGTCGACCATAGGACGAACATGCGACTCACATGAAAATAAAGGCTCGTGCATAAAGCATACGACGTAGCCATAGCAGTTAGGGTTCTTCAAAACCACATAAAGTCCTTACCAGCAATGGGAGGATGGACGTCAGGGTGAGCTGCGGGCACGACGGCCGGCGGAGGAACGGCCGCGGTTGAAGTAGAGGCAGTCTTCTTTGACAAAGATGCCGCCTTCTTGCCCTTAGCCGCAACGGTCTTCTTGGGAGCCATTGGCAATTAAAGAAGAAGATGACAATGGAGTAGGAAAATTTCGAAGTGAAGGAGAAAGTAAAGAAGTTTTCTCTCTCAAACCCCTCTTATTTATAGGTGGACAAGAGAGGAGGGGAACACGTAGATTGATAACCGCCTCGGAAAAGGCAAAACCGACTCATCAGATTTTGTCCCCTCTCATAAAGGAGATTCACCCAGAGCATAAAATCCAAAAGATTTAATGAGCCGACCCTTGGGATCTCCCCTAAAGGCGGCACTAAAACAAATTCGAGGTAATTAATGACGCACACATATGGCAAGGAGATATGCGGCCCGAAAGTCCCTATGGCTGATTGACTCAATGCGGCCGAAACATCCATGCGGCCGAGACATCATGCGGCCAGGACATCATATGCGGCCAGAAGAATTTATACATGGCCATGCTTCTTATTCAAAGTATTTCAATTTTACAAATTGAAAACTTTGAAGGGGATCTTGTAGAAGCATGGAAAAGAATAAAGAAAGATCCATGCGGCCAGAGAGCCCCCTGCGGCTCAGAGAGTTTATGCGGCTCACATGTCCATGCGGCTCGAGCGTCTATGCGGCTCAAACAAGTACTATACGGCTCAAAGAGGAGTCACGTGGCCTACAAATAGCTCTCTCGTTTTGCATTAAATGACTTGGTGGCTGACAGCTTTGACGAAGTAACAGTTCTGACACGAAGATATCATTATGACTCCCTCATAATGACGGACTCCTTGGGAAGCGAAGAAAATCTCTGACATAATCTCCCGAGATTCAGAAACTGTCATGCGGCCTTGATACGTGGACAGTTGTATGTGGCCCAAGCGAAGACTCCCCCATGCGGCTCACGAAGACTAGCCCTATGCGACTCACAAAGACTAGCCCCATTCGGTTCATGGAGACTAGCCCCATGCGGCTCACGAAGACTAGCCCCATGCGGCTCACAAAGACTAGCCTCATGCGGTTCATGGAGACTAGCCCCATGCGGCTCACGAAGACTAGCCCCATGCGGCTCACAAAGACTAGCCCCAAGCGGTTCATGGAGACTAGCCCAATGCAGCTCACAAAGACTAGCCCCATGCGGCTCACAAAGACTAGCCCCAAGTGGCTCACGAAGACTAGCTCCATGTGGCTCACGAAGACCATCCCTATGCGGCTCACGAGGATTATCTCCATGCGGTTCACTCATGCGGTCATCCATACTCATGCGGCTCAAATCATACCATGCGGTCCAAATATTCTGGGGGGCCACTTTCAAGCAGCCTGGACACGTGGCCAGCCTTATGCGGCTCAATGATGAGTAACCTTCCTGTAGCACAGATTTATGCAATGGCTCGACACGTGGCATGATAGCGGGGCACGTGGCATCTGATTGATCGAAATCTCTCAACAAATCCCAATGAAATATTGGAATCAAATCAGATCATTTGCAAATAAGCAAATTGATGACACGTATCGAGAAATCCGAGGTTGGCATGACAAATCATGAGGATTTATGTCAATCAGCATTAATTATCCACAAAAGATTTGATGCAATCATATTTATTGCTCAAATCTCGATGAACGGCCCAGATTTAATGATCCTTAGCCGTCGACTTTTAAGAAGGGGCAATCATCGTAAACCCTAATGAGGCCCCCCACTCTTATAAAAAGCAGGGTGTCATTCCCTTGCAAATACACACAGAGACACACAGACACAGAGAGATAGAGAGATATATGCAGACAGAGACAGACGCACATAGGGACATAAAGAGCCAGAGAGCCTGAAGAGAGAGCATTTATTCATCAACGCCGAGCAGTTCTTCTACAGAGCCAAGGCTGCACCCGATCGTCCAAGGAGTAAGGCAAAGCGGCCGTCGCTTTTCCGAGCCTCTACCGTCACCCCCCAGAATTTAAAATAAATAATTGTACTTAGATTGTTGTACCTAGGTTTTCATCTCTAGGCTTTCTTTGTACAAGCGAGTTTGTATTGTGAAGTAAAAGTCCAGTCCTCCGATAATTGTTCTGTCCTTTTATATTTTATGGCAAACAATGACCGAGTGTGCTAGAAGACTTTCTCGTATTGAAATTATTTTTTAGTGACTTCTATGACTGGACATGACTCATGACACGATACTTGGAGTGAGAATTATATTAGTATTGGCACGCACCAGATACTTGATCGGTACAAGGGGTTCGTGTAACGGATCATATATGACTAGCTGGGTTAGTTAGAGGACTTGCATGTGAGATACGAGTCGTGCGAGTCATGGACAGGAACTTGTACTACTTTTGGCAGAGAAGACTATTAGTAGGCGTAAGAGATTACCCTATCCTTATTAGCCCAACTTTTGCCCCGGTATAGGCTATACTAGTGGATATTCCATTTTCGTCTATGGACCAGTCTCTAGATTGGGCAGAAGTATGCTAGTATATTTGCGATATTAGCTGACGCTAATATCACTCCTTACTTACCTGTACAATTCCAAAGTAGTCTTCAAGTGTGTGCACTTAGATGGATAGTCTACCTTGTCAGTTATATTTATGTTCATGTATTTTACTTTTATTGTTCATACTGTGGATAGTTGTTGTATCATGTTATATCCCCTGAGGACCTGGTTCTTTCCCAGATCCGGACGAATACCTTTATCCTACAGTTTACGGACCAGATATCTAGCCCAGATATCTTGCAGAGGACATAGAGGTTGTGCCCGAGGAGTTTCCCTGATCCAGAGGTTGACAGCTGATTGGAGTCATGAACATTTTATCTAGCTAGTAATGTCCTAACTATTTCTTTATTTCAGTATTTTTCTATTCCATCATTGTACTTTGTTTTAGTGGATATATTTCCACCAGACTTGATTTTTCAAACAGATCTTTTATTTGATTATTTCAGACTTATGTTTTATTTCAGTCAGACATTTATTATATTCTTTTGTGTTGATGTTGTTATATTGTGGATGAGATTCTAGTATTGTTGATGTAGAGATTTTTATATTACATGTGATTGTTGTATTGTAGTTGTAGGATACAGCATACTACGATTAGGATGAGTCCATTAAATTGGGAATACTTATTCTAGCCATACAGTTGGCATGCTCATGTTGTGGGTTCCTACATATTTGGAATTGGGCCGTGACATTTTTTATGGTGGCCCATGTAGGTCAGTTTGTCATTTTGGTTACCTAAATTACCAAGATGAGCCTGCATTTAGGATTAAGGAGCTTAGGAAATCTCATCCACTTACAAACTTATCGCCTTTGAATCCCAAATTTGTACTATCTCCTTTATGCATCTTTCTTGTTTCCATACTCCACTCATGATTTTTATTTTGCAGCAACATGCAGTTGTACAGTGGACGCATGGCTTTCGAAGTCACCCAAACCTACGAAACCACTTCGAGCGATGATAAGACCCAGTAACTCATGGGAACCCGACCAAAGGGATTTTAGCCAATCCAACGACTCCGGCAGGGTTCGTGCCACTGACTATGACTCGGTATGAGGTCCAGATCTCACAGACTCAGGCACATTAGGAGGATTCGTTGCCACCATCACCTTCATTCCTGAATCAGATGCCACATAGAGCGTACCCGCAGCAGCCCTATAGACAGATGCTACAGATGCCCCAGCCTAATGGCCAGGCCCAGATGTTTCAATTCTTTTATACTATGATAAAGCAGAAGATGCAGCAGATAGAGGCTATAAGGCAGAGCTTGATGATGGTTTTTGAGAGGTTGGCAGCACCAGCCCCTATAACGGCACCTACACCAGCACTAGTACCTGCTCCAACGGTAGGCACTATTTGTGGCTATCGGCAGATGAACCCGAAGCCATTTGAGGGCAAGGAGACACCAGAGGAGGTCACCGTATATATAATCAGCACCTAGAAGTTTTTCGATGCTTCGCAGCTACCTGAAAATTTATGGATGACAGTCGTTCAGACCCAGCTCGAAAGAAATACATATTACTGGTGGGAGTCGATTGAGCGAGACCTCATTCTTAGAGTATTTCAATGCGAAGTACTTCCCCGCTACAGTTCGAGACGCTTTCTACGATCAATTCCTCTATCTCAAGCAGGAGAATATGACCGTGGATGAGTATGATACTGAGTTTAGTCATCTTAGTCATTTCGGTACCATCCTAATACTGAATGACGTGGAGAAGGCAAGGATATTTTACCATGGGATGATGAAGGAGCTTCAGCGATATACTACTGTATAGTCTAGAGTTTAGTATGCTGAGGTGTTAGCAAGAGCCCGCCTCCAAGAGACTATCAACAAGGACCCACTACTTTCCAAGTGCCCTACTACTGCGATTGTTCTAGCCAAGGGACAGTCAGGAGGACCCATCAGATGTCCAAGAGGATTTCATCAATAGAGGGCTATACCCTATCTAGCAAAGGTGCTCCCGACTTGTCATTACTATAGCAGAAAGGGACACCTTCAACGATATTGCCGGAGAAGACTTGGGCATTGCTTGCGATATGGATCTGACCATCATCGTGTTATGGAGTGTCCCAGCAGCAAATAGCCCTGAGGCCAGCAATACCAGCACTACCAGGACTGAGACCATCTGCTCAAGCGACTGCAGCACTAGGAGGACCACCGAGAGGACCACCTTTACCACCCCAGGAGGTCCAGTACGGGAGGGTGAGAGAGCAGGTTGGAGGATAAAGAGTTTACCAGGCTTATGTTATGGCACCCAAGGGCGTGGAAATTTTAGGTACTATCTTAGTAGCATCTATACTCGCCACTGTATTATTTGATTCGGGGGCAACTTTGTCCTTCATATCTAGTACCTTTGTAGCAATGCATAGAGTAGCTACCTCACCCTTGCCTAAAACTTGGAAGATTCTTATCGGGGGAGGTATTATGCTGGCCACTAGTACATGTAGAACTTGTTCGATTGTAGTATATGGGAGAGAGGTGCGAGCGCTATTTTTGGTATTTCTAATATCGAATTTCAATATAGTGTTTGGGATGGACTGGTTGAGCCAGTATCGTGTTGTGTTAGATTGTCATAGAGGGTGTGTTATCTTCAGACCGCCAGGTCATCCCGAGTTCGAGTTCATGCGATGGACCATCGAGAAGGGAGTAGGGCAAGCAGTTGAAGCTTTCATGTCCATGGATGTAGCACCACCGCCGCCTATTGTGGAGGAGTTCTTGGATGTATTTTCGGAAGACTTGTCAGGTCTACCACCGACAGACCAGTAGAGTTTAGTATTGAATTAGTGCCAGGAGCAGCATCGATTTCTTCTAATATGTACCAGTTGGCGAAGAAGGAGTTGGATAAGATGAAGGTTCAGCTAGAAGAGTTGTAGACCAAGGGCTTCATTCGACCGAGTGCATCACCATAGGGGGCTCCGGTGTTATTTGTGCCAAAAAATGATAGGTTAGTACATATGTCCATCAACTACCGGATACTAAATGTATTGACTATCAAGAACAAGTACCATTTTCCCCGGATTGATGACTTGTTCGACCAGATGACAAGAGCGAAGGTGTTTTCGAAGATTGATTTGAAGTCAGGATATCACCAAGTGAAGGTGCGCAGGGAAGACATTCCGAAGACGGCCTTTAGGACTTGTTATGGTCATTATGACTTCTTAGTGATGCCTTTCGGGCTGATGAATGCGCCAGTACTGTTCATGAATTTCATGAATAGATTGTTCCATCAATATTTAGATCAGTTCATGGTTGTTTTTATTGATGTCCTTTTGGTGTAACCGAAGAGCCGGGAAGAGCACGAGCAGCATTTGACGATTGTTTTGGAGACATTGAGGAGCGAAAGGCTCTATGCTAAATTAAGCAAATGCGAGTTCTTCTTAGACCGTATTTTTTTCTTTGGAACGTTGTCTTAGGAGAAGGCATTTCAGTGGATCCAGAAAAGATATCTGCAGTAGAGACGTAGCATGTTCCGACCAACGCCTCTGAGGTGAGAAGTTTTCTTGGACTTGTCGAGTATTACCGGAGGTTCGTATGATGGAACTAAGGATTTCCAGGACCACGGACTGTTGTGCGTATTGATCGATAGAAAATTAACAGATTTAAAATGTATTCTAACCCTTTATAGATAGAAACTAGGGTTCACAAATTATACCTGCGATGAGAAGAAGACGACATTTTCCAACAACCTCGAGCAGTCAGTGACCCCAAGATCTTATGTACGTATTCCTTCCTCGAGTTGGACGTCGTATGGGTGACGATCTTCCAACCTTTTCTTATCTCGACTGTCCTTCCTTTCTCTCCTCTCGTGATGAACGAATTAGAAAACGATGCTCTTCTTAGGATATATATGACGGCCAGAGAATAGAGGGTATATAAAGGCTATGGTAGGGACCGTGAGAAGAAATTAGGTTTAGGTCTCCTAACGGGTCTAGCTATCCCGTGTTCAGCCCGGACACAATCCAGGCCTGTTAACAACAGCTTTGTCTACTAAAGAGCTACTGTTGCACTACCTTCCTAATCCCAAATTACATTTATAGGCTCCTTCTTATTATATGCTTGTTTATCTCCCCATGTTAAGATGTTGAATGTCTGTCAATCAAAATAAGTCAATTTCAATCCTTATGAGTTTCTTAAGGGGACATCATCAACCCGATACATCGGGTTATGGATATCTTTTATAATTAATAGCCAATCATACACATAATGCCATTACCCAATTCATATAGGTTATTAACTCGTTATAAATCTCACTCTTTTATAAATCAAAGTGATGCACACTACATATACATGTCTGTTATTATATCCGGATTAAGAGCACAAGCATCCATAATAATAGAGGTATTTGATCTATTACGTAGTAAGTACAAAGAGAACAGTCTCAAGTAATATTGTTTAATACATACAAAGTGTACTAGTATAAACCTATAGTTAAGATAGACTAATGTCATATTACACTATAAGCTTACCAATAATTTATCCAAATCCGTCTAGGTTGTGAACCATTTATATATTATACAAGGGACTGATAATATGATCTTCTATGTGTCACCATACACCATATTATCTATAATATAGAATATCATTGACTTGCATTAACATATAACAAATATAAAATCCCAACATTTGCCCTATGATTGTCATTCAAAAATAAAAGGAAAATATAGTTAATACAAAAGTGATGCTTTTAGTATATAACCCTAACAATATCCTACTTATACTCAAAGCATTACTTTTTAGTATACTATTACAAATATCCCACTTATACTTAAAGCCATGCGGCATGCATCTGACTCGCATTCCCTCAATATGACTATTAAAAGCCTTAGCCGGTAAGCTCTTTGTAAAGGGATCAGCTAGGTTGTCTGCTGATGCTATCTTGGTCACAGCAACGTCTCCTCTTTTTATGATATCTTGTATTAGGTGGTACTTACGCTCAATATGTTTACCTGTCTTATAGGCTCGTGGTTCCTTCGAGTTTGCAACCGCACCACTATTATCACAATAAAGTATAATAGTCTTAGGCAAACTAGGTACCACATCCAAGTCCAATAGGAAGTTTTTGAGCCAAACTTCTTCTTTGGCTGCTTCAGAGGCTGCCACATACTCGACTTCCATAGTAGAATCAGCAATACATTTTTGCTTGATGCTTCTCCATACTATGGCTTCACCTTCCAAGGTAAATACATAACCTGAGGTAGATTTTATGGCATCCCAATGTGACTAAATATTTGAGTATGTATACCCCAAGGGCACTAAACTATCTGCTTGGTAAATCAGTATATAATCTTTAGTCCCTTTTAGGCACTTCAGAATATGCTTTACCGCAGTCCAGTAATCTTATCTTGGGTTAAACTGATATATGCTAACCATGCCTATAGGAAAGCAGATATCTGGTCTCATACATAGTATTGCATACATTAAGCATCCTATTGCCGAAGCATACAGAACCGCTTTCATGTCCTATATTTCTTTAGGTGTCCTCAGATAATATTCCTTTGATAGAGCTATTCCATGCCTAAAAGGTAGAAAAACTTTCTTGGAATTTTGCATGATAAAACGAGTTAATACAGTATAGATATAGGTCCATTGAGATAAGCCTAACATCATTTTCTTATGATCTCATAAAACTTTGATCCCAAGGATGTGACCTACTTCTCCTAAGTCCTTCATATTAAACTATTTGGATAAGTATATCCATACGTTAGATAACACATTTACATTATTTCCAATGAGCAATATGCCATCCACATAAAGTACTAGGAATACCACCATGTTTCCGTCGTACTTTTTGTACACACAAGATTCATCTAGACATTGATCAAATCTATAGGATTTTATCACCTGATCAAAATGGATGTTCCAAGATCTGGAAGCTTGCTTAAGTCCATAAATAGACTTCTTGAGCTTACAAATAAGATGCTCTTCGCCTTTTTCAATGAACCATTATGGTTGCTTCATATAGATATTTTCTTCAAGACTTCCATTAAGAAAAGCTGTCTTGACATCTATTTACCAAATCTCATAATCGAGATGAGCTGCAATAGATAAAATAATCCGGATAGACTTAAGCATGGCTACTGGCGAAAAGGTTTTATTATAATCAATACCTTCTTTCTGAGTAAAACCTTTTGCAAAACCTTACTGTCTGCTACTCTTTTTCCTTATAGACCCACTTGCATCCAATCGCTTTTATACCAGTGGGTGTTTCTCTAAGTTCACATACTTTATTAGAATCTATTGATTCTATTTCTAATTTTATTGTCCTTTGCCAAGATTTAGTATATTTATCTTGTAGTGCTTTATTATAGGTGCAGGGACCATAGTCTTGTTCCTCAGGAACAAAGTCTGAGGACTCTCCCAAGAACATAAACATGTCAGATTATACAACAACCCTTCCACTACGACGAGGCATTATGGATTGTGGTGTAACATTTGAGATACGTTGTGCAGTTACATGTGGTTCCTCCTCTTGTACTGTTGGTATTGAAGTATTTGGTGTCTCTCCTCCGAATTTTTCTAGAACAACTCTTCTCATGGGTTTATGGTTCATCACATAGTCTTCCTCTATGAATCGGGCATTGGTGATAACAATGACCTTCTGATCCTTAGGACTATAAAATCGATCTCCCTTCATTCCTCTTGGATAGCCTACAAACAAGCGTACTTCTATACGAGATTTTAACTTATCTGTTTTTCTATTCAGCACATGTGTTGGACTACCCCAAATTCAAACATGATTTGGACTATGCTTTCGCACGGTCTATAGATCTGTGGGAGTAGAAGGTACTGACTTAGAAGGTACCAAGTTCAGAATATAACATGCAGTCACTAAGGTATGTCCCCAAAATGAGTTTGGCAAATCTGAATAACTCATCATTGATCTAACCATCTCCATAAGAGTCATATTCCTTCTTTCTGCTACACTATTCTGTTGGGGTGTTCCAGATGTAGTCAATTGGTAATCCTAGCTTTTGATAAGTAATCCCTAAATATTCCAAAAATGTACTCGCCACCACGATCTGAACTTAATGACTTGATACATTTTCTATGGCGTTTCTCCGTCTCAGCCTTGTACTTTTTGAATTTCTCAAAGCATTCGGACTTACGGTGCATCAAGTAAATATATCCATACCTTGAATAATCGTCAATTATTGTGAAAAAATATTCAAAGCCACCTCTAGCCTGGATAGTCATGGGCCCACACAAATCAGAATGAACTAATTCCAACACATCTTTGGCCCTATACCCCTTTGCCTTAAAAGGCCTTTTGGTTATTTTACCTTCTTAGCATGATTCACAGTTTAGAAGTGCCTCCACTTCTAATGAACTCAAAGGTCCATCTGTAACCAGTCTTTGAATCCATTTTAGGTTAATATGGCCTAATCGTAAGTGCCAAAGATATATTTGGTTCATACAAGAAGGTTCTTTTCTCTTATTTAAGTTAGAAGACATATTATTCATTCCCATTAGTTATATTTTCAAGAAATAGGATTAATGACATACAAATTATCTACTAATGCACTAGAACAGATCAAATGCTTATTTTTTCCAATAACAATGTTGTCCTAAAATAAACTGAATATCCATCCTTAACTAGCATAAAAACAAAAATCAAATTTCTTCTAAGTAAAGGTGCATAAAGATAATCTTTCAATACCAAAGACTTATTTCTAACAAAAGATAAAATAAAATCTCATACTGCAATGGCCATAACTTTTGTAGCGTCACCCATGAATATGTATATCTCTCCATCACAAAGCCGTCTGATTTCCTGGAACCCCTGCAAATATAATTAGTGGCTCTTGTATCTACATACCAGGTACCGGTAGATAACACCGCTAAATATGTTTCAACTACTAGTAAATGAGATATACCTTCTTTGTTCCCTTGGTTGAGAAGTAGGCAATCACTCTTCTAATGTCGTGACCCTTTGCACTTGAAACATTTGTCTTTTGGCTTTTTCACAGCGCCTTGAGGTCTCATGCCCTTCTTTGCTGAGTTTGCTTGTTTCTGAATGTTATTCTTCTTCTTGCCGTCTTTTGGCTTAGAAGTAGAAGCCTTTTTAATAACATAAATATGATCACTGTGCCTAAAGAGAGCTTCAACATCTTGTAGCTCTTTTACAAGTTCTGTCAAACTATACAACATTTTGTTCATATTATAGTTAAGGCAAAACGTGTCAAAACTTCTAGGCATATTCTCGAGAATGATATCGACCTAGGTTTTTCTATCGATTTTAGCTCTAAGGATCTTTATCTCATTCAGATGACCCGTCATCTTGAGAACATAATCCCTTACTGGCGTACCTTCAGCCATTTTTATATTCATCAAACACTTCATAGCAAACTGCCTAGCTGCTCTACTCTGATGTTCGAAGAGTTCCTTGAGGTTATACATCATGTCATAAGCTATGGCCAGGGCCTGATGCTGATGTTGCAGTACATTTGACATAGATGTCAGAATATAACATCGTACCATCTCATCTGCCTTTATCCACTTCTAATAAGTCTTTTTGACCACTTCATCAGAATTAGCATAAGGCTTAGGTGAACATTCCTCTTTGAGTACATATTTGTACTCTTCAGCAGTTAGGACAATATCGAAGTTATGTTTCCAGTCAATGTAAATAGGGCCAGTAAGTTAATTTTCTTTAAGAATCGCCATAAGTCGACTAAAAGAACCATTTTTGAATCCTGAAAATCACATAATTAACTATTATGTAGGGCAAAAACTTTTGAATTAAATAAATATTGATTCCCTCAAAACAATAAAAAAAAATTACCAACACCTTAAACACCATGAATTTAGCATGCCACAATGGTGTGGACCTATACAAATTCAATATTTATGTAAGGAAGTTTTTCCTATTAATTTTATTATCATGTCAACCTAACTTTATGACAAATGAAATTAACTTGTTAGTCTTGCTTTGGTCCTACAAATAATAGCAATGACTCCGATGGGGAGGAAACCATTATTTGTATCTAAGAGTATACCATTACTTAACATTAAGTCTATTACTTCGTGATGAGTTCCTTCAGATGGAAAAGTGAACACATACTTGGTAACTTTCTATAATTATCCCAAATAAAGTTTGTACTAGTGATCCATAATTACACTTGTCCGATCTGGAGGAAGGCACCAAAGCCAACATGCAAGTATAATTATATCACCAACAAACCAGTATTAGAGACCATATGATTTATATTAAATAAATTTCCTCTCCTACTTAGTTATTTAACATTTAGGGTTTTTCTACTAGTTGATTCATGTCCATGTTGACCATTATTAATGTGGGCTTAGTTTTAACCAAAACATCTACAAAATAATAAGCATGCATAATCAGAAAGAGCAAAATATAGCAATAAAAGATAAATATCCAACTATTATGGCCATATATCCTGCTTCTTCTTCAACTGTGCTTGGATCCAGAATAGTGCGCTGCGTAGACCTATTCGGGGTTCAGCCTATTTTGGTTGTCAATTTCTTCATCAAAAATCATCTAACAGCCTCCGGACTGCTGAAAAATAACATCTCGTACCGCATCAGAAAAATCCACCATGGCCATCACTATAGACCGATTATATTTAAAATTACATCCATCATATGCCCCCAAAAGGAGTTCACACATAATCTAGATTAAAAAATTAAATAAATAAGTACGATCAACCCTCGTGATTTTAATATTACATCCATGAACAACAATAACAGCCACGACAAGTCCGTGGTTTAAAATAACACAAACAGAACATGAATTAGACTATAATAGTTGGATCTAAGATGCCTGCAAAACCAAGTCAGAGTAGATCTACATCTACCGACTATTATTCAACATTGTATTTTATTGGTCAACATGGATGTATCAACCGATACATAGATCCAATACCGGCTATGATACCAATTGATGTTACTGAGGATTTCCAGGACTAAGGATTGGTATGCGTATTGATCGATAGAAAGTTAACAGATTTAAAATGTGTTCTAACCCTTCATTGGCGGAAACTAGGGTTCATGAATTATACCTGCGATGAGAAGAAGATGATAGTTTCCAGCAACATCGAGCAATCAGCGACCCCAAGATCTTTAACAAGTATTTCTTCCTCGGGTTGGACGTCGTATGGGCGACGACCTCCCAACCTTTTCTTCTCTCGGTTGTCCTCCATTTCTCTCCTCTCATGATGAACGACTTAGAGAAAGATACTATTCTTAGGATAGATATAACGGCCAGAGAATAGAGGGTATATATAGGCTACGGCAGGGACCGTGAGAAGAAATTAGGTTTAGGTCTCCTAACGAGTCTAGGTATCCCATGTTCAACCCGAACACATAACCCAGGCATGTTAACAACAGCTCGATCCACTAAAGAGCTACTATTGCACTACCTTTCTAGTCCTAAATTATGTTTATGGGGTCCTTCTTACTATATGCTTGTTTATATCCCCATGTTAAGATATCGAATGTCCGTCAATCAAAATAAGTTAATGACAACTACATTGATCGACTTCTTTTATCCTTAAGCAGTACCACTCAACTTTATTTGTCATGTCGAATATAATCTACCTGCAAGGTTTACATGACAATACTTATGAGTTCCTTAAGGAAACATCATCAACCCGATACATCGGGACATGGATTCCTTTTATAATTAATAGTACATCATACACATAATGTCATTACCTAATTCATAGAGATTATTGACTCATTATGAATCTCACTCTTTTATGAATCAAAGTAATGCACACTACATATACTTGTCTATTATTACATCCAGATAAAGAGCACAAGCATCCATAATAACAGAGGTATTTATTCTTTTATGTAGTCAGTACAAAGAGAACAGTCTCAAGTGGTCATGTTCAACACACACAAACTGCACTAGTATAAACCTATAGTCAAGGTAGACTAATGCTATATTACACTACAACCTTACCAATGGTTAGTCCAAAGCCATCTAGGTTGTGAACCATTTATATATTCTACAAGGGACTGATATTATGGTCTTTTGTGTGTCACCACACACCATATTATCTATAATATAGAATATCAGACACTTGCATTAACATATAACAAATATAAAATGCCAACATTTTCCCTATGATTCTCATTCAAAAATAATAGGGAAATATAGTTAATACAAAAGTGATACTTTTAGTATATAAACCTAATATTATAGAGAACTTTGCGAGGATTACATAACTGATGACTCGGTTGACCTGCAAGGAGCAAGAGTTCGTATGGACTGAGGAGTGTCAGACGACATTTGATGAGTTGAAGAAATGCCTGACCACGGCACCCATCTTGACGATTCTATCTGGATCCGGAGGGTTTGTGATCTATAGTGATGCTTCTGGAAAAGGATTGGGATGTGTATTGATGCAGCATGGAAAGGTTGTAACTTATGCTTCCAAGCAATTGAGGACTCGTGAGAAGAATTATCCTACTCACGTCTTGCAGCTTGCCGCAGTGATCTCCGCATTGAAACTTTGGAGGCATTATTTGTATGGCGAGCGAGTGGAGATCTTTATAGAACATAATATTTTAAAGTATGTCTTCAGGCAGAAGGACTTGAATATGAGGCAGAGAAGATGGTTAGAATTGATAAAGGATTTCAAGATTGACTCACAATACCATCCGGGGAAGGCAAATGTAGTAGTCAATGCTTTGAGTAGGAGATCTGTGGCATTTTCCTTGACTACCCAACCGCAAATATTGGAGTATCTATAGAAGTTAGGGATAGAAGTTATACTACCAGGAGTAGATGGCCAATTGACGAATCTTCAGCTATAGTCATTATTGGTCGAGAGGATCAAGGTCGCACTACCGACAGATGTAAGATTTCAGAGACTTTGACAGAGGACCGAGGCCGGTATGCAGACCGGATTGCGTATTCATGAGGATAGGACCTTGAGGTGTGGGGATCGCCTCTACGTTCTGAATGGGGAGATTCAGCATGAGTTGATGACTGAGGCACACAGTTCGCCATATTCTATTCATCCAAGAGGAACGAAGATGTACAAGGATCTGAAGCAGCATTATTGGTGGCATGGAATGAAGTAAAAGATAGCTCGATTTGTAGCGAAGTGTTTGGTGTGTCAGCAAGTTAAGGCTAAATATCAGAGGTCACTAGGATTGCTCCAGCCATTACCCATTTCGAAGTGGAAATGTGAGCATATTATGATAGTTTTTGTGACAGGATTTTTGAGGAGCCCGAGTGGCAGAGATGCAGTTTGGGTTATAGTAGAATAACTCACGAAGGCAGCCCACTTCTTGCCTTTCAAAGTGGGCCAATCTACGAAAGTGTTAGCTGAGATGTACATAAAGCAAATCATATGACTACATGGAGTACCAGTTAGCATTGTATCCAACATTGACTCACGATTTACTTAACATTTTTTGAGGAGCATGCATGAGAGTCTTGGTACAAGGTTGAAGTTCAGTACATCATATCATCCGCAGATAGATGGACAGTCAAAGCATACCATGCAGACCTTGGAGGATATGCTAAGAACATGCATGCTCGACTTTGGAGGTTCATTGGATGATCATCTTCATATGGTAGAGTTTTCTTATAATAATAGTTACCAGGCGAGTATCCAGATGGTGACATTTGAAGCTTTGTATGGAAGGAAGTGTCATTCTCCAGTGTATTGGAGTGATGTCGGTGAGCGATAGATATTAGGACAAGAGTTAGTGGTACGTACTGTGGAGAAGGTAAAGAAAAATCAAAGACATTTACGAGCAGCACAAGATCGACAGAAGCTTGGGCAAACAGTCATTTGTGACCATTGGAGTTTCAGCCATGAGATTATGTATTTCTGAAGATTTCTCCTACCAGAGGGACCATTAGATTCGGAGAAAGAGGGAAGCTTAGTCCGAGGTACATCGAACCATTCGACGTGCTAGAGAGAGATAGAGACGTCGCATACAGACTTGTGTTGCCACAGACCTTGGAAGGAGTTCATGACATGTTCTATGTATCGCAGGTGAGGAGGTACGTGTCGAATCCTAGTCACGTTATGGACCGTTTCGAGATTACGATGGGGCCAAGCCTGTCTTACGAAGGGCAGCCCCCATGGAGATTTTGGACTGTCGAGAGAAAGTCTTCTGGGGCCAGACCATTCCTTTAGTTTGTGCTACGTGGAGGCATCATGCACTAGTCAAGTCAACTTGGGAACGCGAGGATGCGATTAGGGAGCATTTTCCTCATCTCTTTATGGGACTAGGTATGTTTTCTTTAACTAGCTCTTATGGATTGCTTTTATATTATTTTGTGTTTACTTTCGAGGACAAAATTTTCTAAGGTGGAGAGGTTGTAAGACCTATGAATTTTTTTCACATATTTTATATATATATTTTATATATTTTATATATTTTATTGAGTTATAATGGTTAATATATATATATATATATATATATATATATATATATATATATATATATATATGTATATATATATATATATATATATATATATATATATTCCTACTTTTATTTATGATAATAAAATATACTCTTCCATAGCTTTTGATTTTTGGAGCACAAGATATGCCAAACTTTAGAAACTTTCTTCATGAGTTTTGACCTAAAAAAGTTTATCTTCTATTTGGTATATCATGTCCCACTCAAATATGTCTTCTTGTATCCTATTTGCTTCACACAACTTTGGGATGAATTTAGGCCAAGAAGTTATCTACCATAAAACTTGTCGTAACTTCCAACTTGGTTTCAGTATTCGATGTCGATCCAACCTAAACGACCTAATATATGATTTCAACTATTTTTGAGCCTACTACACACATGGCTAGGGTGTCCCACACAATCAAGGTCCCATGTACTATTTAAATTCAAATGGCACTTAAGACCCCTTAAATAGACTTTTAGAGCATATTTTCAAACCGGGTAATTTTTTCTTGAACCAAAAGTATCCAACAAGTTGTAGAGGACTTGTTAGGGTCATCCCCATGTAGAGGGGCCATGCTAAATATTTATTTCTAATTTATTGAGTATTTATTTGGGTTAAACCTAACAAGGAAACTCTACAAACAAATATTTTCAAATTAGGAAACTCTAGATGCATGTACCCTATCCACTACCTAATTGGACTCCAAAACCCATTGAAACTCACCCAAACCCGCACTTATACCTGACCTTCCTACATAATCCTACCCTATACATATCATAACCGACCCCCTCTTCCTTTTTGCAAACCCTAAACCTAAACTACTATTGCCGCCAACCACTATTGCCTATACCTGATGTCGCTGTTGTTTCTTCCATTGTCGACCACTTCCAAGGCCATACAAGCTACCCACAATGAAGCCAAGACCACCCTCTATCACCCCAAGGTGCCCAATAGGCTAGCACATCATGTACAAGTCGGGAACAGCCCCACAAGTTATCAATACCTTGTTGTCCAAAAAATATAACAGGTACATCATCTTGTAAACGCGATTCTGTGACTTCTAGAGATCGAAACTTCGTGAAACCAAAAACACTGGATTCCTATATGTGTCTACTACCTTCCCACAAATTCATGTTGAAATCCTCTCTAGATTATTTGGGGCACACGTTTTGCCAAAGTGTGTCCAGAATAGATAATGTTTGGTATATACGGGTTTTGATCTAAATAAACTGACCTTTTGTATCAAAATCATATTTGAAAATGACCTTAATTCGATTATCTTCAACTCCCTTCAATTATTGTTTCATATTATTACTATTTTAATACTTGAATCCTCACATCTTTGAAGAAGAAATTCTGTCGTAAAATCAAACATAGAAATTTCCATCCTGTGAGCCCCAAATTATTTTGTGTGTATCCATAAATAAATATTATTGGTCCTCGACATATGATCATAATTATTTGATAATTTAAAGATTTATTTGATGTTATTTTAGATTTGTAGATGTATTTTATCTATGGTCCACATGGTTTCCAACAATATTGATTTCTCAATGTTAGGGCTAGAATGACCATGGGATGTTTCTAAAGTAATTTTTATCCAAAAATAATAATATAATATATATTTCCAGAATAATAAAGATTTATTTTAGAATTAATACTGAATATTATATATATTTGGTGGAATTTTGTTAGTCCTAGAAGGAATAATATGACTAGTTATGTAATTGTGACTAGTATATAGTTTAGATAACCCTATATATATATATATATATATATATATATATATATATATATATATATATATATATATATATATATATATATATATATATATATATATATATTTTTAACCCTATATATATATATATATATATATATATATATATATATATATATATTTTTAACCCTATATATATATATATATATATATATATATATATATATATATATATATATATATATATAATATCAATGGTAGTATTAATGATAGCATGTTTATTAATGTTATTTATTATTATTCATAGGAGTTCGAGAGACCGTGATATATATATATATATATATATATATATATATATATATATATATATATATATATATATATATATATATATATATATATATATATATATATATATATATATAAAATATCAATGGTAGTATTAATGATAGTATGTTTATTAATGTTATTTATTATTATTCATAGGAGTTCGAGAGACCGTAACTACGGAGCTTAAAGTCGGACCGATACTTTATTCCCTTACTGCAAATCCAGGCAAGATACCATGCTACTGTGATCTTATTTGATTTCCTGCTAATACATGGACGTGTTGTTGTGTGTTAGGATTAGATGTGTTAGAACAGCGTCCAAGTATGACTTGGGTGCCATCGATGACATATAGTGGGGGTGTAACCTAGTGTGCTAGTAGACTTTCTTGTGTTGAAGTTATTTTTTATTGACTTCTATGACTGGACACGACTCATGAAACAATACTTGAAGTGAGAGTTATATTATTATTGGCACGCACCCTGTACTTGGCCGGTACAAAGGGTTTGTATGACGGATCATATATAACTAATTGGGTTAGTTAGAGGACTTGTATGTGAGATACGAGTCATACGAGTCATGGACATGATCTTGTACTACTCCTAGATGGGGAAGACTATTAGTAGGTGTACGGGATTACCCTACCCTCGTTAGCCTCACTTTTGTCCTGGTATAGGCGATACTAGTGGATATTCAATTATCGTCGATGGACTAGTCTCTTGATTGGGCGGGAGTATGCTAGTATATTCGTGATATTAGTTGACACTAATATCACTCCTTACCTACCTGTACGATTCATAAGTAGTCTTCAAGTGCATACACTTAGATGGATAGTCTATCTTGTCAGTTATATTTATATTCATGTATTTTACTTTTACTGTTCATATTATGGCTAGTTGTTGTATTCTGTTATGTCCTTTCAGGACCTGGTTCTTTCCCAGATCCGGACGAGTCCCTTATCCTACAGTTTATGGACTAGACATCGAGCCCGAATATCATGCAGAGGACATAGAGGTTGTGTCCGAGGAGTTTCCCTGATCCAGGAGTTGACAGCTGATTGGAGTGATGAACATTTTATCTCGTTAGCTATGTCTTGACTATTTTTTTATTTCAGTATTTTACTATTCTAGTATTGTACTATTTCAATGGATTTATTTCCACCAGATTTGATTTTTTTAGACAGATCTTGTATTTGATTATTTCAGACTTATATTTTATTTTAGTCAGACATTTATTATATTATTCTGTGTTGATGTTGTTATACTGTGGATGAGATTCTGTTGTTGTTGATGTGGAGATTTTGGATTACCTCTGACTGTTGTATTGTAGTTGTAGGATACAGCGTACTACGATTAGTATAAGTCCATTAAATTGCGAATACTTATTCTAGTCGTACAGCTGGCATGCACATGTCTTGGGTTCCAAGATATTTGGAATTGGAGCGTGACAATAACTACCACAAAATCACAGGACGCATGGTAAGAAAATATCTAACAACTCATGTACTACTGAGCAGAGAAAAATAAACATAAGAAATAGTGAATGACAAGAAATAACTGTTTATATGAATGTACCACTTGGCAAGGTATACTTGCCTGGTGTGGTACGATGGTCATGATGGCACAGAATTGACTTTGGTGTTACAACTTCCCAAGATGGCCTCCGATGATGGCACAGACTCTTCCATCGAGTCTAGAACAGTCCAATTAACTAGGGTCGACATAAGATAGTCCAGTTTCATAAGAGAATAGGAAATACGATTAGTTATGATCAGCCATGATAATCAATGAGATTTTATGGAGAAAATACCTATACTATTTTAGAAAAATATTTATAATATTCGAAATCATTCATTTATTAGTCAAAAATAATTTATAGTTTTAGAAAATGTTTATAAAAACCAAATTGTAAACCTTATTTAGGAAATATATGTAAAAATACATAAAATCATATATTAAAACTCAAGATATATTAGGCCCACGCTATTTAGAAAATACTTATAGATATATAACATATATTAAAACCATTTATATATAATCTATGTTTGAAATATAAGCCCAAAATCATTTATAATACTTAAAAAAATCTTATTTTATTAGTCAAGATATTTGCAGATAAGTATTCTAGAAAAATTGTTTTAGGGCTATAAATCTATGTTTGAAATAGATGTAGGCCATGATATGATTTTTGAAAATACTAAAAATTGCCAAATATACTACCCAAATATACCTACAACTTAACTGTAAATATACTATATACTATATATGGAAAAATATTTATTATTGACAATATAATAAAATAAGAAAGAAAATAAAAAAATGAAGAAAGAAAATCCACACACAGCAGCCTCTGCTGTTGTGTTCCCATTTGTTTCTTCTTTTGAATGAAAGAAAGAGAGAGAGAGGTTTTGAAGAGAGAAGTTTTGAAGAGAGGAATAAGAAGACAAGAGGGAGAGAGATGGAGGGAGAAAAGATGGAGACTCACTTCGACCTCATCGCGGTGGCGCTTGTCGGGAACTGGACACGGACGCGACGGCGAAAGAAGCGGCGCTCGAGCTCGACAAGGAGACTCCGGGTCGATGAAGTCCCAACAACGCAGCGGCGGCGCCGGCGTTGTCCTCTAATGCGGCATCGAGGTGGCAATGAGAGACTAGGACTACGGATCCGGCCGGTGGTGGGTTTAATTAGGGTTTTTCTCTTTTTTTTTTCTTTTTCTGTGTGGCGGCGAGTTGTGGTCGCCATGATGGTAGCTACAGTGGTTTATAGGTGGAAGAGATAGGGGTTGGGTTTGTTGATAATGATGACGATGAGTATTGGTGGTAGTTCGACGAGGAGTTAGGAAAAGAGGTGGTGGTCGGGATACTGAAGGGTCGAGAATGGGGAAGGTAGGGCGGCCACGGCGGAGACGACAGGGCAGGGACGACGAGGTGGCCGCCGAACGGGGGACTGGCTGACGGTGGCCACGGCAGGAGGTTAGGGCTCGATTAGGGTTAAGGTTTTGGATTTGGGGATTGGATTGTGTCGGGATATCCGACACAAAATTTTGGTGTATTGGTATCGTGTCCGGTGTGCCGGACACGAGGATGAAAAAAATTTGTACATGTAAATATTTATACAATATAGTGGAAAGATACCGAGGTCGGACCCAAGGCCATCACGGCTGACATAGGAAAAGTGGTGGACACGAATACTATGCACGGCACTTTTTGGTGGATGAATTTTGGGTTGTGGAATTTCTAGGAAAATGAGTAAAGGGGCACTCCTTATATAGGAGGTAGGCTCCTACTTAGATAGGGATTAGGATGGTTTTAAACCGTCATAGCTAAATTGCACATTTAATTTAAATCGATTTAAAGCCAATTCAGTAAGTATAATCTCAATCTAAATCACTATAAATATTTAAACATTAAGAATTAATTTAAAAAACACTTTTATAAACTACAAATAATTCTAATTAACTTAAAATACTATAAATTAATTTAGAATAACTTTTTCCAAAGCCAAAATATTTACAAAATATACATGAATTATTTTCATGTACATCGCACGCAAATAGTACAAATTATTTACATAAATTTTACATTCGAAATTAGTACCTATACTTGTATATCAAATAAAAAGTATTTATGTAATAAAAATAATAATAATAAATTTGGAAAATTCGGGATGACATATTTTATATAAATAAATGAAAATATTTACCTCATATATATCAAAAAAATTATTTATTTTCTATATTTATAAAAAATCTAATAACAAAATTGTTGTATAAAAATAATTAATACTTCGTATATACGTATTCGTATTCGATGTATAAATACTAAAATAAAAATTAAAAAATCTATAGTAAAATTTAGGGGGTTTACAATCTATCCAACCTACAAGAATTTGTAGACACTTAAAAAATATTAAAACAGTGCATAGCGCCATTCATAGATAGCGCTAGGCCATATCTATCAAATGGTGCCTTGTATCAAATAACGCATATCATCAAATGGTGCCTGACATCAGATAGCGTAGGCCGCCACATGGCGAGCTTCCTTGAGAAGCTAAGTCGTCAATCATAATGACTGATAACACGGTAGTCGAGGAAATCCTTTCGAATCCCGAGCGCACGGCGCTCGAGGAGGATCCTGTCAGACTTAATGATAACTGTCAGTTACTCCCCACCATTTATCAATAGCGTGAAGTGACTAACTCCTCACAGACTCAATGTTCAGCACATTTCATAATTGGCGCCAATCAACAGGATGCACCATTCATTTACTGGCGCTAACGAACCAATCATCATCCAGAAGCAGTTAAAGATGATGTGGCACATATGCCACTAATCTCGAAGAACGTATATGCTACATTTCCTACAATCAAGCGTATTTCTCTCATAGAATGCCACGTGTCCCATGCAGTTAAGCTAACCGTTCGTGCGAATGGGTGAAACAGAATATGGCACACAAAATAATATACAAATTAGTGTATTTTATAATGTGTGCTAACAATTGTAACTGTCTAGCAGTTGCCCCAAAACTCTATAAAAGGAGTTCCAAATCACTTCTCAAGGCATCACTAATGATTATAGTCTTCTGACAAAAGTTCTCGGCACTTCTCCATCACTTTCGCAGCATGTTCCAGAGCTTTTCTCCTCCGACATCGCATCGTCCAAGGGATAAAGTGATCGTCTTCTGATCAAATTCCTACAGTTGTACTTCCCCATAATCAGATTGTACCTTGTACTTTCTTTCTTAGTTTGTAGTTAAGTTTTTTTCAGAAAACTTTTGTTTTTTTGCAAACAAAATGGCTCTGCTAGGGAAGACTTCCTCCTCTGACAAGAAGGTGATAACTCAATGCGATAATACGTCGGTCGGTACGACGCAGGAGACTTTGGTCGTCGAGTTCGACCAAATTGCTTATGAATAACTGATTGGCGCCGGGGGTGCCAAGCGCGCCACTGCTATTGCCAATCACGCTACCACTGCTGCTGCTAAGAACAAGGCGCACGCTATCTGGACTTCGAAGTCCACCGCTGCATCAATTACTGGTTTTGCTACTCAAGACAAAGGAAAGCGCTCATATCCACTCCCCACTCTTCTCCAGTCCTTGACTTGGTGGAAGACTCACTCGATTGCACCTCTGTGCCAATCAGAGCCAGAACATCATTGAACAAGAACTCTACTACTCTTGGCCGAGCCAAGAAAATAAGTTATGTTCAAAGTTCACTTCCTTCTGAACATAGGCATCGTGCCAAACATGCTGTGCAAGTATGCGCAGAACACCAAGGCATCCTACCTACTCCACGCCAAACTGATTTGTGCCAGGCTGCTCTACGCTAATCAAGACAGCGCCATGATCTTCCCACTCCGTGCATATCAAGAACAGAACAGGGAAGACTGAAGGTGTAACAGACCGACAACCAAGTGGCTCTAGGACTGATATGCACATCTATCTCAATAAGCGCAGAACTGAACTTCTTCAATCAAGTCATATGGCGTACCAAAAGACCTTGATGCAGTCTGTGCCAACTACCAGTTCGCATACAGTGAGGGCTTGTAAGAGCCAGAACCTACTCACCTATGCCAATGAGCTCAAGACTGCCCTGTACATGCAGAAAACACAAATGTTTAGGAATAGGCATCATATTCCTAATGTATCAGGCAAAGTCTGCCTCCACCTTCTTTTTCTTCTTCTTTTCCTTCTACTGTACCCGATCTCCTTGAACTCATTATACAGAAGTAGAAGACCACGAGTTCATCTCGTGTAACGATGACTCCACATCACGAACATTATTATAATCTGAGATAGTAATCAAGTGCTGCTGTAAGGCAGCCAAACGGTCTGTGTTCGACTTTTTAAATTACCCTCACTCTTCTAATGTTATCTTGATAGATGAAGATAACCCGTCTCATGCATCAACGATTGCACACAACAATCTATAATTTGCATGAAGTTGATGTCAAGTACTACTGTAAGCCAGTAAAATGGTATGTGTTTAATCGTTTGAATTACTCTCGATCTCCCAATGTGATCCTAGTATATGAAGATGAATTGTCGTTTGCTTCTGTCAATATGACATCTCGTAGAACTGGGGGTAGGAGACGCCCGAGGCATAATTTATCATGACTTTCGAGCCGACAATTTCGCAATCAAGCTCTTGACTCCTATGAAGGAATCTACCAAAACACATTATCAAGGAGTCGAGATTTCCTCGGTCAAAGGAATCTTCCCGATTCTAACCCCGGGGGTAGCAGTCTACTAGAGTTCGATGCAGATAGCGAAGACTCTAATCAGACTATCTAATCTACCAGCTCATCCTCCATATCGAGAGAAGTGTCTGCTTACGTGACAAATGAAGAACAAGACGCTTCCAGTTCTGCTAGCCAAGAGCAAAGAATTGCCGCCTTGGAGGCTAATCTGAAGGCCAAGGCTGACATGGTTACAAGCATGCACGCAATAATCATGACACAACAAGTTATACCACCAATTGTGAACCCAGTTCCAACTCAAGAACACGCTGCAGGTTCTGTGCCTATCAACACTGGCCCTGGAGTACAGCCTCCACTAAATACCACCATCACGGAGCTTATACACATTCAAGCACAGGCTACTCCAAGTCACTCTGGTATTGGGGTGGTACTTACCATGCGTTTCTATATCCTAATCCTTCAAATCAATCTGCTGCTCCTCAAACAACAAGAGACCCTCTCGAAGTAGTCAAGCTTCCATAAAATTAGTTTGAAGCTTTTAAAAAAAAGAGAAATTACAAAAGTTAGGGATCAAATAACCCCACCCTGTAGAGTGGAAGGAAGTCTCGTTCCCACCTAATTACAAGCCGCCGACCATAATGCTATTCGACGGCAGCACATCGCCGAGTCAGTATATCAATCACTTCGAGATGATGACTGATCATCTCCAACAGAACATGCTCTACTTACCAGAGTATTTGTCGGGTGCTTAGTGGGTATTGCCTATGACTGATATCGAAGCTTGCCAGATGGTTGCATAACATCCTTTTAAGCAGTAAAACAGATGTTCCTGGAATAATTCTAAGAAGAAACCCACAACATGATTATGTCCGCCCTCACCAAAATCAAACAGAAGCCCAATGAGACAGTTGAACGTTTCATCGAGCGCTTCCGACGAGAGGCACTGAAAATGCCTCTAGGTAGCCCTAATGCATTGACTATAGATACTTTCAAATCAAACTTGTTACCTATAGTCAGCATGTGGATGGGACCTACATAGTTTCAAGATTGGGGTACCTTTATTATAAGTGCCAGAGCAGCTGAAGACAGTGCTGATAAATTTAAGCAACTAGGTATCACGATACCGAATCTCGATAAAGATAAGCATCCTGCTACCAGCAGTGGTAGTCACCAAAATAATCGAAAAAGAAAAGAAGCTTTAGCCATTAATATAGGTCAGCCAGTACCTACGACAACAACACCTCCACAGAGGGCAGCACCACGACCCAAGAAAGAGTATTCCTTAAACGATGATGACGTCATGAACATCTATGATTGTTTGATCAAAAGCAATAAGCTTCAACTGCCAGAGATCAAATGGCCAGACGAAGTAGGTAAGACTGACAATACTAAGTATTGTATGTATCACAGGTTTTTGAATTATCCAACCAGGGCATGCTACGTACACAAAGGAAAGATCAAAGAGCTGGTCAACGCCAAAGCAATTACTCTGCAAAAAGATGAGAACACGGTAACAGCCAACGTCGTCTCTCTACAATTTGGAGACTTCGCTTCTCAGCTAGTCCCTGATGGTGTTGTTCCGATACTTAAGGCAACTATGGAGATCGTGAACCTCCTGCAGCCACGAAGTGACTGTTTAGTGCCACTATCAACAACCAAAGGCAAAATTATGTGGGTTCATCTATACCTCGTCGCCGAATTCGAACAGAAAGCAACTGTCTCTTCTGGCAAGTTGAAAAAGCCGGCCAAGTACAAATCATGCAACATGACTTCAAGTGAACACTCCTCATTTGATGGTCATATTCCTTCTTTGAAAGCTACTTCATCCTGGCATGATCTATGTCTTCCTCTTTACTGCCCCACAGACGTCATAATTCAACTACCAACCTGAATTCCATCGATATAGTTAGTAATCTCGTGAGCTGATGATAAAGATGGGATATAATTTTCAGAAAGCACCAGGTTTGAATAGTAGAAAGAATACCTCTATCTCTACAACGTTAAGATAACAGGTCTCGAGTCGGCCTGGGATTTGGGATAGGTCACATGTTCCCTCATCAAAGAAAAAAGTCCTCCAAAGGTTGGGCATGAGTGAAGACCTGTAACATGGTTTCTCTCTCACCTGCTTCAGAAGAAGAAGTCTTGACAGGTACTAGGTCTGGGAGACTCTACCTTAGAGACTACCCAGATGGTTAAGAGAATGAAGTTGTCAATCCTTCTTCCGCTCCTAATGCTCTTCCAAGATCAGCTCCAATAGCTGATTCGGGTCCTTCTAAACCAATAATAGCTGATAAAGGCAAGCAACAGGTTCGCTTTGACAAGAACATAAAGAAGAATCCACTGCAATGTCTTCAAAAGCTATATAACTTTGACATACTAGCTCAATTAGCCAACACTCAGCAAGATTATCAATCTTTGAGCTCCTTCATCTCTCTAAGGAAACTCAAAAAATATTAAGCAAAGCTTTGATGCAAGCCGATGCTTGTCTTACATATCTTAATAAGTCAGATGAAGAGCCTGTGGCATGCCCTCAATATCATAGTGTGATGGAAATTATGTCAAACATCACATTTACCCAAGATAACATGCTGCTAGAGGACAATCGGCACGACCGACCTCTTTACTTTACTGGGTATATTGACACAATGAAGGTAGATCGCATTCTTGTCGATCCCGGGTATGTACTCATCATAATCCCAAAAACTTTACTAGATTCTCTGAAGATTCCAGTCCATAGCCTCTCAGCAACAGTGACAACTATTTTTGGGTTCAATTCTGGGAAGAGTAAATTGCTGGGGAAGATTCGCATGAGGGTCCAACTTGGCGATCTCCAAACGAAAGCCACATGTTATGTGATTGACAATCATGTCTCCTATAACTTACTATTATGAAGCTCATGGTTGCATGAACATAATATTGTGCCATCCACTCTCCACTGGTACTTCAAGTATATGGATGACAACGAAGAAATCAAGAAAGAAGTTGCTGACCTCAATCCTTTTCGAGGTGTCTAGGCCTATTATACGGACTCCAGAATGTACAAAGAAGAGTACATGAAGGTCATTTTGTCTATGGACACGGAGGAAGACCATAAAGACGACTCAAATGAAGTCTTGGTGATTCTAGTTAAAGGATGCACTACTCATCCTTCATTTTCTCAGATGCTGACCATTAATCTCGCCCCTTCTATCGAAAAAGTAGAGCAAAGGGAGATTACCTCGTCTGAGCCTCTTGTTATTGACCTTCATCATAACAAACCTACTACTTCTCTTTCTCCTCCTCTTATCATCGACCTGGCAATATCTTTAGCCAAGGTCGAAAATGATGTTGTAACTGTTGAAGCAGTAAAAGATATCAATAAAGCAATGTCTCCTTCGCAGTATACTGATGTCATTTTTTACGCACAGTATTACTTAAAAATTTTGGATAATTTTGAACCACTCACCCTAGTAAAAATTCAGTCTTTCTAGGATGAGATATCATTTGAACCAGTACAAAATTCATTCTTCATAGTTCCTCCTCGGACCGATGATGAGCATTCAATTCTCTTCAATAAAGGACATAACCAAAAGACTATACTCGACAATGATTCTGAAATGAGGATCATGAAAGAATGCAACTACGTCGTTATAGTCAACAATCCAAGGACATCATCCAAAAAATGGGTTACAATTTTAGGTTCGGACTTAATTGAGGTAAAGGTAGACAAACTCCTATTCGACTACCTGCCCCGAAAGAAAAGTCATCACAATATTATAACAAGACTGACATGGGTTAGGCTATACTACGCCAATCACAACCTTAGACAGATCTAAATCAGACGAAGAGATATGATCTCATTCCTCCGATTCCTCCTCATGGGACTCAGACACGAGTATAGGGGATGTCCATCAACTGACTCTATCTGTCAATATGATGACGACTGAATTTCCAGAAGATGATGATGACTTTATCGAGACTTATGAGAATGAACCTTAGGCACAAAGTATGGATACTCAATGGAAACTTCGCTTCAAACAGCGTAAACCACCTACTGAGGACGAGCTAATCCAGATCGACGTCGGAGATAAAGCTTCTCCAAGGCCAATCTTTATTAGCAAGAGCCTCCCTGAGGAAGACAAACAAGACTTGATCCAGCTCATTAAAGAGTACATTAACATATTCGCCTGGAGATACAAAGACATGCCCGGACTAGATCATCAGATTGCTACTCATAAGCTCAATATTTTATCAAACATCAAGCATGTTAAACAGCAACAGTGACGATTCTGACCTGATATAAAGGATGCTATAGAAGCTGAAGTCAAGAAGCTCATCGCCTGCGGCTTTGTTAGGGAGGAACAACATCCCGACTGGGTAGCTAATGTCGTCCCGGTTATGAAGAAAACAAGAAAAGTTTGAGTCTGCATCGACTTCAGAGACCTCAACAGCTTGTCCCAAATACGAGTTTTCTCTTCCAATCACCGATGTCATGATCGACAACACATGCGAGTTTGAACGAATGTCGTTCGTAGACGGTTTCTCGGGGTATAATCAGATCAAGATAAATTTTGAAGACGAAAATCACACGTCCTTTCGCACTCCTCTGGAAGTTTAATGCTACATAGTCATGACATTCGGTATTAATAATGCTGATGCCACCTATCAGCGGGACATGAGTATTATTTTCTGTGAACATTTATGGAAAAGAGTCGAATGCTAGGTCGACGATATTGCTGTCAAGAGTCGTTTAAAGGAAGATCACTTCCAAGACCTAAAAACAATTTTTGATCTAATACGTCAACATCAACTCAAGATGAATCCCACCAAGTCATTCTTGGGTGTCTCTAGTGTCAAATTTCTCGGATTCGTTATTACCTCTAAGGGTATACACGTTGACCCTGACAAAGTCAAAGTCATTCAAGAGATACGTCCTCCACGCAACCTAAAAGATCTACAAAGATTCCAAGGATGACTTGCCTATATCAGGATATCTATCTAAAATCTCTCAGGGTGTTACAGACCGTTCACTCAATTGATGAAGAAAGGTGGTTCTTTTGTTTGGACTAATGAATGTCAACAAGCATTTGAGGACATTAAGCGGTACTTGAAGAATCCTCCGGTCCTAGTTCCTTCGATCACAAGTGTCACGACCCGCTCCCAATTTTGGGATACGAGTTTATGGCCAAGTCCAGCCTATGTCGCAGCATCGGCGGTAGTACACTGTCTATGATAACAATGGTCCACAACACGCACATATATCATCCACAACTAAGCCATCAATATTAACCAAAAATATCATATCCAATACTCTCAATATTGCAATGATCAAATAATCCACTACAACTCAGAAAAGTCTTGGAAACAAACCCGGATAGCAGAAAATAAAACAAGCTAAACTCTATAACTATAACTACTAACTAATGCAAATTCATAAGGAAGGAAATATGCTAATTCGCATCAGTACTGGAACCGGGTACGCCTGTGACGTCAGGGTCTCCAACATACTCACCGTAAATCTCGGGGAAAATCTCCTCGTCTAAAGCTAAAAAATAGTTATCCAGTCAGGACTGGAGCAAGATCACCATAACACTACATTACACAATATAGTATACAAGCATGAAGGAACGATAAAAGAAATTTAACTGAAGATAAGTATAGGCATGACATTGTATGATAAGAAAGTACCTTTCAGACATGATAACAATATGAAGGTAGACTTGACATAAGAAGAACAATAGACAATAGAGCAACAATAATTAAGTCACGTGTACTGTGTATTTTAGAATACCAACTTTCAGCATGTAGACGGCCTGGGATATCCGTCATACATACGTGTGGTGCATGACTGATATTATGCAATCAATGTATAGGGGGTCTGTATTTAATTCGTTGACCACCTGCTTACTTGTTGTATTCCTCCGCCCGACTCACTCACAATACATGTCCACTACGATAAACATTAGCAATAAGATAAACTGTAAACAATAGGAAACAATGAGTAAGGCATGAACATGTATGTATATCCAACCGATTCTAACTCTCGTGCACAATGGTAATCATGAACAATGACAATCATGAACCATAAGAGAGTAATAGTGAAAAGACGACAGGAAGATACATGCAGTATAAAATAAAGAAAACATAGGTCATAGTGATACTTTCCTTCTCCAATAGATGATGAAATCACAACTCAAGACGTCGTAGTCCGATCTACCCTGTCACAAAAACAACCATAAGTTAGATCAACGATTCCCACTCTAAAAATTCTAGAAATTGGCTAATAGGTTAAACCTAATTAATATTATTCTAATTCTGGAATAAATAATCTAAAATCCTATTTTAATCTATTTAATTCTGAAATAACAATCTAAACACAAATATTTGGCTAAGGAAAGTCACGGTTCCAAATTCAGGACCCGTGGCACGCAAACCGAGACATATTATTGACTAACTAGTCAAACATTATAAATTCAAAAGTTTGAGTGTGTAACATGGTAGATTTTAGCATCATAAGTTTACTGGAATCGACCATGCCGCAAAATTACGATTTGCTCAAAAGTTATCGCCATTATGGCTAACCATGACCAAATCGATGAACCATTGACCAAATCTGACTTCTATGAACAAAATAAAATATTAGATGAAACTTTGAATTTTTGGAATAATTATATGTTGTAGAGCTCGGTGTCAGCTCTCCAAAACTTGAAACGGATCACGAAATGGAGTTCGGGATCACTCGAAATCTCGAAAACCGTACGACGTATTAATTTTTGGACAACCTACACTCAAATAATTATCAAGAAATTCAAGAACAAAATACCAAAAAATAAAGTATATATTCAGAAACCTAACCTCAATACGCTTCTAATAAAAAAAACGGCACACAAAATGGACGTCTAGATCAACGGCAAACCCTCTGCGAAGTCGAAAAACTCTACTTAACTCTCCCACAAAAAGCTGCTGAATTAATTCTAGGGTTTTCGGAAAACCTAACTATATACTAATATATATAGGGAGAGAGAGAGTCAGTGGGCTGTTAAGCCGCGGCTAAGGAGAACACGTGTTGCCATCATATCACTTCCGCCCAGATCCTACGGTCCAATGCCCACGCGGCTTGGCTAAGCCAGCTCAGCCGCTTGAGCTCGGCTTCCATATAATGAAACCCACGTGGCGCTCACGCAGACGCTGACGGGTGGGCCTGGCCCTCCCTGGTTCAGCGGATGACGGGTGGGCCCCCCGGGGCTGACTGGGTAAAAGGTTGAAAAAATAGGGTTTTTAATATTCAGAAAATAATATAAAAATCAGGAAAAATCCTAAAAATTCCAAATAAATCCCAGAAAATTTCTACAAATTCCTAAAAAAATCTAGAAAATATTTTAAGGGTTCTAGAGCCCAAATAAATTCTTTGGCCTCATAACTACTCCCGGGTGCTCTCACAGTAAATCATAGAAGCTTAGAAAAATAATAAAATCATATATAAAATTATCTAAAAATCTTCATAAAATCCTGAAAATTCTAAAATGGTGAAATAATATACTAGGGACTATCTAGGGGCCCCAGAGACCATATATGACCTAATTTCCTTATACCTAACCTATAGGCTTAGGCAAAAATCTTACGATCCCAAATCAATATCCTAGTTAATAATTGATTCCAAATAAAATAAAAAAATCTCCAAAATAGAAGATAAATTCTAGGAACCCAAATGCTACAACAAGAATACCCTTCCTGATGTACGTTCGAGCAATGGATCATTCCCTTGGTGCCTTCCTGGCCTAGAAGAACAATGAAGGCCATGAGCAAGCAATTTACTATCTCAGCCACACAATGATCGGTGCTGAACATCGATACAGTCTGGTGGAAAAAGAATGCTTAGCCTTGATGTTCGCCAACTAGAAGATGTGTCATTACATTATGGGCCAAACCATCCATGTCATCTCCAGAGTCAATCCTCTGCGAGTACTGATGAAAAAGCCTAGTACACTCAATTCTAGACTTGCTATATGGGCGATGCAGCTAACACAGTATAATATGATCTATGTTCCGCAAAAGTCTGTCAAGGGTCAAACCTTAGCTGACTTCTTAGTTGCTCATCCTATCCCTGAAATTTTAAAACTCTATAAAAAAAACCATGGAGTCTAACACAACTTCAGAAAGTATACTCGCTTGGCGTCTATTCTTTGATGTTGCATCAAGAATCGAACCCAACTGTATCCTCATCGCAGGAGTAGGAATTGTCCTCGTATCCCCAGAAGGGCTTGCTATTCAAAGAGCCTATTCTGTGGACGAGCCATTGTAATCCCCCAAAAATTTTAAGGAATTTTTTTTATTTGCTTAAATAATTTGTTTTAATTTATTTTGTTATTTATTTATAAATATAGTCTTAGTCGTGCTTTTTTTTTGTACATTGACTAGACAATATGGCATGGCTAGTGCAGTCATATGCCCTGACTAGTCTACTAGCTCTAAACTCCCTCGATTAAAAATATATATTATTATATTTTTATTTTTATTTTTACTAGGGATTTACTTTTGTGATATTATTATTTTAATTATTTTAAAAAATATATATTATTAATTAAGTTGTTAAGTAATGTTAAACTTTAAATATATTAAATATTTTATACATGACATATGAATGAGAAAAATATGTAGAAAAATAATTTTTATTATTTTTGGGAGTTATTTTTATCTCTTAGGAATTTTATAAGAACATATTGAAATATTTAGCGATTTATGTATTCAGTAAATATTAGGCAAAAAATTTCTTCATTGCTATTTACGGGAATTTTTTTAATTATTACTTAAAATTTTGTAGGAATTATTTATAAATTTTTAGCATATTTTTATAAATATTTTTACTTATTTATTAGAGTGTATTATTTTTATTTTTTTAAAAAGAGAGAAAAAAAGGGTCAAAACTCGTGGCTAATGTTCACCCTTCTCTATCCATTGGAACCAAACTGTTCCCCATTGATTTGAATTGTGATCGATTCAAATCGAACAAAATTTTTTGATCAAATCGGCCCAAAAATTTTTTCATAACCCCAGCAGGATTCACTTCAGATTAGATCAAAATCCTAAACAAACTCAAAGTTTAAATTCTCGCTTAAATAGAATTTAAACCCTTGGTATATATATCGAAACCTAGTATCGTAACAGTTCTAAAAACGCAAATTTAGGACTCTTGTGAGCGCACAAGAGCTTCTCTAGTCCCAGCCACCTACACGTTCCTGCCTGACCACCGCGCGCCACCTGCAGCCGCCTCGCAGAGGCTGCCATCGTCGGAAAACAGAGATCCTCTGTTCGGAGTACACAATAAGGTACCCATCTTCCCTCCTAATTATCTCCCTACCTGCTCGATTAAATCTTGATCTACAAAAATCTATTCATAGTTAACCTATATAGCCTTGAGCCCCATAAATTGGGTTTTGCTAAGATTGATGGAATTATCCAGAAAATTAGACCAAACCACGTTGAAAAATGGTTACACGAACAGCAAGTAGGACTATACAAACACCCGATTTGGAAGGCAAACCATTGCCAATCCATCGACCGATTCGAGAATCTAATTGAACCAGTTTATAGACAACATATACGAGTTTAAAACCCTTCTCATAGTTTTCGATTTCATCGAATGAACACGAACAAAACTGATTTTAAAATTTAGGAAAAATTAATTTTTTAGCTAGAAAAATTTAATAACTTTTATCGATACGGCGTGCGTCCTGACAAACTGGGTGCCTTGGTCACAGACTATATGCATAGAAAGCCGTATGGATGTTGTCGACGTGTGGGAACTAACGGAACTCGATTTCGTTGTGCGTGCACGACGAAATCAGTGTGTATCCGTCAAGATACCCATGTATCGTTACTTCACAAACTAGTCCATAACTTTGTGCACGTTTGTCGTATCGAGACGAAACTTGTGCCATCAGGCCATATCATTTTACTGGTCCTATACGCCAAGTTTGGTCCAAATCCGAGAAAGTCGACCGGAACGTCTTTTTGGCGGGCCCGCGATTCCCTCCAATAGGCAAAATTGTGCACGGTCCGTCGGAATCTAACTAGATATACGGTTGGATTCGTCTAGTCAAACCGGACCCGTAGACATGTAGTTTGACAACTTTAGAGACCGTTGGTACTGGCACACGTTTCGGTGTAAAAAGGGTCCAACGGCGGACATCGTTTTGACCCAAAATGACGATTTTGCCCTTGTTCCTGAATTAGACTTTTGGACAGGCATTTCCTAAACATTTCTTTTATACCAAACATGTTCGTGATGTTTGTTTCAACATCCAGAGCTCTTTGTGGATTTTGACTTTTGTGCTGACGTTTCTGACTATTGGATTTTGCTACATCTCGTACCACCCTCAAGCAATATACCTTGCCATTTGATGTCTATTTATTTTAGCTCATATTTCATGTATTTACTTATTATTTACTTTCTGCAAAATAAATTGAGATACATGGCATAATTTGATAGAATCTTACTGTTCAGTTCTATTTTCTGCTATTTACTATTTTCTTACACATTGAACTTAGATTTAAGGGACCACCCTTTTTGTGTTGCATTCATAGGCCTTGACACATTTGTACAACGTTATTACGAGTCGCATATAGAACTCAGACATGCGTGATTGGCTATCCACCGATACGTATAAGCCGTGCGATAGGATTAACCGCTAATAATGTTGTTTGATTAGTTTGACTTAGCAGTTATGTGTTGTTGATACAACATAGTAGGCATGGGGCGGGAAAGATAATTCCTTAGCGTATGGGCTACTATACACTTATCTTTTGTGATTCGGAAGCTCCGCTGGAGATACGGTGTGACCTATGGATACTGACTGCCACTGACGTTCTGCGAAACGTTATGCTTTCCTGGGCCTCTGGTGCCCCAAGGGGGGACCATGCCAATCCTATTTTGGCCAGGGCCCATGCGTTGGAGGATGTTCTTAAAACTGCATACACTTAGACTGGTTAGGCTACCTTATCCGTTAGGTACGAGTACTCTTGGTTTGGGTACTTATCGTGGACTAATTTGCCACATCTTGTCCTTGTTTGGTTGTAGGTGTGGCTCACTACTACGATAAGAAGGAACTAAACCTTGTTGTGGTCCGGATACCGTATTGGATTCGTGACTTAGAAAGATACTTAATCGTGGGTTAGTGTAGTTCCATGTCCCTATATCGTGCCCCGTTTCCGTCTATGGGGTGCGCGAGAAAGGAATACTGTCGCTATCGATTTGGCCGGGACCGATAGGTCGGAATCGGCAGAGTCGATCGAACGGGAATGGTTGAATTAAGATCCATTCCACGTTATGGAATGGCTTCTTCTGAACCAAGTCCCATATTCAGCGGGTTTCGCCTCAAGGATTGGCTCTGCGACTGAGTCGGGAGAGACCTTCCGTTGCTCTGGTTTTTATGTCGCACTTGATTTGGCTTTGGCTTTGGTTTTCGTGAATGTATTTTTTGTGAATGTTTTCGATGGGTTTTCATGACGCGTTTTCGAGCTTCGCATTCATATCAAAATTCCTTGAATTATGCAGTGTTCTAATCAGTTGCTTATGCGATTGCAGGTGATCGCATAGGCGACGACAGCACAGCCTACCGGTCGCTCGCATGAAGCAAGCCTAAGGCGAGTGGCTGACCTCCTTCGTCTTGTCCCTCTACTTCAAAATCAATATGAAGTAAAATGCTTATCATAATAGTGTAGGATCAAAGAAATTGTGGCACGATTCTTCACGAAATACTTGCTATCAATCTGCCGGTATTGAAAATGAAAAACGTCCTTCCTTATGCCATTAAACTTAGCCTATGCAAAACAATGAATGAATTGATTAACATTTATCGCAACGATACGACTAAGTAAGTAAATCGACTAAGTTTAAAAGAACGGCTAAGTTTCGCACATAAAAGAGAAATGATAAGGTTCTAGAAAAGAGAGCATTTTTCAAGACTCTGCAAAACGGTCATTGGACAACTTGCCAACAAGGTGTAGTTTTCTCGAACGGTTGCCTAGGCCAACGGACCGATTCGGCCCGGAAGGAACGAAAATAGCAAGCGCCAGCCCTTCATTGACGTAGGTTATTCGGGAACTTTCGCACAGGGCTCGCTAACAAATGCACGTGACACGGGATAAATATGATAGCTGCTTAATGTTTTACAATTTCATATGCTTGCCTACAAACATGTCAACATATAATTGATCAGGATGGTTAGAAAGATCACGTAAAATGCTAGCTAACATGTTTATAAAACTTCTTGAATCAAATGCAGAGGTTGGATTTAATTAGCCATTCGCCAGTACATGTGATCGTACTGATCCTCGCTCTTTGCAGGTCCCGCGAACCAGGAAGGACCTGCTAGCTAGCTCGGCGGCGTTCGTGATTTTGAAGCTTCGGCAGTGTGTCGAAGACTTTTCCCGCGACTCTACTTTTGAAGGCTCTCGACAGTCCAAAGAAGATGACTCCCTGTCCCTCCCATCCAGGTCATTGGAGTACTTTGTTGCATTTTGAGGGATGTGTGCAATATATGGAACGGTTATCTCATCGGCACTCTTTTATAATTGAGTCATGTTGTAGCCCGCGTGGCACGAGTCATGTACTGGAGTTTATAAATGATGTTCATTATCAATAAAGATCAAAGTTTCCTTTACCTAATGTGTGATTCAATTTGTCTGCGTACTCTCTTAGATCTCGTGTCTCGGATTACCTTATGACTATGCCTTGTGCGATCGCAAATTAGGTTCACACGGCATCACGCCCGGGGGACGACTATCGATTCGACAGAATCGGGGCATGACATAATGGTATCAGAGCACAGCTTTACGTCCTTGGACTCCAGTGTCGAGTTGCTAGTCTCAAACCGTTGACCTCGTGTCGATTAGATGAGTTGTTCCATACGCTGAACCTAGGATATTTCTGAAACTAACGAGAGTTGTCTTCCTTTTTCTATCTAGTTGCGGGAGCTCTGGCGGAGGACAAGACGAGCGCTTCCAGCGGCTCGAGTACTTCTAGACCCGAGCATTCCGTCAACCCAACGGGAATGACGCCTACCGTAGCCGGGCCTTCCGGCGACCCGATGCAACGGATGCTGCAGATGCTCGAACTGTAGCAATATCAAAACGAGCTCTATCGTCAGCAGGCGGAGGTTCGTCAGACCCAATTCGAGAATCAGTTCGAGGCTTAATTCAAGTTGTAGCAGCAGCAGCAGCTGAATACCCTCCAGCAAATCATACAATCGGTCGTGGGCAACAACAACAATTCAATGATGACGCCTGTCGTGACTGAGCCTGCGGTTCGATCCAACGAAGCTGAACCAGAGACGCCCGTGCTCTCACCTGCGGCACTGAGAAGTTCTAGCTTCGACGTGTCAAAATTCACAAAAAGCTACCGTACTTCCTTCAACGGTATAGAAGATCCCTCGGTGGCGATCGACTAGTTGGAGGAGCTGAAAGATAAATTCGAGCTTCTGGGTGTCGAGGACTCGAAGAAAGTCGCGTGTGCTCAACTTCTACTTCGAATGAACGCGCACGATTGGTGGGCTGTACAGAAGCAGGCTATTTGACGTGAAGATGGGACGACGACGATCTTCTGGGCTACATTCAGAAATGCGTTCGAGACCGAAGATCTTTCAGCAGCCGTACGATAGGAAAAAAAAATGAATTTATGCAGTTGTGGCAAGGGAATATGACAGTACGACAGTATACGACTGAATTCAACAAACTAGCCAAATTTGCTGGAGACTATCTACCTACCACTGCAAGTCGAGCCCAACGATTTGAAGTGGGCCTGCGTTCCACTATTCGTGCTCCTGTTTCGGTACCTGAATACAAGACTATGGGTGAGGCACTCAACGATGCCCTCTGTCTGGAGTCCGAGTATCCTTTTGTTACTATTGGCGCTGTTCACTTTAATAACAAACGCCATAATAATATGGGAGGCAACAACGCGCACAAGCGTCAAAACTGCAGCAACGGAGGCGGCAACTAGACGAAGGATCGAGTAGTCTGCAATTTCTGCCACAAAGAAGGGCACATGGCCAATGAGTGCCGATTGAAGAACGGAGCTTGCTTCGGGTGCGGTCGAATGGACCACATCGCACGCAACTGTCCGAAAAAGCTAAATCAGCGCCCCCAATAACAACATCACCAGAATCGAGGCCAAGCACCTCGGGCTCCACCGACCGCACAACAGAATGGCCAAGACCGTCGCCCCAATGCTCAGGGCCGCGTCTACGCTATGACTCGAGACGAAGCATTCGCATCTGACACAGTCGTGACAGGTATACTGTAATTCAATAATAAACCTGCTCGTGTATTGTTTGATTCAGGTGCCACGCATAGTTTTATATCGACAGACTTTGCCGCCAAGCATAAATTTTCCCTGACACCGCTAGGCCTCGATCTCACTGTTAACGTAACGTCGGGCATGCCACTACTTGCAAATTTAGTCTGCAGAGACGAAATCATCTGTATAGGTGGTCAAAATATCAGTCTTGATGCGATAGTTTTAGATATTAAAGACTACGACATCATTCTGGGGATGGATTTGCTCGGGTCGTGCAACGCAACCATAGACTCAGCTGAAAAGAAGGTCATTTTCCGCATAGCTGGAGTACCTGAATTCTGCTACTCGTGTGGTGAGGCATCGCCGACCTGCATGGTGATCTCCGTAATATCTGCTCGACGGATGCTGCATTCTGGGTGCGAAGGCTATCTAGCTTTCGTTCAAGACATGCGACAGGATGGTGCAAACGCGGATCAGACCGACGTTGTGGCAGAATTCTCCGATGTGTTCCCGAAAGAGCTGTCCGGCATGCCGTCCGATCGAGAGATTGAGTTCACTATCGATACATTCCCCGATACCCGACCGATCTCGAAAGCCCCGTACAGAATGCCCCCTGCAGAGCTTAAAGAACTCAAAGTACAGTTGTAAGAGTTGCTCGACAAGGGATTTATTTGACCCAGCGTCTCGCCATGGGGAGCACCCGTACTATTCGTCAGGAAGAAGGATGGCTCTTTACGTCTTTGTATCGATTATCGCGAGCTGAATAAAGCTACCGTCCGGAACAAATATCCCCTGTCCCGAATAGACGATCTGTTTGATCAGCTGCAAGGAGCTACGGTGTTCTCCAAAATTGATCTGCGCTCGGGTTACCATCAACTCAAGATCAAGCCGGACGATGTGCCAAAGTCTGTATTTTACACTCGTTACGACCATTATGAATTCCTGGTAATGCCGTTCGGCCTAACGAATGCCCCTGCCGCTTTTATGGATTTGATGAATCGGGTATTCCGACCATTCCTCGACAAGTTCGTAGTAGTCTTTATCGACGATATACTCGTCTACTCGAAGAATAGGCAGCAACACACTGAGAAGCTATAGACCGTACTTCAGAACCTTTGCAAAGATTAGTTGTATACGAAGCGAAGCAAATATAAATTTTGGCTGAGTAGCATTGCATTCCTCGGACACATCATTTCAGCTGAAGGCATTGCAGTCGATCCAAAGAAAGTTGAAGCCGTTGTCGACTGGAAACGGCCAACGTTCGTCAGCGAGATTCGAAGTTTCTATAGCTTAGCGGGATACTATCGACGCTTCGTGAAAGATTTCGCAAAGATCGCATCGCCTCTGACTCGCCTCACCCAGAAAGGAGTCGCATTTGAATGGTTAGACGACTGTGAAGCTTCATTCCAAGAGTTAAAGCAACGGCTCATCTCGGCCCCGATACTCGCACTTCCAGAAGGGACTGAGGGTTTCCAATTATTCAGCGACGCGTCCGGTCAGGGCTTGGGGTGTGTGCTGATGCAGCAGAACAAGGTGATATCTTTTACATCCCGACAACTAAAGCCGCACGAGAAGAACTACCCTACTCATCACCTCGAGTTAGCGACGATTATGTTCGCGTTGAAATTATGGCGTCACTATCTTTATGGCGTGGCGTGCATGATCTATACCGATCACAAGAGCCCTAAAGTATCTATTCACGCAGAAGGAACTGAACTTGCGGCAAAAGCGTTGGCGTGAACTGATCAAGGATTACGACTTGACTATTGACTATACGCCGGGAAAGGAAAATATCGTGGCGGACGCTCTGAGTCAGAAGTATATTGCCTCGCTATCCATCGACCGCAGACTGCTATGCGACCTAGAAGAGATGGGCATCGAACTTCGAGTTCGATTTCGGAATGTGCAGTTGGCAAAGTTGCAGTTGGAGCCGAGCCTGCAAGAAAAGATCAAGACCGCTCAGAAGGACGATCCGTACCTGAAGAAGATACGAGAGCTGATCTCGACGGGTAGGATGACCAACTTTGTGGAAGATGAAACCAGCATGCTTCGATTGAATGGTAGGCTATGCGTTTCGGACGATTCAGAACTTAGAAAGGAGATATTGTCGGAGGCACAATATGCGAAGTATACCTTGCATCCCGGTAGCACGAAGATGTAGAAGGACCTCCGCACAAACTTCTGGTGCCACGGGATAAAAAGAGACGTGGCACTTTTCATGTCGTAATACATGGCATGTCAGCAGGTGAAAGCTGAGCACCAGAGACCGGGCGGAGAGATACAGAATCTGGCGATTCCAAAATAGAAGTGGCAGCACGTGTGCATGGATTTTATTGTTGGTCTATCGAAGACGCCACAGGGAAATAATGCCATCTGGGTCATCGTCGATCGATTAACCAAGTCAGCGCACTTCATTGCCATTAAATTACTTGGAGCGTTGATCGCCTGGCGCAGATTTATCTTGATGAGATAGTACGGCTGCACGGAGTTCCAGTATCCATCGTCTCTGATCGGGATTCACGGTTCATGTCGCGATTCTGGAGTAGCCTTCAGTCGGCGCTGGGTACCAAGTTGCAGTTCAGCTCAACTTACCATCCTCAGACCGAGGGCCAAACGGAGTGCGTCAATCAGATTCTTGAAGACATGTTACGACTCTGCGTAATTGACTTCAAATCAAGCTGGGGTGTTCATCTACCTCTAGCCAAATTTGCATACAACAATAGCTATCAATCCAACATCCAAATGGTGCCGTATGAAGCCTTGTACGGGAGCAAGTACCGATCACCCATTTGTAGGGACGAAGTCATAGAGCGGCAGATTCTCTGCCCGGAACTGGTGGAACAGACTGTGCAAAAAGTTCGGCTCATTCGGAAAATATTAAAGACTGTGCAAAGTCATCAGAAAAGCTACGCAGACGTTCATCGGCGGCCCTTCGAGTTTCAAGAAGGCGATCATGTATTTCTCAAAGTGTCGCCCATACGTGGAGTTATTCGGTTCGGCGCGAAGGGGAAGTTGAGTCCGAGATTCATTGGGCCGTTCGAAATATTCGAACGGATCCCCCAGTGGCCTATAAAATTGCCCTACCGCCGGTGCTAGAGGGTGTACATAATGTCTTCTACATCTCTCAGTTGCAAAAGTACGTGCACGACCCTAGCCACGTGGTAGATTTTGGCCAGCTGGAGCTAAAATCTGACTTATCCTACATTGAAGGGCCAGTTCAAATCTTAGAACGCAAGGATAAGATGCTGTGAAATCGATCGATCCCTCTCGTCCGCGTCGTTTGGAGGATCGGTCGAAGAGTCGACATAGGAGCTTGAATCGGAAATGAAGGAGAAATTTTCTTCATTGTTCTCGTAGAGGTAGGTTCTATCCTTAAGTTTCGAGGATGAAACTTTTTATTAGTTGGTTATGGTGTAGTGCCCCGTCCCTACATCGAGCCCCGTTTTCTTCCACGGGATACGCGAGAAAGGAACTCTGTTGCTATCGATTCGGCCAGGACCGAAAGGTCGGAATCGGCCGAGTCGATCGAACGGGAACGGTTGAATTAAGATCCATTCCATATTATGGAATGGCTTCTTCGAAACCAAGTCCCATATTCAGCGGGTTGCGACTCAAGGATTGGCTCTACGGCTGAGTCAGGAGAGACCTCATGTTGCTCTGGTTTTCATGCCGCACTTGATTTGGCTTTGGCTTTGGTTTTCGTGAATGTATTTTTCGTGAATGTTTTCGATAGATTTTTATGACGCATTTTCGAGCTCCGCATTCATATCAAAATTCCTTGAATTACACAGTGTTCTAATCAGTTGCTTATACGATTGCAGGTTATCGCGTAGGCGACGACAGCGCAGCCAACCGGTCGCTCTCTTGAAGCAAGCCTAAGGCGAGTGGCTGACCTCCTTCGTCTCGTCCCTCTACTTCAAAATCAATATGAAGTAAAATACTTATCATAATAGTGTAGAATCAAAGAAATCGTGGCACAATTTTTCACGAAATACTTGCTATCAATCTGCCGATATTGAAAATGGAAAACGTGCTTCCTTATGCAATTAAACTTAGCCTATGCAAAACAATGAATGAATCGATTAACGTTTATCGCAACGATACGGCTAAGTAAGTAAATCGACTAAGTTCAAAAGAACGGCTAATTTTTGCACATAAAAGAGAAATGATAAGGTTCTAGAAAAGAGAGAGCATTTTTCAAGACTCTGTAAAACTGTCATTGGACAACTTATCGACAAGGTATAGTTTCCTCGAACGGTTGCCTAGGCCAAGGGACCGATTCGGCCCGGGAAGAACGAGAATAGCAAGCGCCAGTCCTTCATTGGCATGGGTTATTCGGAAACTTTCGCACTGGGCTTGCTACCCGCCAAGAAAGGGTCGCCGTCTAACCCGGCTATAGTCCGCGATGGCTTAACATTGTCAGTGGCCTTCACACCCTTTTACTGCTTAATAAATACACGTGACACGGGATAAATATGATAGCTGCTTAATGTTTTACAATTTCATATGCTTGCCTGCAAACATGTCAACATGTAATTGATCAGGATGGTTAGAAAGATCATGTAAAATGCTAGCTAACATGTTTATAAAACTTCTTGAATCAAATGCAGAGCTTAGATTTAATTAGTCATTCGCCAGTATATGTGATCCTACTGATCCTCGCTCTTTGCAGGTCCCACGAACCAGGAAGGGCGTGCCAGCTAGCTCGGCGGCGTTCGTGATTTTGAAGCTTCGGCCGTGTGTCGAAGACTTTTCCTGCGACTCTACTTTTGAAGGCTCTCGACAGTCCAAGGAATATGACTCAGCGTCTCTCCCATCCAGGTCACTGAAGTACTTTGTTGCATTTTGAGGTATGTGTGCAATGTATGGAACGGTTATCTCTTCGGCACTTTTGTAATTGAGTCATGTTGTAGCCCGCACGGCACGAGTCCTATACTAGAGTCTGTAAATAATGTTCATTATCAATAAAGATCAAAGTTTTCTTTACTTAATGTGTGATTTACTTTCTCTGTGTACTCTCTTAGATCTCGTGTCTCGGATTATCTTATGACTATGCCTTGTGCGATCGCAAATTAGGTTCGTACGGCATCACGCCCGGGGGACGACTATCGATTCGACAAAATCGGGGCATGACAGTTAGTGCGCCAACTCGTGTCCTTGTTTGGTTGGGGGGATGGTACGCTAATTCAAAGGTGGGTATTAGACCATGTTATGATCTGATTGACTTATTATTAAGCAATATTTATTCAGTTTATATGTCATAATATAATGTATCTTGTTACGTTCCCCTGAGGACCTGGTGATCTCTCCAGGTGAATGCTTTTCATGATTTTTTGCAGGTGCTCTAGCCAAGATCACGGTCTTACCTTTCTATCAAGGAGGATTGCTCTTGGATCATTCATAGCCATTTTGTCTATCCATTCCTTGTACATTTTCTTTTTATTTAAATGGTTGGTAGTGGATTTGTCTCCGCCCAACATCTTGTACAATGATTATTCAAAGTTGATTTATGACATATCTTTTCTTCTTTTATTTTGTGGATGAGATTAGATTACTCTTGGTTTACTGCATTTTACTGCTTATGTATACATACGAGGTTTCCATATATTGGAGTATACTACATATGTATGCAGCTGGCATGTCTAGTACCTAGTCCTAAGTATTTTGGTACTGGGGCATTACATGTTTTTGTGGTGGCCCATGCAGGTCGAAATAAATTATTTGGTTACTTTACCGTACTAAGCAAGTCTACATATATGATTAGAGTCTAGGATCTCATCCACATACATGACCTCCTTTCTCGATTCTATTTCGAACTCTCGCTTGACTCCTTGATTTGCATCTTGCTTAATCTCTTCTATCGTAATTCTTATCCTTTCGTCGTGCTTGATAGAGGTTAAGAAGGTAACCCATATTAGGTAGATATGTCCCATTGTCCCATTATACCACTAGTTTAACTCTTATAAGTTGGGTAGAATGCCTCATGAGCTACTAATTCCTTCGTCCTTATGACCCATTATAATGAATACTAAGTGGATTACCTAGACTATAAATCCTTAGAGGACCATGCCTCAGTTTATCGACCAAGGCCTTAGAGATGAAAACAGTAGGACGATCGTATAGGCACAAGCCCCGGACAAGACTTAGATTCTTAAGGATCTTGAATTATTTGTATTTATTTTCATCATCATCTCGCGTACTCATACTTTACCATCTTGACCAATACTGCTATTATAGCCTAGTTTTGCAAGCTTACCCTTTTATCGAGCTTGTTTCAAAACATATGTTATTTGGGCATGTCCACTAACATACAGTCTAATCAGAACCGGTGCATGATGGTCTGATCAATCTAGTGCACTTGGTTCACTATTCGTAGGATTACTCTACGTGGATTGAGATATAGTTAAACGCGTCCTCTAGGATCTCATCCGCATCGGTCTTGACAAAACTTCTTTTTTTAACTATTCAATCGCCCTTGAAATCCATATTTGCAATTCGATCCCATCTCCCTTAGACTCTTATTGTTTTTCGTCACCTATTTCAAAAAACAAACGCTCGTAGACCCGAAGTATTCTTCTATGGCCATGAAGGCTATATATACACAATCGTTTCTATCTATTCAAAATTGGAGAACTAACTCCAAACTTGATTCATATCTTCCATATCACATCAACCATTACATCGTGTGGCGTTCTTTTATAATCAGGAGTCGAGGTACAATATCATAACTTTGAGATTCCTCCTAACCTCATTAGTCCTAAAACCGTATTTTAGCTTCCAGAGTGAGTAGATTATAAGCTTTCTGAATCATAGGATATACTAGTATTACCGATTAATTAGAATGAGTGGTTTTGTTAGGGTAATAATTAGTGCCTCATGAACTCCCCCTTTCTAATTAGATCATTTGGTGTCCCCGACCGTGACATTGAGATTCGAAGCATGGACGAGTTGTTACCTTCCAAAAAATTCTATATACAAGACCTAGAGGAGTCCACCTTTATTTAGGCATATCATGTCCCACTCAAACACGTCCTCTTGTACTCTATTTTTATGATACGACTTACAGGTCAAAAAGGCTAGCTATAACCCTTACCTTAATACCGATGTACTTTCCAACTTCAATTAGAGATCCAATCTTGACTCAAATCCTTCGACCTAATATATGGTTGTGATCCACTCGAAGCCTACTACACACACGCCCTTAGTGTGCCACTTAATAGAGGCCCCTTGTGCTACTTAAACACAAAAGGCACAAAAGTTACATTTTAGGCTTAAGAAATCTAGTAACCAACCCGACTGACAAATAGCCCAGCCACTTGAGTTAAAACTTATTCTAGGCTACTCACCTAGTAGGAATAGTTCAGATAGATTTTTGGAATCTTGTCCAGCTCATATAGATTAAAATCCAAGATTTAATTGTCACGACCCGCACCCACCGTGAGGGTACGAGTACGTAACAACGCCCAGCCTACGCCGCAGTATCGGCGGTAGAACGCTATTCTAGGTCATGAACTATAACTAGCATAATATGAATACTCTCCATAAGGAGGCCAACACAGAGGTACAACTCAATCACAATCTAAGGTAGAATGATAAAGATAGATAAACATGAAATCCAAAAGAGATACAGAAGATAGAAGTCTAAGTGTCTAAGATACATAATCCCAGAAATACATCTCAAAACTCAAATACAGTAATCCACAAGTAAATACAACTCCAGACAAAATGAAATAACTATCTAAACAACCTCTACTGTGTCTCCTCTAGGCTAGCAGGCAATCCCAGGCTATCTGTAAAATTTATCAACAGGTCCAGTCAGGACAGGAGCGAGCACATATCTCTCAAAACAGTTCATAGCAGGTTAGAAGTATAAATCATGCAATAGAGTAAAATACAGGAAGTGCTGAAAAGAAAGTACGAGTAAACAGGAGATATTTTATAACTGAAAGTAAATACATGATAGTAGAGACTGTAAGTGGCTACGTGATTTAGAGTATAATATGGTTATGTAAATGGCTTAGGGGCACATGAATACAAATAAGAGGCACATTTATACAGCTACTTGGAATAATGATCACATAACCAATTCTACTCACCCCGCCCCAATTAATACACAAGGATCCATTCAAGTTACGTTATAAGCACATAAATACAGCTAAGGATACGTGAACTCATGTAATGAGTAGTACATGAGGCACATGATAAAGCACATGAAAGCACATGAAGCACATGAAAGCACATGAGAACATGTAAAAACATGAACTAGTACGAGTACAAGGAGTACCTGATGCACATGATAAAGTACATGAACATGAAATACCCGATGCACCCGTAGAGGGATAACATCTCAGGAAAGGATCCATATAGTACTAATCCGTAAAGATACGTGTCAACATCAAGTAAAGTAATCTAGAGCAAGAGTATAGTCCAGACAAGTATGAAAAGATCAGAGAATGTACTCGCCTGATATCTGAATGTCCAAGGTAAAGATACTGTCCGAGGAGAGGTGTCTGGCTCCTAATTAGAACAGAACAAGTCACAACATGTCCAAAAGGGTAATATAAAGCACTACAATGCATTCTACATGAATCTAGGTCAAACTAGGCCAAAGTAAACCCTTGGTCAACTCTGGTCAACTGCACTAGTCAAACTAGGTCAAACTAGGTCATGTCCTAACCCAGCAAGTCTTACTAGGCCTAACCAAGACTATCCTAGAAAGCACACATCAATACAAGGCTATACAAGCCAACATACACCCAACTCTATATAGCATGCTATTATTCAATACTCAAATAGGCAAGAATTCACATTGGATATACACTAGGTAATCTATTACTTTAAACTATATATGTCTACACATATATACACATGCATATATTGGTATTCAACATTAGGTCTATAATCATAGCATTTCAAATGGTTATATAAACTTATATATTACAACATAATATGCTAACATATATATAATATACATACATAGCTAAGTTAACTGTATTCATAAATACTTATTTAAGAGGCTATGTGTGTGTATGTGAACATGGCAAAGGGGCAAGTGAGGGTTAAATGGGCATACATAGTGTATACATATCAAAGAGTGTCAAAGTGTAAGTGAACAAAGTGTCAAGTGTGATAGTGTCTACATAGTGTAAGGGGTACATGAGGTAATATAGGATTTGTGTTAACATAGAACATTACATCTCATTAACTTGTATATTGCATACATTACATATATTATTACATTACATTCATGCTTGCATTCATTCATCATTCATTTATTCTCTTGCACTACTATATGCACCATACATTACATACTATAGAACCTACATATTCATTACAAGCCATACTTATACATGCTTACATTAGATAGGATACTTACACCTCACACATCATTTATTTAAACATTTACTAATGCTTGCATTCTCTATTTAATTACATAATGTATATACATTAACATGGGTTAAAAATCAAATAGAACATTATATTACACACAAGGGTGCACAAAATGCATATGTCGAATAGTAACTCCTACTAATAATCAATACTGTACCATCTCAGCATGAATTAAAAATCTAGGATTAAAGTATGTTATAGATCTATGTGTTAGCTTTTCAAAACTTCAAACGGATCACATTTTCGTTTCCGGAAACTCCCGAAATCGCGAAAACACCGAGAACGCGTTTGTCTTTCGTACAGCTGACACTCAAATAATTCTCCAGAAAGTTACAGAAAGAATTAGGCCTATTAATATATGTTTTTGGAAAGCTAACTTCAATACGCTTCTTTTAAAAAAACGGAAGATTAAACCGAGCTTTGAGCTAGAAGTTATGACATTTCTAAGTTAGGGCTGAAATTAAAAACGTGGATAAAAATCATGACGGATTTGGGTAGTTTGAGACAAAAGAACACAAGTATATAACATAATATATCAAGAACTCACTCTCTACACTAATATATATATATATATGAGACACTATAGAACACATCTCCAATACAAAAATATGAGATTAAACATGTAATAATTCATTCATACATAACAACAACACAGTGTGTCCAAATTTGGGGTTTTCCCATATGGACACAACCACAACACAAAAGACACTCCTATGACCTCCAAATGGACACGAAATGGACACAAATGGAGATACAACCATGGGGGTCATTCCTATGGGTTCAAAATACACCTATATGCATGAAGAAATGAAAAAGAGAAGGGGTTTATACATCCCGGTAGATCGAATCGAAGAAAAGCCTTTCCGGAGCGACACCGACACGTAGAGATTCCAAAAGGACACGAACGAGCTCCGAATCCTCCCAAACTTGGGTAGCTTCCTCCTTGGCTAGAATGGAGAAGGAAAGAAGAAGATTTGGTGGCGAAATGGAAGGATTTGGTAGAGAAATTGCTAGGGATTGCTCTCTAAAAATTTGGGAAGAACAAGAGAGAGAGTGTGGATGAGAATAATGAAATGAACTTGAGCCTATCCCCTCCCAAAGTGGCTGGCCATATGGGCTATTTGTCCTATTATGGTAAGGTCCAAAATGCCCCCACTAACCTATTCTATGAGTATTAGGAAAGGGCTAATTGGTTGGGGCTAAATTAGTCATTCTAAAGTCTCTAATCACACTAACCTTATCCATAATAATTAGTCTAACCTCTAACTAAAATATTTCTATCATGTGGACTAAAATTAATATCATGTGGGCCATGCCTAACTAGTGTGTGGGTCACACTAGAGTCAAACTACCCCCGGGTCCCCGTTTCAAGTCGGATTGAGTTGAAATTCGAACCCGACTCAAATAACCCCAAAACAATATCATAAATAATAAAATAAATTTCAACCCCAAAATAATATCATAAATAATAAAATAAATTTTAAAAATATTTAATAATGTAAAATGACAAAAATACCCCTGTTTCTGAAAATTGGGGATGACAAATCTATCCACCTTAAAAAAAATTTCGTCCTCGAAATTAAAACAAAGCAATCACAGGAAACACATGCAGAAAACAATCTCATTCAAATACTTTTCAAAAAAAAAAATCAGCAATAAAAAAAAATCTCTTTGAGGCACATCAAACATTTGTAAATAAAAACTGATACGTGTCCGATACGGACACAAAACCATCACAAAATCACACCTATCAAAGGTCAAAATCAACAATCACCAACGCAATAAATATCAAAATAATTCAAAGAGGTCAAATACAAAATATCCTTAGGCCAGAAATAACATTAAAATATCCTAATCATATGGTTAGGCTCTAGGTCAAACAGTCTCTAGGGTTTCACTAGCAAAACATCAAAATCATAAGTCATGATTTTAAATAGTTTTAAAATAATTTAAAAATTACCAAAAATCATATCATGATTTAAATGTCAAATCAATAAATGATTAAAATTACAAAATTTCAAAATTACCCTCATTTTAGAGAACTGGGTGTTACAAGTCTACCCACCTTAGAAAAATTTCATCCTCAAAATTAAAATGTTCATACTCCTTCTAGGTCAAACCCCCTACAATCAAAGTCTCAGAACTTAAACAATCATACAATTTAAAAGGATGACATACAGGGTCATGGCATACGGTGGTAGTGAAAGTCTCATCTAGGTATACTAGTCATGCTAGACTAAAACGGTCATATGGTATCAAAACACACAAGCAATCTAGGGTGCTAAACTAGAAAAGATACAGAAATAACAATCATCAAGACTGTAAGGCAGTCTACCATCCTATATGAAAACTGGTACTTATCAAAATAAAATAAAGTTAACTACCATTTATCTAATGAGGGGTACTATTCAAGAAAATCAAAATCAAAAGTTAAAGAATGAAGCCAATTGCATGGAAATCCAATCACAATATATTTATATATATAGCGTTAGAGAGGGAAAAGCTAGCATTATGTATAAGTTATGTAGTTCGTGTATGTATGGGTGTATGTGGACATGTTCATATGGTTAGATAATAGGCGTGTGTGTATGTGAAATATACATGAAAGTGTATAGGAGGATTTGGGGTTTCAAACAATAACTATCAAGTTACACTAATCATGGCATATTGGTTAAACAATCTACAATACACAACTCATTTGCTCATAACATGCATGGCTAACCATGTATATATGTATATATAAAGAGGTAGAGATTTAGTTATGTATGTATATACATTATAACATGTATGCCTAAGCTCTATATATATCTATATAGATATATAATCATGACATAGAGAGGAAGAGTTAGGTTACATGACAGGGTATACTAAGTTAGGGTGTGTGTGTGTGTCCTTGTACAGGGTTATAGCTTAGTATTGAAAGGTTAAACCCAGTTTTAGTTCAGCATTTACATACAAAATCTGAAAATAAGCTAACATTTAAACCAGTATAATATTAACATAATGTAATTTCAAAATTTAGGAGTTTGAAACATCACAACTAATCTCAATACTTCCAATACATCCTAACATGATAGAAATAAAACCCTAATATACTATCAATACATTTATCTATGCATACAGTTCAATATTACATGTTAAATCTGAAATTGAACTAAACATGGAAATCAATGTAAAAATGTTAACATGTATTCAGTTTTCAGGATTTTGGAGAATTTGCACATCAAAACCAACTTAATGTTTATCACAACCTAACATGTAAGAATATGGAACCTAAATTTATATCCCTACAACAATAATGTACACAGCTCTAAATATTACATTTCAAACAATCAATTTGAACTAACATTTAAAATCCCGTATTAAGGGTTAATATGCACACAGTCTCAGATTTGACAAATTTAAACACAAAACTCAACCAAAAAAAAAATTTGAATTGAAACCCTACGTATAACATACATGTGCAGTGATATAAATAAAACTATTATCATGAAATTTTATATTTAAATTACGAGTTAAGCTAGGAAAAGCAGAGAATCGGAAATATTGGGGTTTTGAAAATTTAAACATTAACGACATATTAATATGTATTCAGATAGGCGGAAATCAAGTGTAGCATGCATAAGTGTCAGAAAAGTGTCCACTATATATATTCATATATATTCTCATGTCCCAATATAAAATTTTAATTCTACGTTAAGACCAACAATTAGATTCCTACCAAGGTTGCAAGCAGGTGATTGACGTAATCAAGACAGTATTATTATTATTATTATTTAATACAAGAATAATAGCAAGAAAGAAATAACGATAAAATCTGTTTTTGCTTATCTGTTTAAAAGAAAAACTCATTTTGAAACCCAGAGCTAAATTTTTAAATCCAAGATAAAGTCTAGCAAAATCATCGATTCATTGTATTAAGAAGAATTTCATAGTAAGAAGTTACACAAAGTTTATAAAAACAGCTAAAGCTACTCCTAAGTTAAATAAATGAGAAACAAAACAAAACAAACAAATAACAATTCTCTCTTTTTTTTTTTTTGAAGGACTGAAACAAAAGTAGAGAAAATATGTTCAAAAATATTTAAGGTACAATCTGATAATCATATGCGTCTTCTTGAAATTATGTTGTCAGAATTCTGCCACGCCAATAAGCATAGCTGCAATAAACGATAGAGTCCATAATAAGGCATACACCCTATAATCATGTTATCTAGAATTCTTACCACGCCACCCGGTATGGCTGCAAGAAAATCTAGATTTCATAACTAAGATAAGTATAGCTATATCAGGCTCTACGTCCTTATCATGCTAGCAAATATGACTGCAATAAATTCTAAATTCCATAATAAAGTAGACTTTTACCTTTCTCACTGTCCTTATCAAGTATGTTATCAGGTTATACCTTAATTCCAAAAAAATGTACATATACATATAAATACAAACTCAAATTCAACAACTAACATCAAGATTCAAAATTCAACAATAATCTATCAAAAATCATAAAAATACAGACTCAAATTCAACCAATATCATCAAGATTCAAAATTCAACAATAATCCATCAAAATCAAGTTCAATAACAGGAAGTAAAGGTAAATCAAATCAGGAAAAAACAGATTTCAAATCGAAGTTAAAATAAGATTCTCAAGGGTCGTCCCAGGAATCTCTCAAGGAATCCTAACCGTGATTGAGTACCTTCAAAATATATCCTATTCCTACTGCAGGCTGTAGTGGTACTCTAGTTCGAATACCACTACATAAACTCGACCTGCATGGGCCACCACTAAAAATGTGTCACGACCCGCACCCACCGTGAGGGTACGAGTACGTAACAACGTCCAGCCTACGCCACAGTATCGGCGGTAGAACGTTGTTCTAGGTCATGAACTATAACTAGCATAATATGAATACTCTCCATAAGGAGGCCAACACAGAGGTACAACTCAATCACAATCTAAGGTAGAATGATAAAGATAGATAAACATGAAATCCAAAAGAGATACAGGAGATAGAAGTCTAAGTGTCATAGATACATAATCCCAGAAATACATCTCAAAACTCAAATACAGTAACCCACAAGTACATACAACTCCAGACAAAATGAAATAACTATCTAAACAACCTCTACTGTGTCTCCTCTAGGCTAGCAGGCAATCCCAGGCTATCTGTAAAATTTATCAACATGTCCAGTCAGGACAGGAGCGAGCACATATCTCTCAAAACAGTTCATAGCAGGTTAGGAGTATAAATCATACAATAGAGTAAAATACAGGAAGTGCTGAAAAGGAAGTACGAGTAAACAGGAGATATTTTGTAACTGAAAGTAAATACATGATAGTAGAGACTGTAAGTGGCTACGTGATTTAGAGTATAATATGGTTATGTAAACGGCTTAGGGGCACATGAATACAAATAAGAGGCACATTTATACATCTACTGGGGATAATGATCACATAACCAATTCTACTCACCCCGCCCCAATTAATACACAAGGATCCATTCAAGTTACGTTATAAGCACATGAATACAGCTAAGGATACGTGAACTCATGTAATGAGTAGTACATGAGGCACATGATAAAGTACATGAAAGCACATGAAGCACATGAAATCACATGAGAACATGTAAAAATATGAACTAGTACGAGTACAAGGAGTACCTGATGCACATGATAAAGTACATGAACATGAAATACCCAATGCACCCGTAGAGGGATAACATCTCAGGAAAGGATCCATATAGTACTAATCCGTGAAGATACGTGTCAGCATCAAGTAAAGTAATCTAGAGCAAGAGTATAGTCCAGACAAGTATGAAAAGATCAGAGAATGTACTCGCCTGATATCTGAATGTCCAAGGTAAAGATACTGTCCGAGGAGAGGTGTCTGGCTCCTAATTAGAACAGAACAAGTCACAACATGTCCAGAAGGGTAATATAAAGCACTACAATGCATTCTACATGAATCTAGGTCAAACTAGGCCAAAGTAAACCCTTGGTCAACTCTGGTCAACTGTACTAGTCAAACTAGGTCAAACTAGGTCATGTCCTAACCCAGCAAGTCTTACTAGGCCTAACCAAGACTATCCTAGCAAGCACACATCAATACAAGGCTATACAAGCCAACATACACCCAACTCTATATAGCATGCTATTATTCAATACTCAAATAGGCAAGAATTTACATTGGATATACACTAGGTAATCTATTACTTTAAACTATATATGTCTACACATATATACACATGCATATATTGGTATTCAACATTAGGTCTATAATCATGGCATTTCAAATGGTTATATAAACTTATATATTACAACACAATATGCTAACATATATATAATATACATACATAGCTAAGTTAACTGTATTCATAAATATTTATTTAAGAGGCTATGTGTGTGTATGTGAACATGGCAAAGGGGCAAGTGAGGGTTAAATGGGCATACATAGTGTATACATATCAAAGAGTGTCAAAGTGTAAGTGAACAAAGTGTCAAGTATGATAGTGTCTACATAGTGTAAGGGGTACATGAGATAATATAGGATTTGTGTTAACATAGAATATTATATCTCATTAACTTATATATTGCATATATTACATCTATTATTACATTACATTCATGCTTGCATTCATTCATCATTTATTTATTCTCTTGCACTACTATATGCACCATACATTACATACTATGGAACCTACATATTCATTACAAGTTATACTTATACATGCTTACATTAGATAGGATACTTACACCTCATACATCATTTATTTAAACATTTACTCATGCTTGTATTCTCTATTTAATTACATAATGTATATACATTAACATGGGTTAAAAATCAAATAGAACATTATATTACACACAAGGGTGCACAAAATACATATGTCGAATAGTAACTCCTACTAATAATCAATACTGTACCATCTCAACATGAATTAAAATCTAGGATTAAAGTATGTTATAGATCTATGTGTTATCTTTCCGAAACTTCAAACGGATCGCGTTTTCGTTTCCGAAAACTCCCGAAATCGCGAAAACACCGAGAACGCGTTTGTCTTTCATACAGCTGACACTCAAATAATTCTCCAAAAAGTTACAGAAAGAATTAGGCCTATTAATATATGTTTTTGAAAAGCTAACTTCAATACGCTTCTTTTAAAAAAAACGGGAGATTAAACCGAGCTTTGAGCTAGAAGTTATGACATTTCTAAGTTAGGGCTGAAATTAAAAACGTGGATAAAAATCATGACGGATTTGGGTAGTTTGAGACAAAAGAACACAAGTATATAACATAATATATCAAGAACTCACTCTCTACACTAATATATATATATGAGACACTATAGAACACATCTCCAATACAAAAATATGAGATTAAACATGTAATAATTTATTCATACATAACAACAACACATAGTGTGTCCAAATTTGGGGTTTTCCCACATGGACACAACCACAACACAAAGGACACTCCTATGACCTCCAAATGGACACGAAATGGACACAAATAGAGATACAACCATGGGGGTCATTCCTATGGGTTCAAAATAGACCTATATGCATGAAGAAATGAAAAAGAGAAGGGATTTATACCTCCCGGTAGATCGAATCGAAGAAAAGCCTTCCCGGAGCGACACCGACACGTAGAGATTCCAAAAGGACACGAACGAGCTCCGAATCCTCCCAAACTTGGGTAGCTTCCTCCTTGGCTAGAATGGAGAAGGAAAGAAGAAGATTTGGTGGCAAAATGGAAGGATTTGTTGGAGAAATTGCTAGGGATTGCTCTCTAAAAATTTGGAGAAGAACAAGAGAGAGAGTGTGGATGAGAATAATAAAATGAACTTGAGCCTATCCCCTCCCAAAGTGGCTGGCCATATGGGCTATTTGTCCTATTATGGTAAGGTCCAAAATGCCCCCACTAACCTATTCTATGAGTATTAGGAAAGGGCTAATTGGTTGGGGCTAAATTAGTCATTCTAAAGTCTCTAATCACACTAACCTTATCCATAATAATTAGTCTAACCTCTAACTAAAATATTTCTATCATGTGGACTAAAATTAATATCATGTGGGCCATGCCTAACTAGTGTGTGGGTCCCACTAGAGTCAAACTACCCCCGGGTCCCCGTTTCAAGTCGGATTGAGTTGAAATTCGAACCCGACTCAAATAACCCCAAAACAATATCATAAATAATAAAATAAATTTCAACCCCAAAATAATATCATAAATAATAAAAAAATTTTAAAAATATTCAATAATATAAAATGACAAAAATACCCCTGTTTCTGAAAATTGGGGGTGACATTAATTAATCAAAGATTGGTTCCAATGGAACTAATAAATCTGTGATTTATAACGTCTATTTCTATCCGTATCATTTTGACACCTCTATGTGACTGTGATATTTGAAGCACAGCACTAACCATTTTCTTCCAATAAATTTTACCCATATGAACTAGACGAACCACTTTACTCACATTACATGCATGTCCCACACAAACACACCAACATGTGCTCCATTTCAATTTCACCATATGAATAGCATATTTTCCTTTAGAACAACCAATGATGCCCATTTTTAATTCCCATTTGATTTTAACCATGCAATTTTAACCTATTCTCTCAAAAGAACTGAATACCCATGATCCATGCAAGGCTAGGAATACCTATTTTGGTAGAATATGGTGTCAGTTAGAATTTCTTCTATAACTACCTCCTCCATCTTTACGGAAACCGAGTATGATTGATGTACTTACTCTTCCTTCGTATTTAGCCTCAGTATATATTTTTTGTTAAGATTTATTTTCATTTCGATGACGAAATTTTTATAAGTTGATTAGGATGTAATCCCCCAAAAATTTTAAGGAATTTTTTTATTTTTTATTTGCTTAAATAATTTATTTTAATTTATTTTGTTATTTATTTATAAATATAGTCTTAGTCATGCTTAAAAAAATTTTATGCACATTGACTAGACAATATGGCATAGCTAGTGCAGTCATATGCCCTGACTAGCCTACTAGCTCTAAACACCCTCAATTAAAAATATATATTATTATATTTTTATTTATTTTTATTTTTACTAGGGATTTACTTTTGTGATATTATTATTTTAATTATTTTGAAGAATATATATTATTAATTAAGTTATTAAGTAATGTTAAACATTACATATATTAAATATTTTATACATGACATATGAATAAGAGAAATATGTAGAAAAATATTTTTTATTATTTTTGGGAGTTATTTTTAGCTTTTAGGAATTTTATAAGAACATATTGAAATATTTAGCGATTTACGTATTCAGTAAATATTAGATAAAAATTTTCTTCATTACTATTTATGGGAAAAAAATTAAATTATTACTTAAAATATTGTAGGAATTATTTATAAATTTTTAGCATATTTTTATAAATATTTTTACTTATTTATTAGAGTGTATTATTTTTATTTTTATTTTAAAAAGAGGGAAAAAGGGGTCAAAACTCGTAGCTAATGTTCACCCTTCTCTATTCCCTGGAACCCGACTGTTCCCCCTTGATTTGAATTGTGATCGATTCAAATCGAACAAATTTTTTGGATCAAATCGGCTTGAAATTTTTTCCATAACCCCAGTAGGATTCTCTTCGGATTAGATTGAAATCCTAAACAAATTCAAAGTTTAGATTCTAGCTTAAATAGAATTTAAACCCTTGGTATAGATATGGAAACCTAGTATCGTAACTCTTCTAAAAACGCAAATTTAGGACTCTTGTGAGCGCATAAGAGCTTCCCTAGTCCCAGCCACCTACACACGCCTGCCTGACCACCGTACGACACCTGCAGCCGACGCGTGCAGGCTGCCATCGCTGGAAAACAGAGATCCTCTGTTCGTAGTACACTGTTAGGTACCCATCTTTCCTTCTAATTATCTCACTACCTGCTCGATTAAATCCTGATCTATAAAAACCTATGCGTAGTTAACCTATACAGCCTCGAATCCCATAAATTGGGTTTTGCTAAGATTGATGGAATCATCCAGAAAAGTCGACCAAACCTCGTCGAAAAACTGTTACACGAACAGCAAGTAGGACTATACAAACACCCGATTTGGAGGGCAAACCATTGCCAATCCATCGATCGATTCGAGAACTTAATTAAACCAGTTTATGGGTAACATATACGAGTTTAAAACCCTTCTTGTAGTTTTTAATTTCATCAAATGAACACGAAGAAAACATATTTTAAAATTTTAGAAAAAATCAGTTTTTCAACTACAAAATTTTAATAACTTTTACCGATACGGCGTGCGCCCTGACATACCGGGCACCGTGGTCACAAACTATATACATCAAAATGCGCGTATGGATGTTGCCGACGTGTGGGAACAGATGGAACTCGATTCGTTGTGCGTACGCGACGAAATCAGTGCATATCCGTCAAGATACCCTCGTATCGATACTTTGCAAACTAGCCCATAACTTTGTGCACGTTCGTCGTATCGAGACGAAACTTACGCCATCATGACCGTATCATTTTCTGGTCCAGTATTCCAAGTTTGGTCCGAATCTGAGAAGGTTGATCGGAACGCCTTTTTTGGCGGGCTCGCGATTCCATCCAACGGGCAAAATTGTGCACGGCCCACCGAAATCCAACTTTGGACATACGGTTGGGTTCACCTCCTCAAAATAGACCCATAGACATGTAGTTTGACAATTTTAGAGACCGTAGGTACTGGCACGCATTTCGATACAAAATGGGTCCAACGGCGGACATCGTTTTGATCCGAAATTATGATTTTGTCCCTGTTCCAGAATTGGACTTTTAGACAGACGTTTCCTAGATATATCTTTTATACCAAACACGTTCGTGATGTTTGTTTCAGCATTCGGAGCTCTTTGTGGATTTTGGCTTTCTTGCTGACGTTTCTGACTATTGGATTTTGCTACATCTCGTACCACCCTCAAGCAAGATACCTTGCCATTTACTGTCTATTTATTTTAGCTCATATTTCATGCATTTACTTATTATTTACTTTCTACAAAATAAACTGTGATATATGGCATAATTTGATAGAATCTTATTGTTCAGTTCTATTTCCTGCTATGTATTATTTTCTTACACATTGAACTTAGATTTAAGGGACCACCCTTTGTGTGTTGCATTTATAGGCCTTAATACATTTGTACCACGTTGTTGCGAGTCGCATATAGAACTCGGACATGCGTGACTGGCTGGCCACCGGTACGTATAAGCCGTGCGATAGGATAACTGCTAATAGTGTTGCTTAACTAGTTTGACTTAGCGGTTAATAGAGGTTGTGTGTTGTTGATACAACATAGTAGGCATAGGGTGGGGAGGACAATTGCTTAGCGTATGGGCTACTATACACTTACCTTTTGTGATCCGGAAGCTCCGCTAGAGATATGGTGTAAGATTATCCATGGATACTGACGGCCACTGACGTTCTGCGAAACGTTATGCTCTCTTGGGCCTCTGGTGCCCCAAGGGGGGACCATGCCGATCCCATTTTGGCTAAGGCCCATGCGTTGGAGGATATTCTTAAAACTACATATACTTAGACTGGTTAGGCTACCTTATCCGTTAGGTATGAGTAGTCTTGGTTTGGGTGCTTGTATCTGATCGCGGCTTGGAACAGTAACTTATCGCGGACTAGTTTGCCACATCTTGTCATTGTTTTGTTGTAGGTGTGGCTCACTACTCCGATGAGAAGGAACTAAACCTTGTTGTGGTTCGGATACCGTATTGTATTCGTGACTTGGAAAGATACTTCGTCGTGGGTTAGTGTGTCATCTCCTGTCCTTGTTTGGTTAGGGGATAGTATGCTAATTCAAAGGTGGGTATTGGACCATGTTATGATCCGATTGACTTATTACTGAGCAATATTTATTCAGTTTATATGGCATGATATTATGTATCTTGTTACGTCCCCGTGAGGACATGGTGATCTCTCCAGGCGTATGCTTTTTTTGATTTTTCGCAGGTGCTCTAGCCAAGATCACGGTCTTCCCTTTCTGTCGAGGGGGATTACTCTTGGATCATTCATAGCCATTTTATCTATCTATTCCTTATACATTTTTTTTCATTTAAATTATTGGTAGTGGATCTGCTCCGTCCAACATCTTGTACAATATTTATTCAAAGTTGATTTATGACATATTTTTTATTCTTTCATTTTATGGACGAGATTAGATTACTCTTGGTTTAGTGCATTTTATATCTTATGTATACATACGAGGTTTCCATATATTAGAGTATACTTCGTATGTATGCAGCTGGCATATCTATAAACCTAGTCCTAAGTAGACCAAGTGTCATCTAATTATCGTATTTGAAGCCTTGTCCTTGCCACGAGTTTCTCGGTGACAACTATTTCTTTCTTTTTCTTTCATTTCCCCTTAGCAAGAGAAGGAAGTTCATCATGAGCTGACTGGGTGGATGAAGTCTCAGTCTTCTGCTTCTTACTACCTCTCTTCACGGGGGATTTTTCTTTTCGCTTCTTTAGAGTGACGCGCAGTACACCCTGTACCTCGTCGTAGAAACCAACATGTGCAACCTCTGTAGGATCGTCAGCGAGAACATTCTCCTCGACTTCTGCAAATTTCACGGTAGCTACGGTCCCTTCTCGTGACCTTCTCACGCCAACAAAGCTATCTGATAGGGAATAACCTTCAAAGAAGGTGTTGGCTGAGGTGTAGAAATTTGTGTATGTATTTAACATATGCGGGCCTACCTCAAAAGTAACGAAGGACATGGTAAATATAGCTTTTGTGCCTCTCGCACTGTAGTATCTCCATCCTCGAGCCCCATCGATCAAATGTCGGAAGGCTTGAAGGCAGATGGTCGCATTTTCGACATGCATCTGGTTGTAGCTGAACTGACGAGCGAATTGGCTAGGCAAGTATGGTTCTAGAAAGCACTCATTCTCGAACCGATACACCAGATGGGAAGGTTTGAACACCTTCAACCAAGAGAAGGCTGCTGGAGGTGGACGGGTCCCAATTGGCTCTAGATCTATGAGAGGGGTCGGGGAGGTCCCATATCCAGGTGGAGGAGCGACACAAAAGAACTTCCAGTTGGAGTCCATATTCAGCGCCTTCTACAGTCAAAAAGTGAGTCCACCTTCCATCGAGATGTGGCATATCTACCAATAAAGTCTCCTCCAGTAGCACCGAGGGCTAGATCCATCAGAGAGGGATGGTGTAGTATCAACCAGCCGAACAAATAAGTGAACGGCATCTCGGTACGAGGAAAGTCGTCTCGAGAATCGGGTTTCTCCATCATAGTGGTTGTGAATGAACGGAGACCCTCATTCAGTCGACTAGTCATGGCGAAGAGGATATCCATCTTGTACCGGAACACCAAACGTACTGCAATGAACAGCATGCCTCGGTGGATGCAATCGACTGTGCTGGCTCTGGGAACCACAAACAGTCACAACTAAAGAGAAAGGAAGCCCGCCAAGGTAGCTTCCTGAGACATGGTTATACTACCTTGTCTTATATAAGTTTCGATAGGGGTGCCGATGGTACAACCATGCCAGTCTTCTTCTATCTCATTATCAATATATCCGGACTCTTATATCAGTCTTTCGATTGTGTGGCTGTCGAGCAGATCAAAGAAATGAGGTTCATACTCCAGATGTTCTTGCACCTTGTTCTCTGCGGCATGGCCTAAGAAGAGGTATAGCAACCACTTGGACGTATAGCATGTCTCGGCTGCCTTGCTCTTATAGAGGTAAGTGTAAATCATGAAATGATATAACAACTCATCGAAATTGCCACCATCTGGGAGTTCTTCTTGATCAGAGCCTCCAGTTCTTCTTCAGCTGGCACATACTCTTCATATGGGTTCTCACCCATTGGCATTGCGACAAAAACAGCATCTCATACAGGACGAAGCCTATCTCCCCATGAAGAGTAGCGAAGGTGCCAGTTCTATTATTATACCTCTCCACCAAGGCTAGTAACATGTTTGTGTTGGTGTGGATGCCACAAGAGGTGGTCAAGGCAGCTTCATAAAGTCCCAACTCAAGCAATTTGTCCTTAAAATTGTTCAAAGCCCATACTGAGAATTGGTTCTAGTGCTTAATGTCTGGATGCATCAAACCCGTCAGCCTTAGGTTTGGGTCATGATAATCTCCTTCTGCTGCAGCATGGGTGTTGGCAAACAAGGGCATTCTGACCGGTATAATCAAAGACAAATCTTCGGTCGGCACACAACTTGGCTTCAAACCTCTTAAGTGTGTGTTGTGTTTCTCAGAAGAACTGAAGAATATGTCTCTCCTCTAGTTCCCAAACCTGTGATATATCCGTCCAACCTTAGCCTGTTGGAATAGAGTTATATCCCATGACATCTTTCAAGGATAGCTGGCATGGGCGTATCGGGACAGAGACAGGTTCCTCGCCATATCTGTGAGATATACTAGTCTATCTCCTCTTTTAAAGGCCCGAGATTCTCGTTTCATCTTGGGATGAGAGGCATCATCAATGGCCTCTCCAAATAAGAATGTTGGTTTCTTATGGGGCACCTGATCCACAGTTAGAAAAGGTTCACCGTTCATTAAGCACAGCAAAGTCCTTTCATCTTGGGACTCTAGGAGAGCTCTTCTGGTAGTCTGTCCGTCAGGGTCAAACTGTGGGAACATGACATGTGAAAAGTCTTTCTAATATTCTGATACACGGAAAGCAGAAGCCGGTATCTCAGCATGAGGGTCTTCCCTGAGGTCAATTGCAAAAGAAAATAAGAGCTAAAATTATGAAAGAGTATTCTTACAAATCAAGGAAATTTAAGTGATTTTTTTAGCTCTGCACAAATCATGGATGTCGCAATACACAGAGTTCTAGTCTCTAGATTGTGCATGCAGTATGACGGTTCCTAGTTTTTGCATGCAGTATGACGGTTCCTAGTTTTTGCATGCAGTATAACAGTTTCTAGTTTTGTGCATGCAGTATGACCATTCCTAATTTGCACATGTAGTATGACAGTTTCTAGTTTTGTGCATGCAGTATGACAGTTTCTAGTTTGTGCATGTACTATGACAGTTCCTAGTTTGTGCATGCATAAAACAGTACAATGTTGTCAAAATCATGATACATAGCGTGTCGTACACTTTGAGAAAACAAAGAGTGCACGATTCGTGAGATTATGATCGATGTGTTTTAGGCCAACACTCTGAAAGAGGTGGCACATTTTGAAGATTTGTGCAGCACCAACCAACACTCTGAAAGAGGCGGTTGACAGTGGCTATGGTTCATGCTGTATATGAATAATGTTGGCTGTGGTTCGTCTTCCCCAACCGATCCTCTACCTTCGGGAGCAGGGTTAGCTTCTTCAGCTCTCGCCGACGGCGGCGCATGCCTTGGCACCCTCAATGACGTAGCTTACAACGAAGCTTCGATGACACCATTGTCTTCCTCCGTTGCGGATCTCTTCGGCACCATTGATTTTGGTTGGAAAAAGCTTCCAAGGTAAAAAAAAGCTCAAGAGAAAAAAATTGAGAAGAACTCTCTCTCTCTCTCTCTCTCTCTCTCTCTCTCTCTCTCTCTCTTCCCTCAATGAGCTATTTATAGCATAAGCCTGTGTGTAACGGTCGCACAAATCTCGTATGAAACGGCAAGTCGGTTGGGATTCTGTGCACGCAAAATCTTCTGAAACGCTTCTTATTCAAAGTATTTCAAATTTTAAAAATTTTGAAATTTGAAAACATTGAAGGGGTCTTGTAGAATCTTAAAAAAAATCAAAACAATACATAGCGCCATTCACAGATAGCGCTAGGCCATATCTATCAAATGGCACCTAGTATCAAATAGCGCCTATCATCAAATGGCGCCTGACATCAGATAGTACGGGCCGCCACGTGGCGAGCTTCCTTGAGAAGCTAAGTCGTCCATCATAATGACTGACAATACGGCAATGGAGAAAATCCTTTTGAATCCCGAGTGCGCGATGCTCGAGGAGGATCCGGTCAGATCTGTCATAATGATAATGTCAGTTACTCCTCGCCATTTATCAATGGCATAAAGTGACTAACTCCTCACAGACCCAACGCTCAGCATATTTTACAATTGGCACCAATCAACAGGATACGCCATTCATTTACTGGCGCTAATCAATCAATCATCATCCAGAAGAAGTTAACGATGACGTGGTGCACATGCCACTAATCTCGAAGAACGTACACGCTACATTACCCATAATCAAGCTCATTTCTCTTACAGAATGCCATGTGTCCCATGTAGTTAAGCTAATCGTTCGTACGAATGGGTGAAATAGAATATGGTGCACAAAATAATGTACAAATCTGTGCATTTTAGACTGTGTGCCAACCATTGTAACTGTCTGACAGTTACCCCAAAACTCTATAAAAGAAGTTCCAAATCATTTCTCAAGGCATCATTAATGATTATAGTCTTCTGACAAGAGTTCTCGGTACTTCTCCATCACTTTCGTAGCACGTTCTAGAGCTTTTCTCCTTTGACATCGCATCATCCAAGGGATAAAGTGATCGTCTTCTAATCAGATTCCTACAGTTGTACTTCCCCAGAATCAAATTGTACCTTATACTTTCTTTCTTAGTTTATAGTTAAATTTTCTCGAAAAACTTTTATTTTTTGTAAACAGAATTTTGTATTTTAAATTAAAAATTAACTAGGGTAGGTAGGGTTGAGAAGGTAGATGGATTTTTCTTATTATGATAACACGATGGAGATGGAACAACATTTAACAAAAACAAGCAATTTGGATTAAAAAATAAGATCAATAGATAGATGATCGCATACATGACATCCCAAACAGTGTCTAAATTTGAACATCACAAGGTGTAACGTCTAAATAGGTAATAACTTTCTAAATTATTTAATAGGGCTCACTAGTCCTTGAAGGTTTTAACTTAGGTTATATCACATGTGATTCTTCTTAATCGCAAAAGATAACCACCTAATAATGCAATTGGCTTGTGGGATTCATACATAGTACTACACATATATTTATCATCCCTCAAGCACGAGGGTTTTGTCTTTCCGAAATAGGTGAAGGCGTAAGACAATAAAGAGTTTAAGGAGGACGTAATCGAATACAAATACGGGGTTCAAAGGCGATTGAATAGTTCAAAAAGGGTTGTCAACGCAGTTACGGATGCGACCCAATACGATATGCTCGTACCTGTCTAGAGGGTAAGTATATTAGTCTAATAAACTAAGTCAATTATATCCCAATCTGCGTAGATTAGTCATATGAAGAGCGAACCAAGTGCACTAGGGTTGATCAGACCATAATACACCAGTTTTGATTAAACAATATGTTAGTGGGTGCACCCAATAAAATATATGTCTTGAACAAACTCCATAAAAGAATAAGATTACAAAACTCACGATAGTCCAAAATATAAGTATGTGAGATGGTGAAAGAAAGTATAAATAGTTCAAGTTCCTTCAAAAATCTAAGTCTCTTCCGGTGTTTGTATCTCTACAGTCATCCTACTGTCGTCTTGCCTAATGCTTTTGCCAACAAAATGGGTTAGGGACCTCTAGATAAACCTATTAGTGTCATTCAATAATGGGTTGTAAGGATAGTGGGATGCTAGGTTGTGAGGCATACTACCCAACTTACAAAAGTTCAACTAGTAGTGTAATTAAATCAATGGAGCATACATGTCATCTTCCTAACCTCTATTAAGCACAAAAAATAAGACTCTCGGTAGAAAAAGAATACTGCAAGATGCAATTTAAGGCAGTCAAACGAGAGTTCGAAAATGGAATCAATAAGAGATGTGGATGATATTATAAATCAAATATGAAACTGTCATTTATACAAGTTGTTGGATGGAGATAAATCCACTACCAACATGAAACTTGAAAGGAGAAAATAGCAAAAATAGGAAGATAAGCAACAACGTTATCCAAGAGCACGCCCTCTTCGATAGGAAGGAGAAGATCACGATCCTGGCGACAACTCCTACAAAAAAGTCAAGAAAACACATACACCTGGAGAGATCACCAGGTCCTCAGGGGACTAGCAACATACATAAAACATGCCACATATATAACATATAAAACAGAATCATGAACAACTTAACAGAATGAATTGTACAAAGGCTGGAACTATTCTAATCATGGTACGTGTATGAGAGCAACCACGTGTGCGTGAACTTCCAAAAGAACAGAATCAACCACCATAGCCCTCAGCGTACTACAGCTAAACAAGTCAAACCCTTGACCTTCGTGGCCGCTAGGATAGCAATATAACCTATCCTTCATGGACACTAGTTTAAAAAATAAAACAAGAAAAAGCATCTCATACACATATAATCGTTCTCCCCACCTCGTGGTTCTACTTTCTAAAACAAAAACAAGGTCTCGAGGGTTGTGTAAGTGACAACAATGGCTAATGACATATGAACACAAGTAAAGAAGATACGCCTAGACATGTGAATCATGATAACTACAACAAAATCACAAGATACAAGGTAGGAAAATATCTAACAACTCATGTACTACTAAGTAGAGAAAAGCAAATATAGGAAATAGTGAATTACAAGAAATAATTGTTTATATGAATATACAACTTGGCAAGGTATACTTGCCTGGTGTGGTGCCTGGTGTGTTGTGATGATCAAGATGGCATAGAATTGACTATGGTATTACAACTTCGCAATATGGCCTTCGATGATGGCACAGACTGTTCCATTGAGTCCAGAACAGTCCAATTAACTAGGGTCGACATAAGGAAGTCTATTTTTGCAAGAGAATAGGAAATTCGATTAGTCATGATCAGCCATGATAATAAATGAGATTTTATAGAGAAAATACTTATATTATTTTAGAAAAATATTTATAATATTCAAAATCATTCGTTTATTAGTAAAAAATAATTTATAGTTTTAGAAAGTGTTTATAAAACCAAATTAGAAACCTTATTTAGGGAATATATGTAGACGTCCACAAAATCATATCTTAAAACTCAAGATATACTAGGCCCAATCTATTTAGAAAATACTTATAGCTGTATAACATATATTAAAACCACCTAAATATAATCTCTGTTTGAAATATAAGACAAAAATCATTTATAATACTTAAAAAAAACCTTATTTCTTGTTTTGGGGCTAAAACCTAATTTTGAAATATAGATGTAGGCCATGATATGAATTTTAGAAAATATTAAAAATTCCCAGATAATTACTTTTATTAATAACCATACTACCCAAATATAACTTAACTATAAATATACTATATACTGTATACGAAAAAATATTTATTATTAATAATATAATAAAACAAGAAAGAAAAGAAAAAAATAAAAAAAGAAAATCCACACACAGCAGCCTCAGCTGGTGTGTTCCCCTTTTTTCTTTTGAATGAAAGAGAGAGAGGTTTTGAAGAGATCGAGAGAGAGAAGTTTTGAAGAGGGAAAGAAGAAGACGAGAGGGTGTAAGCACCCTAATTTTTGGACATTATTTTTTATTTATTTTATATGATTTCTATTTATTAGATTATATTTTATTCTTAATTATGACTATAGACGTACTTTTTCGTAGCTTTGATTTTTGGAGCACAAGAAATACCAACCTTTCGAAACGACCTTCATGAGTTTGAATTAGACAACTTCACCTTCAATTTGATATATCATGTCCCATCCAAACTTGTCTCCTAATATTCTTTTGATTTTGCACACCTTTGGATCAAATTTAGGCCATTTGTAATTCTAGACCTAACTTCCAACATGAGGTCAAAATTCGGCATAGATTAAAACCATTTGACCCAATATATAGTTTTGACCCATTTTGAATCTATGACACACATACCAAGGGTGTGCTACTCAATCGAGTCGCCATGGGCTATTTATTTGCATATGATACAAGAGACTCATGGGTTGAGTTTTCGAGTTCGATTTGATTAGAAAATATATTTAGACCATAACCTAGCCAACCCCACTTGGTAGAGCCATGTTAGGTTGCCATGACTTAGTAGAGTTATTTTAAATTTATTTTAGGCCAAATAGATTTATATACAATTTTGTATATATATATATGATTATACTTATAATAGCCTAATGCTATATATATATGGCCCTAGTCATGGGTAAGTTTTGAGATACATATCGACTAAGAATTTTTGCACGGCTAGTGTAGTTGTGTGCTTTGACTAGTGTCTTAGCCATGGTAGGGCAGACTGAGCCATATGTGTGTCCCAACTAGGAAAACAAGTCAAAGTTGTGACATGACCCATATATATGATTTAATTAGTTATTTATTAAGATTATGACTTTTAGATGACCCGGCTGTACCAATTTAGCCCGGACTGGACCCAAACCAAACCTAAACACATATTCATGTAGTGCGTCTAAAGATGTCCATGAAGATATATATTGTATATATTTATATTGGTATTTATTTAAATGGTCTAATAATTAATTTTTATAAATAGTTGTTATATATAATATAAATATCATTTGATATTGAATGTTTATTTTTTATGGAATTTTTTTTTTCTAAACTACTACTACAATCCTATATATTATTTTCTAGTTAATATGTATATACAAAAAGAGCATATACATACATGACTAAGTATTGCTTATATATAAATCTTTTGAATATATACACATATCAAATCTTATTCAAATTCTATTTGAGCCTATCATCACCATATGTTATTCCACAAGCCATCGCATATATACCTAAACCACGTGCTTCTCTCTCTTGTCACCTATAGTCGCAGACTTGCTGCCAATAACGCCAACGCCTCGGCCACCACCATGTTCGACCTCGCCAACCCCTACCCGGCGCCATCGCCTTCGCATCCGTGTATCGACGGACGACCGTTAGGCAGGGCCGACACAAAAGCGACCCCCTTGTCGTATGCACACTGAATCTACAGCAGTCGTAGCGGATCAACAGCAACCAACGCTACTTTGCGGTAACTTTTCTCTCTACTTGATTGATGTAAATTTGATACGTAAAATCTTACGCTTAGTCGAGTTAACCCTCTTCAACTGTTGTTAATTAGAATATTATGATAGGTATTAGTTCAAATAAAAATTGAGTTCCAAAACTCGAAAAAACCAATTTTTGTAGATAGTGAAACAAAACCAAAACTATTTCAAACACCTATTTCGGAAGGCGACTAATCGCCAATCCATCAATAATTTTAGGAAAGTACCTGAATAGGTTTAATGACAACCTATACAGCTTTGAAAAGTCTTTGGTAGTTTTTATTTTCATCTATTTAACATCAAGAACTTCATTTTCAAAATTGAGGGAAAAAACATGAAAATTTGTTTTGAAAAACTTGAATTTTTCCTAATACGGGGTCCATTCCGACAAATTGGGCAACTATGTCGTAGCCTATGAACTTCGAAAGGTGTGTACGGATGTTACGGACGTGTGCACTTTGATGGAACTCGAATTGGTTACGTGTGCATGACGAATTCGATGTGTATCGGTCGTGGTGCACCGTATCAGCCAATTTACAAAAATTTCAATTACTTTGTGCACGTGCTTCATATCGCAATGAAACTTGTGCCATTGGACTCGTATCATTTTTTTGGTCCTGTGAGCCAAGCTTGGTCGATTCTGAGAAGGTCGACCAGAACGCTATTTTGGCAGCCTACGACCCGACTCAACGGACAATTTTGTGCACGGCTTATCGGAATCCAAATCTGAATATACTGTTGAGTGCGTATCGAAAGCTGGACTCGTAGGTATATAGTTTGTTGACTTTAGAGACCATTGGTTTTGGCACATTTTTTGGTGCAAAGTGGGTACAACAACGGATACTATTTTGAACCAAAATTATACTTTTGCCCCTGTGTCTATAATTGAACTTATGGGTATACCAAACATGTTGGTGATGTCTGTTTCAGCATCCGAAGACATGTGTAGGAGTTTGACTTTTGTGTCTCGCTATGTGATTAGATATTGTTGGTTTTGCATGCTACCACCAGGCAAGTATACCTTGCGAATTGTACAATTTATTCATGCATTTTTTATATTGTTATTCTTCTCAGTCTTACTTGATTACATGTTTCTTATGTTTATGCCATTGTTATTTTCTTATTTTACGTGCACGTTCCTTAATTGTTCTTCATGTGTCACTGTTTGTTTCATGTGAGTATTTTGACGATATTTGCTAGTCCTTAGTCTCCATTCCATTGAGTTAACTTGACCTATAGTCGTGATTGATTGTTTGTTGTTGGCCTTATCATCTCTAGATCGGGAGCGTCCCATGGCATTACGGAAAGAGACTCATTATTAAGTTGTTATTCCATCACTAGGACTGGGAGTGTCCCATGGCGTTATAGTGTTAGAGACTACCAACCTGTTATCTTGTCTCTAGGACGGGGAGTGTCCCATGGCATTACGGTAGTAGAGACTTTTTCTTTTGTCTAGATATCGGGAGCGTCCCATAGCGTTACGGTATTAAGACATCTTTATTGATTGTTACATGTTTTACTTTTTTGTCTTTTCATGCATGATTATTACTGTTACAATAGGCATATTTATATGTATCTTGCTAGTCCCCTGAGGACCTGGTGATCTCTCCAGGTATTAGATTAAGTTACCAAGGTTTAGTGCATTGATGGATGATGGTTGCTTTGCCAAGACTTTAGGTATATTTAGTTGTTGCTCTTATCATTCTCTTCCTTATTTATATTTTGTCCTATATTTGATTCTAGCTGTTACTATAGCCTAGTCTTTTACAAGTCTTATCTTTCTTCTAGCTTGTTCATGGTAAATATATTATTGGGGATCCACTATAATATATTTATCTATTCTGGAATTAGTGTATTACGGTCTAATCAACCTTAGTGCACACAATTCGTTATTGTTATTGATATTTAGTAGATTAAGAAATATTTGATTTGGAACAACAAGACAGCTTATACGTATTCGAGTTGGGTTGGAGTCATCTCGATATGTAGTTGGCATGTATCCGATCTTCTAGTCGTACGTATTTTGAAACTGAGGCATTACAGAGGGAGAGAGACGAAGGGAGAGAAGATGAAGACTGATCTCGACCTCGTCGCGGGGGTGCTGGTCAGGAACTGGATGCGAACGTGATGGCGGAAGAAGCGGCGCTCAAGCTTAACAAGGAGACTCCGGGTTGGTGAAGTCACAACAACACAGCAACGGCATCGGCGTCGCCCACTGACGCGACGTTGAGGTGGCGATGAGAGGCCGGGATTGCGGATCCGACAGGTGGTAGGTTTATTTAGGGCTTTTTCTTTTTCTGGGTGGCGGCGAGTAGGGGTCGCCGTGATGGTGGTTGCGGTGGTTTGTAGGTGGAGGAGATGGGGGTTGGATTTGTTGATGATGGTGATGGTGAGTATTGGTGGTGGTCCGACGAGGAGTTGGGGAAAGAGGTGGTAGTCGGGACGTTGAAGGGTCGAGAACGAGGAAGAAAGGACAGCTACGGCGGAGACGACAGGGCAGGGACGACAATGTGGTCGCCGAGCGGGGGACTGGATAACGGCGGCCGCGGCAGGAGGTTAGGGCTCGATTAGGGTTAGGTTTAAAGTTTAGGATTTGGGGATTAGATTGTGTCGGGGTATCCGACACAAAAAATTGGTGTTTTGGTATCGTGTTCGGTGTATCGGGCATGGGGATGGAAAAATTTTGTATATGTAGTCTATACAATATAGTGGAAAGACACCCGGGGTCGAACCCGAGGCCGTCACGACTGACAAAGGGAAAGTGGTGGACACGGACACGATGCACGACACTTTTGGGTGGATGAATTTTGGGTTGTGAAACTTTTAGGAAAAAGAGCAAAGGTGCTCTCCTTATATAGGAGGTGGGCTCCTAGTTAGATAGGGATTTTGACGGTTTTAAACCCCTATAGATAAATCGCGCATTTAATTTAAATCGATTTAAAACTAATTCAATAAAATCTAATCTCAATCTAAATCACAATAAATATTTAAACATTAAAAATTAATTTAAAATACCCTTTTATAAATTATAAATAATTCTAATTAATTTAAAATACTTTAAAATAATTTAGAATAACTATTTCTAAAAACAAAATATTTACAAAATATGCATGAATTATTTTCATGTACATCGCACGCAAATAGTAAAAATTATTTACATAAATATTACTTTTGAAATTAGTACCTATACTTGTATATCAAATTAAAAGTATTTCTTTAATAAAAATAATAATAAGTTTGGCAAATTTGGGACGACATATTTTATATAAACAAATGAAAATATTTACTTCATATTATATCGAACCAAATATTTATTTTCTATATTTATAAAAAAATCTAATTAAAAAACTGGTGTATAAAAATAATTAATACTTCGTACGTATTCGTACTCGATGTATAAGTACTCAAATAAAAATTAAAAAATATATAGTAAAATTTAAGGGGTTTACAGCTCCTCCTTGCCCGAGAATTGGGTTGGTTTCAACTGGCAAAAATTAGCAAATGTCTCCGTCGATGGCTGTCAAGCTGGTGGAGTCTCCCTCTCTAAAGTTGCTACGATACGATTATCCATGCTCTCCGTCTGTCTCTGCTGTGTCTCCAACTAGATCTGCTGCTGCGCTTACATCATTACGTAGAAGGTCTAGAACAACTATGGCGGATGTATATTTTGTCCAAGCTGGGGAAACATCTTTAGCAGCATCGGTGGCAGTGATGGCATTCGTGGGATATCCTCTCTCCTTAACCTCCGTGGGTGCGAAGCTGCGGGATTGTCTGATTGGGTGAAGAACCTCCAACCAGTAGTGGTGTCAAGTCAAAATGAGTCATTACATGAAAAATATAAGCTACGACAGATGATATCAGGCAGGATGCAATTCAAGCAATAATTTTGAAAGTGATATATAGATATCAAGGGTGTGTAACAATGAAGGTATGTAGATGTGATCCTATGGGTCTTTCCTATTATAATTGCAGTTTCACGTCGGTACAGTAATGTAACTGATGTGATTTAATGTACAGACCTGTATGGACCACTACAAAAATATGTAACGTCCAAGTCCCAAATACGTAGGACCAGGTATACAAATACATGCCAGCAGCAATCACCAATAGGCCAACCTCACAACAAGCCCATTAGCAAAGTGCTTAAGGTGTAAATCATGATAATCAACCCAGAAACACAACACAGTCCACAGATATATCACTAATCACATCTACATAATAATAGTCCACAAAGATATCAAGTCCAATAAGAATAATATAGCAAATATCCAGCAGTAAAAGTGATAATGTCTGTGCGGGCAAAAGACATCCTGAAACCACAGAAAAGAAAAATAATTAATAGACAACTACAAGTCTACTGTGATGAAACGAAATAAAGTAGCAAGTTTAAATAAGGAAATGACATGTCTCAAGAGAAATCTTCTGGCACTAGATCGTCCTCCTGTTATGTCTTCAGTCTCAGCTCCCGAACCGTAAATCTCAAGGTAGTCTTCAGCTCCGTTTAAGCCTGGGAAATAGTCAGGTCCTTAGGGGACTAGCAAGGTATATAATATATATGCTATGGTATAGACATGAAAATATGAAGTAAGATAACTTATGTATCTGGTCTAGGTGTTATGCAAGTGAGAATCTTTCCTAGAATATCATACTTCACCACTAATGCTCATAAGCTCCTTAGCAGGTTATTGTCCCTAGTACTGTGTCGTGGAACTAAGGACAATCAATAAAAGCACGATAGTGATAACCTCTACTCTGCTACAGAGCAAAAGCTCACGATAACAAGCCACACGATAATGTGTCTAATCGTGTAGTCAACTTCTCCCCAACCCCATGTCTAGAATCTAGCAATATCAAGTCCATACGGTTATCTCGATAACAATAACAAAAATGATAAACAATCTAGAATGCAACTATGAAGTCAATACCACGAATAATCATGTAAACCTCGCATCATGAACGTGTCTGTGTCATGTGGTCAATCGTGTCAATAGACACATCAATATGCACGAAATGCCTAATGTCAATACTCGGTGTCATCATTATGACATCGGTACCTGTTTGCTAACGGACATTAAGTATCGACGTTTCTACGTCATTCAATGCTAACAAAGTAAACAACAAGAAAGAAAAGGAACAATCTATAACCATGCCAAGGTACACTTGTATATAACCGTTGTCTTAGCGTATGCTTGACCAACTCCAGTGTCTTCGTTACTTCCTCCAAGTTTACCTATAATAATACACTATTATTAATACTCTATCTCGACTTACTACTTATAGACTATATTAGTATTTATACCCAATAGTTGTCATGATGTCGGTACAACACCATACAACATATATAGTACCAAACTTTATTATAAAAATAAGCTATAACTAATATAAAATAATAAATTTAATTTCCAGAAAATAATTATAAATGTCTTTATATTACCAAAAATACTATTTTAATGGTGGAAACTCAAGCACAATAGGTCCATGTCAATTCTACGACATTATTACCACATTCGACCTACTAGTTGAGCCCCAAAACAATAAATTATTAAAAATATTAATTTCTGAAAAAATTACAGAGATTAGTTAAAATAGTGTTTTTAACATCAAACCTTGCACAACAAATAATTTAGTAAATTTATATGAAGTATCAAGACTTTTGGATTCAAAGAACATATAATTTTCGGAGTTACGATTTTATGGTAGATGTCAAGAATTTTAGTAAATACTAAACCAACTCAAAACTCAGCAAATAGATATCCATTGAAAATCTCTTGATGTCTAGTTTCTGATAAAACTTATTAGGAAGATCAAAACTAACTAAAGTAGGCAAAAATCTACTCACAACAGATCTAGTCTGTTCTGGACACGTTGTCGTAGAATCGATGTCACGGACAAATCGCTTAGAATTGTGTGATCCAACGATCAAAAAATGAAGTCAACACATAGCGGTAAATTATAGTTTTGGTTTGAAGTCAACCGGGCGAGAAAAAGTAGATGAAACCTTGTCTAGAAGTCAACTAACCTGTTGTGACTTTCAGGTTTCACTTCGGCAAACACTACCAGAACACTTTATATTAGCGACGCCAAATAACGTCGATAAAATGAGAAAAAATGTCGCTAAAATAAATCTGTAACGTAATTGGCGACGTATATGTGTTGTCACGTTTTATCAAGTTGCGTTTCATAAATTGGATGATTCATATTAAATCCAAATATACTTTTACCTTGAAGTATGCAAACCAGAAGGCCTTCCTATCGTTTGGAGCATCAGAGCAGTTTATCCAAGGGCCACCATAATTGTCTCTTAGAAAGTGGCCCAGGCGTCTCTGTACCGATGAGGGACGATATCTATACAGAGATAATTATATTTATGAAAAAGTAAATTTATGATGAATAAAGAAATAAATGATATATATAATGATAAACCAACACACTTACTTTGTACCGTTGGCCCAAATCTCCATCTTCGTCTCGTCCGGAGGTGCGCACGGAGGATCTCGCTGATACTAAGCCGGCATCGGCTCAACCTCCTTCATCTGCTCATCTGTCTTCATGGTTCCCTCGGTAGGAGGAACGCTAGACGAGGGAATAGTCTCAGGCCTAAAACTACTCGTCCCAGGAGTACTGCCACGTAACGTCGTAGCAGTCGGAGATATGGTTGGTCGATACACTGGAGTATTCTGCGTCGAGGATCCATAACCAGTAGGTAGAACCGGAAGAGAACTCCGTCCACGTCGGGACCTGCCGAACGATCCGTATCGTCCTGTCATACTTGATAACAACATATGATGATACAGCAAAAGAACAGATATATAGTACATTCTACAATCAGAAACATCAAATTATATTCTACAAAAAAGTATATTCTACAGGTAGTACATTCTTCAGAAACATCAAAGTCTCGATAATAATCAAGTCTAGATAATAACATCCAGAAACATCAAAGTTTAGATAATAACCAATACTAGATAATAACACCCAAAAACATCAAAGTCTAGATAATAATGAAGTCTACATAATAACAAAATGAAAGTACATTTCTCTCAATTATTTTCAGAAAATTTATCGTGTTTGTCTTCCTTGACATCCTCTTTCTCTTCCTCCTCATCTTCACTTTCATCTTCACCTTCGTCTTCGTCTTTCTCTTCGAATAATTCTACCTCTTCTACATTATTAGTCCTGTAATGAGTAACTTCCGTGGAAGCACGGTTTGCTTCCGTGTTTCAAATGGAAAGCCTTAGTATGGTCTATGCAATACTGACATGAAATACAGCCACGAGTGATCCATCTCGATAACATTCTATAGGCCGAAAAGTCGTTGATGGTCCACATAAGTGTTGCCCGCATCTAAAAATTCTGCTTTCTAGAAATATCGTACGTGTTGGCACCTACTTCCCACAGCTAATTTAACTCATCTATCAATGGTTGTAAATACACATCGATGTTCCTCTTCGGATTGTTCGGACCCGGGATATATAATAACGGTGAGGAACATATACGGAGTCTTCACATACATCCAAGGCAGTAGATTGTACCGAGTGATGATCACAGGCTAATACGAATACTGGGAGCCCAAAAGTCTGAACGGGATAAAACCGTCAGAGGAGAGCCCCAATCTGACATTACGCGAATCCGAAGCAAAATCTGGATACTCTCGATCAAAGTGCTTCCATGCTTCTCCATCGAATGGGTGATCCAACACTCCTTCGATCTGTTCCCACCTGTGCCAACTCATGTTTTCTACAGTCTCTTTCACCATAAACAACCTCTGCAACCGCGACGTCAACGAAAAGTAGTGCATCGAACCAGTAGGCTTTCTTGCACCGAAAAACCTTCCTCTACCAGTACCCTTATAGCGATCAGTACCACAGAATCTGCATGCATCTTCATCTTTGTCGTCTTTATAGTACAACATGTACCCATTGCGACATGCATCGATTTTCTCATATCCCATCCAAAATGTCTCACCATCCTCTTAGACCAGTAGAAGTCTTTAGGCAACTTAGCACCCTCCGGCAAGATCTCTATAATCAACTCTATCAGTCGGTTGTAGCATTCTTGTGACATGTTAAAATTGGACTTGATGCTCAACAATCTTGTAACCACTTCTAACGATGAATGATCCTCATAATCAGGATATAATAGAGTCCTTATATTCTCCAGCAACTCCATGAACTTCACAGCATCGGCATTCGGTGCCTCCTCAGCTACATCATGATTGTCCGAATCGAAACTAGGCCCCGTCGCATCAAAAACTATGTTCACCCACCCATCTTCGTAAGCAGCGTGGTTGTGGACATCCAAATTAGGCTCCGACTCTGATGCTAAAGACACGAGTTCTACGTGCGCGGTTCACTGATAGTAATTCGGCGTGAAACCCTTCGAGTAAAAATGATACGAGACTTTCACTTCTGGATGATATTTCAAGTTACGACATCTCACACACGGATACTTAATTTTGGTACCGTCCATGTACTGAGGGAATGCCTTGGCGAACTGCAGGAACTGCTGTACACCCTCTATAAATTTATCTTGCACACCGTACATGTCATCAAGATGATGATTGTACATCTACGAACGATACCATAGATAGTAATTCATATCCATTTGAAGATAATTCTGCAAAGATAGATACACATTATTCGATTATATTGTCCAAATGGATGTGTAGACCCATGAGTATTAAATGTGTCGTCACATGTTCAATGTCATCCCTTCTCGTCGAAGAAAATTTACTTCTGCAAGCCTTTTAAGACTTTCAGAGTTCTACCAGATTTCCAAAAAAATAATAGAAAAGGCCAAGTATTATAATTTCCTTTTCTAGGATTTTTTTTTTGTTCTTTGTTTTTTTACTATTTTTTACTCCTTTCGTTCTTTGTCTTTTCTCCTATTTTCGAAAATTGGTAGAACTCTAAAAGTCTCAAAAAAGCTTACAGATGTAAACTTACTTTTTCAGAGAAGGGCTGACATAGACACTTGACTTCGGGCTGACACGGACACTTACCTAAGTATCTAAGATACCTAGCTAGCACTTACCTACATATTACCTTAACTTTAGGTATTTGTGTATCGTGTGGATATCATGTACCATGGTACACAATATCATATTGATACTCTCTTGTATATTGATACTAGGATACCAATCATACCTACACTTGGCACCATACCATATCTCATAGGATACACTCTAGATATTTTCAATTAAACCTCAAACTTACCTTGACAATTACCCAATTTCTAAAATATCTTATATACTACTAGGATACTTACTCTATACACTCTAGGTACTACGCTATACACTTAGGTGTTATCATGTGTTCTTTGTAAGTCATTTCCTAGAAAGCAATTTACTTATGCAAGCCTTTTGCGGCTAACAGAGTTATACTAGATTTCCGAAAAATTCCATAAAAGACTAAGTTCTTCATCTTTTTGCTATAACTCTGATAGCCTCAAAAGGCTTGCATAAGTAAATTTAGTTTCCAGAAAAGGGCTCATACGGACACTTTATTTCAGGCTAACACAGACACTTAACATAATAGATAATAATATCTCTGTTGTCATGTGTTTCTTGTGAGCCCACAAGGAAAACTTGACCTCGGAGTGTCCAAGCTAGCACTTTGTCACCACCACTTTCCTAGAACAGGGGTATTTTTGACTTTTTTCTAATTACTGTTAATAGTGTGGTTTCATATTATATCTTGAGTGCTAATTAATTTTGAAAACTAAACTTTATATTTTGGTCAATTATTTAAATAAATAATATGGTGCATTTGTTATATTTTGAATATGATTAATGGTTAGCCTTTAGATTAGAATGATGATTAGTGATCCTAGAAGACCCAAACCCACTTTTCAGAACCATCCAACAAGATGATTAAGACTAGCCTAATTGAACTTTAGTTAGTCTCTAGCTAGATTAGAAGAATTAGTTAGAAGGCTTAACTAAACACCTCAATAGGAAGAGAGGTTTAATCCCCAACTTGTCATAATTAAAGAGAAGGGCTTAGTGGACATTTTCCATTTTCCAAAACCCTAACTCTAAACCCCTATGGCAGCCCATATTGTTTATAAAGCCCCACTTCATCTTCTTCCTCATTCTATTTTCATTTCAAGCCCCAATTTAGGAGCTTTTTCCTCCAAATTGCTCCTACACCCAAAAAATTTCAAATTAAGCCAAATTCGTTTCAATCTCTCCCCCTTAGAGAGGAGAAGCCTCTATTAGCTAGCTAAGATGGGATTGAAAGGATTTGGAGCCTTCAAGCTTGGTGGAGATCTAGATCTAGGAATTTTATATTGGAAATCCATCTCCCTTTAGGTATGAGCTCTCTAAACCCTTCCATTTTATTTCATTAGTGTAACTACATTTATTTAGGACCCCATTTGCATTAGGATACCATTAGAGAGGAGTTGAGGCTCACCACTTCCAGTTTGAAGGTTTTTCTCATTTTATTTTGAAACAAATTTGGGAAAATCAAATTTGTGACCACCAAGTGTTCGATACGTGTCTCCAAAGGAACTTCGTATCCTTTTTGAGTCGGGATTGGGTGTATGTGTCCTAAATAGGATACGTGATATTGTGTCATGGTATCTCATAATACATATGGTTAGACTTGGGTATATACATGTGTTTCTTTTGTCCAAACAACCCAAATTCGTCATAATATTCATCCATGTTTTTAGTAGACATAACAACTTAGAAATGCCATAACTTTTATCTCAGAACTCTAATTAATCTTCTTCTTTTTTAAAAGAACCGTATCGAAGTTAGCTTTCCAAATATATATATTAATAGGCCAAAATTGTTCCAAAAATTTCTGTAAAACTGTTTGAGTGTCATCTATCCGAAAGACGAACGCATTTCGATGTTTTTACGATTTTGGGAGCTTCCGGACATGAAAATGCGGTTCGTTTGAAATTTCAGAAAGCTAATACGAAGGGCTACGACATACTTTAATCCTAGAATTTAGTGAAGGTCTAATTGGTATAGTATTGATTTTAAGTAGAAAAGTGACTATACAACATAGACATTTTGTGTAACCTATGAGCCTATGTAGTATAAATATTAAGTGAATGTAGGTACCATAGGTTGTCGAGTATATCATATATATGTATATATATTATTGTTAGATAATATATGTTAGTTAGTGTGTTTTAATGTTAATATAAATGGTTATCAAGTAAGCCAAATATAGATAAGTTATGTGTCAAGGTATTAAAGTTTTGGGCAAAATACTAGTGTGATACTTGGGTACCATGAGGATATCGGTATCGTGATACTCAAGTATCATGAGTAAGGATAAGAGAGTATTGGAACTTGAGTAAGGTATCATATTTGGTATCAAGTATTATTATTAGAGTTAGTTGGAATATGTTAGAGTTATCTTAGAAGTTAAGATAATTAGTGTATATAGATATCTTAGTATCTATGATATATTAGAGTTAGAAGATTAGATGGTTAGTTAGTTAGTGTCTAGTAGATGTTAGAGTTAAGATAAATAGTATCTTAGGATAATAGATGTTAGTATCTTAGGAGTAGATAGGTATCTTAGATTTAACTTTTACCTTAAGGTAATGGTTTACCTACAAGGTAAGGTATTGGGTTTACTTTCAAGGTAAAGGGGTTTACCTAGATACTAAGATTAGATGTTAAGATAATGGTTAGCTAGTAGCTTAGGGTAGATACTAGATATCTAAGATTGATATTGGTAGATAAGGTATTTATACCTAGACTAAAGTATTGGACTTTCCACTAAGGTATTGGTATTGGGATACCAATAGGACCAAGGTATATTGGTATATATTATGGGTAGGTAAAGATAATGGTATATGTAATAGAAATTGGGTACATATATATAAAGGATAAATTAGCTAAAGTAATCCTAGATAGTAGGTAACTAGTAGAGATGTAAGATATATATATTGATACTTGGTAATATTAGCTATTATGGCTAATACCTTCAAGGTATTAACCTTAGAACAAATATATTAACTAATAATTAAGGTATTTGAGATATGGGCTAAGGGTAAGTGGATAGTATCTATAGATGATATATGTGATTGGGATACCATAGTATATGTGGCTTGTTGAGAATTCATGCATGATATATATGTATATGATATAGTACTATAAGGTATCTTAGAGTATGTGGGTCTATGGTTAGAATTATCACTAGCTTAGATAGAGTTGACCCCTTTGACTAGACAGTTGACCAAATCCTAGATGTTGACTTAATTTGACTGAGAGTTGACCAAGGGTTGACTTTTGACCTAGAAAGGCATAGTATCATGTAGATTGCATTGTACACTTTAATTATTATACATTGAACATATTATAACCTGTATTGCTCTAAATAGGACTCTGTGACTTCGATTCGGACATTTGTATTCATTAGTCATTTAGGATATCAGGCAAGTACATTCTCTGATAGTTGTTTTCAGTATTTGATATCTACTGTGATTCTTGTATTTAGCGATGCTATATTTTATTCTCGACACGTTGGTCACACAGATTGGTATATCTAGATCCCATCTTGAGATGTTACCATTGTTATCGTATTGACATCGTACACGACTTGTTCATTAGACATTATACATGATAGTTTCATAAAACATTGTTTGTGTATCGTATATGTCATGGTTGGATCCACTGTACTAGTTGGGGCGGGAGAAATCCTAGTAAGAGATGTGATCAAATCTATTATTATTGCTAGATATTGTAAGTGTTAATCGTACACCTCACGCATGATTAACCAGGCCATATAGCTATTGTACAAGTTTTCAAGCCGATCATATCTCGAAGCTAGTATTTCAAACACATAGTATGTATCGTAGTATTAGTTTTCGTCATATTCTATGAACTGTGCTTACATATTGTCTATTTATTTTTATTCTTGTACATCGTACCGTTCACATTGTTCATCCTTCATAGTATCATTATCAGGATATGATTACATATTAGTAGCTCTATATTTCTCATCACTTATCGTACTCTCTACTTACAGTTTTATAGTTTTTATTATTTTATTTGAACTGCTATTGGTTTATGTATTCACTCCATCCTGACTGGATACGTTGACAAAATATTACAGATGATTTAGATAACTGTCCTACCTACTACGAGACATCTAAGGGTGGCACACAGGAGTATTGAAGAGGATCATGCTCAGTAGATTTTGCCTTAGATATAGTTTAGGATTAGTAGTTTTCATGTTGTATCGGATTGTTCCGATTTTTAGTTGAGACTATTTATATTCAGGATATATACTTATTTGTGTTGGACACCTAAAATTGTGTGATTTGATAACTCTACTATTTATTCAGTTTCTTTATTTTATCTGATTCCATATCGTGCTCTATCATCCTTAGACTTGTGATTGAGATTATATAGTTGAGATGTCATATTATACCTCCGTGCGGAGATGACAGGTTATATGATTTATATTGTTAGTTGATAGATATTGTAGACGACCTTTACAACGTTCTACCACCGACACTGCGGCGTAGGCTGGACGTACCCACGTTTTTGTTCCCCTAAACAGGGTGCGGGTCGTGACATGCTTTTATGGTGGCCCATACAGGTCAGAGTTGTAACTAGTATGATTTCGTAGTGGTGCTCGACTTAGAGTGCTGCTACGAGGCTGCTATTAGGATATAGGTTATATGCTATATAGAGAGTTACTCGATCATAATTAAGAAACTTCCAAATCTTTTGATTTCAGTCCTTCATTATAAATCTTCAAATTCAACTGTCCTTCCTTGATAATATCTTTTCTTGTGCCATATTGATTTTTTTTTCGAATCTGTCTCCAGGATGACAGTGACTCGAGCTCAGGCAGCTGGATCCAGTACAGTACTGAAGAGGTTCGATTCATCGTGACCTATTTTTTAGGATAAGGGAGTGGTCCAGGAGGCTGTCCCTACTGCCCCTATTGTTCCTACCATCCAGGTGGGAGAGACAACAGCATCTGGGGGTCTTCCTCAGCAGATTCAGAGGCCTACTATCGTTGTGCCAGAGACTCTTCCACCTCTACCTGTGCTTCCGACTAATGCCATTTAGATGTTTGAGTTCCTCCAGCAGATGATGGAGGCACAGCGAGCACAGACAGAGGCATCACATTGTCAGACAGAGGTTTTGAGGCAGAGCATGGAGAATGCTTATCAGTTGGCACTAACAACAGTAAAGAAGGTGGCTGTGGCTGCGCCATAGGGTGCTCCTACCCAGGAGTAGCAGGCGAGGCCTGGTTCGGTGCTTTACTTCAAGAAGATGTACCCTCAAGAGTTCAAGGGAACCGAGGGCATCCTTTATACCGATAATTGGCTAGAGGATGTGGAGTGGAGCCTGGAGTTGACAGAGATTCCGGAGAGGCTGCGAGTAGCAGCAGCAGCGAGTAAGTTCTTCGACATCGCGTTGACCTGGTACCGCACAGACCCTCGTACGTCAGTGAGAGAACTGACATGAGAGAATTTCAAGTGGCTCTTCAAGGAGAAATTTTTCCCTGATGTAGCTCTTAGCGCATTGGAGAGCCAGTTTGCAGGGTTGGTCCAGGAAAACTCGTCGGTAGACGAGTATGCGACGGAATTCTTTCGTCTGAGCCGATTCGCCCCAGGAATGGTTCAGGATGCGGAAGAGAAGGCCCGTAAGTTCAGGAGGGGCCTGAACCACACTATTCATTCTCGTACATTTGGGCATCGCGAGACAAATTTTGAGCAAATATTGATGGACGCTCAGATAACAGAAGAGGACCACGATCTTAGGCCCAAGAGAAGCGGTGATATTTTGGGTGGTGCTAGCAGTAGAGCGAGACCGGCGAAGCGTGCCTAGTTTCTGCATCAATCATTCCAACCCCTACAACAACATTTTCAGGTTCCAGCTAGGGCTCAGGTTCATCAGTTTTATGCACCAGAGCGAGCCCCAGTACAGCAGGATCAGCTGCAGCATCAGGGAGAGATCCGACAGTGCAAGTTCTGCAAGAAGCTAGGTCATCTTTGGGATAGTTGTAGAGTGAGACGGGGACTTTGTTTGCATTGTGGCACTGAGGGACATCTAGTGAAGGATTGTCCCCTAGCTCCTTATCTTCTCGGACAGCGTGCAGCTCCACACCAAAAGGGTCCACTTAGGCCACCTGTGGCACCGCATCATGTCCAGCACCATCATAGGGAGATCCCCCAACGGTGCAGGGCTTTTGCGCTGACGGTCGAGGAGGCTGACGCTGTAGGTGACGGGTTAGCAGGTCTGTCTTTCCTATTCTTCTTTTCCATCTTGTTGTATGATTTCATTAGTACCTGTCAGGGTATTTTGTGTTGTGCTAGATAGTGTAGTGACCATATTTGAGACTATGAAATCACAACCAGTAGAACCATGATCTTGCATGTTATTAGATAAAAAATTTTTGACTTTCATTGTTGGGGGTTTGACCTAGAAGGAGTACGACCAACTTTAAATTTCGAGGACGAAATTTTTCTAAGGGGGGTAGATTTATCACCACCACTTTTTTGGAATAGGAATATTTTTGACTTTTTCCTAATTACTATTAATAGTGTGGTTTCATATTATATCTTGACTGCTAATTATTTTTGAAAACTAAACTTTATATTTTGGTTAATTATTTAAATAATTAATATGGTGCATGTGTTATATTTTGAATATATTAATGGTTGTTTGCCATTGATTATCAAAGAACAGAACAGTTTTATGGAAGGAGTAAACTTTAATTCACAATACAAACTCGCTCGTACAAAGAGAGCCTAGGAACAAAACCTAGGAAAAGCAATCTAAGTACAATTGTTTAGTTTTTGATTCTAGGGGGTGACGGTAGAGGCTCGGGAAAGTGATATCAACTCTGCTTTACTCCTTGGAAGATCGAACGCGGCCTTGGCTCCGGCGAAGAAGTGCTCTCTCTCTCTCTCTGCGTATTGCTCTGTGGGATGCTCTATGTGTATATCTCCTGCTTTGTGTGTGTAAAGAAATAATCCCATGCTATTTATAGGAATTTGTGCTGAGTAGGGTGTGGTCACATCCTTATAACGGTGCCTTGAAAAGTGGGCGATTGGGGATTGGTTAAGTTTAACTTTGATTTGTTTGTTGGAAATCAATTTGGGCCGTTATATTGGTTGCAATAAATCTACATTGTTATGATCTGTTGGCTGCAATAAATCCACATGGATAAGTCTCAGTCAATTTTTTGCCACGTGTCCCAACCGCCATTATGCTGCGAGCCGCATGAATGGTGCGTCATAGCAGAGCCGCGTGAGGCTGGCCTCACAACTAAGCCGCTTGAGGATGGCCTCACAACTGAGCCGTATGAGGGTGGTCTCACAACTGAGCCGTATGAGGATGGCCTCACAACTGAGCCCCATGAGGGTGGCCTCACAACTGAGCCGCTTGAGGGTGGCCCCACAACTGAGCCGCATGAGGATAGCCTCACAACTGAGCCGCATGAGGATGGCCTCACACCCGAGCCGCATGGGGGTGGCCTCACAACCGAGCCGTATGAGAATAGCCTCACAACTAAGCCGCATGAGGATGGCCTTACAACCGAGCCTCATGGGGGTGGCCCCCACAATCGAGCCGCATGAGGATGGCCTCACAACTGAGGCACATAAGGGTGGCCCCCCAACTGAACCGCATAAGGGTGGCCCCCCAACTGAACCGCATAAGGGTGCCCCCCACAACCGAACCGCATAAGGGTGGCCCAGGCGGTCCGTATAGAGAACTTCTTTGGACTTTGTGAACTGCACCGGCTATCTCAGAGATTTTCTCGTCTTTTGATGAGCATGACGCGTCTCTTCATTATGTCAAAGCCGTCAGAACTGTCACTTTATATCAGAGCGTTTAATGGCCAGCTACAGGGAGTAATTATGGCCAGCTGTAATCTGCCTATTTTGTGTCGCATAGGGCCACGTGGCTCTTCCTGAGCCGCATGAAGCTTTCTGGGTCTTTTTGAGCTGCATGAAGCTTCATGTTGATTTCGAGCCACATAGAGAATTTCTTTCTTTTCTTGCGCTTGTGAAGGATCACATCTCGCAAGTCAAGGATATCTCGGTCAACCTTTGTACTCGTTTTGTGGGCCCGGGTATCCCGAGCATACGAGTGCGTAGGTATCAAGTTTGCTCCCTGATGCGGGGCTAGTAAAAGCACTTGCCCTCGATCTTTGTTGGGAGACTCTTGAGAACCACCTGTCCCTTTGCCGCCGGGGGCTGGACACGGGCGGTTCTGTACAACTTTCCATCAGAGGCCCGCATAATAATTAGTGGGATTCTTTGATGGTTAGTAGTTGGGACAGCTGACTGAGCTCGACGAGCCCGCGCTGTCCTAGACTTCTTTGACTTAGCACCCGAAGGTGCGTAGTAGGAAGAGTCCAAGTTGGAAGGAGGGAAGAGAAGCTGGTACCCTTTTCAAAGGAGGCATGGGGGCTTATTTATAGAATGGAGTGAGTCCTTTCTTTTTCTCCTTTCCGATGTGGGACTAAAAGCAATATTTTCTATGCTTCTACAAGACCCCCTTCAAAGTTTTCAAATTACAAATTTGGAATACTTTGAATAAGAAGCATGTTTGTTTAGGTGTGGCAATCATATCAGAGGTAGCATAGACGTGATAGGTTTGGGTACTTCCGTTGGAGATTTTATGTAGACTTATCATCCTTGGCGTACCTTGATTTTAGGTACGAAAAATAAGTTGAGAGAGGGAACCATCATATTTACTCAGAGGTGGTGAGAACATAGTAAATATGGGGTTGATGGTAATGAGGACGTGGTGGGAGTGGACTCAGATGTGGATACATAGAACAACTCAGAGGTAATATGGACGTGAAAGTTCTACGTAACGGGTAACGAATGCAACGGAACAACTGGGTTCCAGAAGCATATGATTATAAAAAAAGGGTGCATGTACTAGAGGACCTAATACAGCATTTGTGGTCAACAGAGGATATTTGTGGACATATTATCCTTTTTGTGTACTGGCGGTACGAGTACAGATAATAAGTGGAGAGAAAACCAACATATTTACTCAGAGGTAATGAGGACGTGGTAAATATGAGGGTTTCTTCAATGGAGTCTTCCTACTCAGAGGTAATGAGGACGTGGCAGGAGTGGACACCATGAAGGGTACATAGAACAACTCAGAGGTAATATAGATGTGGAAGTTCTACGTGAGGGGTGGTTTGTTTTTGATGGAAGTAAAACAACTCAGAGGTGACATCGACGTGGTTGTTTCGAGAAATTTGTGGATCTGTTACCCTGTTTATGCACTGAAAGTGTGGGTACTAGATCATGAAGAAGATGCTCTTTTGGTGTCACGACCCGCACCCTAGAGTAAGGGCACGAGACGTGGGTACGTCCAGCCTACGCCGCAATGTCGACGGTAGAACACTGTCCTAGGTCACAACATCTAACAATATAATGCTAAGCAGTTTATACTCCCCGAATGGGGGTGACATAGCAGAATATAAACTCAATCACAACTGAGGAAGATGAAGCACGATATGATATAGAACTCAAAGAAAATACAGATGATCAGAAGAGTCTAAGTGTCTAAGATAACATCTCAGCAATATCCACAAATACAAGTCTCAACTACTGAATATGAAAGAATATATACAATCCAGATCTCAAAGACAGAAATAAAACCTAATTAAACTAGTCTCAAGACAATATAAGTAAGATATAGCCTAACTAAGCTAGTCTAGGCAGTAGGGGTAAAGTCATCAGCTAGAGCTGGGTCCTCCTGAGGGTCCAGCTCACAAGTGTCGTCTAGGGCTGCCCCGTAGAAGGTATCCACATAGGCCTCCTCCTCGTCCTCTGTAATATTTTCAACAGGTCCAGTCAGGACGGGAGTGAGCACAATACATCTCAACAGATCATAGCAGGTTAGAAAATATAATCATGTAGTAAAGTAAGATACATGAACTGAAGAAATACAGTATGTAAACAGAGAGAGAATTGTAATAGAAATATCGACTATACATAGAGAACTAACAGTGGCTAGTGAGTCAGAGTACAATATAGACATATAAATGGCATAAGAGATTCTGATGCTACACTACGGAAAGATTCTGATGCTACACTACTTGGATAATATTCACATGTCTACTTCTACTCCCCTGTACCCCCAATCAATACACAAGGATCCAGCCAGGTTATGTTATGATTCCATGCAACGGCCCACAAGGGGTGATACATGGTATGCCCATAAATGGGTGATTCTAGGAATGCCCATAAATGGGAGATTCAAGGAGACTCTGTGATCATGAGAGTACATGTCATAAGTGATCAATGAACCAAGAAGCATAGTGATACACAATGTAAGTGAAATGCACAGAACATGTAATATCCGATGCTCCTGAAGGATAACATCTCAAGAAGGGATCCATGTATTGGGATACCAATAGGACCAAGGTATATTGGTATATGTTATGGGTAGGTAAAGATAATGGTATATGTAATAGGCATTAGATACATCCATGTATATGTAAAAGATAAATTGGCTAAAGTAATCCTAGATAGTAGGTAACTAGTAGAGATGTAAGATATATATATTGATACTTGGTAATATTAGCTATTATGGCTAATACCTTCAAGGTATTGACCTTAGAACAAAGGTATTAACTAATAGTTAAGGTATTTGAGATATGGGCTAAGGGTAAGTGGATAGTATCTATAGATGATTTATGTGATTGGAATACCATAGTATATGTAGCTTGTTGAGAATTCATGCATGATATATATGTATATGATATAGTACTATATGGTATCCTAGAGTATGTGTCTAACTCCTCTTCCCGTAAAATTTGAAATTTTTTATTATTTATTTGATTTAAATGGTGATTTATGATTTTTATAAATAATTATTTAGTTAATTATTACGGTAGATGACTTTAGCTATGGTAGAGTTTTGAAGTACAAGACGGTTAGGAATCATGACACGGATAGTGCAGTAGCGTGCTTTGACTAGTGTTTAGCCATGGTAGGAGAATGCCAAGCCATAGGAGTGTTCTAACTAGAAAAACCAGGCCAAGTTGCGACCTAACCTCTAAAGGCGTTTTAATTATTTATTGTTTAGATTTATTGACTTGTAGAAGACCCGGTTGTACCGAACTAGTCCGAACCGGATCCGAACCAAGTCCAAGCCCACGTAGTCGGGTAGTATGTTCAGAGACGACCTTATAGATATATGTTGTATTGGCATTTTACTTTAGTGATTTAGAAAACATTTTGGAAATGATTGTTATATAGTATAATTTATAACATAAATATTCTTGCTATTAGGTTACTATTCTTGTAAATATGATAATATTCATGTAGAATGATATTTGGACTTTGGCATTTACATAGGCAATATATATACTTGGGTATAAATATGTTCGTAAATGGTAAACGATGTCTTTATATATATTCCCAATAATTTTAATTATAAATTTTAGTATTTAAATTAATTTAGTAATTATATATGATGATTGTAAATATGTATAATATATCTTGGTTATACATATATGTTACATGGTGATAATATATCTTGATTATATGTATATATATTATTTGGTGAGTGTATATATGTAGTAGTATACATGTATGTATATGTATATATACGTGAGTGTATATATATGTATATATTATAAGCTCTAGCATAAATAAATAAAAAAACCAAACAACCTCCCCTACAGCCAAAGGCCCAGCCAAGCTAAACCGAGCTCAGCCCATGCAAACCCCCACATCAGCCCGAGCTAACACCCCGACCCCCTGTTCTGTTCTCAGCACAGTATATATATACGTATGTATATATATATATATATATATATATATATATATACATATATATATATATATTTTATATATATATATATATATATATATATATATATATATATATATATATATATCGGGAGTTCGACGAAATCCAAACCCTAACACCTTCTCCTCCATTCCCCCGACCTCTGCGTGCGGCCTCGGCCACTGCAGCACCGCCGCGCATGGCCAGAGCCACCGGCTAGGTACGCGTAACCAGCAGCAGGCGTGCGAATAGAGCAACGATCAACAGCAGCAGCGCGGCGAGGGCGCAACTTTGCATCGCCGTATCTTCGTCGTCAAGTAGTCATTTTTCGATTCGACTTCTCTGGTTTGTCGATAACCCTACCAACTTCATATCCCAATAAATAGTTTGGAATTAAACCTCTCACAACCCATGGGAAATCGGACCAAAGTTCAGTAAATAATTGGCTCAAAACAAAGCACAATCCAATCCCCGACCATGGGTTAGAAGGAAATTTCCCGCCAAACCATCACCAGTTTTGAATTTGTGTTTAAAGAGATTTATAGACAACTACTTATATGATATTATAACCCATCTTATAGAAATTAAAATCATCGAATGACCGGCAAGAAAATAGATTTCAAAGTTAGAGAAAAACTGTTTTAAAAATAATACAAATTTCTAGAATTTTCCCCGATACGGGGTCCGTCCCGACAAACCGGATGACTTGGTCATGCACTATACACATCCAAAGGCGCGTATTGATGTTGCCGACGTGTGGGAACTGACGGAACCCAATTTTGTTGCATGTACGCGACGAAATCAGTGTCTATCCGTCGAGATACCCCAATATCAACATGTTGCAAACTAAGCCATTACTTTGTGCACGTTAGCCAGATTGAGACAAAACTTCTGCCAATGGGACCGTATCGTTTTTCTGGTCCAGTATGCCAAGTTTGGTCCGATTCTGAGACAGTTGATCTGATCGCTGTTTTATGGGCCCCACGACCTAATTCAACAGACAATTTTGTGCACGGCCCATCGGAATCCAACTTTGGACATACGATTGGGTTTGTATCATTAAAATGAATCCATAGACATGTAGTTTGCCGACTTTAGAGGCCGTTGACTCTGGCATATTTTTGGTGCAAAGCGGGTCTAACGGCGGACACCGTTTTGGCCCAAAATTACCGTTTTGCTCCTGTGTCCAGAATTGGACTTAAGGACAGGCAATCCAATCTAATTTGACTATTCTGAGAATGTTGGCAATGTCTGTTTCAGCTTTCGGAGACAGTTATGATGATGTGGATTTTATGGCTTATCAGTTGATGGCATTTGTGGATCTACGTGCAACCACCAGGCAAGATACCTTGCCTCCCTCTACAGTTTAATTTCATGTTTGTAGTTTTCATGTTGTTATTGTATTATTATTAGATATTATACTTGCTATAGATCTTATATGTTATCATTATCTTCCTAGTTGATTTGATTTATCTATTTTCCACATACCATGTTCACCTGTTTATTATCTTGCTTGACTTGATAGCGTAGTATACCAGCTTGTTCACATTATAGACCATGCTAGACCAGTCCTTATCCGTGTCTTGACCGAGTTATACCTTGTCTCATCTGTACCCTGACTGAGTCGTGTCTTAGAATGAGTAAGTGTAGTTGAATTGCTATTTCCCTGTATCGTTTTTTCCTCAACCTGAGAGTCCACACTCGGGACGAGGGCCGATCAGTTGTACCAGAGAGTCCACACTCGGGACGAGGGTGTTTGTTCCTTGGCACCAGAGAGTCCACGCTCGGGACGAGGGTGTTTGTCTTGATCGGTTTACATTCGTGAGTCCACACTCGGGACGAGGATGTTGTGCCTGCAGCAGAGAGTCCACACTCGGGACGAGGGTGCCTTGCCATGAACTAACCTGCGAGTCCACACTCGGGGCGAGGGTTAGTAATTAGTTCAAATCTGCGAGTCCACTCGGGGCGAGGGTTTGGTATTCCATTGATCTCGTGTTTACTTGTTCATCCAGCAGTTCAGTTATGTGTAGTTGTTCTTGTATTCCAGTTTATAGTCACCTGTCAGTAGCCATCGATAGTCCCTTGTTAGCTGTTTGGTCGTAGTCCCTTGCCATTATGCCTTTTCTTGTTTATATCCTATTTATAGTTTATGCATGATTAAACTGCTAGATAGGTATGTTTTTATGTATCTTGCTATGTCCCCTGAGGACCTGATGATCTCTTCAGGTTTAGCGATTGCATGGAGTTAGTTAGCAGAGCGGAATGGTAGATAATTGTGATGCATAATTCAGGTATTTGTCAGTAATATTACATTGTTATCTTTTCGTGCTTTACATTCCTTATCATGAGATATCCTGCTTATGTATTCAGTTTAGAGACTCTTGTTATATTCTTTGGAGTCTTATCGGATATATATGCTAGTGGGCTGCAGACCACGACCCATAGCGTTCATTTATGTTTCGTACACTTATTGTGGATTTGAGATATAGGTTTGTTTTGCCATGATTTGGCACTTACCCATGCTCTTGACAGCGTTTAAGTATTCGAGTCGGGCTGGAGTCTGCTTGATGCGTAGCTGGCTTGCTCACGAGCTCGCGTTCGAAACACGGGTACGGGTCGTGATAATGTTGATATATGGTTAGAATTATGACTAGCTTAGATAGAGTTGACCCCTTTGACTAGACAGTTGACCAAACCCTAGATGTTGACTTAGTTTGACTGAAAGTTAACCAAGGGTTGACTTTTGACCAAAAGAGGCATAGTATCATGTAGATCGCATTGTACACTTTAATTATTATACATTGAATATATTATAACCTGTATTGCTCTAAATAGGACTCTGTGACTTTGATTCGGACATCTGTATTCATCAGTCATTCAGGGTATTGTAGGCCTTTAAAAATGACAGTCACGCTGAGTTGATCAGGACAGAGTCAAAAGTCACGCTCAGTTGATCGAGACAATATTTACAAATCACGCTGGGGAGACAGCTCATCATTTGTCAGAGAGTAATTATGACTGACAGCACAACAGTCGAAGAATGTCTCTTCGTATGCCACGTATACACAGAATTCGAGAGATCACAGCCGTCTATTGCGTGATTTTCGAAATCTTCTTCAGCAAGACTCAACCTTCGTCAAGTTGGCATACCAAAAGAGCTTCTTGTCATTTAATGTGACTGACAAAAGCAATCACTACCAGAGATTTTGTGTCAGCCGAGGCACGCTGAATCAAGACAGCTGGCAGTTCTATCCCAAATCTGCGTGTATTCTGAAGTTTTCTTCCTCAAGTTTGCGTGGATTCTGAAGTTTTCTTCATCAAAGTCTGCGTGGATTCTGAAGTTTTCTTCACCAAGTCTGCGTGGATTCTGAAGCTTCTTGCCCCAAGTTTGCGTAGATTTTAAAGCTTTCTACCCCGAGTCTGCGTGGATTTCGTCTTCAACAAGTCTGCGTGGATTTCATCAAATTGGAGTACGTGGCAGCCATGTCACTGATCTCTCGCCTGCGTGTCCTGTAACTTGCACACGACTCATGCATGATTGCCATGTGTCCAACAGTTACAGGCCACGTCCAGTAATTGCTCACAACCTTGCGTATGTTAAATCCTGCGTGATTTTCAACTAAGCACAGGCTGTGAAGACAGTTATCTTTTCAGTTATTATTTTTGACTCTATAAATAGAGTTCTTTTTCTCATTCATTGTACGGATACATAGTTATCTACTGTCAAAATTTTGAGAGCTTTTCTTCTTTGCATAGTCCAAGGGATAAAGTGATCGTCTTCTAGATCAGATTCCCACAGTTGTAATTTTCCCAGATACACAATAAATAAAGGAATTTATTTATAAAAAACAAATTGGTGACTCTGCTGGGAAAAACCATCTCCTCTTCTGAGATGGCAACAACTCAATGCGATACTTCGTCAATCGGCTCGACGAAGAAGGTGATGACGATCCAATTCGATCAACTCGCCTATGAAGAAATGCAGCGGGCTAAGAGTGGTAAGCCCACTACAGCCTCCATCATCACTGCCAAGTCGAAGGGACACTCTATCTGTCCCTAAGAATCAGTTGGCAGCCAATGGTGAAGTCTCTGCCACAGTGTCTGCTCCTAACACTGGCAAGAACTCTACTGCAAGCACGCACACTCTTGTGCGCTCGAAGATGACAGCAATCAAAGATCACGCTAACAGTACTGGCTCCTTAGCCAAATCTATTCCAGTGTGTGTCTCCAAAGTTGAAAGTCACGCTGACAGTACTAGCTCCTTAGCCAAATCTGTTCCAGCGTGCAATTTCAACATCAAAAGTCACGCTGACAACACTGGTTCCTTAGCCAAATCTGTTCCAGCGTGCAATTTCAACCTCAAAAGTCATGCTAACAATACCGGCTCCTTAGCCAAATCTATTCCAGCGTGTATTTCCAAAGTCAAAAGTCACGCCAACAGTACTGGTTCTTTAACCAAGCCTGTTTCAGCGTGTATTTCATCTAAGAAGAATAGCTCTTTAGCTATCTCTTCCTCTTTGCCAAGTTCTACCAGAACTGGGGGTGGTCTTCCACACAAAGTCCCTTCGAAAAGAAATAACTCTTTAGTTGTTTCTTCTGCTCCTGTAGTTTTTACTTCAGGAACAGCTTTGACTGACAATTTTGTTAGTCAAAGAAAAGGAGATGGTCTTTTGACTACTCTTCCTTCTGGACATTCTATGTCTCAAAACTTGAATGAGTCTAAGAAGAAACATTCCTTAATGTTTTCTTCTATGACTTCTTCGAATTGGGCACAGAATTTGTCTAGAAAAGGTTTGTTACCAACTCCTAATCAAGGGGGTGGTTCAACTCTTCCTTCTCTGCAAATATCCAGATCAATGGAAGGAAAACTCCATGTGTCCAAAACCAATGTGTTACCTCCAACTGATCTAAGAACAAAAATTAACACTTCTGGTGTTAAGAAACCATACCAGTTGGAAACAAGGATAAGAGATCCAGATGCAGAGTATGCAAGAAACTATGTGGCTCATATTAATCATTCTCTATATAATCAAGAGCCATCAAGACCCAAGAACAGGAAATATATTCCTCAATCTTCACAAACAGATTTACGAGAATATCTTCAACAGAAGAGAAGAAGTGATTCTGTGTCAAAAGACCATGCTGAATGTGACTTCTATCCAAGAGTCATAATTCAATACAGATGTCAATCAATGGCTCATGATCATGTTGATCATGAATGTGACTTCCAGCCAAGAGTCACAATGCAATGCAGATGTCAAACAAAACGACAATCTGTCTTCAATCGGATTCAGTGTGAACCTATGCCTGATGAAGATGAGCCTTTGTTTGCTTCTGTCAATATGACCTCTCGGGATGCTGGGGGTAGAGTTGATAGTCCAGATGGAGTATATAGAAATACCAGAGCAAGAGTCCTGGCCTCTAGTCAAAGAAATTTGATCTCTGAAGATGATTCTGAATTCCTTGGAGAATCTAACTTCCCACCTCTTCCTACTGGGGGTAGTTCTCCTATAATTGACTTTGATGCACAAAGCAATGATTCAGAACAAACAACATCTACCAGTTCATCAATAATTCCTCGTACAGTCACGACTTATATGGTTGATGGGAATACTGATGAACCTTCTTCTTCCTTGACTCCTCAAGATCATAGAATTGCTTCTTTGGAACAACAAATGAAGTCTATGGCTGATACTATGAAGTCGATGTATGAACTCATGGCAACAAAGATACAAAATCAACAGACTGTACCAGATGCCATACCAACTGACACTGATATGAGTCCAGTACAAGTTCCTCCAGCAGTACAATCTAATACTCCTGGACCAGCTCAACCAAACCCTAGTCTCTCTGGAGCTGGAGGTAGTGCTTACAATGCTGTTCCTCCTCCCAACTATTCTCTACAAGTTACAACTCCACAATCTTCTGGAATTGTTAATGAAGAATTGAGGAGTCTCAAAACTCAATTCGAGGCATTCAAACAGAAAGATGGTTTACAAAGGTTAGGCATCAAACAACCTTATCCGATAGAATGGAAGCAAGTATCGTATCCTCCTAAATACAAGCCTCCCACTATCTCATTCTATGATGGAACCACTTCTCCAAGTCAGTTCATTAATTACTTTGAAGTGATGACTGATCAGCTGCAACCAAGCAACGCCCTCCTTACTCGGGTGTTTGTTGGATGTCTCAAGGGAACGGCTTATGAATGGTATAGAAGTCTCCCAGATGGGAGCATTACCTCATTTTCCGGTTTCAAACAGATGTTTCTTGAACGGTTCTATGAAGGGCTCAATGACATGACTATGTCTGCTCTTATTAGAATCAAGCAGAAAAATAATGAAACTACAGAAGAGTACATTGAACGGTTTCGAAGAGAAGCTTTGAAGATGCCTCTTGGAACTCCTGATGCTGTCACCATCGACACATGCAAATCAAACTTGTTGCCAATCATCAGCATGTGGACAGGATCCACTCAATTCCAAGACTGGCCTTCTTTCATAGTTAGTGCCAAGGCCGCAGAAATTAGTGCTGAAACCTTCAAAGGTTTAGGAGTGCAGGTGACTCCTAAAGAAACAGGTCAAGGTACTAACAATAAAAACAATGCTCGTAAGGGAAAAGAAACTCTTGAAGTTAATCTTCAGAGCAAAGATGCATCAACTGTTCAAACCTCTCCTACAACTCAACAACCAAGAATACCTCGCCCCAAAGAAGAATATTCTTTCGATGACGACGATGTCCTTGGTATCTTTGAATGTCTGCTGAAAGGTAATAAGATACAATTACCTGAGATCAAGAAACCTGATGAAGCTGGTAAAACAGATCATCCCAAATACTGCCCATATCACAGAATGCTGGGTCATACAATTCGTACATGTTATGTACTGAAAGGAAAGATCCAAGAAATGATTAAATCTGGAGCTATCTCTCTTACTCCAAAAGAGAAGACCGTCACCTCCAACGTCGTCTCTATGCAATTCGGAGATTTTCCTCCTCAACTCCTTGAAAGTGGGATCGTTCCTATTCCCAAGGCAACTCTTGACATAGTGAATCTTCCTCCTCCACGGTCTGAAGGATTAGTGCCAATCACTTTGGAAACTGGAGAAATCATGTGGATTTATCCTGATCTAGTGGCAGATTTTGAATCGCCTTCTCCTCAAAAGACTACTTCTCGAAAGTCCAAGAAGGCTGGAAAGATTAAATCATGTCATATGACTTCTCTTGGATCTATTCCTGACACAGAGCCAAAAGAGAAAGAAGAAGCACTTGTTAGTGCTACTCGAACGGGGAAACCTTATCTAAAGGATTATTCCAAAAATCCTGAGGATCCTCTTGATATCCCTCCAGCTGATAAAGATGCTTCTAATGTTCCTCCTGAAGAAGAATCATCCACTGAACCTGTTCCTCCCAAGCCTACAGCTCTAGAGAAAGGCAAACAACAGGCTCGGTTTGATAAGCCAATCAAGAAGTCCTCTCCTCTTGGACTTCAGAAGCCTTATAATTTTGACATTTTAGCTCAGCTTGCTAATACTCCAGCTAGAATGTCCCTCTTTGAACTTCTACGTCTGTCTAAAGAGACTCGGGAGACATTAAGTGAAGCACTTCTACAAGCTGACTCTTGTCTTGCACAATTGAAGAAGCCAGATGCAGAACCTGCCACTTGCTTACATTGCAACAGTGTATTGGAAATTATCCTAAATATCACCTTTACACAAAATGACATGCTATTGGAGGATAATCGACATGATCGGCCTCTCTACTACACCGGTTATATCGATACAATGAAGATAGATCGTATCCTCATTGATCCAGGGTCTGCTATAAGCATAATGCCAAAGAGTCTGTTGGATGAACTAAAAATCCCTCTTCACAAGCTCTCTAAGACGGTTACTACTATCCTGGGATTCAATCAAAGCCGAAGCGAGCCTTTGGGAAAGATTCATCTGAAGCTTCAGATAGGCGATTTCAGATCCAAAGTCACTTTTTATGTGATCGAGATCGTGGGATCCTATAATCTTCTTCTGGGGAGGCCCTTTCTTTATAAAAATAATGTGGTGCCTTCTACTCTTCATCAGTGTTTTAAATACATTGATAGCAATGGAAGAGTACAAAAAGAAGTTGCTAATATAAATCCCTTCCATAGGGTTGAAGCTTATTTCAATGATTCCCGAATGTACAAAGAAGAGTATACAAGGGTTATACAAGCTATGGAGAAAGAGGATTCACAAAGTGAGACCTTAATAATTCCTGTTAAAGGTCGAACTATTCAGCAACAATCTCCCAAACTCTCTGAAGAAGGTTCTTTCATCATTCCGGTGAGTGGACGGATTTCTCCGTTACCTCAGTCGTTTGCTCAAGACACAATGATTATTCCTGTCAGTGGGCGTACTGTAATTCCTGCATCTCCACATATGAAACAGGATACTCTGCTAATTCCAGTTGGAGGGCGAATTATTCTTCCATCTCAAACTTCAAGGGAGCTCACCTCTTCTGAGCCATTTGTTATCGATCTTAATCGAAACAACGCTTCTTCTCGTTCTTCTTCTCCCCCTTTAGTCATTGACTTGGCTAAAATCTCTAAGGCTCAGCCTTCTTCCAATGTAAATATTGCTGCTTTTACATTTAATTAAAAGTCTTCATCTTTGCAGTATGCTGATGTGTGTAATTATGTTCATAGTTATTTACATTTGTTAGATGACTTGAACGCAATAACCATAGGGGTTGTACAGACTGTTCATACAGATGTATCCATAGAACCTGTACAATCTTCATACTTTTTAGTTCCCAGCAGAAAGCCAGGAGACATTCCAATATTCTTCTATAAAGGGCCCCAAAGTCCTTCTGATTTAGAAGATGAAGACAAAAATGATGACACTGGAAGATTACAACTACGTCGTTATAGTCAGCAATCTAAAGACATCATCAAAAATATGGGCTATGACTTCAGGACTGGCCTCAATAGTGGAAAGGGAAGAAAAATGCATGTTCGTATTCCTCCTCTGAAATATGGAAGGACAAAATACGGACTGGGCTATATAGCTCCTACTCCTTTTATCAATATTATCCATGAAGATCCCGAGTCTGACGAAGATAAGAGATCTGATTCTTCTAGTACCACTTCTTGGGATTCCGATACAAGTATCGGGGACTTCTACTGCAACATTCTGTCTTCCAATATGGTTTCCATTGACCATTCTGAAGAAAGTGATGAAGACGAAGAAGAGTTTGAAATCTCACCTGAATTGGAACAATGGGCCCAAAGATTAGATAATCAATGGGAGTTCCGTTTCGAGCAAAAAGAACCTCCGACTGAAGACAAACTTGTTCAAATAGATGTTCGTGAAGAGGGATCTCCCAAACCAATATTCATTAGTGAAAGTCTTTCTGAACCTGATAAGCAAGACATGATCAAACTCATTCGTGACTACATCGACGTCTTCTCTTGGAGTTATGAAGATATGCCAGGACTTGATCCACAAATTGTAACTCATAAGCTCAATATCTTGCCGAATGCTAAACCGGTCAAACAACAACAGCGACGATTTCGTCCAGATATTATGGATGCAATTGAAGTTGAATTCAATAAACTCATAACCTCCGGGTTTATTAGAGAGGAACAACATCCCGATTGGGTGGCTAACATAGTTCCTGTCCTTAAAAAGACTGGCAAGATCAGAGTATGCATAGACTTCCGCGATCTCAATGCCGCATGCCCTAAAGACGAATTCCCTCTACCAATCACTGATGTCATGATTGATAATACATGTGGATTTGAGCGGATGTCATTCATGGACGGGTATTCTGGATACAATCAGATTAAAATGTTTCCAGATGACGAGAAGCACACTTCTTTCAGAACGCCGATCGGTACATACTGTTATACAGTTATGCCATTCGGTCTCAAGAATGCAGGAGCAACTTATCAACGAGCTATGAGCACTATATTCCGTGAACATTTACGGAAAACAGTCGAATGCTATGTTGATGATATTGCAGTCAAAAGTCGACAAAAGGAGGATCATATCCAAGATTTGAAGACTATATTTGATCTAATACGTAAGCATCAATTAAAGATGAACCCCACTAAGTCCTTCTTAGGCGTCTCTAGTGGTAAATTTCTCGGCTTCGTCATTACCTCTAAAGGTATACACGTGGATCCCGAGAAGATCAAAGCCATCCAAGAGATGCGTCCTCCACGCACCTTAAAAGAGCTACGAGGATTTCAAGGAAGGATCGCTTATATCAGGAGATTTATCTCTAATTTATCAGGACGCTGCAGACCATTCAACAAACTTATGAAGAAAGGTGTTTCTTTTGTCTGGAATGATGAATGTCAGAAAGCATTCGATGATATAAAACAATATCTGATGAGCCCTCCAGTATTGGTACCTCCCGTTTCAGGAATTCCATTTCTCCTATATACTCGAGCAATGAGTCATTCATTAGGTGCATTACTCGCTCAAAAGAATCAAAATGGTCATGAACAAACCATCTACTATCTCAGTCGTACTATGACCGGAGCTGAACCTCGATATTCACCGGTCGAAAAAGAATGTCTAGCCTTGATGTTCGCTGTTCAAAAGACACGATATTATATCATTGGCCAGACTATTCATGTCATCTCTAGGATCAATCCTATACAGATCATGATGAAGAAACCCAGTGTTTTGAATTCTCGATTAGCTAACTGGGGAATCCTACTTGCTCAGTACGACATGCATTATATTCCTCAGAAGTCAGTCAAAGGACAAGCTTTAGCTGATTTTCTGGCTGCTCATTCAATTCCAGAAGATTCAAAACTCTATGACGAAATTCCAGATGAAGTCCTAGATTCAAACCAAATTGCTGAAGAAGATCCTACTTGGCGTCTATTCTTTGATGGAGCTTTAAGGATAGGTCCTAATGGTGATATTGTCGCTGGAGTTGGAATCGTTCTTGTATCGCCAGAAGGTCTTGCTATCCAAAGAGCTTATTCTCTCGATCAGCCGTGTTCAAACAATGTAGCTGAGTACAATGCATTACTCATTGGTCTTCAACTCGCTAAACATCTAAATATTCAACATTTGGAGGCGTACGGAGACTCTAAACTCATTGTCAATCAGATAAAGGGTACTTATGAAGTCCGCCATCAAGATCTGGTTCCTTATCATAGATCAGCTATAATTATGGCTTCTTCATTTGAAGAATTCTTCATTGAACATGTTAGACGAGCATGTAACACAGAAGCTGATGCTCTAGCTAATCTTGCAGCGGTGTTGGCTATCCCAATTAGACGACAACAAATAATTCTTGTTCGCAATCGAGAATTATTTCATCTTGAAAATAACCTGACCCTAGGACTTCCAGTTGACACTGAAGAATCAACATCTCATGACGTCAACACAACAAGAGGATTTGGATTTAGTCGTAAATCTTCATCATCTTCATCTGATTCCAGCATGGAATCCATCTTCAGTCATTCGGCCGAGAATCAAAATACGGATACGGATTGGAGACTTCCTTTATTAGATTTTGTATTGTATGATATTCTTCCGGATGATCCGAGTGAAGCAGCATCTATCAGACGACGATCATTCCGATTCTATTATAATCATACAACAAAGACCTTATATCGTCGAGCTTATGATGGTTTACTTCTCCGATGTGTTGCCGGTGACGAGGCTCAACAAATTATTCGTGAAGCACATGATGGAATTTGTGGAGCACATCAGCCTGGACCAAAACTTCAAGACCGTATTCGACGTATAGGTTATTATTGGCCTACTATGGTATCAGACGCCATCGAATATGCAAAGAAGTGTAAAGCTTGTCAAATCTATACAGATGTTATTCATCAACCTTCGAAATTTCTACATCCGACGGCAGCACCATGGCCCTTCGAAGCTTGGGGCATGGACATTATTGGTCCGATCAATCCGCCGTCATCCAAGGGTCATCGGTTTATTCTTGCAATAACCGATTACTTCTCCAAATGGGTCGAAGCCATTCCTTTGTCTGAAGTTAAGACGTCCAATGTCATTTGCTTTATTAAGCACCACGTCATCTACAGATTTGGTGTTCCTCGACGTATTATTCATGATAACGGACCACAGTTCGTCAGTCAGAAGTTTACTCGATTCTGTGACGATCACCGGATCAACAATGTGGCTTCTACCGCATATAATCCGGCAGCTAACGGATTAGCAGAAGCTTTCAACAAGACCGTCATCAAACTCCTAAAGAAGTTTGTCTCTACTAACAAACGTAATTGGAGTGAGAAGCTCGGTGAATGTTTGTGGGCTTATCGCACTACAGTTCGTAATGCTACTAAATGTACACCCTTCTCTCTGGTGTATGTTTGCGAAGCTGTTCTTCCATTAGAGATTCAAATTCCTTCTTTAAGGATAGCAATCGCTAATGAACTCACTGCAGAAAATAATGATCGTCTTCAACTTCAAGAATTAGAAGCTCTGGATGAAAAGCGATTATCTGCTCAACAGAATATTGAATTCTATCAAGCTAGAATTTCAAGAGCTTTTAATAAGAAAGTCAGAATTCGGGCGTATCAAAAAGGAGAACTTGTTCTAACTGTCAGACGTCCTATGACTATGACTCATATGAGCAAGGGCAAATTTGACGCAAAGTGGGAAGGACCCTATATTGTGAGCAAAGTTTTCTCAAATGGAGCTTATCAACTCTCAGAATTGGATGGTCGAAAAGTTTTGATGCCTATTAATGGCAAATTCCTTAAAAAGTACTATGTATAAATGTAAATGCTTGTAATCATCAGACAGTTTCATGTTTAGAAATAAAATTTTTATTTTATTTTTATCATGAATGATGATACATGATATTAGAGAAGATCACTATCATCCTTTTCTACATTTGGATGTGGGCCACTGTCGTCCTTCTCGAAGACGTGATCAGCAAAGAGTCGAGAACCTCCTTGCTAGAACCCACGAGGAACTTGCAAACGGCCATCCTCATGGCTTCTTCTTCTTCAGTCTTTCCTGGTTCGAGCAAGAAATCCAGAATGTCTCTTGGTGGCTTGGGTGCAGACGAACCTTCGCCTGCTTCCGTCTTCTTCGATTGAACTGGATCAGCAGGGTGTTCTTCAGTGCCTTTCTGAACTTTTGAGGCAATTCCAGTTTTCTTGAATGCTTCTTCAGACGACATTTTTTATGTTTGAAAGAAGAAGTGTTCGTTCTTGTCAAATTTCTGCTATATTTATAGGCAGAAGTTCTATAAATAATGAAACGTCACGTTCATCCGACGGTTCATCCATCCATTAATTGCGTTCATCCGACGATTCATCCGTTCATTTATTCGTCCGTTCATGATCTTCTATCAATTTATTAAAGTGGGGATTCGTTATTGATCATGTTTTCATAACCTCTGAATCAATTCCGAATCTACTTGCTCATTTGTCATTTTTGACCTCTGCATAGAAATTAATCTATTTTCTTTTGAGTTCCTACATATTATCACGTCCATAATACCTCTGATAATATCATATACTCTAAAACAGAAAAGAAGATTTCATTATCTATCATGTCCACAATTCATCCACAAATACAAATCTTTGAGCATAGAAGAATTATCATTTCCATTCTCATTTCACCACAAAAAGTCTATTACATTTTCTTAGACTTTCTTACAAATCATAATGGAAATCTATTACAAATCTTGGATTTTCATTCTACACCACAACAATAACCTAATAGAGATCTATCTTCTTCTTTGGATCTTCTCCGTCGGACCTTCTCCGTCAGGTTCGTTGTTGGTGGCAGTTCCTGACTGTCTGGGTCCCAGTCACGACCAGATCAGCAGGAATCAAACTCTGGTCTTCTCTCTCAGGCGAGAGGAGAACCACAGAGTATGGCAGCCCGAAGTCGTGGTGCTGCCAATACAACTGGTGGATTGGGGGTAACCTCTCAAGGAAGACAGGAATGTATCCAAACCTTGGGATACAATTCCTAGTTCTCCCGTGAAAGGAACTCTACTACCCGATTTCTCGGGGTAGAGTTGACTCCACCATCCAACTCTCATGTATAAAGGCTCTTCCTACCATCTGAGGAAGACCCTTCTATCCCACGAAGAGTTCTGAGTTGTCTGATTTACGCATCAAAAGCGTATGAGCTCCCTGATGTAGATGTCAGCAGGATATTCTCCACAACATCCACATCCCCAATGCCAGTTCTGAAGAAAATTTTCAGCCAAGTTTCTGCAGAAAGTATCAACAGAAATCATTCAGTGTGCATTTATCAAACAGAAACAGGCGTGTATTGTTCAAATTAGAAACAAGAAACAGAAAGCCTATCTTCAACAGCAAAAATAATACACGTATTACACTGACTTACCTTCAAGTTTGGTGCTAAGGATTGGCAAACTCATGTTTGATACAGTGCGCAGAAGTCGAACATTAGAAAACATTGCTTTCCTGTTTGAGAGTGAAATCTCCCAAAAATTTCATTCTCAGAGAAGAAGAAGAGGAATGGGAGATGAGTATCTGTGAAACTCTTCTATCTATTTAAAGGGCAAAGTACAAGTCTATTCTTGGAAAAGATCCGCATAAATAGCGCTCGTAAACCGTGGAATGAGTGTTACGTGTGCTTTGGAAGACAGAGCAACATTGGAAATAGTCAAAGGGTGCTAATTAATATTCTTCATTAATGCACGCAGATTAAACACAGAAGTTGTACTTCATTCTTCAAGACAGGCACTGATGGCCTTACAAAAGACAAAACAAAAAGAGTGCAACAAAAGCACAAAAGACACGCTCTATTTTCCAGAGCGACTGAGCTTAATGCCTAGTTCTTCTACGCTTTTGACCCCCATACGGTGTAACAGAGCCTTCAACATTTCACGCTGCTCTATGAGGCTGCGCCCATCAGAAGAGAACGAGCCATCTAAGCCAAAATAGCTCAAGAAATTCTTGGCTAGTTGCAAGGGATCATCTTTGAGTTCGAAGACAAGGGGCTCTGGCTCTTTACCCCCAAAAGTGGGGTCACCATGGGAACAAAAGCCTAACTTGCGTGCTTCTTCCTCAGCTTTCTCTTTTGGTGTCATGTTGACGTAAGATGAAGATTAAATGAATCCTCTCCCTGTTTATATAACAGAGCTCGCCGGCGGTTCATATTCCACCATAAACTGGATGTAATCAGTCTCGAAAAATGAAGAGTCATCATGACATTTAATAAGTTCATTTGGATATTCTCAAAGAACTTTGAAGTCTTTCCGACTTTCGAAAAATTTAAAGTCATCATAGCGTGACTGATTTTATTTTACCATCTTATTTTCAAAGTATTTCGAAAATTTTGAAGTCTTTTTAATTTTTCGAAAACTTTGAAGGGGGTCTTGTAGGCCTTTAAAAATGACAGTCACACTGAGTTGATCAGGACAGAGTCAAAAGTCACGCTCAGTTGATCCAGACAATATTTACAAATCACGCTGGGGAGACAGCTCATCATTTATCAGAGAGTAATTATGACTGACAGCACAACAGTCGAAGAATGTCTCTTCGTATGCCACGTATACACAGAATTCGAGAGATCACAGCCGTCTATTGCATGATTTTCGAAATCTTCTTCAGCAAGACTCAACCTTCGTCAAGTTGGCGTACCAAAAGAGCTTCTTGTCATTTAATGTGACTGACAAAAGCAATCACTACCATAGATTTTGTGTCAGTCGAGACACGCTGAATCAAGACAGCTGGCAGTTCTATCCCAAATCTGCGTGTATTCTGAAGTTTTCTTCCTCAAGTTTGCGTGGATTCTGAAGTTTTCTTCATCAAAGTCTGCGTGGATTCTGAAGTTTTCTTCACCAAGTCTGCGTGGATTCTGAAGCTTCTTGTCCCAAGTTTGCATGGATTTTGAAGCTTTCTACCCCGAGTCTGCGTGGATTTCGTCTTCAACAAGTCTGTGTGGATTTCATCAAATTGGAGTACGTGGCAGCCATGCCACTGATCTCTCGCCTGCGTGTCCTGTAACTTGTACACGACTCATGCATGATTGCCATGTGTCCAACAGTTACAGGCCACGTCCAGTAACTGCTCACAACCTTGCGTATGTTAAATCCTGCGTGATTTTCAACTAAGCACAGGCTGTGAAGACAGTTATCTTTTCAGTTATTATTTTTGACTCTATAAATAGAGTTCTTTTTCTCATTTATTGTACGGATACATAGTTATCTACTGTCAAAATTTTAAGAGCTTTTCTTCTTCGCATAGTCCAAGGGATAAAGTGATCGTCTTCTAGATCAGATTCCCACAGTTGTAATTTTCCCAGATACACAATAAATAAAGGAAATGGAAAACAGGTATCAGGTGAGTACATTCTCTGACAGTTGTTTTCAGTATTTGATATCTACTATGATTCTTGTATTTAGCGATGCTATATTTAATTCTTGACACGTTGGTCACATGGATTGGTATTTCTGGATTCCATCTTGAGATATTACCATTGTTATCATATTGACATCGTACACAACTTATTCATTAGACATTGTACATGATAGTTTCATAAAACATTGTTCGTGTATCATACATGTCATGGTTAGATCCACTGTACTAGTTAGGGCGAGAGAAATCCTAGTAAGAGATATGATCAAATTTCTATTGTTATTGTTAGACATTGTAAATGTTAATCGTACACCTCACGCATGATTAACCAGGCCATATAGCTATTGTACAAGTTCCCAAGCCGATCATATCTCGAAACTAGTATTTCAAACACATAGTATATATAGTAGTTATAGTTTTTGTCATATTCTCTAAACTATGCTTACATGTTTTCTATTTATTTCCATTCTTATACATTGTACCCTTCACATCGTTCATCCTTTATAGTACCATTGTCAGGATATGATTAGATATTAGTAGCTCTATATTTTTCATCACTTATCGTACTCTTTACTTGCAGTTTTATAGTTTTTGTCATTTTATTGGAACTGCTGTTGGTTTATGTATTTGCTTCATCCTGACTTGATACGTTGATAAAATATTACAGATGATTTAGATGACTGTCCTACCTACTACGAGGCATATGAAGTGGCACACAGGAGTATTGAGGAGGATCCTGCTCAGTAGATTTTGCCTTAGATATAGTTTAGGATTATTAGTTTTCATGTTGTATCGAATTGTTCCGATTGTTAGTTGAGACTATTTATATTCAGGATATGTACTTATTTGTGTTGGACAAATAAAATTGTGTGATTTGATAACTCTACTTTTTATTCAGTTTCTTCCTTTTATCTGATTCCATATCGTGCTCTATCTTCCTTAGACTTGTGATTGAGATTATATAGTTGAGATGTCATATTATACCTCCGTGTGGAGATGACAGGTTATATGATTCATATTGTTAGTTGATGGATATTGTAGACGACCTATACTGCATTCTACCGTCGACACTGCGGCGTAGGCTGGACGTACCTACGTTCTCGTGCCCCTAAACAGGATGCGGGTCGTGACACACTTACCATAAAATACTTGGCGATACCTAGCTAGCACTTACCTACATACCTAGTATCTTAACACATGTCTTGACACTATATCAATCATACCTACACTTCTAGGATACTCTATACACTATAAGTACTAGGATACTTCTTAGTATATTAGATATCAAAATCATTTAGTAGTACACAAATATAAATGTGTATAAATCCATTAGTAGCACACAAATATGAATGTGTATTTCATATATGAATATAAGGTATTACAATTCCTTTTCAGACATTGCATATAGAAATGTGTATAAATCACATAATAGTACACAAAAATATCAAAAATAGATTAACTATCAAATAAAGGATATTTTTGTTCACAATGTCCACAGTGTATGTCCATGTGTCCGGATCCACGTGACAGGGTTAGGTTTGTGTATAATTTTGTGTCACAGTATCCTGTGTCAAATTCGGGTCCAAATGATACACCCTACCGGAACTCAAACCCCATACTCAATTGGTACCACATATAACACAACACTAATACCCCACTTTGCATCTATGTGAGAAGATAAAATTTGGATTGCCCAGATATATTCATCTCTAATAAAAATAGCTTGGTAAGAAGATAAAATTTAGATTACAAGCCTACTTGAATGAATCAACAAAATTTTATATACAAATACTAATCCTGTATTTCACAACTCTTGGCTTTGAAGAGTCATTTCCATGTCCGTGTATACGACTCTCCTTGAGTCGAGATTTGTATCGTATTGTACAAGAGGTCGATATGCAAGGCTGTGTCTAAACTCAGATAGGGTTAGGGTCTGTGTCATATCCCATGTCGTGTCTGATGGAATTGGGGATTCCCAGGACCCTTACTTCGGTGTGCATATTGATCGATAGAAAGTTAAACAGATTTAATACGTGTTCTAACCCTTCACAGGCAAGGGTTCACGAATTATACCTGCGGTGGAAAGAAGCAAGTAGTTTCTGGCAATCTCGAACGGACGACCCCAAGATCTTCTACATGTATTCCTTCCTCGAGTTGGACGTCGTGTGGGCGACGATCTCCCAACCTTTTCTTCAACTTGGCAGCCCTCTCTTTCTCTCCTTACGTGAATCACGAATTTAGAGAAAGCTTCAGATTTTTGATCGATCATTTAGCAGCCAGAGAATAGAGGATATATAGGCTATGGTAGGGACCATGAGGAGAAATTAGGGTTAGGCCTCCTAACGGATCTAGATATCCTGTGTTCAGCCCGAACACACAATCCAGGCCCATTAACCATAGCTCGGTCCACTAATGAGCTATTGTTGCACTACCTCCCTAATCCCAAATTATGTTTGTCGACTCCTTTTATTATATGCTCGTTTGGTTCCCCATGTTATGATATCGAATGTCCGTCGATCAAATTAAGTTACTGACAACTATATTGATTCGACATCTTTTATCCTTAAGCAGTACCGCTCAACTTTATTTATCATGTCAGATATAATCCACCTGCAGGGTTTACATGACAATCCTTATGAGCTCCTTAAGGGGACATCATCAACCCGATGTATCGGGACATGGATTCCATTTATAATCAACAACCCATCATACATATAATGTTATTACCCAATTCATAGAGGTTGTTGACCCATAATGAATCTCACTCTTTCATGAGTTAAAGTAATGCACACTGCATATACATGTCTGTTATTATATCCGGATTAAGAGCATAAGCATCCATAATAACAGAGGTGTTTGTTCACTTATATAGTCAGTACAAAGAGAACAACCTCAAGTGGTCATGTTCAATACACACAAAGTGTACTAGTGTAAACCTATAGTCAAGATAGACTAATACCATATTACACTACAACATTTTCAATAGATTGTCCAAGTCCATATAGGTTGTGAACTATTTATATACTCCATAGGAAATCGATAATAAGGTCTTCTGTATGACACCACACACCATATTATCTACAATATAGAATATCAGACATTTGTATTAACACTTGCAACAAATACAATATGCAAACATTTGCCCATATGATTCTCATTCAAAAGTTAAGGAAATAAGGTTACTACAAAAGTGATGCTTTTAGTATATAACCCTAACAATCTCACACTTATACTCGAAGCATTGTTTTTTAGTATACTGTTACAAATCTCCCACTTATACTTAAAGTCGTGCTGCTACACATCTGACTCACATTTTCTCAACATGACTATCAAAAGCCTTAGCTGGTAAGCTCTTTGTAAAGGGATCAGCTAGGTTTTCGGCTGATGCTATCTTGATCATAGCAACTTTTTTTTCTTTACAAAATCTCGTATCAGGTGGTACTTGGGCTCAATGTGTTTATCTATCTTATCGGCTCGTGGTTCCTTCGAGTTTGCAACTGCACCACTATTATCACAATAAAGTGTAATAGACTTAGGCAAACTAGGTACCACATCCAAGTCCAACAGAAAGTTTCTGAGCCAAACCGCTTCTTTGGCTGCCTCAGAGGCTGCCACATACTCGACTTCCATGGTGGAATCAGCAATATATTTTTGCTTGATACTCCTCCACACAATGGCTCCACCTTCCAAAGTAAACACATAACCTGAGGTAGATTTCCTGGAATCCCTATCTGACTGAAAATCTGGGTCTGTATACCCCAAGGGAACTAAACTATCTGCATGGTAAACTAGCATATACTCTTTAGTCCTTTTCAGGTACTTCAAAATATGCTTTACGGCAGTCCAGTGCTCTTTTCCTGGGTTAGACTGATATCTGCTGACCATGCCTACGGTAAAGCAGATGTCTGGTCTCATACATAGCATTGCATACATTAAGCTTCCTACTGCTGAAGCATAAGGAACTGCTTTCATGTTCTTATCTCTTTAGGTGTCCTCGGACACTGCTCCTTTGATAGAGCAATTCCATGTCTAAAAGGTAAGAAACCTTTCTTAGAATTTTGCATACTAAAACGAGTTAGTACAGTATCGATCTAGGAAGCTTGGGATAAGCCCAACATCCTTTTCTTGCGATCTCGTAGAACTTTGATCCTAAGGATGTGACCTACTTCTCCCAAGTCCTTCATATCAAACTGTTTGGATAACTATACCCTTATATCAGATAACACCTTCACATTATTTCCAATGAGCAAGATGTCATCTACATTACTAGGAACACCACCATATTTCTGTCATACTTTCTGTATACACATGATTCCTCCTGACATTGATTAAATCCATAGAATTTTATCACCTGATCAAAACATATGTTCCAAGATCTGGAAGCTTGCTTAAGTCCATAAATGGACTTCTTGAGCTTACAAACAAGATGCTATTGGCCCTTTTCAATAAAGCTGTCTGGTTGCTTCATATAGATGTCTTCCTTAAGACTTCCATTAGGGAAAGCTGTCTTGACATCCATTTGCCAAATCTCATAATCGAGATGAGCTGCAATAGATAAAAGAATCTGGATAGACTTAAGCATGGCTACTGGAGAAAAGGTTTCCTCATAATCGATACCCTCTCTTTGAGTAAAACCTTTTGCTACAAGCCGAGCTTTAAAGGTTTCAACCTTATCGTCTGATCCTCTTTTTCTCTTATAGACCCACTTGCATCCAATGGCTTTTACACCAACGGGTGGTTCTACAAGCTCCCAGACCTGTTTAGAATCCATAGATTCTATTTCAGATATCATTGCTTTTTGCCAAGACTCTGCATCTTTACCTTGGAGTGCTTCATTGTAGGTACAGGGATCATAATCTTGTTCCTCAGGGACGAAGTCTGACGACTCTCCCAAGAACATATATCTATCAGGTTGTATCACAACCCTCCCACTACGACGAGGCACTATTGGTTGTGGTGTAACATTTGTGACACGTTGTGCAGTTATTTGTGGTTCATCCTCTTATACTGTTGGTACTAAAGTACTTGGTGTCTCACCTCTCAGTTCTTCTAGAACAACTCTACTTGTAGGTTTATGGTTCATCACATAGTCTTCCTCTAAGAATCGGGCATTGGTGCTAACAATGACCTTTTGATCCTTAAGACTATAAAATAAACCTCCTTTCATTCCTCTTGGATAGCCTACAAACAAGCGTATTTCTGTACGAGATTCCAACTTATCTGTTTTCCCATTCAGCACATGTGCTGGACTACCCTAAATGCGAACATGTTTCAGACTAGGCTTACGCCCAATCCACAGCTCTGTGGGAGTAAGAGTTACTGACTTAGAAGGAACCAAGTTCAAAATATAAGCTGCAATCTCTAAGGCATATCCCCAAAATGAATCTGGTAAATCCGAATAACTCACCATTGATCTAACCATCTCCATAAGAGTTCTATTCCTTCTTTCGGCTACACCATTCTGCTGGGACGTTCCAGGTGCATTCAATTGGGATGTAATCCCAGCCTCTGATAAATAATCCCTAAACTCTCTAAAGAGGTACGCACTACCATGATTTGATCGTAATGACTTGATACATTTTCTATGACGTTTCTCTATTTCAGCCTTGTACTTTTTGAATTTCTCAAAGCACTCAGACTTACGCCGCATCAAATAAATGTATCCATACCTTCAATAATCGTCAATAAATATAACAAAATATTCAAAGCCACCTCTAGCTTGGATAGTCATGGGTCCACACAAATCAGAATGAACCAATTTCAACACATCTTTGGCCCTATACCCCTTTGCCGTAAAAGGCCTTTTGGTCATTTTACCTTCCAAGTAGGATTCACAGACTGGTAGTGTCTCCACTTCCAATAAACTCAAAGGTCCATCTTTAACCAGTCTTTGAATCCTTCTTAGGTTAATATGTCCCAATCGCAAGTGCCAAAGATGTGTTTGGTTCATACAAGAAGGTTTTTTCTCTTATTTAAGTTAGATGACATATTATTCATTTTCATAAGTTGTATTGTGGGCGAAATAGGATTAATGACATACAGATTATCAACCAATGCACCAGAACAGATAAAATGTTTATTCTTTCTAATAACAATATTATCATTAAAATAAACTGAATATCCATCCTTAACTAACATAGAAACAGAAACTAAATTCCTTCAAAGTGAAGGTACATAAAGACATTCTCTCAATGTCAAAGACTTATTTCTACCAAAAGATAAAGTAACATCTCCTAATATAACGACCGATGTCACGACCCGCACCCGCTTTTTGGACGCGAGCTCGTGAGCAAGCCAGCTACGTATCAAACGGACTCCAGCCCAACTCGAGTACGTATAAGCTGTCCAGAATAGGGTATCATGTCTAATCTAAACTATATCTCAATCCACAAGAATCATATAAGACAAGAATGAACAAGTATGGGTCGTGGTCTGCAGCCCACTAGCATATATGTCCGATTAGACTCCAAGAATAGTATGAGTCTATAAAGCTAAGCTGATAAACAGGATATATCATGAAAGCACGAGAAAGATAGTAAATCAATAACACTAACAAAATACCTAAATCATGCGATTGAAGTCAACTACCACATGCTTAGCTAACTAACTCCATGCAATCAGCTACCTGAAGAGATCATCAGGTCCGCAGAGGACTAGCAAGATAAATAAAACATGCCTACTAATATGACAGTAAATAACATGTAAGAAGGATAAGAACACTGCAAGGAGAACATCTAAGGACGACGAGTCGTGTGGAAATGTAATACTAGACTTGGCTAACTATCAATCAGAACTCCTATAGCTTGTAGTACAATACAAGATACTCCCAATCTATAGTGTTTCAATTGATGCACAAAGCAGGATACTCTCAGTCGAGATTAGCCAATTCTAGTATCGATCTCCTCTCCTAAAGGATACAAGGTCAAGTAGACTTCTATAAATCGTAGTATAATGTAAGATACTCCTAATTTATAGTGTCGCAAGTCAAGTCAATCAATCAATCAATATATGCTATAGGTCGTAGTATAATTTAAGATACTCCCGATCTATAGTATGTCTCAAGTCAAGTCAATCAAAAAATATCGAGATAAAGAATAGACTATAGGTCGTAGTACAATATAAGATACTCTCAATCTATAGTATATCTCAACTATAGTACAATGCAAGATACTCCCAGTCAAGAATAGTCAAGTCAAGAACAGGATATAGAAACTGACAACTCAATCACGAGATAAGTTAACACGAAAAGACCAACAATCAAGCAATGTCGAATCTCCTATAAGTGTACGTATTCTAAAACAAGTAAAACGATCAAGGCAAATCAATCACAATATGGAATCATGTTGCAATATAAAAAGGAATACAATAAAGAAAGAGGAAATGATGTAAATACTATATATGTTCGGCAAGGTATACTTGCCTGAGGGTTGTACGGAGATCCAACAAAATATAGTCAACTACTAAGCCATAAATTCCAACTCATCACAACTATCTCCGAAAGTTGAAATAAATATTGCCAACATTCTCAGAATAGTCAAATTAGCTAGGATTGCCTGTCCTTAAGTCCAATTCTGGACACAGGGGCAAAACGATAATTTTAGGTCAAAACGGTGTCCATCGTTGGACTCGCTTTGCACCAAAAAGCGTGCCAGAGTCAATGATCTCTAAAGTTGTCAAACTACATGTCTATGGATCCGGTTTGATGATACGAACCCAACGGTATATCGAATTTTCGATTTCGGCAAGTCGTGCACAAAATCTCTCGTTGAATCGGACCGTGGGGCCCGTAAAACGGTGATCCAATCAACTGTCTCAGAATTGGACCAAACTTGGAATGCAAGGCCAAAAAATGATATGGTCTTGTTGGCACATGTTTCGTCTCGATCTGACGAACGTGCATAAAGTAATTGGGAAATTTGCACAGAGGCCGATACGGTAAATTTCGACGGATACGCATCAAATTCGTCGCGCACACGCGACCAATTTGAATTCCGTCAAAGCTCACACGTCCACGAAACCGATACGCACCTTTCGATGCTTTCGATTCGCGACCACGTCGCCCGGATTGGCGGGACGTACGTCGTGTAGATGAATTTCTAATATTTTTGAAAACTGTTTTATTAGGTTTTTCTCGATTTTTAGAATCGAATAACTCTACACCCACTTATTGAAATTGGAATCTATAAAAAGGGTTTTACTGCCGTATATGTTGTCTATGACTGTCTTCAAGTACAACATTGAAATTGTTACAAGATCGATCGGAATCGGTCTTCGAACATGGGTGTTTGGACTGCAAAGATGTTCAATCTTGAACAAGTTTTTCACCAACTTTGGACTCAACTTACGATGTATATAATACGATCTAAATTGACCTATTTGAAGGGAATCGGAGAGGGTTACGTTGTCGACATACAAGAGAAATTGGCACGCAAAACGATCGAACGTGGCGACAGAAAACTACTCGTGAAGTCTGCGCTTCACAGCAAGTTGCGGCTGTCCTGTTTGGGCTGTACGTGCACACGCGGCGGCTCTGGCCAGCCGGCGGTGGCCCGCAGCGGCGCTGCGGTAGCGCTCGGCCACCCGAAGGTCGGGGTGGTAGTGCGGCATTTAGGGTTTTGTTTTCCTCTTGTTTTTCTCTCTCAATATCTGTTCATCGCTAAATACTCTTTGTGATCGTTTTGTTCAGGGTCGGGGCTCAGGCTAGTCTAGCTGCATACGATGGGGGGTTTGGGCCTGCTGTGGTGGGCTGGGCCAGCTGAGGGGATTGATTGTGGGGGTTTTTCTGTTATTATTTCTTTTCTATTTATTATCTATATGTATATATATATATATGTATATACACTCCACCTATATATGTATTTTTATATACATACACATATACCTGTATATATTTATATACACACATACACGTATGCACCTATATAATATATATATTTATATATTCATCACTTACACACACGTATATATTATTTATTTATATATACATATATATACACATATATAATATTTAATAATCTGCATAAAATTCAAATGAACCTCAATATACTTATTTCCTAGTGTAGAGCCTACATGTAAAGATATGAACACATATCCAATAATATTTATTTGACAATAAGATAAACATAACCAATAATAATAAAATAATATTGTTTAATAATAACATCATCATTATTAATAATAATCCTAATAACACTAAAAACCAATAATATATTTCGGTGAACTCATCAACCACACCATTTATTTGGCTCCAGAAATTTATACAATATTCTAAACGCTATTTAACATTAATAATACCTAAAATCTTCCATATAATTAAATATTTAGAAATTAGTCGCTAATTCTTAAAAATAAATAAGAATGTTTGTACACATATAAAATATGACTACATGGACATCCCTGGTCTCACTGCATGCCCACATAGGCTTAGATTCGGTTCGGGCCCTCTCGGGCTAAATCGACACAAACGGGTTTCCTACAAGTCAATAATATAATTAATAAGTAATTAAAACGTTCTATAGGGTTAAGTCGCAACTTGGCCTGGTTTTCCTAGTTAGAACATATATGGCCCGGCCTTCCTTGGCATGGCTAAACCACTAGTCAAGGCACGCCACTGCACTATCTATGCCATGATTCCTAGTCGTCTGATACTTCCAAACTCAACCATGGCTAAAGTCATCTACCGTAATAATTAACTAAATAATTATTTATAAAAACAAATTTAAAAAAATTACCATTAAATCAAATAAATGAATAAAAAAATATTTTCAGAAAGGGGAGCTACAAATCTACCCACCTAAAAAATAATTTCGTTCTCGAAATTCTAATTCGTAACTATTCTTAAAATTTAAAGTCTACCATTACCTTAATCTTCTCAATTTAATCTCTCAAAATATTTTGTAACCTTATTTAGTCATTTCATCACTCCGAATACTTGAGGACTTCTACCCACCTTTGGTTACACTACTCCTCAAAACATGGTCACTAAAGTCTTATGATCTTCTAACTAGTTGCTAATAATTCTACCGGCAGATATCTAGGCATATGGCAACCATAATCCTTCATATCTATAAACAACCAAAACTCAATAATCATGCAATATTATACTATAATTTAAGAGTTTCTGATGAATTCTAGACAGCACGATCATTCGTCACCCCGGAATTGGAAGGAACGAGAATCAATAGTACGGAAAGCAAGGAAGTATAATCGGGAGCAAATATGGAGTTTTCAAGGACGTAGAGAATTTCTAGGAGAATTTTTAAGGCAGTGTGGATTGAGATTTCTAGGGGTTAATCATAGTCGCAGGCTCGTATCAGTACAGTTACGTAACCGATAGGATATGCTCTAACCTGCATGGGCCACCACAAAAACTTGTCACGACCCGTACCCACTTTTTGGACGCGAGCTCGAGAGCAAGCCAGCTACATATCAAGCGAACTCCAGCCCGACTCGAGTACGTATAATCTGTCCAGAATAGGGTATCATGTCTAATCTAAACTATATCTCAATTCACAAGAATCATATAAGAAAAGAATGAACAAGTATGGGTTGTAGTGCCTCGTCCCTACATCGTACCCCGTTCTTCGTCCACGGGGTGCGCGAGAAAGGAACACTGTCGCTATCGACTCGGTCGGGACCGATAGGTCGGGATCGATCGAATCGATCGAACGGGAATGGTTGAATTAAGATCCATTCCACGTTATGGAATGGCTTCTTCGGAACCAAGTCCCATATTCAGCGGGTAGCACCTCGAGGATTGACTCTGCGGCTAAGTCGGGAGAGACCTCTCGTTGCTCTGTTTTTCATGCCGCTTGCGTTGGTTTTGGCTTTGGTTTTCTGAATGCGTTTTCGTGAATGTTTTCGATAGTTTTCATGGCTTACATTTCGAACTCGCATTTTCTATCAAATTTCTTTTCTAATGCAGTGTTCTAATCGGTTGCTTGTGCGATTTCAGGTAATCGCGTAGGCGACGTCTAGCGCGGCCAACCAGTCTCTCGCCTCAAGCAAAAACTCAAGGTGAGTGGCTGACCTCCTTCATCTCGACCCTCTATTTCAAAAATGAGAACTTGGGTAATGGTAATGAAATTGAATGATTCGCTTGAAAAACACAAGTCCTATGTTTGAGAAGAGAAAAGATGTGTTGTGTAGAAAAGAGATAGAATTCTTTTAGGCATGCAAAACAACCAAGTAAATGAATCGATTACATAACAAGCCCCAACGGTACCCCAAATATACTATGTTAACCTATCAAGGTCATAGACAACTTGTCGACAAGGGCGATGGTTTCTTCGAGCGGCAACCCGGGGCCACGGGACTGACTCGACCTAGGAAGAAACAGGTTATAGCCGAGCTGGGTATGAAGCAATCGGTAAGACGGAGACTTGCATCGGAGCTCGCTACTTGCGTTACAAGGGTCCCGTATTACCAGGCTATGTCCAAGATGGCTAGTTAATGCCAGTGACCACCACATCAAACACTTGATATAAATTGTTATCAACTAACAGGAAAGGTGATGGTAAGTTTTATGTCGCGCGGCGCGCTCTGCCGAGGGAAATTCTGGTATAACTTGCTTGGTTTATGTTTCGTCAACATGCTTCGTATGAAAATACCTAGGATGGTTAGAAAGATCACGAAAAGCAAGTTGTGTAAATTTTTATCTAAATTCTTGAACCAAATGAGAGCCTGGAAATTAAGTAGCCACTCGCCAGTACATGTTGATTGTACTGATCCTCGCTCTCTCTACAGGTGCGATAAATCAGGAGGAGCATGCCGCATGAAGGAAGGCTACGCTCGTGTGTCTTGAAGCTTCGTCCGTGCGGTCGAAGTTTGGATCCATTCCCTTTTGAAGACTCCGTTGTCGAAGGCCAGAAGACAGATAGAGCGACTTCCCGTCATCCCAGGTGGTTTTTGTAATGCTGGTTGTAATCAAGGGATGAAATGTACGGAATGGCTATCTCGTCGACGTTCATTTTGTAATGGAGTCAGTTTGTAAAAAGCCCGCGCGGTGCCCTTGTATCGAGTCTGTAAAATAATGTTCATTATCAATAAAGCTTAAGATCTTTCTCTATAATGTGTGTTCAATTTACTCTGCGCATTCTCTTATTGTTGTGTTTCGGATAACCTTATGACTATGCCTTGTGCGAGTGCAACTTAGGCTTGCACGGCATCACGCCCAGGGGACGACTATCGATTCTACGAAATCGGGGCGTAACATATTGGTATCAGAGCACGGCTTTACGTCCTTGGCCTCTAGTGTCGAGTTTCCAGTCTCAAATCGTTGGTCTCGTGTCGATGAGATTGTCGTTCCATACAAAGGAGTCCGTAACAAGTTTTGTGACTAATGTATTTTTACTTTCAAAATCCCAGAAGGTGCGGCGGTGAATGTGGCGATGATCGAATAAAGTGCTTCGAGCGGCTCGAGTAGCTCGAGGCCCGGACCCTCTAACGATGCCATGGAACGGATGTTGCGCATGCTGGAAGCGCAACAACAACAAGCTCAGAAGAATCAACGTCTGAATGAGCAACATCGACGGGAGACAGAGGCACATCGACGGGAGGTAGAGGCACGCCAGACCCAGTTTGAGGCCCGATTCGATGCACAATTCAAGTTGCAGCAGAAGCAGCTTGATACTCTTCAGCAGATCGTCCAGACAGTGGTGGCCAACAACAACAACTCCGCGACAACTCCTGCCATGACCGAGCCTGCGGCCAGACAAAGTGAAGTCGAACCGGAGGTACACGAGCTTGTGCCTGCGGCACCGAGAAGTTTCAACTTCGACGTATCAAAATTCACAAAGAGCTTCCATACTTTCTTTTACGGTACCGAAGAACCTTCGTTGGCGATCGATTGGCTAGAGGAGTTAGAAGACCGGTTCGAGCTTCTGGGTGTCGATAAGTCCAAGAAAGTCACATGCGCTCAACTTCTACTCCGATTGAACGTGCACGACTGGTGGGCCGTGCAAAAGCGAGCAATCAGACATGACAACGAGACAACGGCAATATCTTGGGCCACCTTTCGAGAGGCGTTCGAGATCGAGTACCTTTCCGAAGCCGTTCGACAAGAGAAAGAGAATGAATTTATGCAGCTAAGGCAAGGGAATATGACGGTGCGGTAGTATGCAGCAGAGTTCAACAAGTTAGCCAAATTTGCTGGAGAATTCCTGCCCTTCCTGGCGAGTCGTGCACGACGGTTCAAAGTGGACCTACGACCATCTATCTACGCCCATCTGTCTGTTCCCAAATACGAAACGATGGGGGAGTCTATCAACCACGCCCTCCGCCTTGAACGCTAATACCCTCCAAGTGCTGTCGGCGCTGGGCATACATACAATCACAAACGCCCTAGCCACGTGGAAGGAAACAATGTGACCAAGCGTCCAAACAATGGGCAACAAGGCGGGTATCAAGGGCATAATCTATGGCCTTACTGTATCCGTTGTCGCCAGTCCGGTCACACTATCATCGATTGTCGGATACAAGAGGGGGGATGCTGGAACTATGGCAAGAAGGGCCACAATCGTACTAAATGTCCGACCAGGTCGAACCCAACGACGCCCCAACAGTACCGTCCAATGGCGCCCCAACAGCACCGTCCAGGGAATCAAGTTCCAGTGCCTCGAGCCCATCAACCCGCACCGAAAATGGCCAAGACTGTCGCCCCAATGTCCAGGGTCGCGTCTACGCCATGACTCGAGATGAAGTGCATGCATCAGATACGGTCGTGACAGGTATACTAAATTTTAATAATGTTCCTGCTCGTGTACTATTTGATTCAGGTGCTTCACATAGTTTTATATCGGCGGACTTTGCCGCCGAGCACAAATTTCTTGTAATATCATTAGATCTCGACCTTAGCGTAAGCACACCTTCGGGCACACCAATACTCACAAACTTAGCCTGCGCCGACGGGATTATCTGTATCGGCGGTCAGAAGATCGGTCTTGACATGATAGTTCTAGATATGAAGGACTTTGACATCATTCTGGGAATGGATTGGCTCGGGCCGTGCAACGCAACCATAGACTGCGCCGGAAAGACGGTCACCTTCCGTATACCAGGAGTGCCTGAATTCTGTTTTTCGTGTGGTGAGGCGTCGTCGACCTGCATGCTGATCTCGGCAATTTTCGTTCGGAGGATGCTGTATTCTGGATGCGAAGGCTATTTGGCGTCCGTTCGAGACATGCGACAGGATGGTGCAAACGCGGGTCAGACCGACGTTGTGGTAGAATTCCCCGATGTGTTCCCGGACGAGCTACCCGGCATGCCTCCCGACCAAGAAATCGAGTTCAGCATCGATACATTCCCCGATACTCGACCGATTTCCAAGGCCCCGTACAGAATGGCCCCCGCCGAGTTGAAGGAACTCAAGGTCCAGTTATAAGAGTTACTCGACAGAGGATTTATTCGGCCTAGTATTTCACCGTGGGGAGCGCCCGTGTTGTTCGTGAAGAAGAAGGATGGGTTCATGCGTCTGTGCGTCGATTACCGAGAGCTGAACAAGGCTACCATCCGGAACAAGTACCCATTGCGCTGCATATACGACTTATTCGATCAACTGCAAGGCGCCTCTGTATTTTTGAAGATTGATCTCCGCTCGGGCTATCATCAACTCCAGATCAAGTCAGACGACGTGCAAAAGTCTGCCTTTCGCACTCGGTACGGCCACTACGAGTTCCTGGTGATGCCATTCGGCCTGACGAACGCCCCTGCCGCCTTCATAGATCTAATAAATCGGATATTTCGACCTTTTCTTGATAAATTTGTGGTAGTCTTTATTGACGATATTCTCGTCTACTCAAAGGACAGGACGCAGCATGCAGAACATCTACGGGACGTGCTCCAGACACTTCGTGAGAATGTGTTGTTTTCGAAGCGAAGTAAGTACAAATTTTGGCTAAGCAGCGTATCCTTTCTTAGTCACATTATTTCGTCCGAAGGTATTGCAGTCGACCCAAAGAAAGTGGAAGCTGTTGCTGATTGGAAGCGGCCTGTGTCTGCTAGTGAGATTCGAAGCTTTCTTGGTTTGGCGGGATACTATCGACGCTTCGTGAAAGACTTCGCGAAGATTGCATCGCCATTGACTCGCCTCACTCAAAAGGGCGTCGTGTATGAGTGGTCGGATGACTGTGAAGCTTCATTCCAGGAGCTAAAACAGCGACTAATTTTGGCACATATACTCGCACTTTCGGATGGGCCCGAGGGTTTTCAGATATTCAGCGATGCTTCAGGCCAGGGCTTGGGATGTGTGCTCATGCAGCGAAACAAGGTGATATCCTTCGCCACCAGACAGTTAAAGCCGCACGAGAAGAACTATCCTACACATGACTTGGAGTTAGCGGTGATTGTGTTCGCGTTAAAATTATGGCGTCACTATCTATATGGCGTGGGGTGTGCAATCTATACCGACCACAAGAGCCTCAAGTATCTCTTCACCTAAAAGGAATTGAACTTGCGACAGAGGCGCTGGCTCGAACTGATCAAAGACTATGATTTGACGATCGACTACACTCCGGGCAAGGGAAATGTGGTGGCGGATGCTCTGAGTCGAAAATATCTTGCCTCGCTATCCATCAATCGCAGACTACTACAAGATCTAAAAGAAATGGGCATCGATCTCCGGGTTCGATTCAGGGATATACGGTTGGCGCAGCTGCAGTTAGAGCCGAGTTTTCTGGAAAAGATCATGGCCGCTCAGAAGGATGATCCGTACCTAAAGAAAATGTGCGAGCGAATTTCGACAGGTAGTGCGACCGACTTTACGGAAGATAAGACTGGCGTGCTGAAATTGAATGGCCGACTATGTGTTCCGAATGATTCAGAACTACGAAAGGAGATAATGTCGAAGGCGCATTATGCGAAATATACCTTGCATCCAGACAGTACCAAGATGTATAAGGACCTCCGCATGACCTTCTGGTGGCACGGGATGAAGAGAGATATGGCGCTCTTCGTGTCGCAATGTATGGCCTGTCAGCAAGTAAAAGCTGAGCATCAGCGACCGGGCGGGAAGATACAGAACCTTGCTATTCCAGAGTGGAAATGGGATCACGTCACTATGGATTTTATTGTTGGCCTGCCGAAGACACCACGGGGGAACGACGCTATCTGGGTCATTGTCGATCGATTAACCAAGTCAGCGCACTTTATCGCCATCAAAGTTACTTGGAGCGTTGATCGCCTGGCGCAGATTTATCTTGACGAGATAGTACAGCTGCACGGAGTTCCAGTATCCATCGTCTCTGATCGGGATTCACGGTTCATGTCGCGATTCTGGAGTAGCCTTCAGTCGGCGCTGGGTACCAAGTTGCAGTTCAGCTCAGCTTACCATCCTTAGATCGACGGCCAAACGGAGCGCGTTAATCAGATTCTCGAAGACATGCTACAACTCTGCGCAATTGACTTCAAATCAAGCTGGGACGTCCACCTACCGCTGGCAGAATTTGCATACAACAATAGCTACCAATCCAGCATCCAAATGGCGTCGTATGAAGCTTTGTACGGCCGGAAGTGCAGATCGGCCATTTGCTGGGATGAAGTCGGGGAACGGCAGATACTCGTCCCGGAGCTGGTGGAACAGACTGTGGAAAAGGTCAAGCTAATTCGGAAAAGACTAAAGATTGCACAGAGTCGGCAAAAGAGCTATGCCGACACCCATCGAAGACCGCTTGAGTTCCAGGTGGGCGGTCACATGTTCCTGAAGGTGTCGCCTATGTGAGGAGTTACTCGGTTCGGTACGAAGGAAAAGCTGAGTCCGAGATTCGTTGGGCCGTTCGAAATACTCGAGCGGGTCGCCCCAGTAGCCTATAAAATTGCCCTGCCGCCGGCGCTTGAAGGTGTGCACAATGCCTTCCACGTCTCTCAGCTGTGGAAGTACGTGCACGACCCTAGCCACGTGGTAGATTTTGGCCAGCTGGAGCTAAAGTCCGACTTATCCTACGTTGAAGAGCCACTTCAAATCTTAGAACGTAAGGATAAGTTGCTGCGAAGTCAAGTGATCCCTCTTGTTCGCGTACTCTGGAGGAACCATGCGGCGGAAGAGTCGACATGGGAACTCGAGTCAGAGATGAAAGAATAGTTTCCTTCATTATTTTTATAGAGGTAGGTTCTGTTCTTAAGTTTCGAGGACGAAACTTTTTCTTTGTTAGTTATGGTGTAGTGCCCCGTCCCTATATTGTGCCCAGTTCTCCGTCCACAGGGTGCACGAGAAAGGAACACTGTCGCTATCGACTCGGTCGGGACCGATAGGTCGGGATCGATTGAATCGATCGAACGGAAACGGTTGAATTAAGATCTATTCCACGTTATGGAATGGCTTCTTCGGAACCAAGTCCCATATTCAGCGGCTAGCGCCTCGAGGATTGACTCTGCGGCTGAGTCGGGAGAGATCTCTCGTTGCTCTATTTTTCACGCCGCTTGCGTTGGTTTTGGCTTTGGTTTTCTGAATGCGTTTTCGTGAATGTTTTCGATAGTTTTTATGGCTTACATTTCGAACTCGCATTTCCTATCGAATTTCTTGCCTAATACAGTATTCTAATCGGTTGCTTGTGCGATTTCATGTAATCGCGTAGGCGACGTCTAGCGCGGCCAACCAGTCTCTCGCCTCAAGCAAAAACTCAAGGTGAGTGGCTGACCTCCTTCATCTCGACCCTCTATTTCAAAAATGAGAACTTGGGTAATGGTAATGAAATTGAATGATTCGCTTGAAAAACACAAGTCCTATGTTTGAGAAGAGAAAAGATGTGTTGTGTAGAAAAGAGATAGAATTCATTTAGGCATGCAAAACAACTAAGTAAATGAATCGATTACATAACAAGCCCCAACGGTACCCCAAATATTCCATGTTAACCTATCAATATCATGGACAACTTGTCGACAAGGGCGATGGTTTCTTCGAGCGGCAACCCGGGGCTACGAGACCGACTCGGCCTAGGAAGAACAGGTTATAGCCGAGCTGGGTATGAAGCAATCGGTAAGACGGGGACTTACATCGGAGCTCGCTACTTGCGTTGCAAGGGTCCTGTATTACCAGGCTATGTCCAAGATGGCTAGTTAATGCCAGTGACCACCACATCAAACACTTGATATAAATTGTTATCAACTAACAGGTAAGGTGATGGTAAGTTTTATGTCGCACGGCGCGCTCTGCCGAGGAAAATTCTGGTGTAACTTGCTTGGTTTATGTTTCGTCAACATGCTTCGTATGAAAATACCTAGGATGGTTAGAAAGATCATGAAAAGCAAGTTGTGTAAATTTTTATCTAAATTCTTGAACCAAATGAGAGCCTGGAAATTAAGTAGCCACTCGCCAGTACATGTTGATTATAGTGATCCTCGCTCTCTCTACAGGTGCGATAAATCAGGAGGAGCGTGCCACGTGAAGGGAGGCTACGCTTGTGTGTCTTGAAGCTTCGTCCATGCGGTCGAAGTTTGGATCTATTCCCTTTTGAAGACTCCGCTGTTGAAGGCCAGAAGACAGATGGAGCGTCTTCCCGTCATCCCAGGTGGTTTTTGTAATGCTGGTTGTAATCAAGGGATGAAATGTATGGAATGGCTATCTCGTCGACGTTCATTTTGTAATGGAGTCAGTTTGTAAAAAGCCCGCACGGCCCCCTTGTATCGAGTCTGTAAAATAATGTTCATTATAAATAAAGCTTAAGTTCCTTCTCTACAATATGTGTTCAATTTACTCTGCGCATTCTCTTGTTGTTGTGTTTCAGATAACCTTATGACTATGCCTTGTGCGAGCGCAACTTAGGCTTGCACGGCATCACGCCCGGGGGACGACTATCGATTCTACGGAATCGGGGCATGACATGGGTCGTGGTCTGCAGCCCACTAGCATATATGTTCGATTAGACTCCAAGAATAGTATGAGTCTATAAAGCTAAGTTGATAAGCAGGATATATCATGAAAGCACAAGAAAGATAGTAAATCAATAACACTAACAAAATATATGAATCATGCGATTGAGGTCAACTACCACATATTTAGCTAACTAACTCCGTGCAATCAGCTACCTGAAAAGATCATCAGGTCCTCAGAGGACTAGCAAGATACATAAAACATGCCTACTAATATGATAGTAAATAACATGTAAGAAGGATAAGAACACTGCAATGAGAACATCTAAGGACGATAAGTCATGTGGAAATGTAATACTAGACTTGGCTAACTATCAATCAGAACTCCTATAGCTTGTAGTACAATATAAGATACTTCCAATCTATAGTGTTTCAATTGACGCACAAAGCAGGATACTCTCAGTTGAGATTAGCCAATTCTAGTATCGATCTCCTCTCCTAAAAGATACAAGGTCAAGTAGAATCCTATAAATCGTAGTACAATGCAAGATACTCCCAATTTATAGTGTCGCAAGTCAAGTCAATCAATCAATCAATATATGCTATAGGTCGTAGTACAATGTAAGATACTCCCGATCTATAGTATGTCTCAAGTCAAGTCAATCAAGAAATATCAAGATAAATAATCGGCTATAGGTCGTAGTACAATGTAAGATACTCTCAATCTATAGTATATCTCAACTGTAGTACAATGCAAGATACTCCATGTCAAGAATAGTCATGTCAAGAATAGGATATAGAAACTGACAACTCAATCACGAGACAAGGTAATACGAAAAGACCAACAATCAAGCAATGCCGAATCTCCTATACGTGCACGTATTCTAGAACAAGTAAAACGATCAAGGCAAATCAATCACAATATGGAATCATGTGCCAATATAAAAAGGAATACAATAAAGAAAGAGGAAACGATGTAAATACTGTATATGTTCGGTAAGGTATACTTGCCTGAGGGTTGCATGGAGATTCAACAAAATATAGTTAACTACTAAGCCATAAAGTCCAACTCATCACAACTATCTCCGAAAGCTGAAATAAATATTGTCAACATTCTCAGAATAGTCAAATTAGCTAGAATTGCCTGTCCTTAAGTCCAATTCTAGATACAGGGGCAAACGGTAATTTTGGGTCAAAATGGTATCCGTCGTTGGACCCAATTTGCACCGAAAAGCGTACCAGAGTCAATGGTCTCTAAAGTCATCAAACTACATGTCTACGGATCCGGTTTGATGATACGAACCCAACGGTATGTCCAATTTTGGATTCCGGCAGGCCGTGCACAAAATCGCCCGTTGAATTGGACCGTAGGGCCCGTAAAATGGCGATCCAATCAACTATCTCAGAATTGGACCAGACTTGGCATGCAGGACCATAAAAATGATACAGTCCTGTTGGCGTAAGTTTCGTCTCGATCTGACGAACGTGCACAAGGTAATTGGAAAATTTGCACAGAGGCCGATACGGTGAATATCGACGGATACGCATCAAATTCGTCGCGCACACGCGACCAATTTGAATTTCGTCAAAGCCCACACGTCCACGAAGCCGATACGCACCTTTCAATGCTTTCAGTTCGTGATCATGTCGCCCGGATTGGCGGGACGTACGCCGTGTGGATGAATTTCTAATGTTTTCGAAAACAGTTTTATTAGGTTTTTCTCAATTTTTAGAATCAAATAACTCTACACCTACTTATTAAAATTAGAATCTATAAAAAGGGTTTTACTGCCGTATATGTTGTCTATGACTGTCTTTAAGTACAACTTCGAAACTGTTACAAGATCGATCGAAATCGGTCTTCGAACATGGGTGTTTGGACTGCGAAGATGTTCAATTTTGAACAAGTTTTTCACCAACTTTGGGCTCGACTTACGACGCAAATAATACGATCTAAATTGACCTATTTGAAGGGAATCAGAGAGGGTTACGTTGTCGACATACCAGAGAAATCGGCACACAAAACGATCGAACGTGGCGGCGGGAAACTACTCGTGAAGTCTGCGCTTCACAGCAAGTTGCGGCTGTCCTGTTTGGGCTGTGCGTGCACGTGCGGCAGCTCTGGCCGGCCAGCGGTGGCCCGCAGCGACGCTGCGGTAGCGTGCGGCCGCCCGGAGGTCGGGAGTGGTAGTGCGGCATTTAGGGTTTTGTTTTCCTCTTGTTTTTCTCTATCGATATCTCTGTTCGTCGCTATATACTCTCTGTGATCGGTTTGTTCAGGGTCGGGGCTCGGGCTAGTCTAGCTGGGTACGATGGAGGGTTTGGGCCTGCTGTGGTGGGCTGGGCCGGCTGAGGGGATTGATTGTTGGGTTTTTCTGTTATTATTTATATAAAATATATATATATATATATACACTCCACCTATATTTGTATTTTCATATACATACACATATACCTGTATATATTTATATACACACATACACGTATACACCTATATAATATATATATTTATATATTCATCACTTACGCACACGTATATATTATTTATTTATATACATACATATACACACATATATAATATTTGATAATCTGCATAAAATTCAAATGAACCTCAATATATTTATTTCCTAGTGTAGGGCCTACCTGTATAAATATGAACACATATACAATAATATTTATTTGACAATAAGATAAACATAACCAATAATAGTAAAATAATATTGTTTAATAATAACATCAACATTATTAATAATAATAATAATAATCCTAATAACACTAGAACCAATAATATATTTTGGTGAACTCATCAACCACACCATTTATTTGGCTCCAAAAATTCGTACAATATTCTAAACGCTATTTAATATTAATAATACCTAAAATCATCCATATAATTAAATATTTAGAAATTAGTCGCCAATTCTTAAAAATAAATAAGAATGTTTGTACACACATAAAATATGACTACATGGCCATCCCTGGTCTCACTGTATGTCCACATAGGCTTGGATTCGGTTCGGGCATGCTCGGGCTAAATCGACACAAACGGGTTTCCTACAAGTCAATAATATAATTAATAAGTAATTAAAACGTTCTATATGGTTAAGTTGCAACTTGGCCTGGTTTTCCTAGTTAGAACACCACTATGGCTCGACCTTCCTTGGTATAGCTAAAACACTAGTCAAGGCACGCCACTGCACTATCCGTGCCATAATTCCTAGTCGTCTGATACTTCCAAACTCAACCATGGCTAAAGTCATCTACCGTAATAATTAACTAAATAATTATTTATAAAAACAAATTTAAAAAAATTACCATTAAATTAAATAAATGAATAAATAAATATTTCAAAAAAATATTTTCGGGAAAGGGAGCTACAACCGCTACTTTTGTAGCATCACCCATAAACAAGCATATCTCTCCATCACTGAGCCGTCTGGTTTCCTGGAATCCCTGCAATGTATTGCAGACATGATTAGTGGCCCTTATATCTACACACCAGGTGTCGGTAGATAATACCGCTAAACATGTTTCAACTACTAGTAAATGAGATATACCTTCTTTGTTCCCTTGTTTGAGAAGTGGACAATCAGTATTCCAATGTCCTGACCCTTTGTACTTGAAACATTTGCCTTTCGGCTTTTTTATCGTATCTTGAGGTTCCATGCCCTTCTTTTCTGAGTTTGCCTGTTTCTGAATGTTATTCTTCTTCTTACCGCCTTTTGACTTAGAAGTAGAAGCCTTTTCAGAAACAAAAATATGACCACTCTGCCTAAAGAGAGACTCTGCATCCTATAGCTCTTTTGCAAGTTCTGCCAAACTATACAACATTTTGTTCATGTTGTAATTAAGGCAGAAATTGTTAAAACTTTTAGGCAGTCCCGAGAATGATATTGACCTAGGATTTGTAGGAACAAAATTGTAAAGCAGAATACTCTAGAGGGGGGTGAATAGAGTAGGCAGCAGAATATTGCTAATTAAAAAACTCGTTAGCAGTTAGATCATAGATATAATAATAATCACAAAATAAATGACAGTAATAAAAAGGTGATCAAAAGGAAAATGCAAACACCGAGATTTATACTGGTTTCCCTCTTGTGAGGACTAGTCCAGTCGGAAGAACTCTAGCTTCCAGTTGAATCCACTATTGGAAAATCCCGCAAGTTTTCATACGAAGTCCTTACAACTTCTACAGACGCGAGCTTTGATACGAAGAACTCGACCAACTTCAATTGTGAAGAGTTGTATCTTCAATCAAGCCTCTGATTACAATCGCTCTGAAACTTCTAGACCGCACCGTACTGGCAAATTGACTAGAGGATTGTAACTGGCTTCGGATTTGAAAATAAAAGCTTTTTAGAACTCTTTTAGAAGAAATGTAAGCTTTAGAAGAGAAGAGATTGAAAATGAATTGGAGATTTGAAATGATCGAAATCCATCTCTATTTATAGTTTTTCCAAAGACAGAACTCTGACAGAATTCGGACAGAATTTGGACAGAACTCTTTGTAACAAATCGCAACTGAAGGGAGACCAAGTTTAAAATCAAACGTTCACATAACGTTCAACTTGGTCAAACTCTGGCCGAGTTCTGCTAGGGTTCTGCCAGTTGATTTTGAGAAAAATAATTTTGGATTTTTGAAAAGTCCTTCAGAAGCTTTTTGTAAAAAGGATATTTTTCAAAAACATAGGTCATTTTTAAAAGGATATGGTGATTTTGAAAAACGATTTCGGACAGCCTATTTGCCAGTACGACTTGGTGTATAATGTATTCCTAGACTCAATAAAATAAAAATTACATAGCTTTGAAGAAAATACATTCTGAATGGCAAACAGCTTCGGTCTTGAACATAGTAGATATCCATCATTGGGCAGTATCCAAAACGTCATAGGTAAATATCTGAATTGACTTGTATTTATATCGAGACAGAGTTTGATCAATTATTAAAATCAGGTTTGACCATGACCAATGGGCCAACATTCTCCTCCATTTTGATAATTGACAAACCTTGCCGATATAACATCTTAGTTTGGATCAATTAAAAAATGTACCCAAAAAATTGTTCATAACCTGTATTTATGAGGATGTTAGATCTTATTTCTCCCCCGTTGTCACTTAGCAAAATAATTGCAAAAGAGAAAGCTCCCCCACAATAAATGCATAAGTAACAATCAGTGAAGAAACACAATTAAAAAAATGTAAGAACATTCATCACAGGCATGTTATAAACATTGACAAAAAAATAAGATAGACAAATAACAACACAGGCATGGTATTTGTCATAGGCAGTTTACATGAAGCATAAAGAAAGATAATGCTAGAATAAAGCTGAAACAAATAAAGTGCTGAATAATAAACTAATGTGAGTCAAATGCTAAACTGAGGCATAAAAACATATGTCTATGTAAGTCAAAAATCATAACTGAAATAAAGAGTACCGATAATATCGTGGAATGTCGGAGCATTTCCAAGTAAATATCAGTCTCAATAAGAATAACATCTCAAAAATCATCATCCTCATCATCATCATCGGCTGCAGCGCCAGCATGTCCAGATGGACCAGCTCCCGAAGTGCCAGCTCTAGAAGTATGAGAGTGGCACCAGAAGTACAATACCAATCATAAGTGTTTCCTAGCTGGAACAGAGAGTGGACCGCCTCATCATCAATGTGGTAGCCAGAAACAGAAGGATCTCGAGGTAGAAATCTAGCAGAGTGACCCGTCTGTACAAATCGTAGATCGGCGAAGGAGTTGGCAATAGCCTGGAACCGAGTCACGTCACGGAACTCATGTTCCCTGGAAGTGTCAACATAAAATGACTGCAGATCTGAAAGATGCTGATGAATACCCTCAAAGGTCATAGGGTAAGACTGAGGAGGACCAGGTGCTGTAGGAGTAGGTACAGGAGGAGAAGGTACAGTTGGTGGAGGAACAGTGGCAATGCTGCGATAAGAGAGTTTGAGAAACTTAGGCTTAGGATCCAGAGCACAAGAAGATAAGTCAATATTGAATCTCTGAAAGATGCGTGGGATGATCATTGCATAAGAGAGGTTGCGGTCACTTCCGCGACATCTACCCATCATCTGAATGATAGTCTTAGGGGCAGAGAAAGGAATCCCCTTAAGAATGTGATATAAAGTAGAAAGCTCAAGTGCAGTGACATCATCTTTTGAAGTAGATTTTGGAAATATAGTAGAATAGATGATGCGATATAATTCGTAGTTAAACAAGTTCAAGTTATTGGCCTTGAACTTTCTAGGACGAGCACGTGCGGGCGTACAAAGCTCATTCTTGAAACTAACGAGAGTCGTACCATCGGGGAAATCGAAATCATTGATGTCATCGAGCGGGACACCTTCGTTTGGAATACCAAGGATTTTTGTTAACGTTTCATCAGTAAGCTCGATATCTATCCCTCCGACACGTGTTCTCGTAGTAAAAGTGTCTAACACGAAATTACAGTAAAATAATCTAATAGCATTAGTAGCTATAGGGAATTATAAAGTAGCAAAGTGATGTAACCCTAATGCCTCAAAGTAAGGACGGTGGTTGGGAAAGACAGTCCATTTGATCGGAGATCCGGTATAAATAGTACGCATAATAAAATCGGCATACCAAAGTAGGGCTTGGTCGAGAGTTTTGAAATAAAACTCGTCAGATGCACCGTCATCCGATTGGACCGGAAAAAAGAGGGAATCCGTATGCGGATCCGAAGATGATGCCTCTTCACTGGCATCGGCCTTCTTTCTCTTGAAAGGATTGAATCCCGTAGGCATTCTATCCCAAAAACTAGAAACCCTAATAATTGGAAAGTGGAGGAAAGAAGGAATTATACCTCCCGAGAATTGGATATGCTGTAGAGGACGAAATTCTTCGCACGAATCCAAATTTTTGACGAAGATCTCTACGTGGATTGGAAGAAGGAAGGTGGAGACGAACTACGGTTTAGGGGGCACGGCTGCTGCTGTTTTGATGATGTTTGGAAGAATGAAGAAGAGAGGGCCTCAGGTTCTGACTGGTACATATATATACCCAGCCGAACTCTGGCCGAATTCGGACCGAACTCGGGCCGAATTTGCCAAGGGTTGCATGGCTATGTATATATATATATATATATATATATATATATATATTAAAAAAATTGTGGGGCCACATCTTTTTTATCAATTCATTTCAAATGTTTAATTCAGAGTTTAGTAAATTTAGATTTCAAATAACATAATTAATATTATTTTATAAATTTATATTCTTTACTCAGCATCTGTCTCAGATTAGCTATAAGAGTACTGTCCCAGCTAACGGAGATTCACTGGAGAACTCTTAAATACCGCTTCGCTTCGACCGTAGTCGTGGTGACAGACAGACTCTTTTTAGGCTTGTCTCGAAAACAGTTATTGAGTATCGAATATTAATTAATAAAACACAATTAATTAATATTATTGACATCTAAAATTTCTAATTCTCGACGTAAATAATTGAAACGATCTTCCGCTAGAGGTTTTGTGAGTATGTCAGCTAATTGATTCTGTGTGTCTATGTATACAAGGTCTATATCTCCATTTTGTTGATGATCTCTAAGAAAGTGATGTCTAATCTTGATATGTTTAGTACGAGAGTGACATACTGGATTTTTAGTCAAATTAATAAAACTAGTGTTGTCACAAAAAATGGTTATGTGTGTAAAATGTAATCCATAGTCTTCTAAAGTTTGCTTCATCTACAAAATTTGTGCACAACAACGTCCTGCGACGATATACTCAGCCTCGGTTGTTGATAATGCAACAGAATTTTGCTTCTTACTAAACCAAGAGACTAGAGCTTTTCTTAGGAAATGACATGTGCCGCTAGTGCTTTTTCTATCTACTTTGCATCCGGCAAAATCAGCATCAGAATAACCGGTTAGGTCAAATGACGTGGTTTTGGGATACCATAAGCCGACATAAGTAGTGCCTTTAAGGTATCGGAAGATACGCTTAACTGCGCACAAATGTGATTCCTTAGGATTAGCTTGAAAGCGTACACATAAGCAAACACTAAACATAATATCTGGTCAACTAGCAGTTAAATACAGTAAGCTACCGATCATACCTCGATACTTACGTATGTCGACAGGTTTGTCTTATTCATCAATATCAAGCTTGGTTGAAGTCGTCATTGGAGTGCTAAGTGGCTTGACTGCTTCCATGTCGAACTTCTTTAATAGATCCTTTGTGTACTTTGCTTGATTTATGAACGTCCTATTGTTGGTTTGTTTGATTTGTAGTCCGAGAAAGAATTTCAGCTCTCCCATCATGCTCATCTCAAACTCATTCTGCATACACTTTGAAAATTCTTGACAAAGAGATTCATCAGTAGATCCAAAAATAATATCATCTACATAAACTTGAATCAAAAAATGTTGTTATTCAAAGATTTTATAAACAATATAGTGTCAACCTTTTCCTTTGAAAAACTATTATCAAGTAGAAAAGAGCTCAGATGATCGTACCAAGCACGAGGGACTTGTTTCAAATCGTATAAGGCTTTCTTCAACTTGAAAACATATTCAGGAAATTTAAAATCAGTAAAACCAGGAGGTTAAGCTACATAAACTTCTTCTTTTATAAAACTATTTAAAAATGCGCTTTTGACATCCATTTGAAATAACTTAAAAATTATAAAAATATGTAAATGCACATAACATGCGAATGGATTCTAATCTCACAACTGGGGCATAAGTCTCATCGTAGTCGAAACCTTCTTCTTGATTGTATCCTTGAGCTACGAGTCGAGCCTTATTACGAGTCACTAAACCATTCTCGTTCAGTTTATTTCGGAATACCCATCGGGTGCCAATGACCGGATGATCAATAGGCTTGGGAACAAGTTCCCAAACTTAATTCCGTTCGAATTGGTTTAATTCCTCTTGCATAGCATCTAACCAAAAATTATCACTACATGCTTCTTCAATATTTTTGGGTTCAAACTGCGAAACAAAAGCAACACAAGAAGCTATATCTTTATTAGAGGAACAAGTACTTACACCCTTGGTAATCTCATCAATTACCAAGTCCTTTGGATGATCAGCCAAGAATCTCATCTCTTTTGGTGTAGTCTCAGGATTGCTAGTTCCGGCTTCTTTGCTTGAAGGTTCATCTGATGCTTGATGTGATGGTTCTGTATCTCTGTGTGAAGGTTTTGTAATAGCTGTACTTGGTGTGATTATGTCTTCATTGTTATCATCGTCTAAGTATTGATTTAGCTCATCAAACTTGACATTGATTGATTCTTCGATGATCATGGTTCTTTTGTTGAAGACTCTGTATCCTTTGCTCTTTGCTGCATAGCCTAAAAATATACCTTCATCGACCTTTTCATCAAATTTACTCAAATTGTCTTTAGTATTAAGAATAAAATATTTACAACCAAAAATCTTGAAATATGAAACATTGGGTGTTCTATCAAACCATAGTTCATAGGGAGTCTTCTTCGATATAGGTCGAATTAGAACCATATTGAGAATATAGCATGCTGTATTTACAGCTTCAGTCCAAAAGTATCTAGGTAGACTAAACTGGTTTAACATTACTCTAGCCATTTCAGATAGAGTTATGTTCTTACGTTCCACAACTCTATTTTGTTGCGAAGTCCTAGGACAAGAGAATTCATACAAATAATCGTGTGTGTCACAAAATTACTTGAATTCTGTATTCTCAAATTCGCCACCATGATCACTAAGAATGCGAGTAATCATGAATCCTTTTTCATTCTGTACTTTCTTGTAAAAGGTGACAAATTCTGATAATGTGTCGTTCTTGCGTGCAAGAAAATAAATCCATGTATATCTAGAGAAATCATCTATAATGACAAATGCATATAACTTACCACCTAGACTAGCAATTCTACTGGGTCCAAATAAGTCCATATGCAACAGTTGTAAAGGTCTAGTGGCACTTACAGCATTCTTGGATTTAAATACGGATTTGGTAGCTTTGTTCTTTTCATAATCACTACATACCGTATCCTTCTTGAAAGAAATGTCCGGTAAGCCACGTACCAACTTCCTTGTAGATAGTCTTAAAATTGTATCCATGTTTGCATGACCGCGTCTCATATGCCATAGTTGACTCTCAATGCTTTTGGCCATCAAACATCTACCTGCTTTGTTAGCATCTTCCAACAAATAGAAAACATATATGTTGTCTTCCCTAATACCTTCAAATATAGTACTACCAGTTGAACTATCAACTATAGTACATTTATCTTTGACAAAGTTAATGCCATAACTGTGATCAGCTAAATGGCTTATGCTGAGAAGATTATGTTTTAACTCGGTAACTAGACACACATCTTTAATCACTAGATAGGGAGCCTTACCAACGTCAAAGATATCGATTATGTACCCTCTTAAATTATTATCGAAGGAGACGTATCCTTCTTTATTCTTCTTCGACAGTGTTGCGAATAGTAAAGCGTCACCGGTCATGTGCCGTGAGCAACCGCTGTCGAGGATCCATTTGCTCCTAGCATGTAAAGGGCGTCCCACCTACAAAACAATTTGCAAATGAAACTCTTGGTACCCATTTCTTATAGGATCCTGACTGGTTAGTTTTTGGTATCCATGCATAAATATTTAAATCTACTAACTTTCTGATTCTACATGCAAAAGATATATGACCAATGAGGCCACAATAGTGACATTTAGCATGTTGAGTATTGAAAGTAGTGTGAGGTGCATGATTGGTAGGTTTTGGTTTTCTAGTATAGAAGAATGCATGCATATTAGTCTTCTTGGGCATAGTTTTGGTATGGTTTGGTCTGAAAGTGTTGGACGTGTTCCGATGATTCGGTAATTGACACGTGTTAGAATAGGAAGCAGCAACTTCAGGCCGTTTTCCTAAACTAATTTCCAACTTTTTGGAAGTGTCATATAATCTAGTATAGTCAGATTAAGTGATTATAATCTAATCTGTGCACACTGAAGACTCTTTCTCTCCTTAGATAGGTATTCCTTTAACTGGATGATAATTTGGTCTTTTTCTTCGGATAGCTTAACAGTCTCGTATAACAACAATTTAATAGAAAAAAGCTCACTAGACTCATTTGAAGAGTCATTATTTCTAACATGATCTAGTTGGTCGGTAAGTCTTCCTAGTACACCTTTGTACTCTTTGAGTACCTTCTTAGAGGTTTCATATTTACTATGCTATTTCCTGTAATCATTTAGCAGGTCACTGAAAGCCTCTCCTAGTTGTTCAAAGGTGAAATCATCATAAGGATCAATAGAGGATTAGTGATTACCTGATCGCAAGCCATCAAGTACACATTTGTAGAGTCATCTGATTGTTCATCTTCTGAGTCGCTAGCCTCACTTTTATGCCACATACTTGTGTTGGCGTACTTTCTTGATGTAGATTTCTTCAGGTAGCCTTCGTCATATTTGCTACTTTTCTTTGATGATGATGTTGTTGGACAATCTTTCTTCATGTGTCCTTTCTTCTTGCATCCATAGCAAATAGGATCTTCCTCGTTGTTGTTGTTGTCTTTTGTTCTTCTATTAAATCTCATGAACTTCTTGAATTTTCTTACCAGAAGAGCTTGATCTTCAGAATCGGAGTCGCTGTCATCAGAGTCGTCTTCGACAGTTCTTCTATGTTGAGCCTTGAGAGCGATCGACTTCTCTGACTTCTCCTTTGGCGTAGCATCTTCAAAGTCTTAAAGTTCTAACTCGTGAGTGAGTAGCTTACCCATGAGTGTTTTCAGAGACATTATTGAGAGGTCGTTCCCTTCAATAATTGTTGTAGCCTTTGGAATCCAGTTCTTTGTAAGAGCTCGTAGAAGTTTGTGAATCTTCTCATGGTTACTGTAATCCTTGCCTAGTAAAGATAGAGGATTTATAATATCCAAGAATCTTGTAAACATCTGAGTGACTGATTCACTTGGCTTTATTTTGAACGCCTCATACTCCTGAGTAAGTCTGCTGATCTTTGACTCCTTGACTTGTGTTGTTCCTTCGTGGGTTACTTCGAGAAGTTTTCACACTTCGTTTGATATTGTGCAGGTAGATACCCTGTTGAATTCAGTTCTGTCTAAAGCATAAAATAGAGCCTTAATAGCACGAGCGTCAAGACTGGCCTTTTTTTTCATCTTATGTATATTTGTCATGGGGTTTTTCAACTAAAACACCATCAACATTAATTCGAGGGGGCTTTTTATAGCCATCAATAACTACAGACCATAAGTCAAAATCAAGAGATTTCAGAAAGAAACTCATACGTATTTTCTAATAAGTGTAATTTGTGCCGTCAAACAGTGGAGGTCTGTTTGTGGCTTAGCCTTCACTTATGAATTTCACAGTTGCCATGTGTAATATTGTGATCTATATACCAATTGAATATAACTGCAATTTTATCTTGCTTTACCTGTATAACTTGCTCTGATACCAATTGTAGGAACAAAATCGTAAAGCAGAATACTCTAGAGGGGGTGAATAGAGTAGGCAGCAGAATATTGCTAATTAAAAAACTCGTTAGCAGTTAGATCACAGATATAATAATAATCATAAAATAAATGACAGTAATAAAAAGGTGATCAGAAGGCAAACACAAACACCGAGATTTATACTGGTTTTTTTCTTGTGAGGACTAGTCCAGTCGGAAGAACTCTAGCTTCCAGTTGAATTCACTATTGGAAAATCCCGCAAGTTTTCATACGAAGTCCTTGCAACTTCTACAGACGTGAGCTTTGATACGAAGAACTCGACCAACTTCAATTGTGAAGAGTTGTATCTTCAATCAAGCCTCTGATTACAATCGCTCTGAAACTTCTAGACCACACCGTACTGGCAAATTGACTAGAGGATTGTAACTGGCTTGGGATTTGAAAATGAAAGCTTTTTAGAACTCTTTGAAAGAAATATAAGCTTTAGAAGAGAAGAGATTGAAAGTGAATTGGTGATTTAAAATGATCGAAATCCTTCTCTATTTATAGTTTTTCCAAAGACAGAACTCTGACAAAATTCGGACAGAATTCGGACAGAACTCTTTGTAACAAACCGCAACTGAAGGGAGACCAAGTTCAAAATCAAACATTCACATAACGTTCAACTTGGCCGAACTCTGACCGAACTCTGGCCGAGTTCTGCTAGGGTTCTGCCAGTTGATTTTGAAAAAAATAATTTTGGCTTTTTGAAAATTCCTTCAGAAACTTTTTGTAAAAAGGATATTTTTCAAAAACATAGGTCATTTTTAAAAGGATAGGGTGATTTTGAAAAACAATTCCGGACAGCCAATTTGCCAGTACGACTTGGTGTACAATGTATTCCTAGACTCAATAAAATAAAAAATTGCATAGCTTTGAAGGAAATACATTCTGTATGGCAAACAGCTTCGGTCTTGAACATAGTAGATATCCATCATTGAGCAGTGTCCAAAACGTCGTAAGTAAATATCTAAATTGACTTGTATTTATATCGAGACAGAGTTTGATCAATTATTAAAATCAGTTTTGACCATGACCAATGGGCCAACAGGATTCCCCATCGATTTCAGCTCCAAGGATCTCTATCTCATTCAGATGACCCATTATCTTGAGAACATGATCCCTTACTGGTGTACCCTCAGCCATTTTTGTATTCATCAAACACTTCATAGCAAATTGCCTAGCTGCTCTACTCTGATGTCCAAAGAGTTCCTTCAGGTTATACATCATGTCATAAGTTGTGGCCATGGCCTGATGCTGATGTTGCAGTACATTTGACATAGACGCCAGAATATAACACCGCGCCATCTCATCTGTCTTTTTCCACTTCTTATAAGCCTCTTTGACCTCTCCATCAGAGTTAGCATCAGGCTTAGGTGGGCATTCCTCAACAAGTACATATTTGTACTCCTCAACCGTCAAGACAATGTCCAAATTACGTTTCCAGTCAATATAATTAGGTCCAGTAAGTTTGTTTTCTTTAAGAATTACCATAAGTGGACTGAAAGAACCCATTTTTGAAATCCTTAGAATCATATAAATAAAAATTATGTAGGGCAAAAACTTTTTGAATTAATTAAATAGAAATTTACCATCACCTTGAACATCATGAATTTAGCATGCCACGATAGTGTGGACGTATACAAATTCAACTTTGTTCAAGTAGGTACTACCTATTAATTTTACTATCATGTCAACATAACTTTATGACAAATAAAATTAATATGTTGGTCTTGCTCTGGTTATACAAATAATAGCAGTGACTCCGATGGGGAGGATATCATTATTCGTATCTAAGTGTATACCATTACTTAATACTAAGTCCATTACCTTGTAGTGAGTTCTCCTTCAAATGGAGAAGTGAACACATAGTAGGTAACTTTCTACAATTATCCCTAAGGAAGTTTGTACTGGTGATCCATAATTATACTCATCCGATATGGAGAAAGGCACTATCGCCAACGTGGAAGTATAATTATATCACCTACAAACCAGTAATGGAGACCATAGGATTTATACTAAACAAATATCCTCTCCCACTTAGTTATTTAACAATGAGGGTTTTTATACTAGTTGATATTATGTCCATGTTGTCCATTATTAATGTAGGCTTAGTTTTTCAAAAAAAAATCCACACAATAATAAACATGCATAATTAGAAAAAGCAAAATGACAACAAATAAGATAAAAATATCCAACTGTTATGGTCATCTTTTCTGCTCCGTCCTCAACTATTTTGGCTGTCGATTCTTTCATCGAAAATCATCTGTCTGCCTCTGGACTGCTTAAAACCAGCATCTCGTCCGACATCAGAAACAGCCACCACCGCCATCACGATTAATAAAAAATAATTAAAATTACATCAATCATATGCCTCCCGAAGGAGTTCACACATAATCTAGATTGGAAAATTAAAATAATAAGCACGATCAACCCTCGTGATTCTAATTACATCCACAACAACAACAATATCCACGACATGTCCGTGGTTTAAACAACACAATCAAAAACCTGCATTGGACCATAATAGTTGGATCTAAGATGACTACAAAATCGAGTAAGAACGGATCTACATCTACCGACTATTACACAGTGCAGGTTTTATTGGACAACATGGACGTGTCAATCAATACGCAGATCCAAAGTGGCTCTGATACCAATTGATGGAACTGAGGATTCCCAGGACCCTTACTTCGGTGTGCATATTAATCAATAGAAAGTTAAACAGATTTAATACGTGTTCTAACCTTTCATAGGCGAAAACTAGGGTTCACGAATTATACCTGCGGTGGAAAGAAGACAAGTAGTTCCTAGCAATCTCAAGCGGATGATCCCAAGATCTTCTGCACGTATTCCTTTCTCGAGTTGGATGTCGTGTGGGCGACGATCTTCTAAGATTTTCTTCTCCTTGGCAGCCCTCTCTTTTCTCTCCTTACATGAATCACGAATTTAGAAAAAGCTTCAGATTTCTGATGGATCATTTGGTGGCCAGAGAATAAACGATATATATAGGCTACGGCAGGGACCATGAGAAGAAATTAGGGTTAGGCCTCCTAACAGATCTGGATATCCCGTGTTCAGTCCAAACACACAATCCAGGCCCATTAACAATAGCTCGGTCCACTAATGAGCTATTGTTGCACTATCTCCCTAAACCCAAATTATGTTTGTGGGCTTCTTTTATTATATGCTCGTTTGGCTCCCCATGTTAAGATATCGAATGTCCGTCGATCAAACTAAGTTACTGACAACTATATTGATTCGACATCTTTTATCCTTAAGTAGTATTGCTCAACTTTATTTGTCATGTCAGATATAATCCACCTACAGGGTTTACATGACAATCCTTATGAGCTCCTTAAGGGGACATCATCAACTTGATGTATCGGGACATGGATTCCATTTATAATCAACAACCCATCATACATACAATGTTATTACCCAATTCATAGAGGTTGTTGACCCATAATGAATCTCACTCTTTCATGAGTCAAAGTAATGCACACTGCATATACATGTCTGTTATTATATCCAGATTAAGAGCACAAGCATCCATAATAACAGAGGTGTTTGTTCACTTATGTAGTCAGTACAAAAAGAATAACCTCAAGTGGTCATGTTTAATACACACAAAGTGTACTAGTATAAACCTATTGTCAAGATAGACTAATACCAGATTACACTACAACCTTTCCAATAGATTGTCCAAGTCTATCTAGGTTGTGAACTATTTATATACTCCATAGGGAACTGATAATAAGATCTTCTGTGTGACACCACATACCATATTATTTACAATATAGAATATCAGACATTTGTATTAACACTTGCAACAAATACAATATGCAAACATTTGCCCATATGATTCTCATTCAAAATTTAAGGAAATAAGATTACTACAAAAGTGATGCTTTTAGTATATAACCCTAACAGTGTCGGTGTATGTGTTTATGTCATATTCGTGTCTGTGTCGTGTCTATGTCAAATAGCTAGTAGAGATATAGGGTTAGGGTTTACCTGATCTTGGGGTTGACCGAGGAAGGGGATGGCCGAAAGGAGGAGGAGGTCAGCGTAGGTGGTTGAGGAGGAGGATCCCAGAGAGGAGGAGGAGGAGGAGGAGACCAGAGAGGAGGAGGAGGATGTAGAGGAGCCCGTAGAGGAGGAGGAGCCTAAAGAGGAGGAGAATGAGCTCGCAGTGGAGGAGGACGGGGGTCGATGGAGGAGGAGTCCAAAGACGATGAGGAGCAAGCAGCAGTGGAGGAGAAGGAGGAGGAGGAGGGTGGTCAGTGGAGGAGGAGCTCGGTGGAGGCAGAGGAGCAGTGGAGGAGGTGGAGGAGAGGGGTCGGCGAAGTAGCACTGGAGGTCATCGGCGTGGGGGGTAGAAAATTTTAGGGAAATTTTCGAGTAAGAATAGGGGGAAAGGAAAACTCGATCAATAAATTAGAAATAAATTAGCGACGTCTGGCACAGACGTCACTAAACGTCGCTATTTTTTAATATATTAGAGATGCCGTAGGTTTAACGTCGCTAACCATCGCTGATAATTAAAAAATAGCGACGTTCAGCGACTTCACCACGACGTCAAATTTTTTATACTAAACGAAGTCGTAATACATCACTAATAGCGCTAACAATGACGTATTGCGACGCTATAATAATACATCGCTAAGTTCCAAAATAATAGCGACGTTTTGGCGAGACATCGCTAATTGCGTCATTGATATGACTTATTTTGGTAGTGAAAGCTTCGGTCCAAGAAATGCGGCGTGCATCTCTCTAATGGCTGTGATATTGCTTCTACACTTGCTAAGGTAGAAGGGAACATCGAGGGGGTCACAGGAGTGGTGGTGATCGGTGCAAAATTCGAGAAAAATTGAAGTTGTGAAGAGGAAGGGAGGTTGGTGTTGCTCTCGTGTTGGGGGTTGTGGCCGTGCGTGTGTGTGGGTGTGTTGGGGTAGGGTGCGGCAATATAGAGGGAGATTTAAGTTAGGGTTTGATAGGTATTTATTTCGTGAGGGTTTTGGCTTTGGTTTGGACTAATTCGGTTAGGATTGACCCTCCAAAGTATTAATATGGTAATAGGTTTCCTAATTTAGAGAGTTGTTTGACCAAGTCAAAGATATAGGAAATATTATACATGACTGCAATTTAATTACTAAAAATCAATTAAATATACTTCTATTTGATTTTGGCAACCTTAGAAAGGCTCTAACAAGTGGGGTTGGCTAGGTTAGGGTCCGAATAGATCAACTAATAGGTCTCATGTGCCATTTGCAAATAAATAGCACATGGGAACTCAATTGGAAGGCACATCCTAGGCATGTGCATCGTAGGCTCAAAATGGGTCAAAACTATATATTGGGTCAAACGATTTTGATCTATGTCGAGTCCCGAACTCATGTTGGAAGTTGGGCCTAGAATTACAGTAAATGATCAAAATGGCCTAAGTTGACCCGAGGTTGTACGAAGTCAAAAGAATGTTGGAGAACAAATTTGGATAGGATATGATATATCAAACTGAAGGTGGACGTGTCTAGAGTTCAAATGTGGAATTAGATTTGAGGAATCAATATTTGTTGTACTTCAAAAATCAAAGTTACGGTAAAGTACTACTATAGTCATTATTGACTTAAAATATAGTTTAATATTAAAATATCCATATAAAATAAATAAATATAATTAAATATAAATTCCAAAAATTAGGGGGCTTATAACCTACATACCTTAGAAATTTTGTGCTCGAAATTAAAACAATACTACCATGCAAAATCTATAACATAAGAATAATTAAACTAAATCTTACCAGAATTCGAGAATAGATGGGGATATCGCTCCCGCATGGAATCTTCTCGCTCCTAAGTAGATTCTCCTAGAGAATGGTGCTTCCATGCAACCTGAACCAATCTAATCGTCTGCCCTCTAAGCATCTTCTCACTAGTATCCAAGATACTAACCGACTGCTCCTCCTTTGATAAACTAGATCCCACCGTGATCTCAGAGTGATCCACCACATGACTGGGATCAGTCATATACCTCCTCAATTGTGAGACATGGAACACATCATTCACTCACTCTAGTGATAGAGGTAATACAAGACGATATGCCACCTCTCCTACACGCTCAATGATATCGAACGGTCCAATATATCTTGGACTTAACTTCCCTCTACTCCCGAATCTAATAGTACCCCAGGTCGGTGAAATCCTTAGAAATACATGCTCTCTCTCCTTGAATTCCAATGGTCGGCGATGCGTATCGGCCCAATACTTCTGTCGGTCTTTGAGCTGCTTGAGATGCTTCTAAAAATCAGGGGGCTTATACTGTAATACATTGTTTCTATAATAGACAAATGTATTAGAGTGGATCCCCAATAATACATGTATCATGAACAAGCTAGAAAAAAGATAAAGCTTATAGAATACTAGGCTATAATAGAAGCATGCGTCAATTTAGAACAAAAATATAAAATAAAAAAGAATATGATGATAGTATCAACTAAATATACGTGACATCCAAGAGAAGAAATCATTCTCTAACAATATATTCTATCTTAATAGCTCAACAATACCTAGTGTCACTACCACTTTTCTAGCTTGAGGGTATTTTGGTCATTTTCAAAATTTTGGAATTTAATTTGAATTATTATTATTATTTATAATTAATGTGATTTTTAAGAGATTTTAGAATAATTAATTTTGGTGTTTTAGTGACTTTGACTTATGTTGACCTTGGAGACTAACCTAGTGGCTAACCTAGGTCATAACTAAGTGATTAGGATATGAAAACCTAGGTTGACATAAGTTAGTGAGGTTTAGCTCATTGGAATTAATTTGGGGAAATTAGGAGCAAGATTGATTAAGGAATGGCTTGTGAAATCAGAAGTCATTTTATGACTAATAGGCTTAATGGCCCATAGGCCCACACTCCTTAAACCAAGCCCTAACCCTAGAATTTCTGGCCGGCCATAGTGTGTTTCCCTCCTATTAATAGCACCTTGAAATTAGGGCTTGCCTCTTTAGGAAATCATTGCCATTTGGAAGAGGTGAGTCCCCATCTTTGTAAATTCTTAGAAAATCCATTTTTACTCCAAATTCCTCCAAACAAATTGCAATAGGACCTAATATTAGTATTCTTGCTGTTGTTGATGAGTATTTTCAGGAAAAACACAATTTGAGGGAGTTTGGTGGCTTGTGAAACTCTTTCCATTTGGGGATTTTTAACCCATTGTTCACCTATAGGTATAATCCTTTCTATTGCATTTAAATTCTGTTAAAATTCATTTCTAGGATGTCGTAACCCTAACCTAACAGTAGGATAGGCTAACCCTAGAATTTGGACCCATTTTGTGTCCGTATCGGACACGTACCAGTGTGTATAGGTAAGTGTTCGACGAAATGCCTCAAAGGGCATTTCGATCGATTTTGCGATTTGTGTTTGAATAAAAAAATCTATTTTCACCTCGCTTATGTATTTCTTGGACACTGATCACGTTTTCGTGTCAGGTTGAGTCGACACGAGCGCGTGACACGCGGTCGTGCACCCACGCGCGCGGGCAAGGAGCTTGCCCTGCTGTTCGGGTGGCACTGCTCAGTGCACACGACGTTTCAACCCTCAAAACTTGACACGTGTGTCGTGTCCATGACTGACACGAGATCGCTAGAGTTTCAGGAACTCTCGTGTCATGTCGGACACGTTATGGCCTGTGCACGTGTAGTGCACTGTGTATATCAATGTGCGGTGTTGTGTTCTATGTTTAAGTTGATTTAAATAGTTTTTAATTGTGTTTTTATTTATCAAATAGAACCTTGGTATGTTATCTAACCTCTGTTATAATTGTTACATATTTAATTTGGGTTTTAATGAGGTGTATGGATTTCGAGCATAGGATGTGGTTTCACTGATACACAACTGATACTGATTTTTCAGTTTTCCCAATACCTTTATTCCCTATTTGGTTATGTTTTCAATTGATTTGAACCCCACATATCATCATACATGTTAGCTATGCTTTTGCATTCAATTATAGGATTTTGGTTGTGTGAATGAGGCTTTGGTTATTTGAGTTGATGTTCTTTTACAAACCTGAGAATGTATTTATTTGAACTGAGTTTTGGGTACCTGAGATTAAATAGGTAACTAATTTTTTTATTGTGAACTAGAGGTTAATAGGAGTTATTAAACCAGAGAATCCATTTGCTAACTGGAACTGAGATGGGATGGTTTTCCAGTTATGTGTGAAAACATGAGTATGTTTCCCTGTTCCAGTTTTCCTTTAAACTTGATATAGTATGTGTTTAACTGTGTTTAGGTTCAATATTAACCTGAGTTTCACTGTTACGTAGAACCTGAGAAGTTGTGAACTGTTGTGTAGAAATCTAGAATTTCGAGTTAAGGGACTGGTTGTTGTATTAACTGAGCTTAGTGTTTAAATCATCTTGAATTGGTTCCCTTTCATTTCGAAAATCTGAGTTTTCCTTATAATTGCTTCATTGTTGTCCTCCTATTAATCTGAGAATGGGACTGAATGATGAGTGGTTTTTTCATTAGCTGTTATATTCCTGAGGAAATCTCCTGACTGAGATTTGAGAATTAAATTATAGGGCTGTTTTGAACTCCTTGTTTGGGTTTTATGTTAATATTGTGAACTGAATTATGTGTTCTTTTCAATGTATTAGAAATCTGAGTTTGAATGTAGAATATGACTGTTTTAACAGTTGTTGGGTCCTTCATAAAATCTGATTGAAGGGGGGGTATGGGACTGTACATGTTAACTAAAATCTGAGAAATGAAGTTAGGAAACCTTGTTTACTGTTATGAGATGTTTATTGAACTGATTTCAGTATGAGGGTTTTCCTATCAAATCTGGGATTCATTATAGGATTGTTTTAATGGGTTTTGAACTGTTTTTCTGAGAATGGTTTTGTTCATGTAAAATCTGAGATTAGAGGGTCTGTTTTGCCACTATTTTTATTCTATCACTATTGCTCACTGCTATCACTCAGTCCTCACTATTTTCCTGCACATCCCCCACACACTCATGTATCCTATCACTTCACTCCACACACACACACACACACACACACACATGCCTATGTATCACACACCCTCTAGCCCACTCACACACACATGCCTTGTCTCTCTACACACATATAGCCTATAGGTGTATACATTCTAAGTTATATTATATAGAGATACATGTGTATTCCATAATAGTTGTGTAGGCTATATTATATTGGATAACCATATCAATATGTGATTTCCTATTAAGCTTATATAAATAGATATATATATATGTATTCTTTATTAGATTGTGTGATATATATATAGGTGTATTGTTTTAGATATAGAATTTGTATATGGTTGCTTAGCCCATGGTATAGCCTATTGGCCCATGCCTAGTCTTTTAGCCTATGGCATGGTATGCCTAGTATGGAGTCTAGAATAGACTGTTTAGCCTTGTTAAGACCTAGAATGGTTTGTTAGACCTAGAATAGACTAGTTTGACTAATTTGACTTAGGTTTGACTTGGTTGACCTAGTTTGACTTCTAGGGTTGACCAGAGTTGACCAAGAGTTGACTTTGGTCTAGATTGACCTAGATTCATGTAGAATGCATTGATTTGCATCTTATTATTATTGTAGACTCATAGTGACTTATACTGTTCTATAGGAGACAGACACCACTCCTCGGACAGTATATATTCTCTCAGATTCATCGGTTACAAGCGAGTACATTCTCTGATCATTTCATATCCTGCATTAGGAGTATATTTTCTGCTTTAGATTACTTTACATGATGTTGACACGTTGGAAACACGGATTATTACTATATGGATCTTGTTGGGCGATGTTATCCCCTTAGCGGATACATCGGGTATTTCGTGTTCATGTACTTTATCGTGAACATCGTGTACTCCTTGTATTTGTGACATTCGTGTACAAAACGTATGAAATCATGTACAATCATGTATTCACATGACCTTCGTGTACAATAACATAACTTAGCCAGATCCTTGTGTATTGATTAGGGCGAGGGAGTAGAAGTGGTTATGTATTCAATCCAGTAGATTACTCGTGTACAATCTCTGTAGATTACTCGTGTATAACATCGTGCCGTTTACATAACCATCTTGTGCTCTGAATCACTAGACACTGTTAGTTCTCTATATACTGTAGCTATTTATTTACAGTCTTTCCTGTTTACTATATTATTCTTCAGTCTCTTGTATCTTACTCTCTAGCATGATTATATATCCTGACCTGCTATGATTTGTTGAGATGTACTGTGCTCGCTCCTGTCCTGACTGGACCTGTTGAAATATTACAGAGGACGGGCTGAGGCGTTCTGCCCTACCTACTACGGTGCTACACTAGACGAGTGCCTGGACTTGGACCAGCAGCAGGATCCACTAGCAGTAGATGACACTCCCTTAGACTAGGACTGTCTTTACTTTACCTGGATTATTGTATTTGGATTTCAGAGATTGGACATGTATTTATTTATAGACACTTAGAATTCTGGTTGTATCTCTGTGATGTTTTTTCCTGGATATTATCATCTATTATCAGTCTATCTTATTCCTGTTCTACCTTAGCTGTGATTGAGATATATTCTGTTATGTCACCCCCATTCGGGGAGTATAACTATTATTACCTTCAATTGTTAGATGTTGTGACCTGGGACAGCGTTCTACCGCCGACACTGCGGCGTAGGCTGGACGTACCCACGTCTCGTGCCCTTACTCTAGGGTGCGAGTCGTGACACGTTTTTAGTGGTGGCCCATGCAGGTCTAGGTTGGAAATGTAGTGGTATTCGAACTAGAATATCATTGCAGCCAACAGTAGGAATTAGTATATTTTTGAAGGTACTCAATCACACTAGAAAAATTCCTTATCAGATTTCGTATATCTATTTTGCTGCTTATTGTCTTCGTTAGAAATTTAAACTGTCCTCCTTTGATTTTTCAATTCATTTTCAGTAGTTGTTCTTGTTTGATCTGTGCCTCCAGGATGGTTGAGACGCGATCGCATCGCCCCGTGACGGGAGAGGCTGGAGAGGGGTCTGCCACCTCTCGTGTCCAGTAGCCATCTCCCAGTGCCACAGGGCCAGTGCAGCCCTCAGGAGTCGGTATTTCTGCCACTTTTGGAGGAGCACCTCCAGCAGTCAGGAGGCCAGTTGTGATTCCTGAGAGCCTTCCACCGCAGCAGCCTCTGCCTGCGGGGACGGTAGATGCTGCACATCTCTTCTTCTTCGTGAAGAGGATTCTTGTGTCCTACCAGCAGCAGCAGACGAGGCGGACTGTAGATTTCAGACAGGGGATCGATGAAGCACACCAGCTGGTTCGCACTACAGTCGAGATGATCACAGCTCAGGGGACCCAGCAGCAGCCCCGTCGGAGGGAGAAGGACATTCAGGACTTCCAGAAGATGCATCCTTGGGAGTTCTTCGGCACAGAGGGCATCCATGTTGCAGATGACTGGATAGAGCATATTGAGGAGATCTTCCGACTGGCGGAGATACCAGATCAACTCCAGATCGAGGCGGCAGGCAGTCAGATGTAGGACTTAGCCCGTGCGTGGTATCAGACAGATCCCAGGGTGGGAGTTGAGGGCCAGACTTGGGCCCAGTTCAAGGAGCTGTTTAAGGAGCAGTTCTTTCCTGATGTTGCCTTGGGAGGTATCGAGGCACAGTTCGAGGCTCTGGTTCAGGGGAACCAGACGGTAGCTGAGTATGCCGGGGAGTTCTGCAGATTAGCCCGGTTCATTGATGATTTTTCTGAGAAGACGAAGGCGAGGAAGTTTCGCCGGGGTTTGATTAGAGAGGTTCGGTCGGTAACTAAGAGCGACCGGAATGCCACTTATGCTGAAATATTTTCTGGGGCCATAGTGGCGGAGGACGACCTAGGGCTGAAGCAGAAGAGGGGTCGTGACTTCCAGGGTGGCAGTAGCAGTCAGGGACAGGCCAAGAGGCCTCACTTCCAGCAGCACTTTCAGCAGCAGAGGCCAGCTCAGCAGCAGTATCAGCATCAGGGCCGTGCACCTTTTCAGCAGGTGCAACACCAGCAGCAGAAAGGGCAGCAGGCACCCAGGCAGCAGGCTGTTAGTTGTACTTTCTGTAAGAAGCCTGGGCACAAGTGGGACGAGTGCAGAAAGAGACTTGGCAGATGCTTGATGTGTGGATCAGCAGCCATCAAATGCGAGAGTGTCCAGTTGCGTCGATGCGTCCGATACTAGGAGGAGCTGGGACAGCCAAGGCTCCGGCAGGCCAGCAGAGGGGACCAGTCCTGCAGACCCAGCAACAGAGGTTCCAGCAGCACCAGCAGCAGGCACGAGGTGGACAGCAGGGGCGAGCTTTCGCCATGGCAGCTGAGGATGTCGAGGCCATCGGAGAGCTGATAGCAGGTTCGGTTCTCCTAGATTTCCTTCCAGCATTTGTACTCTTTAATTTCGGGGCTTCCCACAGCTTTGTGTCAGTATCGTATGCTATTAGACACAGTTTAGTTTCTGAACCATTGCCGAGGACCTGCAAGATCACGACCGGGGGTGGGGTCATCCTCGTGAGTGATGTTTGCAGAGGGCAAAGTGTCATATTGGGAGGTCGAGAGTTGGGGGTGAGTCTACTAGTCATGCCATTATCGAACTACGATATTGTATTAGGTATGGACTGGCTGAGTAGGCACCACGCCCGCATTGATTGCCGTGGGGGTAGAGTTTTGTTCGGGGCGCCAGGAGAGCCAGAGTTTGAGTACACCCGACGGCAGGCAGAGCAGGACGACGGAGTCTTCTGTGGAGCATCAGTCGAGGAGCAGGTGGCTCCGCATCCCTTGATCGCAGAGTTTATGGACGTGTTTCCAGAGGAGTTGCCAGGGCTTCCGTCGGACAGAGATATAGAGTTCTCGATAGACTTGGTTCCCGGTGCGGAACCGATCTTCCAGCATGTCTATCGAGTGAACAACAGCGAGTTAGTGGAGCTGAAGAAGCAGGTGGATGAACTGCAGGACAAGGGCTTCATCCGTTCGAGTTCTTCACCTTGGGGTGCACCGGTACTTTTCGTACCCAAGAAGGATGGGTCGGTACGTATGTGTATCGACTACAGGGCACTTAACAACCTGACGATCAAGAACAGATACCCACTGCCGCAGATCGATGATCTGTTTGATCAGTTGAGCGGAGCTCGGGTGTTCTCCAAGATTGATTTGAGGTCGGGTTATCACCAGGTGAAGGTGAAGAGGAAGGATATTCCCAAGACCGCTTTCAGGATGCGGTACGGGCAGTTTGAGTTTTTGGTTATGTCGTTTGGGCTAACCAATGCACCAGCAGTGTTTATGAATCTAATGAACAAGGTATTCCACCAGTACTTGGACAAGTTCGTGGTGGTGTTCATTGATGATATCTTGGTATATTCCAAGACAGAGGAGGAGCACGAGGAGCATCTGCGGATAGTGCTAGAGACTCTCAAGAGGGAGCAGCTTTATGGAAAACTCTCCAAGTGTGAGTTTTTCTTGGACCGGGCCGGTGGACTTCTTGGGGCATGTGGTGACTGGAGATGGTATCTCAGTTGACCCCAAGAAGATTGTAGCAGTTGAGGCTTGGACAGCGCCGACTTCAGTGGCAGAGATCAGGAGTTTCCTGGGGCTGACAGGATATTATAGGAGATTTGTGCAGGATTTCTCCCGGGTTGCAGAGCCATTGACACGGATGACCCGGAAGGATACTGAATTTGTTTGGTCAGAGGAGTGTCATGCAGCTTTTGATGAGTTAAAGAAGCGGCTTACGACAGCTCCGATTTTGATATTGCCATCAGGATCAGGTGGATTTACTATTTATAGTGATGCTTCAGGGAAGGGGCTGGGTTGTGTCTTGCAGCAGCATGGGAAGGTGATTACCTATGCTTCCAGGCAATTGCGTCCCCATGAGAAGAACTACCCTACCCATGACCTGGAGCTGGCGGCAGTGATTTTTGCTTTGAAGTTATGGAAGCACTATCTGTATGGCGAGAGGTGGAGATTTTCACAGATCACAAGAGCTTAAAGTATGTGTTTACACAGAAAGAGCTCAACATGAGGCAGCGCAGATGGCTTGAGTTGATGAAGGACTTTGACATCTCACTTCAGTATCACCCGGAGAAGGCCAACGTGGTTGCCGCTGCCTTGAGTAGGCATCCGACAGCTATGTGTTTGACCATGGATCGGCACTTGCTTGCAGACTTGGAGAGCCTTGGGATTGAGGTGATTATGCCAGGGGTACAGATGCAGTTATGGGGCCTTCAGATACAGTCGGACTTTATGGACAGGATCAAGACGACACAGTTCGAGGATGTGGCTCTGCGGTTTATTCGAGAGCAGATCAGTGCAGGAGTGGAGGATGTTGAGTTCTCACTTGCAGAGGATGGTGCCCTGAGGCACGGTTCTCGGTTATGTGTGCCTAGCGGGGAGCTCAGAGAGCAGGTTATGCAGGAGGCTCACAGATCGCAGTACTCTATACATCCTGGTGCCAACAAGATGTACAGGGATCTGCGAGAGCATGTCTGGTGGTACGGGATGAAGAGGGAGGTGTCCCACTTCGTAGCTAGATGCTTGATCTGTCAGCAGGTCAAGGCAGAGAGGCAGAGGCCCGGAGGATTATTGCAGTCGCTGCCCATTCTAGAGTAGAAGTGGGAGCATATTACCATGGATTTTGGATCGGGGTTGCCGCGTACACCAGAAAGAAAAGACGCGATTTGGGTCATCGTTTACAGGTTGACCAAATCAGCCCACTTCTTGCCATTCAAGGTGGGTACGTCTACAGAGAGGCTCGCGGAGTTGTATATAAGACAGATAGTCAGGATTCACGGAGTTTTCGTCAACATAGTCTCAGATCGGGATAGTCGCTTTACTTTCCATTTTTGGAGGAGTCTGCAGACTAGCTTAGGTACTCAGCTCAAGTTTAGTACTGCATACCATCCCCAGACGGACGGACAGTCAGAGAGGACTATTCAGACCCTTGAGGATATGCTGCGGACATGCGTCCTGGATTTTGGAGGTTCCTGGAAGGATCACCTACATTTGGTAGAGTTTGCTTACAACAACAGTTATCAGGCCAGCATTGAGATGTCACCGTTTGAGGCTCTGTACGGGCGTAGGTGTCGTACACCCTTATCTTGGGATGATGTTGGAGAGCGAGCTTTACTGGAACCAGAGATGGTTGTTGATGCAGCCGAGAAGGTGAAGCTCATCAGGGGACAGACTTCGCATGGCACAGGACAGACATCGGCACTGGGCCGATAGCCACCGGAGGCCGCTGGAGTTTGAGGTACAGATTTAGAGATAGGATTAGAATTAGGTTGTATTTTTGTTTTGTTTGTTTGATTGATCGTGTTTGATTTTTAGTAACTTGAGACCTTGCTTGTGATTAGGTTGGAGACATGATTTTTCTGCGGATATCTCCGACTCGTGGTATGATACATTTTGGTGGAGGTGGAAAGCTTAGCCCGCGCTTCATCGGCCCTTTCGTTATCAGCGGGAGAGCCGGTGACGTGGCATACAGGCTAGACTTGCCACCTGCACTAGTGGGAGTTCACAACGTATTTCATGTATCACAGTTGCGACGGTACGTGGTTGACCCTAGCCATGTGCTCGATCAATCGGAGATAGAGGTTGGACCTACTCTCAGTTATCCAGAGCAGCATGTGAAGGTTTTGGATCGCCGGGAGAAGGTATTGAGGAACCAGGTGATACCCTTGGTACGCGTCGCATGGAGGCATCATTCTCCAGGAGAGTCTAACTGGGAGCGGGAGGATGAGATGCGCGAGCGGTACCCCTATCTTTTTGGACCTTGAGGTATATTTTTCTATCCTTCTTAGCAGTTAGTTTCGTCTTTAAATTTCGAGGACGAAATTATTTTAAGGGGGGTAGATTTGTCACTACCACTTTTCTAGCTTAAGGGTATTTTGGTCATTTTCAAAATTTTGGAATTTAATTTGAATTATTATTATTTATAATTAATGTGATTTTTAAGTGATTTTAGAATAATTGATTTTGGTGTTTTAGTGACTTTGACTTATGTTGACCATGGAGACTAACCTAGTGGCTAACCTAGGTCATGACTAAGTGATTAGGATATGAAAACCTAGGTTGACTTAAGTTAGTGAGGTTTAGCTCATTGGAATTAATTTGGGGAAATTAGGAGCTAGATTGATTAAGGAATGGCTTGTGAAATCACAAGTCATTTTATGACTAATAGGCTTAATGGCCCATAGGCCCACACTCCTTGAACCAAGCCCTAACCCTAAAATTTTTGGCCGGCCATAGTGTGTTCCCCCCTATTAATAGCACCTTGAAATTAGGGCTTGCCTCTTTAGGAAATCATTGCCATTTGGAAGAGGTGAGTCCCCATCTTTGTAAATTCTTAGAAAATCCATTTTTACTCCAAATTCCTCCAAACAAATTGTAATATGACCTAATATTAGTATTCTTGCTGTTGTTGATGAGTATTTTCAGGAAGAACACAATTTGAGGGAGTTTGGTGGCTTGTGAAACTCTTTCCATTTGGAGTTTTTAACCCATTGTTCACCTATAGGTATAATCCTTTCTATTGCATTTAAATTCTGTTAAAATTCATTTCTAGGATGTCCTAACCCTAACCTAACAGTAGGATAGGCTAACCCTAGAATTTGGACCCATTTCGTGTCCGTATCGGACACGTACCAGTGTGTATAGGTAAGTGTTCGACGAAATGCCTCAAAGGGCATTTCGATCGATTTTGCGATTTGTGTTTGAATAGAAAAATCCATTTTCACCTTGCTTATGTATTTCTTGGACACTGAGCACGTTTTCGTGTCAGGTTGAGTCGACACGAGCGCGTGACACGCGGTCGTGCACCCACGCGCGCGGGCAAGGAGCTTGCCCTGCTGTTTGGGTGGCATTGCTCAGTGCACACGACGTTTCAACCCTCGAAACTTGACACGTGTGTCGTGTCCATAACTGACACGAGATCCCTAGAGTTTCAGGAACTCTCGTGTCGTGTCGGACACGTTATGGCATGTGCATGTTGTGTATATCAATGTGCGGTGTTGTGTTCTGTGTTTAAGTTGATTTAAATAGTTTTTAATTGTGTTTTTATTTATCAAATAGATCCTTGGTATGTTATCTAACCTCTGTTATAATTGTTACATGTTTAATTTGGGTTTTAATGAGGTGTATGGATTTCAAGCATAGGATGTGGTTTCACTGATACACAACTGATACTGATTTTTCAGTTTTTCCAATACCTTTATTCCCTATTTGGTTATGTTTTCAATTGATTTGAACCCCACATATCATCATACATGTTAGCTAAACTTTTGTATTCAATTATAGGATTTTGGTTGTGTGAATGAGGCTTTGGTTATTTGAGTTGGTGTTCTTTTACAAACCTGAGAATGTATTTATTTGAACTGAGTTTTGGGTACCTGAGATTAAATAGGTAACTGATTTTTTCATTGTGAACTAGAGGTTAATAGGAGTTATTAAACCAGAGAATCCATTTGCTAACTGGAACTGAGATGGGATGGTTTTCCAATTATGTGTGAAAACCTGAGTATGTTTTCCTGTTCCAGTTTTCCTTTAAACCTGATATAGTATGTGTTTAACTGTGTTTAGGTTCAACATTAACCTGAGTTTCACTGTTATGTAGAACCTGAGAAGTTATGAACTGTTGTGTAGAAATCTGGAATTTCGAGTTAAGGGACTGGTTGTTGTATTAACTGAGCATAATGTTTAAATCATCTTGAATTGGTTCCCTTTCATTTCGAAAATCTGAGTTTTCCTTATAATTGCTTCAATGTTGTCCTCCTATTAATCTGAGAATGGGACTAAATGATGAGTGGTGTTTTCATTAGCTGTTATATTCCTGAGGAAATCTCTTGACTGAGATTTGAGAATTAAATTATAGGGCTATTTTGAACTCCTTGTTTGGGTTTTATGTCAATATTGTGAACTAAATTATGTGTTCTTTTCAATGTATTAGAAATCTGAGTTTGAATGTGGAATAGGACTGTTTTAACAGTTGTTGGGTTCTTCATGAAATCTGATTGAAGGGGGGGTATGGGACTGTACATGTTAACTAAAATCTGAGAAATGAAGTTAGGAAACCTTGTTTACTGTTATGAGATGTTTATTGAACTGATTTCAGTAGGGGGGTTTCCTATCAAATCTGGGATTCATTATAGGATTATTTTAATGGGTTTTGAACTGTTTTTCTGAGAATGGTTTTGTTCATGTAAAATCTGAGATTAGAGGGACTGTTTTGCCACTATTTTTATTCTATCACTATTGCTCACTGCTATCACTCAGTCCTCACTGTTTTCCTGCACATCCCCCACACACTCATGTATCCTATCACTTCACTCCACACACACACACACACACACACATGCCTATGTATCACACACCCTCTAGCCCACTCACACACACATGCCTTGTCTCTCTACACACATGTAGCCTATAGGTGTATACATTCTAAGTTATATTATATAGAGATACATGTGTATTCCATAATAGTTGTGTAGGCTATATTATATTGGATAACCATATCAATATGTGATTTCCTATTAAGCTTATAACAATAGATATATATGTATTCTTTATTAGATTGTGTGATATGTATATAGGTGTATTGTTTTAGATATAGAATTTGTATATGGTTGCTTAGCCCATGGTATAGCCTACTGGCCCATGGCCTAGTCTTTTAGCCTATGGCATGGTATGCCTAGTATTGAGTCTTGAATAGACTGTTTAGCCTTGTTAGGACCTAGAATGGTTTGTTAGACCTAGAATAGACTAGTTTGACTAATTTGACTTAGGTTTGACTTGGTTGACCTAGTTTGACTTCTAGGGTTGACCAGAGTTGACTTTGGTCTAGATTGACCTAGATTCATGTAGAATGCATTGATTTGCATCTTATTATCATTGTAGACTCATAGTAACTTGTACTGTTCTATATGAGACAGACACCACTCCTCGGACAGTATATATTCTCTCAGATTCACCTGTTACAAGTGAGTACATTCTCTGATCATTTCATATCCTGCATTAGGAGTATATTTCCTACTTTAGATTACTTTACATGATGCTGACACATTGGAAACACGGATTAGTATTATATGGATCTTGTTGGGCGATGTTATCCCCTTAGCGGATACATCGGATATTTCGTGTTCGTGTTCATGAACATCGTGTACTCCTTGTATTTGTGACATCCGTGTACGAAACATGTAAAATCGTGTATAATCATGTATTCACATGACCTTCGTGTACAATAACATAACTTAGCCAGATCCTTGTGTATTGATTGGGGCGGGGGAGTAGAAGTGGTTATGTATTCAATCCAGTAGATTACTCATGTACAACCTCTGTAGATTAGTCGTGTATAACATCGTGCCGTTTACATAGCCATCTTGTGCTCTGAATCACTAGACAATGTTAGTTCTCTATATACTGTAGCTATTTATTTACAGTCTTTCCTGTTTACCATATTATTCTTCAGTCTCTTGTATCTTACTTTCTAGCATGATTATATATCCTGACCTGTTATGATTTGTTGAGATGTACTGTGCTCGCTCCTGTCCTGACTAGACCTGTTAAAATATTACAGAGGACGAGGCTGAGGCATTCTGCCCTACTTACTACGGTGCTACACTAGACGACTGCTTGGACTTGGACCAGCAGCAGGATCCACTAGCAGTAGATGACACTCCCTTAGACTAGGACTGTCTTTACTTTACCTGGATTACTGTATTTGGATTTCAGAGATTGGACATGTATTTATTTATAGACACTTAGAATTCTGGTTGTATCTCTGTGATGTTTCTTCCTGGATATTATCATCTATTATCAGTCTATCTTATTCCTGTTCTACGTTAGCTGTGATTGAGATATATTCTGTTATGTCAACCCCATTCGGGGAGTATAACTGTTATTACCTTCAATTGTTAGATGTTGTGACCTAGGACAGCGTTCTACCGTCGACACTGCGACGTAGGCTGGACGTACCCACATCTCGTACCCTTACTCTAGGGTGCGGGTCGTGACACCTAGAGAGATCACCAGGTCCTCAGGAAACATATCAAGATACATAATAACATGCCTATTGTAACAGTAAACAACATGCATAGAAAGATAGAAAATGGTACAAGAATTAATGGCTGAAGAAAGTACAGTACAAGGATGGAAACGTGAAAAATGTGGCATGCAGTCGAGAATCATGATAATAAACATGACTACAATAAAATAGTGATAAATCGTAACCCTGTGGGAGCTAACGGCCCTATAGATCGCAGGTCTGTGGGGGCTAACAACCTATAGTAAGTCTCTATCGCAGCTCTGTGGGGACTAACAATCGAGAGTGGTCAAGTATAGCCGACGCCTAATAACAATATCCTCGCCTAAAACTACGAGTCGAGTCAAGTTAAGTCAAGTCAATCATGTCAAGTCCAAGTCAACTCAGGTCAAGTCAAGTCAAGCCAAGTCAATCAAGTCCAAGTAACACGGGAACACATGACCAAATCAAGCGCACAAGAATACGAGAATCTAGCAAGTATAACGTAGCATGGATCAAATATGTGACAAGGAAAAGAAAGACATGTAACATGCAGGAAAACAAGGAAGAAATCACGAAGCATGAACAAGAAATCATGTGACACTACAAGAAAGAAATAAACATGAACAAGAATGACTGAAAATAAACATACATACTACTGTACAAGTTGGCAAGGTCTGTTGGCCCATTCCATGGTCACACCCGATTTTGATAATCGATATGAACTTAAGTCAATACACAAAATATACGAACTGCTGCTAATTATTTCAGGACACGTGAAATCAATATCAACGAGCGTCGTACTGCACCATCAAGCATATAAATCATCAATCTGAAGATTACTCTCAATGGGATCCAGTCCAAGTCTTTTTACAATTTATTATGTATTTTATCTTTATTGAGTCTATGATTTTAAATTGTAAGATTGACTAGGTAATACTGGCTTAGGTTTATCTCAGTCCACATTTCTAAAAAGCCTACCTATTCCCATTTAATTTTTTCAAAAGTTCAAAATTATTTTTGCAACAAAATTTGACAAATATTTTCGAAATTCTCCAAGATAGAACTCAAAACCGAGTTCGGCCCGAGTTCGGTCCGAACTTTGTCCGAGTTCGATCAGTTTGAATTCAAATATCTGTTGCCTCCAAATTTGCATACAACGTACATATGTGAAATCTTTACATCAGAACTCTGCTAGAACTCTGCCCGAGTTCGGTCCCAGAAAACACCTATAAATAGGAGAGAGTTTTTCATTTCAAATCACTCATTCATTCTTCATCTTATCTTCTCTATTCAATAAGTGTTTTCAATTGATCAAAAGCTTTCAAATCACACCTATACTCCTCTTAGCCAAAAGCCAGTAATATCTACTTCGATCTAGAGTCTTTTGGTGTTCAAGAGTTGTAAAGAGGTTGTTCCAAGTACAGCAATTATCCTTGTTGTGGAGCCGGTCGTGCGCTCGTCACCAAGCACGGTGTTGTGAAGTTGGTCGTGCACTTGTCACCAAGTACGGTGTTGTAAGAGACTGCAAGCTCTCACTTAGCTTGTGCCTTAGTGGATTAACATCGAGTAAGAGTGCTCGAGACTGGATTAGTCCTCTCAGAGGGATACCAGTATACATCGTTGTGTCACTGAGTTTGATCTTTCTATCTCTTGCTTTATATTTATTGTCTCTTATTTACTGCCATAGTTTAAAATTTAAATTGGTGATTATTTTCCACTGTAAACACACACATTCTATTTACCCCCCCTAGAGGTGCTCAACGGTCCTACAATTGGTATCAGAGCAGGTTATATCCAAATATAACAAACCTCAAAGAGTATATATGGCAGCCGTGAAATCAATATTCAACGGTGAAGGGCAATCCACAAATAGACCCCCCCTATTTGTTGGTACAAATTATACCTACTTGAAAACACGGATGACTTTCTTTTTTAAAGTCTCTTGACTTTGATCTTTGGTCTATAGTTATTGACGGTTATAAGAAACCGGCACCTAAAGTGGTTGAAGGCTGGCTTGTAGACAAGCCTCATAACAAATATACAGAAGCTGAAAAATCTAAGGCTAGTCTAGATGCTCGTGCCATCAATGCACTGTTCTGTGCAATTGACAAAACGGAGTTCAACAGAGTTTCAACCTGTAAAACGTCTCACGAGATTTTGAAACTTCTTGAGGTAACTCATGATGGTACTTCCCAAGTGAAAGAATCCAAAATCAATAGACTAACACAGGAATATGAATCTTTTAAAATGAAACTTGGTGAGTCAATTATACAGATGTTCACACGTTTCCTTGATATTACTAATCCTTTGCAATCTCTTGGTAAGGATTATAGCAACCATAAGAGGATCAGAAAAGTGCTGCGAGCTCTAACCAAGAACTGGAACCCGAAGGCAACAACAATCATTGAAGGAAATGATCTCACCACCATGTCTCTGGAAACACTGATGGGTAAGCTCATGACCCATGAGCTTGATCTGCAAGAGTTTAAAGAAGCAACTCCAAAAGAAAAATGTATTGCCTTCAAAGCTCAAGCCAGAAAATCAACATACAATGATTCTGATGAAGAATCATCAAGTGGTGATGAACAAGCCCTACTAGTAAAGAACTTCAGGAAATTCCTAAAGTTTGAAAAATTAAACAGAAGGAAGAGAGATATCCAAAAAAGCAATGAAGATGAAACCATTTGATTTGGATGCAAGAAGTCAGGGCACATGAAGAAGGACTGCCCAACTTTAAAGAAAAACAGTCCATATGACAGATCAAGATCAAGCAGAAAAGCAACAACCAGTCGAAAGTATGCTAACGCAAGAATCTGGCATGAAAGTGATGCCAGTGATACAGAGGAAGAAGACAGACCCTGCGGAAATGCCAATGTCTGTCTTATGGCATTTGATAAGGTATCCTCAAATCCTCTATATGATAATTTTACTTTCGATGAATTAGAAAATGCCTTTAGCGAATTACTTAAAGAACACAGAACTGTGCTTGGCAAGTATAAGCAATCTTGAAAAGAGATTAAGGCATACATAACCGAGATAGCTAGACTGTCCAGTCTTATTGAAGATTTAAAAAGAGACGTACACTACCGGTAACACGGAAGAGATAGCCAAACTCAAGGTAGACTATCATGAGGCTATCCTCAAGGTTGATAAGAAAGAAAGAGACTATGTTAAAATACAAGAATTATATGACATAGAGAAGAAGAAGAAGCACTTAGTCACAGAACAAAGACTCTCATATATGACTGCTAGATATGAAGAGTCTGTTGCGATTTCTAGAAAGTTAGAAATCAAGTTAGACAAACAGGCAATACCTGTGACACAGCCTAAGTTTAGTCCTAATGCTAAGCATACACCTAAGAAGACTAAAAATCAGAAAGCACGGAAGAAACACGACTATCATCATGCTTTCACTTATAGGTTTTCCAAGAAACCAAACAAGCATGTCAACACAGTTTCAACCACTACTGGTTCTAAACTATCTTGCACATATTGTGGTACACATGGACACATATCACGGTATTGCTTAGCAAGGAAACTTGTTGACAATCACACTTTATTCTGGAGACCTAAAACTAATCAATATGGACCCTTCAGTAAATGGGTACCAAAGGATTCATCTACTTATTTTGTAGGTGGACCCTCAACCCTCTCATGCTAAAAGCAAGTGGATCCTCGATAGCGGATGTTCGCGGCACATGACTGGTGATGCATCTTTGTTCGCCACGCTTTCGATGAAGAAAGAAGGATACGTCTCCTTCGAAAATAATTTGAGAGGTGATATTATTGGTAATGGCACTGTCGGTATTTCTCCTTATCCAGTAATAAAGGATGTTTGTCTAGTAACAGAATTGAAACATAACCTACTAAGCATAAGTCATTTGGCTGATAATGGTTATGGTATCAATTTTGTAAAAGACAAATGTACCATATATAATATGTCATCTGGTGATCCCATATATAAAGGGATTAGAGAAGACAACATTTATGTTTTCTTTTTGGAGAGTACTAATAATGTAGAAAGATGCCTAGTAGCTAATCTAGATGAAAGTTGGCTATTGCACATGAGACTAGGGCACGCAAATATGGATACTATCTCACGACTAAGCACTAAGAAGTTGGTAAAAGGACTCCCCGAGATTCCATTCAAGAGAGAGATGGTATGTGCTGACTGTGAAAAGAATAAAGCACATAGGTCTACATTTAAATCCATCAACGCTGTAAGTACTTCTAGACCTTTGCAGTTGATTCATATGGATTTATTTGGTCCTAGTAGAGTCGCTAGTCTTGGTGGTAAGCTCTACGCTTTTATTATTGTTGATGATTTCTTTCGCTTTACTTGGGTCTACTTTTTTCAAACAAAAGTGATGCTATTTTTTAATTTCAGATATTTTGCAAAAAGGTACAAATCGAAAAAGGCTTCATGATTACTCGTATCCGAAGTGATCATGGTGGCGAATTCGTAAATTCTGATTTCAAAAAGTTTTGTGATGATATTGGATATTACTACAAATTTTTTTGTCCTAGAACTCCCCAACAAAATGGTGTTGTGGAGCGAAAGAACCATACTCTAAGCAAAATGGCTAGAATCATGCTGAATCAGCATAATCTTCCTAAGTATTGTTAGCATAGCCTGTCATATTTTAAATAGGGTGTTAATTCGACCTATCTCGAAGAAAACACCATATAAACTTTGGTTTGGAAGGATTCCAAATATTTTTTACTTTAAAGTTTTTAGATATCGCTGTTTTATCCTGAACACCAAGGATAACTTGGGAAAGTTCGACTCTAAAGCAGATGAAAGGATATTTCTCGGATATGCTGCTAAGAGTAAGGGATATAAAATTTTCAATAAAAGGTCTATGATTGTTGAAGAATCAATTAATGTTACTTTTGATGAGCTCAATAGTCACAGATCTAGCGACAGTGATGATAAAGATGTATAAGCAAAAACTAAAAAGAGTCTGTGGAAGATCTGACTCAAAAATTTGATTTATTAAAGTTCTTACCAGATCATCCAGAAACACTCATCAGTCATCATAGGTGATGTATCAAAAGGTGTAAGTACACGCTCCTCTCTTAGGGATTCTGAAATAGCAGCAAATGTAGCTTTTATTTCTCAAATATAACCTAAGAACATAGATGATGCCTTTTCTGATGAATTTTGGATTGATGCCATGCAAGAGGAACTAAATCAATTTGAGAGAAACCAAGTTTGGGAACTCGTTCCTAAACCTATTGGTCAATCAATAATTGGTACCAAATGGGTGTTCCGAAATAAATTTAGTGAAGATGGACAAGTTCTACACAACAAAGCACGTCTAGTGGTACAAGGTTATAATCAAGAAGAAGGTATTGATTATAATGAGATATATGCTCCTGTTGCTAGACTAGAAGCCATCCGCATGTTTTGTGCATTTGCATGTTTTAATGATTTTAAACTATTTCAAATGGACGTAAAAGGTGCATTTTTGAACGGATTTTTAAAAGAGGAAGTTTTTGTGAAACAACCCCCTGGTTTTGAAGATTTTCAAAAACCTGATCACGTCTTCAAGCTTAAGAAAGCACTCTATGGACTCAAATAGGCACCTCGTGCTTGGTATGAACGCCTAAGTACCTTCTTACTTGAAAATGGTTTTTCAAAAGGAAGAATTGATACAACTTTGTTTATCAAATCTTTAATGATGACATTCTTCTTGTGCAAATATATGTTGATGATATTATATTCGGTTCTACTAATGAAAAACTTTGTCAAGAGTTTGCTAAGTGTATGCAGAGTGAATTTGAGGAGAGTATGATGGGAGAGCTAAACTTCTTTCTAGGACTTCAGATCAAACAACACTCAAAGGGAACATTCGTCAATCAAGCCAAGTATACGAAGGACATACTGAAAAAGTACGACTTCGATAATGTAAAGCCTATCGGAACCCTAATGGCTACATCTACAAAGCTTGATTCTGATGAAAGTGGCAAACCTGTCGACCAGTGTAAGTATCGAGGTATGATTGGTAGCTTATTATATTTAACTGCTAGTCACCCTGATATTATGTTCAGTGTTTGCCTCTGTGCACGATACCAGGCAAATCCTAAGGAATCACACCTAAGTGCCGTTAAGCGTATCTTCCGATACCTTAAGGAAACTTCTATAGTCGGCTTGTGGTATCCTAAAACCAAATCCTTTGACCTGATAGGTTACTCGGATGCGAATTTTGCAGGATGCAAAGTAGACCGTAAAAGTATCAGCGGTACGTGTCATTTTCTAGGAAAGGTCTTAGTCTCTTGGTTTAGCAAGAAGCAAAATTTTGTAGCATTATCAACTACTGAGGCTGAATATATCACCGCAGGACGTTGCTGTGCTCAAATTTTGTGGATGAAGCAAATCCTAGAAGACTATAATTTGTACTACACTAAGATTCCCATTTATTGTGATAACACTAGCATCATTAATCTGACTAAGAATCATGTATGTCACTCATGCACAAAACACATTGAGATACGTCATCACTTTTTACGTGATCATCAACAACACAGGGATATCTGCTTAGAGTTTATTGACACAGATCATCAACTAGCAGACATTTTCACAAAACCACTGGCAAAAGACCATTTTAACATAATGAGGCGAGAGTTCGGTATACTTGAATTTTTGGATTCATAGTATAGTATGGTAATTAAATTTAATTTTATGACTCGAAACTTCGTAATTTATTTAACGGAAAAAAAATTTTGGTACAAGCCTACAAAGGGTCTGTCTGTCACCATGACTACGGTCGAAGCGAAGCGGTATTTAAGAGTTCCCCGGTGAACCTCCGTCAGCTGGGACAATACCCCTACAGCTAACCCAAAAATAATAAATGTTATTAAATGTAGAAGTCAAAAGTCATATCATTACAGTTTAAGCATTTATTACCTCGGAAATATAAGTAGCCGAACCCGGCCCGAACTCTGACCGAGTTCTGGCCGAATTCGGGCCGAGTTCGGTCAGCGTTGTTCAGCTTCCAGAACCGAACAACCGGCCCTAGCTCTTTATAAACCCATCATCTTTTCATATTTTTCACACCACAACTTCATGAAAAATCCTCTGCTCCTCCCAGATACTCCTTCCTACTTCTTCCTTGCAAGTTATCAAGGAGTTCCAATGGGCTAATCAACTTTATCTTCTTTCTCCTCTTCCAAGGTACTTCAAGTTACTTTTCTTTTCATCTATGGCTCCCAAACGTCAGAGAAGATAGGTTGATCCCTCACAAGCAGGATCTTCCTCGTCCGACGACGTTCGTACTAGTCTTTTTAGTCCAGCTAGACCATCAGGTTCAGATGACTTTGATTCCAGTTTATTTCCTGATAAGGAATTTTCTGACCTATGGTTTGATTCTCTCTCGGGTCGTAGAATATGTGCTGGAGCTTTTGTTAACTTTACTATTTTTTCTGAGTATGCTCCCATATTTGACTATCTCGGCTATCGTGACTTCTTCGAAGTAGCCGAGAACATCTACGACAATGTTGTCCGTATGTTTTACTGCAACTTGCAGGTAAAACCAAATGAAAACTTCTATTCTTACATTGCTGGGCAAGAATTGGAGTTCAGCGCCACTGACATCAGTGAATATTTCCATGTTCCTGATGTGGGTGAAGCTCTTGTGGATATCCATTATATCCAATTTTCAGAAGATGTCACTATTAACTCTTTCAAAGAACTGATTTGCTATCCACACCCTGTTCCTAGAAGAGTCTTTTCAAGAGATCTTAATCAAAACTTTTATGAACTCTATCATTTCATTTTCTCTGTTCTTCTTTCAAAGAAAGGATCATCTGATGAGATCACTTTCTTAGAGCTATCTTCTATGTATCATATACATTTGACATTCCTTTTTCTATCCCCAAGACCATGATGGCCTGGATGCTGAACTACAGAAATGTAGGACGCAACCTGGTCTATCCTATGCACTTGGCCTCCATCTTTCGAAGGTTTGATATTGATCTTCAAACCTGTGCCTACTCCTCCACTGCTGTAGAGCTCACCAGATCTCGTCGATACCCTACTCCACCTCTGCCTCATAGAGCTCAGCCTGCTCCAGCTGCTGACGCTGAGGCTCCTCCTCCTGATGCTCCAGCTCATGCTCCTGTTCCAGCCCCTGCTCCAGGTTTTGACCCAGGATTCTATCAGCGGTTCGATGACTTTGTTGCTCTCTCTCTGTGCAACGTTATCAGAGCTATCTCGACTCGAAGTTCTGCCACATCTACCAGGCTCAGGTGTTGCAAAATAGGATTACTGATCTCCACTGGAGTCTCTCACAGGACCCATCGCATCCCATGACTATCCTTCCTTACCCAGGCTTCACAGGCCCAAGGTTCGGAGATGAGGCGTCTTTTCCTTATTTCGATCCTACTGCAGCTTACTTTCCTCCGGATGCTCCTGGCGGTGACGACCCCACTATGTGATGCGATTTTGAGCTGGTGGATAGGATGTCAGTTGATGATCTATGCTATGATGTAGTTTTTTTTGTCTAAACTTTTCAGTTAGACATATTTAGCACTTTATGATTGTATCTTTTTCTTTTCAGTGAGACATTGTTATGCATGATATTCTAGTTTATTCAGTACTAGTTATCTTTTTATGCACTTTGTGTTATTTGGTTATCTCTAGCTTTACTTTGTCTGTTTTCTTATAAATTGTTGGCTTCACACATTATGGGGGAGCCAAAGCCATTTTTATATTGACAAAGGGGAAGAAAGAGTATATACCACAATCCAAAGCATACAATCCAACCCATTACAAATAACAGGTACATTTTATTTGTTCTATTTTTTTGATATATTTTGGTATAGACTCAAGTTTGTCAATTATCAAAATGGGGGAGATTGTTGGCCCATTCCATGGTCACACCCGATTTTGATAATCGACATGAACTTAAGTCAATACACAAAATATACGAACTGCTGCTAATTATTTCAGGACACGTGAAATCAATATCAACGAGCGTCGTACTGCACCATCAAGCATATAAATCATCAATCTGAAGATTACTCTCAATGGGATCCAGTCCAAGTCTTTTTACAATTTATTATGTATTTTATCTTTATTGAGTCTAGGATTTTAAATTGTAAGATCGACTAGGTAATACTGGCTTAGGTTTATCTCAGTTCACATTTCTAAAAAGTCTACCTATTCCCATTTCATTTTTTCCAAAAGTTTAAAATTATTTTTGCAACAGAATTTGACAAATATTTTCGAAATTCTCCTAGACAAAACTCAAAACCGAGTTCGACCCGAGTCCGGTCAGTTTGAATTCAAATATCCGTTGCCTCCAAATCTGCATGTAACGTACATATGCGAAATCTTTGCATCAGAACTCTGCCAGAACTCTGCCCGAGTTCAGTCCCAGAAAACACCTATAAATAGGAGAGAGTTTTTCATTTCAAATCACTCATTCATTCTTCATCTTCTCTTCTCTATTCAATAAGTATTTTCAATCGATCAAAAGCTTTCAAATCACACCTATACTCTCCTTAGCCAAAAGCCAGTAATATCTACTTCAATCTAGAGTCTTTTGGTGTTCAAGAGTTGTAAAAAGGTTGTTCCAAGTACAACAATTATCCTTGTTGTGGACCCGGTCGTGCGCTCGTCACCAAGCACGGTGTTGTGAAGTTGGTCGTGCACTTGTCACTAAGTACGGTGTTGTAAGAGACTGCAAGCTCTCACTTAGCTTGTGCCTTAGTGGATTAACATCGAGCAAGAGTACTCGAGACTGGATTAGTCCTCTCAGAGGGATATCAGTATACATCGTTGTGTCACTGAGTTTGATCTCTCTATCTCTTGCTTTATATTTACTGTCTCTTATTTACTGCCATAGTTTAAAAATTTAAATTGGTGATTATTTTTCGCTGCACACACACACACCCTATTCACCCCCCTAGAGGTGCTGAATGGTCCTACATGGTCTACTTGCCGGTTGTCCAAGTTAATGCTTAATTTGTAATACCAAAATCTACCAAGAGTTCACACACAAATAAAAGAATTATTTTAGCATTTAGTTACATATGGTACACATGGGTTCCTAAATGACAAGTATACCTGCTTCTAGGATTTTTAGACCTAGTTTTATAGTTTTGACTTCCAAAATTCAAGGTTAAGTCCCCAAATAAAGGAAAAACACACAAATCGCCTAGAAATCATATCATGATGTTTATTTATATTGAATTTAACTTGTGAATTCCATATTTAGAATTTTTGGTACAACTCATGGTTATGTCTATTTAATACCAACTAGTCTTGCCCGAAACTTGTCCGGAACTTTACCAAATCTTTGTTATGACCTATATATATGTAATAACATATAAAAACATAATTAATTTGATTATAACTCAGAAAATAATACCTTATTTATTTACCAAATTAGTCCCTCTTTATGAGCCATTTATTGTCGACAATTTAGCCGAAAACCTAATCTGTTGGCTCATATTTATAGGGTTCAGATATGGAAATTTTAAAATATGTCTTTGAAAGTAATAAAACACAAATAAATTCAGTTTTAAGAAATTCTATCGCTCAAAAATTCACACCGAAAAGGCTCTAACTAGTCCTATCGTATTCCGAACTTTCAACAATTTAACCTATAATCTATATGGATGATAATATGGCATAAAAGATGTCAAAATATTGATTTTAGAATATTAATTCTCAGATTTCTACAAAATTTATATAATAGAAATTTAAGATGAAAAAGTTAGGATTTTTACCGAAAGCATCCAAAAGATGGGTTGTTGGTGCTCCTTCTTGTCCAAGAACACCACTCCTTACTTTGCTTTGCTTGCTATCCCCTTATTGATGGGTTGAAGATGATGGCAATGGTGCTTGGATGGGTTTGATGGCAAAGTGAAGTTTTTATGAAGTTTTGGTGGAGATTGATGAAAGGATGGTGGAAAAAATGACTTTGGATTGGAGGAGAAGGTTTTTGATGAAGAAGATGATGGTAGATGGTGTATGCGGGCTTGGGGATGCTGATTTTTGAAGAAAAAGGGATGATAGGACCGACCAAGAAAGAAGGAGTGGAAATCAAGGGTTTAAAGTTAGGGTTTTGGGTAGTGGTTTATATATATATATATATATATATATATATATATATATATATATATATATATATATATATATATATATATATATATATATATATATATATATATATATATATATATATATATATATGCTCTGAAAGGCTCTCTCTCTCTCTATATATATATATATATATATATATATATAGAGAGAGAGAGAGAGAAAGAGAGAGGCTTTCAAAGCATATATATATATATATATATATATATATATATATATATATATATATATATATATATATATATATATATATATATATATATATATATAATATAAAAACTTGATGGTGAAACTTTTGGATTCCCAAAATACCCTCGAGTATTTTATATAGACTTGCATGTCATTTATGTTTAAAGTCAAAATAATAATGTTTGCATGCTATGAATTTTTCTTTTTCTATACAACTCTTCATGTTCCAATGGTAATAAATTTTTCTGTCCTTACCATTTTTCAAAGATTATTATTCTCAATAGAAAATTTAAAAAAAAACAAAATTCCTACTTATAATTTCTTGGCATTGTAAAAAGAAATCACACACATGAATAGTCACCTGAAAAAGTCTGAAAGACGACAGCTGACCTTATGATATTCTAATTAAAATACGTACAAAGCACGTACATGTAGACTAGTATATATATATATATATATATATATATATATATATATATATATATATATATATATATATAGAGAGAGAGAGAGAGAGAGAGAGAGAGAGAGAAAGAGAGAGGCTTTAGGAGCATATATATGTAAATAGAATTGGTTTCCATCCTTATAGGTTTGGCCAACTAAGGGGGCTATTATTTGGACAAAAATTGAAGGTTTCCTAGGTTGGGTAGAGTTTAAGATTGGTTGTTAGTTAGTTAGGAAAGGTGGTTAGATAAGGTTAAGGATTTATTCAAATAGTTCTATATATAGAAATCACTATATTTATATATAAATATCAATCTTAAAATCTGAATTTTTTTGAAATAGGGTAATTTATTTCAAAAGAGGAAAATAATCAGGCTTACAAAACACTCCACCTTTATCTGCCTCACCTCATCTCATTTACATCATACTCAAAAGAGCAAAATAATATGTTGACCAGAACATGACTTATTTAAATACAAGGGACAAAAATATGGCTAGGCCATATATATATATATATATATATATATATATATATATATATATATATATATATATGTTGGAATTATTCAATAATTATGGGGCCACAATTTAAAATTAATTGTGTTTGGGCTATCTAAATAATTAAGCCAAATTAAAGTGGTCTATTTAAAAAATTGGCTTAAGGGTATAATTGTCATGGAACTAATGTGTAGATACCGGAGATAATTCTAATTTGATGAGGGGCCAAATTAGAAATATCACAACACACACACACACACACACACATATATATATATATATATATATATATATATATATATATATATATATATATATATGTGTGTGTGTGTGTGTGTGTGTGTGTGTGTGTGTGTGTGTGTATTCATTAGGGTTATTGTCCCCAACTCATACGGCCACCAAGAGAGGTTTTTCTTTATTCTCTTCTGTATCCCCATCAACAAAGAGAGGAACAAAGATTTCATCTTTGTTATTAAGGGCCGTAGCGGGTTGGAAGATCAAACCCCATAAAGAGACGTGTGCTTCAAGATCCGTCAAGCAAAGATAATGGATTCAGGTACGCTTCCGCAATTTAATTTATATTTATGTTCTTCATCTCAAGAATATTTCTTTTAGGTCTTTCTCATTAATTTATAAGAAAATGGACAAGTATACTGACCGACTTATGTCTAGAAAGAAGAAGAGGGGTTGTCTAGAGTCAACCCTACGTATTTATTAATTTGGTCAAATTTCTTTATGTGATATTTTAGATTTATTCCTTCTAGTTAATGCTCAATTAAGACAAAATATGCTCTGTTTGGATATCTTGATATAATTGAATAATATGGATTGAATTATATCATATGCTCAGTTTGGATATATGTTTTGGAATTATTCCATTCAGCTAAATGTCTATGTTTTTCTAGCTATGGATGCATATTTTCAATATATTATCACATGAATATTTGTTATGTTGATAATATCCAGTTTTGTCAAACTAAAAATCATGCTTATGCTTTTGATTACTTTATTTGAATTAATAATCTTATAAATATGCATGTACAAATGATTTTGGACATAATCCGATTTGTAAAATTTAGTCAACATTCAAATTTGTTTGCCTTTTGTGACTAGTAATAGTTGTCTAATATTCTAAACAGACTCGTTGAAACAAGATGTTGCCAAAGTGACCTCTCTTGCGTAGATAGTCTATGAGGGATGTTAGATGTTTGTGTGTGTAAATTCATGCGAGTATTAGCCGGCCCAAAGGAAGGTTAATACTTGGCCGAATTGCACACATACTTGTGGTGATAAATGTGTGACAATTATACGGTTTACATGTGAATAATAACCCGAGCCAAAGATAGGCTTATTATTTGACATGACTTATTGTCAATGCTTGATCATTATACCAAGAATACCACTTGCAGTTAATATCACTGTCCAAAGACTTGATATTAATGATGTGCTAGGTATCTTGAGATGGGGTTCACCATTATTTGAATTTGTTTGACTATATTTTATGCTTTGGTTATTTGTTAGAGCATGTTTATTTTTTGTTGCTTTATTCTCTTTACAGTTAATGTTGTTAAAATATCTGCCAATAAGATTTTAATTTTAATGTTTAATGGGATAAACTTTAAGGGCAAAAAGAAATGAATAAAGTAGCTGCTAAGGGTCCAGGTCAAAAGAAACAACAATATAAAACTAAGGGTTGTTCTTTTGTGATAAGACAAGACACATAAGGAAGAAATGTACAAAGTAACACGCATGACGTATAAAGAAAAGTACATTTCTAAATTTAGTTTGTTTTGAGGTTAATTTAGATTTAGTACCTAAAAACACGTGGTGATTAGATTCTGGTGTTACTGCCCACATTAGTGTTTATAGACAAGGTTGTCTGAGCTACCGAAGCCAATTGATGGTGAAAGATACATCTATGTGGGTGACGGCAAATCGGTAGAAGTGAAAGCAATAGGACATTTTAGGATATTTTTAGGAACCGATTATTATTTGGATTTGATAGACACTTTTATTGTACCGTCATTTAGACGAAATTCAGTTTCAGTTTTCTTAATGGACAAATATGGTTATTATTGTTCATTTGGAAATAATAAGTTTTGTCTATCTTTAAATCCAAATATTATTGGTAACGGTTCCTTTAAGATTTATGATCGCCTATATTCAGTTGAAACTATTGCAGCTTAAATGAAACCTTGCAAGTGGAGTCATGTGGTACTAAACACAAAATTAACAATAATAAAAATTTAGCCTCATTATGACGTAAGCGATTAGGTCACATCTCTAGAAATAGAGTTGAACGACTTGTGTCTGATGAGATTTGGATTTTATTGACTTTATAGATTTTAATGTCTATATTAATGTGTAAAGAAAATACAGACCAAAGTTAAATTATAAGCAGCTACTTTATTGGTTATGCTACAGATCAAGGGGTTAATAATTATACGGTCCCACACTAAGAATATTTTTTTGAGACGAGAAGTGTAATATAATTTTTTTGAGGATGTTGAGTTTGGAGGGATCATTGTCTTTGAGAAGGAATCAATTACGATTCCTACTATCACTTTTGACGATGTGCAGTATTCTATACATGTCATGATCAAGAAGTGAATTCGGAGTCTCAATAAGACAATGTCGAATTACCTCTATAAGTCGTTGTTGAGATACCTTAACAACGACAACGTAGCGGCACCCCATTCAAGATAAGGTAATTGTTTCTGAGGAACAAACTCAACAACCTCAAGAGAAGAGGAAGAAATTGTTTTTTAATGAGACTTTCTCTTTGGTTTCTTTGAAAGACTCTTTTAAACCAATCATAGTACTTGTTGTACATTTTAATATTGAGTTACATCAAATAGATGTCAAAACGGTATTTCTCAATGGTAACATTGACGAAATAATTTATATAGTGCAACCAGAAAACTTTGTGTCAGAAGACCCAAAGAATATGGTTCACAAACTGACAGAATCTATTTATGAACTCAAGCAGGCTTCTCATCAAAGATACTTTGAGTTTTAACAAGTGACTATCTCGTTTGGTTTTGAGATGAACACTATTGAAGATTGTGTGTATCACAAGTTCAGTAGGAGTAGAAATAATTTTCTGGTTTTGTACATTGATTAAAGTATTTAATGCAAACCAGGTGACACCTCTCGTTAAAGGAGACAAATTCGGTCTCAAATAAGTGCCCTAAGGTTAGCCTTAAAATTAAAAAAATACAATAGATTTTTCCTTCATGATCAGTTGTAGGGAGTCTAATGTATGCTCAAGTATGTACGCGTCAGGATATTGCGTACATATTAGGATGTTAGGCAGATATTTAAGCAAATATGGATGGATCATTGGATAGCAGCCAAACTACTTAAGTAATTAATAGAGAACAAGAAATTATATGCTCTTTGTAGGAGATCGGATAATTCCGGAGATCATAAGGTATTCCGACTCCAATTTTGCTGGATGCCAACACAGCAGGAGATGCACATCAGGTTATGCTGACTAATGGAGGTATATTTTGGATGAGTGTCAAACATGCACTCGTAATTTCTTCCATCATAAAAATAAGGTTTATAAACATGTTGTGGGTTATCTATTCAGGAAATATGGTTGCAAAATTATCACAAGGCTGCACCTACAGTACGGTATTGAAAGACCACATGAAATTATGATGTGACAATAAATCAGCAGTACTGTATTCCAATAACAACATAAACTTGTATAAGTCAAAGGATATTGACATAAAGTTTCTAGTTGTGAAGGAAAGAATTCAGAATGGTTATAGTGTCCATATAGCACATTAGGACAAACTCCATGTTAGTGGATCCACTCACAAAAGCATTATCACCTAGGGTCTTTCATGAGCATACTGCTCATATGGGTATTAATTAAGAATATGACAATATAGTAGGAGTTTGTATTTTATGTATTTGGGTGCTATTTGGTTTTGGACACATTTATGTATTAAAGTATTTTGGATATTTATCTGATCAGATATATGGAAATTCAGTTTATTCTGTTTTCATTATGTTAAAGTATTGATCTTATTAAAGTTAAGGAGGACCAGTTGGAAATAGACATGTATTGATCACATTGCGTGTAATTTTTATGCTACGCATCCATGATTAATCTATGTCGTTTAGCTATATTGGTATATATGACCATTGATGGTTTAGTTACGCTATATGTGACGAAGGCCGCTTTGATCCTATGTTGATATGGTTAATGGACGAGATTGTCCAGATATACCCTAAGGATTAAGATAGCAATTTATGAGCTCACTAAGATTAACACAATTATAAGGTTACATATGTGGCCCAGTGGAAGATTGTTGGAATTATTCAATAATTATGGGGCCACACATGTAAAATTAATTGTGTTTGAGCAATCTAAATAATTAAGCCAAATTAAAGTGGTCTATTTGGAAAATTGGCTTAAGGGTATAATTGTCATGTTTTAGAATATTAACACATATCCTTTCACACACATGCCAAACACACACATACTCACTTACTCTTTTACCTCTCTTTCTCTCTCTATATATATGTATGTGCCTATATATATAGCTTTCCTATATATATCTATGTATATGAATATGTGAATAGTGATGCATATATATATATATATATATATATATATATATATATATATATATATATATATATATATGGGATGTACATATAGGTAGCCTATATGTTATGAGTGTACTACAATATATTAGATATATATATTGTTATGTGTATATGTGTTTGTGGTTTGGCTTAGGCATGATATAGCCTATAGCCAAGGGCTCTTAGCCTATGGTGTGTCTGTTTGCCTAGTGAGAGTTTAGTTAGACTTGTTTAGTCTTGATTAGGCCTAGAATAGACTAGTATAGACTTGTTTGGTTTAGGTTTGACCTAGTTTGACTAGTCTAGTTGACTAGAGTTGACCAAAAGTTGACTTTAGCCTAGATTGACCCCAAACTTCATGTAGATGCATTGTAGCAGTCTATTTCCTTATTTTAGACTTGTTGTGACTTGTACTGTTCTATAGGAGACAGACACCACTCCTCGGACAGTATATTCTCTTCGGACATTCAGGATACCAGGCGAGTACATTCTCTGATCATTTCATATCCTGTTAGAATTATTTTCCTGCTTTAGATTACTTTACTTTGATGCTGTCACATTGGTAACACGGATTAGTACTATATGGATCCATTCTTGAGATGTTATCCCCTCAGGGAGCATCGTATACTACATGTTCTGTGCGTTTCACTTACATGGTGTATCACTATGCTTTACGGTTCTTCGATCACTTGTGACATGTACTCTCATGACCACAGAGTCTTCCCAGAATCACCCTATTTATGGGCATTCCCAGAATCACCCCATTGTGGGCATTTCCAGAATCATCCATTTATGGGCTATCCATGTATCACCCCTTGTGGGCCTTTGCATGGAATCATAACATAACCTGGTTGGATCCTTGTGTATTGATTGGGGGTACGGGGGAGTAGAAGTAAACATGTGAATAATATCCAAGTAGTGCAGTTCCCAGAATCACTCCATAGTATAGTTCCTAGAATCTCCTATGTCATTCACATGTTTATATTGTACTCTGACTCACTAGCCACTGTTAGCTCTCTACTTATAGTAGATATTTCTATTACAGTTCTCTTTCTCTGTTTACATACTGCATTTCCTTCAGATCCTGTATCTTACTTTACTGCATGATTATATTTTCTAACCTGCTATGATCTGTTGAGATGTACTGTGCTCGCTCCAGTCCTGACTGGACCCGTTGATAAATTTTACAGATAGCCTGGAGGTTGCTTGCTAGCCTAGAGGAGACAGTAGAGGTTGCATAGATAGCTAGGGTTTCTTATAGCTTATTTCAGTCGTCTTGAGTTGTATTTATTTATGGATTACTGTATTTGAGATTTGAGATGTATTTCTGAGTTTATGTATCTTAGACACTTAGACTTCTATCTGTTGTATCTCTTTGGATTTCATGTTTTATCTATCTTCCAATATGCTCTACCTTAGATGTGATTGAGTTTACATTCTGCTATGTCACCCCCATTCGAGGAGTATAAACTGTTTAGTCTTATACTGTTAGATGCATTGAGACCTAAGACAGCGTTCTACCGCCGACACTGCGGCGTAGGCTGGACGTTGTTACGTTCTCGTGCCCTAACTCTAGGGTGCGGGTCATGACACAATTTATGAGCTCACTAAGATTAACACAATTATAAGGTTACATATGTGGCCCAGTGGGAGATTGTTGGAATTATTCAATAATTATGGGGCCACACATGTAAAATTAATTGTGTTTGAGCTATCTAAATAATTAAGCCAAATTAAAGTGGTCTATTTGGAAAATTGGCTTAAGGGTATAATTGTCATGGAATTAATGTATAGATACCGGAGATAATTCTAATTTGATGAGGGCTAAATTAGAAATATCACAACACACATATCTATATATATGTGTATTCATTAGGGTTATGGTCCCCAACTCATACGGCCACCAAGAGAGGGTTTTCTCTATTCTCTTCTGTATCTCCATCAATAAAGAGAGGAACAAAGATTTCATCTTTGTTATTAAGGGCCGTAGCGGGTTGGAAGATCAAACCCCATAAAGAGACGTGTGCTTCAAGAACCGTCAAGCAAAGACAATGGATTCAGGTACGCTTCCGTAATTTAATTTATATTTATGTTCTTCATCTCATGAATCGACATGGTACAATAAATATCTAACATTATATATATATATATATATATATATATATATATATATATATATATATATATATATATATATATATTGGCCAGAACTTGACTTATTTAAATACAAGGGACAAAAATATGGCTAGGCCACACACACACACACACACACACACACACACACATATATATATATATATATATATATATATATATATATATATATATATATATATATTGACCAGAACTTGACTTATTTAAATACAAGGGACAAAAATATGGCTAGGTCATTCCTACCATGGCTAAAATGCTAGTCATGGCACATGGTTACACTAGCCATGCCATAATTTCTAGTCAACATGCATCTCAAAACTTAACCATGACTAAGGTCATATATATAAATAATAAAAATATTTTTTTTGAAAATATAAAAATCCAAAAATTACTATTTAGGCCAAATAAATTTAAAATTTTGGTGTTTACATGTTCTTAGCTCAATGTACTAGACCAGACATCATTTGCTATGAATCTCTTGGCTAGATTTAGTACTGCGCCAACATGCCACCACTATAATGACATTAAGAGCACTACAAACATGGGCTTATTCTATCCCAATGCATCCCGGAATGGATCAAACCCCTTTGATCATGGGAATGATACCCGCATTATCGACTATGCCGATGCCACTTATTTATCTAACTCGATCTCAAAGTGGTTGTCTTTACCATTTGAGGTAAAACGATATCTTTGAAGTCTACAAAGCAAACCATAGTTGCTACTTGTTTAAATCAATCGAAGCTCATCACCCTCCATGATGTCATCCGAGAGTGCATATGGTTGTGAGCTGTAATTGAGCATATTCGGACGATGAGTGGATTCTCTCTATCAATCATGTCCCGAGGATAATAATTGAAGGCAATGCCGCATGCATTGACTATATGAAGAAGTTCTACATCAAAGGACATTATACCAAGCACATTATACCAAAGTTTCCTTCTTGTATCAGTAATAACAACAATAAAAAATTGAAGTCAAAACAGATCCGATTCTAGGACAACTTGGTCGACATGTTCACCAAGTCCATGTCAAAGTCCACTTTCTAGAAGATCGTTTTTGGCATCAGATTACAAAGGTCCTCTAAATTACAATACCTGTAGTTTGGGATAATATCAAAATCAGTGGGACTATCAAGAAGCATACTCACTTAACCTTAATGTACTCTTTTTTCTAATATAGGAACATTTTTTCTACTGGATTTTTAGCACCCTAAAAAGAAAGGCAACCACATCGGGTTGCTTGCAACCCTAGATGTTTTCAAGTCTAGAAGACGTATCAACTTTGACTCACTTTTTTTTTCTTCTTAAATTACGATTTTTTTCACTGGATTTTTCGAATCAAAATTTTGGTGAAGTCTACCTCATTTCCATATCTCCACAAACTCGCATTAATATACTCCCTAAAGACTGATGCTGATTACTCTGAAGACTGATGCTGATCATCCATGAGGATTGATGCTTATCATTCCTAAAGATGATTTAGATTATATATAGAGTTGTGCACACTCAAGTGGAAGTGTTGTAGTTAGTTATAACTACTAGATATTATAATGACAAATAACTATGGTTATGCCTATCTTCTAGATATTGTTGTTATCTATGTTAACAAACTTGACTTTGGATATAAATCTAGCAGCATACTCATTCAAAGGTTGCTTGCTCTTCTGAATAACACGAGATTTTTCCTCTCTTCCATTACTTCTCTTTTCTATCTATGAAGAACTAGCCGCTTTACTACACTATATCTACTATGTTAGTCCCTATTTACCTTTTTTTCTACAAATATATAGGGTATCTATTCAGGGACGTTTTATCTAAATGTTCATTTTTAACGTTTCCAACTTTTTAACCTACCGAATTAGTCAGTCCGACTACACAAACTCAAATAAGAACTTACGATGTGGTTGTAACATGTGACATTATTTTTGTATTTAGGTCCTTTATTTATCTGTTTAGATCGTTAAAAAGATTAAGGATTGAGATGCATACAATTTTACGACTACGAATTCTAAAATGAGAAATTTTGAGTCACACCCCACTTGATTTACCCAAATTCAAGGTGCACCCCACTGTTTTACCATAATGTATGAATCCCCCCACTTTTGACGAAAACCGTCCATAGCTGACGGTCAAAGGGTTTGACCGATAATTTTTGACGAAAATACCCTCATCTTCTCACAAACCCAAACCCGTCCTGCCGCTGTCGCGTCCCCGCCCCCTCCCCGCCGCCGCCGCACCACCGCCACCGCCGATGCCGCGTCCATCACCACCACCACCACCACCACCACCACCATCATCACCACCACCTTTACTATTACCACCACCACTACCACCCACCTTCACCATCACCATTACCATCACCACCCCCATCACTTTCACCAACACCATCACCATTACCATCACCACCCCCATCACCTTCACCAATACCGGTATACGTATTTTTAGTACGTATACTGCTTATTTGTATTTACGTATATTTATACGATATTTATTTTGTTGTATTTCTTCATGTATATCCCAAATTATTTGACAAAATAATATTTCGTAATTTATTTTCTGTGATTTTAGTTTACAGTTTTGGCTCTAATTGGGTGACATGTTCTCGGTTCACTTGAACCCGTTGGGTCATCATGAACCAACTTGGTTTAGGCTTTTATATAAAACCCCATTCCTTTTCTCTCCCCTCATTCATTCCTCATAACTCCTCTCATTTACTTCCTTCACCCAACCAAAGGCAAGTATCAACTTGCACAAGGGAGAGATCCATCATTTTCGTTTTTCCTTCAAAATTTTTACCAAAACTTGTTTTTCTCCTCATTCTCTACTAGATTAGAACTTGGAATTTTCTGATTGGAAGCTTTAATTTTTGTAGATCTAAGTTTTAAACATTTTCGGTTTTCCTTAGTTTTGATCTACTAAACTCCATCATTTTCAAGTTTTAATGGTTCCATGTTGTAGAGAATTGAATTTTACACAAGATTGAACTTTGAAAATCGAAATTTGGTTAAGATTTGACTTAGTTATGATTTTTGGAGTTTTTAGGGTTCATGGTTCTTCCCTCTCGGTTGAGGGAAAGAAGATGAACAGTGTCCTGTGTCCGCGCCCTCCGCGCGCGCGCGTCCCGCGCCGCGCTGATGGGAGGTCCGCGCCCCTGTGTCCCGCGCCCTCCGCGCGTGCGCGTCCCGCGCCGCGCTGATGGGAGGTCCGCGCCCCTGTGTCCCGCGCCCTCCGCGCGCGCGCGTCCCGCGCCGCGCTGATGGGAGGACGCGCCCTCGCGCCCGCGTGGTGCCCGCGCCGCGTGGTCTCCCGCGCCGCGTGGTTCCAGCACCAGGCCGCCCCCGCGTGTTCGCGCCCCTGTGTGGACGTCACGCGCCCGGCCTTCCCGCGCCCTCGCGTGTCCGCGCCTTGCGTGGCCCGTGCCCTCGCGTGTCCGCGCCCCGCGTGGTCCGCGCCTTGCGTGTCCGCGCCTTGCGTGGTCCGCGCCCCCGCGTGTCCGCGCCCCCGCGTGTTCGCGCCCCTGTGTGGACGTCACGCACCCGGCCGTTTTCCCTGCGCCTGCGTGGCCGCCCGCGCCCGGCGCTTTCCGCGCCCGTGTGGCCGTACGCGCTCGTGACCGCGCCCTCGCCCGCCATGCGCCCGCGCCATAGATGTGACGCGCCCGCGTTGGTTGGCCGACCTTGCCTTAGTACCTAGTCAGCCTGTCCCTGGTTTTCCATTTTTTATGCTACCTTGGCTTATATACGTGTATATGTATTGGTTTGTGTATGCGATATATCCTTACGCCTTTTGTCCTGAGCATGAATCTGACCCTGGAGAACAAAGTGTTCCTACTCGCTACATGTGCCTGAATGTCCCGGTTCTCGTTCATGCTTGACAAATGACTCGTAATCCCACGTGGCGCATTTGCAATGTTGCATTACACTAAGGAGGGTAGAACGTGTCGACCTACTGATCGACATGGATCCTCACTTGGGGTACTCGTACTACGGTACGACATTCTAGGAGGATGATCATGCAGGCCACAACATGAGGATCCAAGATTTTACATAGGGTTTAAATTAGGCAACTAAATCTATTAGATGCATGGAGATGGCAGAATCCCGAGATCGTGTTACCCCAGCCGCCTTGAGGTATTGCCTCGACGCGCCAGCTGGTCACCACGGATACTGTGCCATCTACAATGAGTGGATGCCGGTATCCGATTATTTCCTGATATATTATAAGTTTTGGCAAGGTAGCCCTACGGGGACTTGTGCCTGCAAGGTAGCCTTATGAGGGACCTGTGCTTAATAATACTTGACTACGCGGACCCCTGGGTTGGCTAGCCTTGCTGGAAAGATACAATCTAAGGACTCTGATAATTTAATGCGAGGATAACCTCGCCATACTAGAAACTCGTAGACTTGACTGGCCGTGAAAATGACTTGCTTGTATTTTTCTTTTACCTTCCGCGAGTAACTGAGGAAAGCGGACTGTTATGGTGCGTGATCCAACCCATGTTCTTGTTTGATTGTTGGGTTGGTTATCGTACTATGACAGGCTGCGGACCGAAGTTACGAACGGAAGCCTTAATTTGATTGTGATGTGTTACTCCTGTGAATGACTAAGGAACATGGCACACCGCGGTACATGATCCAACCCATGTTCTTGTTTGATTGTTGGGTTGGTTATCGTGCTGCGATGGTCTGTCGACCGAAGTCACGACCAGGAGATCTTCTTACTTATATCTGTAAACTTATGTGAAGGTCATAGAGTGCGACGCGTCCCGGCTCCATGTGGCACCTTTTGTCCTTGTTTGGTTGTAAGGGTGCCAGATGGGTCCGACGATGTAGCGCTACCCTATAGCCGCAGCATAAGCTTTATTCTTATCATTATAACTGGGTTTTATCTTAACTCTTGTGCCCCTTTGACGGTACTTGCTATTCGGGGCTGACCCCGCTGGTTTTGTTTGGCCAGATCTCGTAGCAGAGCCAGAGGACGCGATCCTTCTTCCTGACATCCATGGTGCATACTAGGAGCATGGCTGGTCGGGGACTCGAGTGGGTTTCTTCTCCACCACTCTTACTTATACTTTTGTGCGGCGTTCAGCCACCGGCACCTGTTAGCCGAATTACTTGATATTTTGTGTCAGTACATAATTGTAACTAAACAGACTGCAGCTGTGTATAATTTTGTGCTCATGACTCTCTGAGATAGCTATGTTATAAAGCTAGTCTCTCATGACCATTTTGATGAAGCGTCGGGGACGCCTTACTGCTTTATCTTTAATGTTCATTTAATTGCTGATGTTGTGTTGATTGATTGAGACATAGAACTCTGTGGGACCATAGGAGACTTGATTGTAGCATGTACCCCCTAGTCTCTTGACAGCCACGATCGCGGTATGACGTCACATACCTCATATGGTGTAGCTGGCCTCGTCCGTCTCCGTATTTCGGTACTGGGGCGTGACAAGGTTTTAGTGGTGGCCCATGCAGGTCTGTTTTTCAGACTTGTGGGGTATTGCGATTTATTAGGAGTCTCAATCAAAACTTGTTTCCCTTGAAATTCTGTTTCGAATTCTCTGTCCTTGCCTTGATCTCTAACTTGACTTGCATCCTCGAAATCTTCCTCGTCCCGGCTTGATAATTTTATATCTTTTCCTATAGGGGTGCTTCATTCTCAGTAGCTGGTAAGGCACGTGAGGAAGAGCAGCAAGAGCATGGCTCGACTGGGCAGCAACAGGGAGAGAACCTTCCCCAGAGCAGATACGAGCAGAAGTGGGACCAGAGCCAGTGGAGCCGCAGGTGATTGGAACTCCTGCAGCAGCAGCAGCGCCAGCAGTACCAGATACCGTAGCACTCCTGGAGATCATCCGGGGGTTTCTTGTCACTCACCAACAGCAACAGACCCAGCAGCAGGAGCAGAATGCGTTGTTGAATCAAGGGTTACAGTTAGCTCTTGAAAGGAGTGTCGGGGCTGACTCAGGAGCATCAGGAAGGTTCCGTCGATTGAACCCGAGGTATTTTGATGGCACGGAGGATGCTATTACCGCGGATACATGGATTCAAGACATCGAAGCCATTCTGGTGGCAGCCAAGGTTTCAGATAATGAGAAGGTTGATCAGGTTAAATTAGTGCTTCAGGATCTTGCCCGCGACTGGTGGGCATAAGAAGAAGTTGGTATCAGACGCCCTGTTCTTTGGACCACCTTCAGTGAAAGATTCAAGGCCAAGTACTTTGGCGTAGTAGCTCGATATGAGCTCCAGCAGAAGTTCATTAGTCTCAAGCAAGCAGGCAAGACCGTAGATGGGTATGCAGCGGAGTTCTGCAGATTATGCCGTTTCGCACCAGCAATGGTGGCAACGGAGCCAGAGAAGGCTATGAGGTTCCAGCAGGGGCTCCATTTGGAACTTTTACAGCTTGTGGAAGGCCACAACTACCAGACGTTTGATGCTGTTTAGACAGCAGCTCGGAGGCACGAGCTCACCCAGCAGAGGTTGGCATCGAGGACAGGAGGTCAGAAGAGATCTCATTCCCAGGTTGGAGGAGGAGCCATGCAGCGAATATCGGCACCAGCACCCGGTGTTCGTATTCATGATACAGGAGCGCTGCAGAGGACGGCCGTGTCAACTATCACAGCGCCAGTTCGGCAGCAGCAGCCGAGGAATCAGCAGCAGCGTCAGAGGGCGCCCCAGGGTTGTACCTTCTGTGGTAAGGAAGGACACACTAGGGATGTGTGTCGGTTAGCGAATGGCTTGTGCTTGAGGTGTGGTAGTCCAGACCACCGTATTTCGACTTGTCCTATGATGCAGAGGCCAGGAGGGCCAGCTCAGCAGTTTCCAGCGTTGCCAGCTCCAGGGGCAACCCCGAGTGGAGGGCCAGTACTAGCAGTGAGGCCCTTAGCCCAGCGTCTACCAACGCAGGCTCAGATGTTTCGCCAGGCACAGGAAGCCGGAGGCCCTCAGAGGCAGCAACACCATGGTCAAGGAAGGCAGCAACAAGGAGCTCAGCGGGGCCAGGCTCTCACATTATCTTTGGGAGAGGCTCTAGCGTCTAGTGATGTGGTGGCAGGTAAAATTCTCGTCACCTCATTTCCTGCTGTAGCATTATTTGATTCAGATGCTACTCATTCATTCATCTCTGCACGATATGCTACACGGATTGGATTAGAGTTTGAGGCATTGCCGGAGAGGATGGATATACTCACTGGCAATGGGCTCGTAGAAGTTAGTAGAGTGCGTTTTTCATGTCCGGTAGAGGTGTGTGGGCATTTACTGCCCGTATCTTTGATTGAATTCCCTATGGGGAATTTTGATGTTGTTCTTGGCATGGACTGGTTGAGAGACAGTCATGCGACCATTGATTGTAGAGGAGGTAGGGTTATATTCAGCATTCCTGGGATGGAGCAGTTCATCTTTACTCGAACCTTGAAGAATCAGACTGAAAGCGTCATCTCAGCAGCAGTGTCAGAGTCAAGACAGATTCCGAGAGTGGTCGAAGATTTTCTTAATGTATTCCCTGATGAGCTTCCAGGGATGCCCCCAATCAGAGAGGTAGAATTCGGCATTGAGTTAAACCCTGGAACGAGGCCTATTGCAGATAGAGTTTACAGAATGTCGCCATCAGAGCAGGATAAATTGTATCAACATGAGAAAGAGCTGAAGTCAAAAGGATTCATCAGAGACAGTGAATCACCTTGGGCAGCACCGGTGATTCTAGTTCCCAAGAAGGATGGGTCGACGAGGATGTGCATCGACTACCGCAAGCTGAATGCAGTAATAGTGAAGAATAAGTACCCGCTTCCCAGGATTGACGACCTGTTTGATCAATCGAGCAAGGCCCGCATCTTTTCCAAGATCGATCTTCGTTCGGGATACTATCAGGTGAGAGTTCGAGAGCAAGATATTCAGAAGACGGCATTCAGATCAAGATATGGACATTATGAGTTTTTAGTCATGCCATTTGGACTAACCAATACCCCTGTAGTATTTATGGATTTGATGAACCGCATCTTTCTTCCATATTTGGATAAATTTGTGGTAGTGTTCATAGATGACATTCTTGTCTATTCCAGCAGTGAAGAGGAGCATGAGGAACACCTTAGGACTGTCTTGCAGACATTGAGGAAGCATCAACTTTATGCGAAGCTTGACAAGTGTGAATTCTGGTTAGACCATATATCGTTCCTGGGATATGTGATTTCTGGGGCAGGAGTGTCAGTGGATCCGAGGAAGATTGAAGCCGTAGAGCATTGGCCAGTCCCGAGAACAGTTGCAGAAGTGCGAAGTTTCTTAGGATTAGCCGGTTACTACAGAAGGTTCGTGGAGGACTTTGCCAGGATCTCTGCGCCCTTAACGCGTTTGACGCACAAGGACGTGGAGTTTGTTTGGTCAGCTAGTTGTCAGGCATCATTTGAAGAATTGAAGAAGAGATTAATCTCGGCCCCGATCTTGACGCTTCCAGTAGGATCGGGAGGCTTTACAGTGTATTGTGACGCATCCGGGAAGGGTCTTGGATGTGTGCTGATGCAGCATGGAAAGGTGATAGCCTATGCGTCTCGACAGCTTCGAGATCATGAGAAGAGTTACCCGACTCACGATTTAGAGTTAGCAGCTGTGGTGTTTTTACTCAAGTTGTGGAGGCATTATTTATATGGAGATCGAGTAGAGATTTATACTGATCATAAGAGTTTGAAGTATGTGTTCACGCAGCGAGATTTGAACATGAGGCAGAGAAGATGGTTAGAACTGTTGAAGGATTTTGATGTGGATCTTCAGTATCATCCAGGCAAGGCGAATGTAGTTGCAGATGCACTGAGTAGGAGAGACAGTGCTTTTATCTTGACTTCGCAGAAGTACATTCTAGCAGATCTTCAGAGTATGGGGATTGAGGTAATTTTGCCAAGGGATATGGGAAGAATGACCAGTATTCAGATTCAGTCTACCTTGGTAGAGAGGATCAGGGCAGCACAAGCAGGAGATCCACAGATTCAGAAGTTGCGGTCAGAGTGTGAATCAGGCCGTAGGAAGGAATTAGTAATTCATGAGGATGGTATGCTCAGGTTTGGAAATAGACTCTGTGTACCGAGTGGAGACCTTCGGCAGGAAGTTATGTCCGAAGCTCATAGTTCCATTTATTCCATTCATCCAGGAGGAACGAAGATGTATCGAGATATCAGGCAGTACTTTTGGTGGAATGGCATGAAAAGGGAGATAGCGAGATTTGTATCCAAGTGTCTGGTATGCCAGCAGGTGAAAGCCGAGCAGCAGAGACCAGCAGGATTGCTACAGCCACTTCCTATCCCCGAATGGAAATGGGAGCACATCACGATGGACTTTGTGACCGGTTTACCTAGATCCCCGGCTGGTAAGAATGCAGTCTGGGTAATAGTAGATCGACTCACGAAGGTCGCTCATTTCCTTCCCTTCCGAGTTGGACAGACTACTGAGCAGTTAGCAGAAATGTACATGAAGCAGATAGTAAGGCAGCACGGTGTTCCAGTTAGTACAGTATCAGATCGGGATACGCGATTTACTTCCCATTTTTGGCGGAGCTTACACCAAAGTTTGGGAACCAAGTTAAGATTCAGTACTGCATATCATCCGCAAACCGACGGACAGTCAGAAAGAACCATTCAGACATTAGAAGATATGCTACGGGCGTGTACTTTGGATTTTGGTGGATCTTGGGAGGACCACCTCCATCTAGTGGAGTTCTCCTATAACAACAGCTATCAGGCTAGCATTCAGATGGCCCCGTTCGAAGCATTGTACGGAAGAAAGTGCCGGTCCCCTTTGGCATGGGACGACGTCGGAGAACGGAAGTTATTGGGGCCAGAGATGATCACGCAGACTGTGGAGATAGTTAAGTTGGTCAGAGAGCGCCTTCGAGTTGCACAGGATCGACATCGTCATTGGGCAGATCAGCATCGTAGACCTCTAGAGTTCGGAGTTGGCGACCAAGTGTTTCTGCGGATTTCGCCTACTCGGGGTATCATCAGATTTGGAGCCCGAGGAAAGCTTAGTCCAAGATACGTTGGTCCTTTTAAGATTCTCGCTCGGGTAGGCGATGTGGCTTATCGACTTGCCCTTCCGCCTTCGTTAACTGGCATACATGATGTGTTTCATGTGTCCCAATTGCGTGGGTATGTCCCGGATACGAGTCATGTCCTCGATCATTCTGAGTTGGTCGTTGGTACCGACCTAACTTACGAGGAACAACCCGTGTCTATTTTGGACCGGCGAGAGAAGGTGCTCAAGAACCGGACTATTAGTCTTGTCCGTGTTGCTTGGAACCATCACTCTCCGGGAGAATCAACTTGGGAGCGCGAGGACGAGATCCGATCTCGGTATCCGCATTTGTTTGGTTTGTGAGGTATATCTTTATGCCATAATGACACGATTCTACATTCACTGCACCTGCTTGTATTGTACTTTTGTGATGTAGATAATAACTGCTTGTTAGTTAACTTGCATGTGATTGTGCCTTGCTTGTCCTGATCTTTCAATCCTGTCTTGGCTGGAAATTCCGAGGACGGAATTTTTCTAAGAAGGGTAGAGATGTCACTCCCTGATTCCGGTATACGTATTTTTAGTACGTATACTGCTTATTTGTATTTACGTATATTTATACGATATTTATTTTGTTGTATTTCTTCATGTATATCCCAAATTATTTGACAAAATAATATTTCGTAATTTATTTTCTGTGATTTTAGTTTACAGTTTTGGCTCTAATTGGGTGACATGTTCTCGGTTCACTTGAACCCGTTGGGTCATCATGAACCAACTTGGTTTAGGCTTTTATATAAAACCCCATTCCTTTTCTCTCCCCTCATTCATTCCTCATAACTCCTCTCATTTACTTCCTTCACCCAACCAAAGGCAAGTATCAACTTGCACAAGGAAGAGATCCATCATTTTCGTTTTTCCTTCAAAATTTTTACCAAAACTTGTTCTTCTCCTCATTCTCTACTAGATTAGAACTTGGAATTTTCTGATTGGAAGCTTTAATTTTTGTAGATCTAAGTTTTAAACATTTTCGGTTTTCCTTGGTTTTGATCTACTAAACTCCATCATTTTCAAGTTTTAATGGTTCCATGTTGTAGAGAATTGAATTTTACTCAAGATTGAACTTTGAAAATCGAAATTTCGTTAAGATTTGACTTAGTTATGATTTTTGGAGTTTTTAGGGTTCATGGTTCTTCCCTCTCGGTTGAGGGGAAGAAGATGAACAGTGTCCTGTGTCCGCGCCCTCCGCGCGCGCGCGTCCCGCGCCGCGCTGATGGGAGGTCCGCGCCCCTGTGTCCCGTGCCCTCCGTGCGCGCGCGTCCCGCGCCGCGCTGATGGGAGGTCCGCGCCCCTGTGTCCCGCGCCCTCCGCGCGCGCGCGTCCCGCGCCGCGCTGATGGGAGGTCCGCGCCCCTGTGTCCCGCGCCCTCCGCGCGCGCGCGTCCCGCGCCGCGCTGATGGGAGGACGCGCCCCCGCGCCCGCGTGGTGCCCGCGCCGCGTGGTCTCCCGCGCCGCGTGGTTCCAGCACCAGGCCGCCCCCGCGTGTTCGCGCCCCTGTGTGGACGTCACGCGCCCGGCCTTTCCGCGCCCTCGCGTGTCCGCGCCTTGCGTGGCCCGCGCCCTCGCGTGTCCGCGCCCCGCGTGGCCGCGCCTTGCGTGGTCCGCGCCTTGCGTGGTCCGTGCCCCCGCGTGTCCGCGCCCCGCGTGTCCGCGCCCCCGCGTGTTCGCGCCCCTGTGTGGACGTCACGCGCCCGGCCGTTTTCCCCGCGCCTGCGTGGCCGCCCGCGCCCGGCGCTTTCCGCGCCCGTGTGGCCGTCCGCGCTCGTGACCGCGCCCTCGCCCGCCATGCGCCCGTGCCATGGATGTGACGCGCCCGCGTTGGTTGGCCGACCTTGCCTTAGTACCTAGTCAGCCTGTCCCTGGTTTTCCATTTTTCATGCTACCTTGGCTTATATACGTGTATATGTATTGGTTTGTGTATGCGATATATCCTTACGCCTTTTGTCCTGAGCATGAATCTGACCCTGGAGAACAAAGTGTTCCTACTCGCTACATGTGCCTGAATGTCCCGGTTCTCGTTCATGCTTGACAAATGACTCGTAATCCTACGTGGCGCATTTGCAATGTTGCATTACACTAAGGAGGGTAGAACGTGTCGACCTACTGATCGACATGGATCCTCACTTGGGGTACTCGTACTACGGTACGACATTCTAGGAGGATGATCATGCAGGCCACAGCATGAGGATCCAAGATTTCACATAGGGTTTAAATTAGGCAACTAAATCTATTAGATGCATGGAGAGGGCAGAATCCCGAGATCGTGTTACACCAGCCGCCTTGAGGTATTGCCTCGACGCGCCAGCTGGTCACCACGGATACTGTGCCATCTGCAATGAGTGGATGCCGGTATCCGATTATTTCCTGATATATTATAAGTTTTGGCAAGGTAGCCCTACGGGGACTTGTGCCTGCAAGGTAGCCTTATGAGGGACCTGTGCTTAATAATACTTGACTACGCGGACCCCTGGGTTGGCTAGCCTTGCTGGAAAGATACGATCTGAGGACTCTGATAATTTAATGCGAGGATAACCTCGCCATACTAGAAACTCGTAGACTTGACTGGCCGTGAAAATGACTTGCTTGTATTTTTCTTTTACCTTCCGCGAGTAACTGAGGAAAGCGGACTGTTATGGTGCGTGATCCAACCCATGTTCTTGTTTGATTGTTGGGTTGGTTATCGTACTATGACAGGCTGCGGACCGAAGTTACGAACGGAAGCCTTAATTTGATTGTGATGTGTTACTCCTGTGAATGACTAAGGAACATGGCCCACCGCGGTACGTGATCCAACCCATGTTCTTGTTTGATTGTTGGGTTGGTTATCGTGCTGCGATGGTCTGTCGACCGAAGTCACGACCAGGAGATCTTCTTACTTATATCTGTAAACTTATGTGAAGGTCATAGAGTGCGACGCGTCCCGGCTCCATGTGGCACCTTTTGTCCTTGTTTGGTTGTAAGGGTGCCAGATGGGTCCGACGATGTAGCGCTACCCTATAGCCGCAGCATAAGCTTTATTCTTATCATTATAACTGGGTTTTATCTTAACTCTTGTGCCCCTTTGGCGGTACTTGCTATTCGGGGCTGACCCTGCTGGTTTTGTTTGGCCAGATCTCGTAGCAGAGCCAGAGGACGCGATCCTTCTTCCTGACATCCATGGTGCATACTAGGAGCATGGCTGGTCGGGGACTCGAGTGGGTTTCTTCTCCACCACTCTTGCTTATACTTTTGTGCGGCGTTCAGCCACCGGCACCTGTTAGTCGGATTACTTGATATTTTGTGTCAGTACATAATTGTAACTAAACAGACTGCAGCTGTGTATAATTTTGTGCTCATGACTCTCTGAGATAGCTATGTTATAAAGCTAGTCTCTCATGACCATTTTGATGAAGCGTCGGGGACGCCTTACTGCTTTATCTTTAATGTTCATTTAATTGCTGATGTTGTGTTGATTGATTGAGACATAGAACTCTGTGGGACCATAGGAGACTTGATTGTAGCATGTACCCCCTAGTCTCTTGACAGCCACGATCGCCGTATGACGTCACGTACCTCATATGGTGTAACTGGCCTCGTCCGTCTCCGTATTTCGGTACTGGGGCGTGACAGCACGGGGGTGGGACGGGGAGGGAATGGGCGACAGCCGGCGGTGGTGTCTTAGAACGGAGGGTCGCGAAAAAGGAGAGGGCATTTTCCTCTAAAAAATGGGTCAAAGGAGTTGACCGCTAACGAAGGACGAAAACCGTCAAAAGTGGAGGGTGTCTTGCATTATAGAAATTGTGTGGTGTGCACCTTAAATTTGGGTAAATCAAATAGGGTGCGATTCAAAATTTCTCTTCTAAAATTAAGAACTCTTCGGTTCATATAGATTTTTTGTGAATTATTACCCAAGGCCTAACTTTTGACTATATTTTGCAAACAGAGATTCATGAATCAATAAAGAAATCTGAGCCCATTGGTTTGTGGGGGGAAAACAAGGGATAGGAGGACCGAAGCCCAATCCAACCTCTCTTTCTCACCTACCCATTCCAACCTCAGTTCTCTCCACGTAACCCTAGGGGTGCAACTCGGGCGGGCTAAACCCGAGCCCGATCGGATAAACCCGCTAATGGGTTGGATTAGGGTCGAAGATACTTGGGTTCGGGTTCGGATTCGGACTCGGGTTAAAATATTTGAACCGATCAAAAACCGGGTTGGACTTGGGTTCATGCGTTGGGTTACTCAAAGAACCCGAAACCCGAAATACATATAATATATATATATATATATATATATATATATATATATATATATATATATATATATATATATATATTTCACATGCTTCTTAAATAAAAAGTTTAAATCCTAAATTTCTCCACCCAAACTCTTTAACTCCTTATAAAGAATTTCCATTTCAATTTGTATTTTGCAACGATTAAGGCTTGATTGTTATTTGATTATGTGTTTAATATTACTTTTGTTAAAAATTATTTTAAATTTTATATTAGAGTCCAATTAACCCGATGGACCCGACCTAACCCGCTCCTCCGGACTTGGTCTTGGACTTCATATATTGAACCCAAGGTTGGGTCGGACTTGGGCTAGGACTAGGCTTATGATTCATCGGGTTGGGCTTGGATTGACCTCAAACCCGACCCAACCCGCCCGAGTTGCACCCCTACCTAACCCGCCCACCCCCACGGATAACATACACAGCAAGGAAACATGATAAATTAATACATAAAAAAATCAGTGAGGAGAGGGCTCTCCTCTCTCTTTTAAACTGATCCTGCCATTTGGTATTGTTGTTGTTTGTTTCGTCTAATCAATAATCAATCCCAATCCATGGATTTGTTGGAGTCTTATAGCGTCGAGATCATAGGCACGGCAGGCGCAGTGGTGGCCGTCGGCATCGGAGCCGCCTACTTGTATCTCGCTAAGAAACCCAAAGGTTACATTTATCTATTTGATCCAATTGCTTAGTATTTTTGTGTTTATTCTTTAATTGTCATTTGTCACTGGAAACTGATTGCGCTTTATTCACATGTTTGGGTTCCCAACGGATCAAAACTAATGCTGCTTTGAGTAACAACATGATGCAAATGAGTGTATTTACAGGAAGCTTGTCCATAGAACCACCAACAGGAGAATAAGAGTTTGATTAGTGATGCTTGTTAAAGTCCCTGCCAGCATCCATTCTTCTTTCTTCCTCCATCTCCATGCCTACTTCCATATGAAAGTCAACAATGTTTTAGGTATTTCGACATATATGAGGTCTAAGGTTTTATTCATGCAAATATAGGAATGAGAAAAGGTTCTAGAGAAGCATGTTTGGTAATGGATGTTAGTTCTCAAAGAACCATTGTATATATAGCTGCAACCAAGGTTTGAAGTATCGGCCATATCGTATCGTTTTGGCATTGTTCCGATCCGATGCTGATACTAGTGCTATGACATTGTGGCTATGTTTCCAGGTCAGTTCACAAGAAAAAAAGTAAAGGAAACAAAAGACTAAGTACCCGCAAATAAATAAATAAATGTGTCGACACAATGATTTGGTCATGCTGAATATCATTATGCTAAATCGTGTCAAGGAATCTGTCGGCCACCGTAGCCATTACTATTTGTCGAAATTGCATATCAATATATTTACAATATTCATTTATCTTAATATATATTCCAATAAAAATTATCTATTCCGGTAGTACTTTGTCTAGAAAGAAGTAAAAAAATCTATTGCTAGTAAATGATTCATTAATATTGAATACTATTCCATTCAAAACTAATTGAATACTATTCCATTCAAAACTAACACGAAACGACATATAATACAGAAGGTAATACCTAAATGTACAAAATATTTTTATGCTCTTTTTAGTAGTTTCTTATTATTATTTTTTTGTTTTTTGAAACAAAAACTCCAATGCAAAACTTTTGGAACTGTCGAAAGTGCCGATTCTGATTGTGAATCTTGGTTGTAACTCCATATATATATATATATATATATATATATATATATATATATATATATATATATATTTTTTTTTTTTTTTTCCATATATATATATATATATATATATATATATATATATATATATATATATATATTGACTCCTAGCCTAGTGGTAGTGGTGAGGCATGCAGCCCAAGTGGTCAGGAGATCGATTCCCGGTAGGAGCGTTCGACACAATTACCATTTCCAATATATAGGCTAGAGTTCTTTTATATATATATATATATATATATATATATATATATATATATATATATATATATATATATATAGCTGGTTTCTTTCTGGAGGTTACTTGGAGGCTGTTGCAGAGGGTCTTCTTATCCAGCAGGGGGGCATGGCACAGTACCGCATGGTCCACATCCTCAAGCGCATGAAGAAGGCTATTCGGAGTTGGGTGAAGTGTCTGCCCAAGCCTTCCATTGAAGACAAGGAGGCGGAACTCAGGGCCATCCAGAACTCCATGCAATCTGATATTCTGAACGGGCCCTTAGCGGCACGGGAGAAGGAACTGATTGTGAAAGTCAACATCCTCTGGCTGCAGAAGGAGATTAGTGTGGCCCAACGCGCTAAATGCTCCTGGCTCAAGGAAGGCGACCGTTGCTCCAAGTTCTTCTACGATGTGATCTGGACCAGACAACACAGGAACAGTCTCTCCCACCTGCTTGATGGTGAGGGCAAACTGGTTGGAGAGCCGTCGGAGATCTAAGGGAAGGCTGTCAGGTACTTCTCAGAGTTATATTTTCAGTTTGACTATCTCTCTGTGTTTCCGGATATCATTACCAAGAAGCTGGTGACGCCCTTTGGTAATAGTCAGTTACTCGCGCCGGTCTCTCTGGAGGAGGTGGAGGCTATCATCATGAAGGCGGATCCCGACAAGGCCCCGTGGCCGGATGGATTTAGCAGTAGGTTCTACAAACGCCACTGGGATGCCCTGAAGGTACCGGTGCTTGAGACGGTCCAGGAGTTCTTTACGGAGGGGAAGTTGCTGAAAGAGCTTAACCATACTTTCTTGACCCTAGTACCAAAGAAAGAAGGAGCGACCTCGCTGGTGGACTTTCGACCTATAGCGTGCTATAATTATCTTTACAAAATAATTACGCACCTTATGTGCCGGCGCATGGAGGAGATTATGCATGGCCTGGTCTCTCCGAACCAGGTGGCTTTCATCAAGGGAAGATCGATTGCAGAGCACAGCCTTCTGGCACATCAGATAGTGAGAGGGTCCAATAAACCAGGAGGGGAGAAGGCGTGTGTGAAACTGGATCTGAGGAAGGCCTATGACATGATCAATAGGGACTTCTTGTGCCACCTGATATTAGCCATGGGATTCGACGAACGGTGGGTAGCAAGGATTAGAGAGTGCATCTCGACTCCTACCTTCTCTGTCCTCATACAGGGTACTCCGTATGGGTTCTTCCACAGCAATAGAGGACTCTGGCAAGGCGACCCCCTGTCTCTTTACCTGTTCATACTTATCATGGAGTACTTCACCTGCTTGATGGATATGGGGGTTCACAGTGGGTGGCTGGTCCCGTTGTTCAAGAGGATTGAGCCTCCTGTTACTCACCTCATTTATGCTGACGACCTCTTGATCTTCCTCCAGCCCTCTATGGAAGGAATGACCATGATCTCTGGGATTATGGAAGAATTTGAAAAACTCTCTGGACTTCAACTGAACTGCGAGAAGAGCCGTGTCTACTTCAGCTCCTCCTGTATGCTGAAGGAGGAACGCACGGAAGCCCTGGGCGTTGATAGAGGCAATCTTCCGGTGAAATATCTAGGGGTGTCTCTGACAGTCAACTATGCGCGAGATCTAGATTGTCACAGTCTTGTGGAGTATGCTCAGAGGAGGGTCGAAGGGTGGCAGGCGGTTGGCCTGTCGTTTGGTGGACGCATTGAGCTAGTCAGATCGGTCATCTCGGCATTGGCACTTTTCTGGCTCCAGTCTATCCTTGTCCCTGTTGCCACCATCCGGAAAGTTGAGAACATTTGCGCCAACTTCATCTGGAGAGGGGGCATACATGCGATCTCTTAGGAACAGCTCTGCCGCCCTCGGGAGGAGGGAGTGGTGGGGCTTAGACCCATGCTGTCTGTCAGGGAGGCCTCTGGTCTGAAGCTGGCATGGAGATTCATCAAAGGTGGGTCGTTATGGGCTGATTGGATGTCCAGTCGGTATGTGAAGAGGGACAACCTCTGAACTTGCTCCCTCAACAACAACTACTCTGTCACTTTCAAGCAAATTATGCGTCACAGAGCTGTACTCAAATCATCCATTCGGAGGATTATGAGTGATGGAGCGGGGACTAACCTCTGACGTGATCCATGGTTAGAGCATCAATCTCTGATTGAGATATTGGACGACCGGACACACATGGAGACGGGTAGGGGGTTGACTTGCCAGTATATTACCAGAAATGGAGTGTGGAGACCTGAGGTCTACCGACATACCTTAAAGCTTGGAGAGGCTATTCGCGTGGTTGGTATTGATCCGAGTCAACCAACAGATAGTTGGTCCTGGGATCCGCCGGGAGCTACTGGAGGCACTGGGGAGTTCAGTTTCAATAGCTGCTACAACCTTGTGCGACGTACATATCCTGTTAGCACAGATTACGACTTCATCTGGTGCAAGGGGCTGGCCCGCAAGATGCAGTTGTGTGTCTATGATGCAGTTGTGTGTATACCGGTTGCTGCTTGGTCGACTGTTGACGAGGGACAGACTCATCTCCTTTGGGATCCAAGTCCCCAACTCGAAGTGTATATTGTGTGAAGTGGACAATGAATCTATGAGACACTTGTTCTTTGAGTGTGAAGTGTCCTGGTATATCTGGACTGAGCAGTGCCGCAGAGCGTTGGGAGGATGTGACACAGGCAGAGGGATTTGAGCCATCATCACCGGGATCCGAGACCGCATAGGGAGGGGGCAGGTATGGTTCAAGACTGCCAGATTACGGCTTGCAGCCTCCGTCTGGCATATCTAGAGGGAACAGAATCGCCGCATTTTCGAGGGGCTAACCACTCCCTCCTATAGGCATCCTTCATAATATAGAATTTGATGTAACTGCTATGTCACCTTAAATGGGTGGAAGACTATTGATGACTGTAAGATTGTATGAGTTGATTTTGGAATAAAATTTATCCTTTTTCCAAATATATATATATATATATATATATATACCTAGTGGTTACAACGGGGGGCTCCCGTGGGGGAGACCACGGTTCGAGCCCCCCTGGACGCCGGCTGCGTGGCTTTGTACCACGGGCGTGCCAAGCTTTCTTGGATGGGGTGGGGGCTCCCTGCTCTGGGTTGTAGACCCCTCTCCGCGGAAAGGAGGGCTCCATGTGGACCGCTGGGTTGTAGACCTCATTCCGCTCAGGTTGGCTGGGTGGCCATGCCACGGACCCGAGAGGAACAAGATCGGACATATATATATATATATATATATATATATATATATATATATATAAGAACCCTGGAAATCGGGTACAGGTTTGGATCCTCCTGGACGCAATATGGGCTTAAATTGAAGACCGAAAAATTCATGTAGCGACTGATTGAGCGTTAGACTCGAAGGAATAATATGCCTGGATAGATGATCGTTGTGCTTATTGTCAAGTCTGAGCGAAGCGTGTAATGAAGATCGGCCCGAGTAGTGAATCGAGAAAGGATGCATCAGAAGCAAAAAAAAAAGGACTAGTGGAGTGCAAAGATTCATATTTGGCCTGGGAGAGAGGATGATGTTATAAGTTCCGGGCTCAGCTCGGAGCATAGATAGGATTAGGGATGAATTAACCTACGCACTCTAAAGGAAGTAGAACTTGGAAATCATGACTCAATATAACTCATTTGCGAATCCAATCTGAATAATGTGTAATTAGGAATCTAGTCATAAAAGGATTAGGGATTGGTTCAGTCTTCTAACAATGGATTCAGTTCATGGTATGAGCAAAAGGAGTAGGGAGTTGTTTAGTTTTGTTCTAAAATACCGTTGGCATAGACTTTGAAATATGAATAGTTTATCTATAGAACTGTTTGATATATACTATATATTTTTTATTTTGTTTCAACATGCCATTAACTTGCATGCATGGATATATTGCTCGTATTGAGGAATAAGCCTAGTTGGCACAGTCATGTGCAGTAGATATCTGAGATTACTGTGTAAGCAAGAGAAACTTGCAAAAATGAGGTAAAATGTGAAGAACAGGTCCAATATAGTGTTTTTAATGAAACTAGTGAGCTGCAAAAGACTACGGAATGAGCTAATGATTCAAGTGACAAACATCCGTTCATATGAACCAGCGAATTCATGGGTCTTAACTAATTGGATTGAAGTTCATCAATGATGAATCCTAGGGATCATGGATACCCTATAGTCCTATACTTGATGTTGTTTACATGTTGCACACACCAAGGGCACTCCATAATAAACTTGTACATGAAAATTTTGTTGTTGTCTCTGTTTAGTTGTTTCCCTATTGTGTTGTATTCATGTCCAGGCAATATATTTTGATGGTGATTCTGGTTAATACACGATACTTGAACAATTAGCGATGTAGAAAGGAAGAATTGGATGGTTTATTAATGGAGAGAGATTATATATATATAGGAGAGGACTAGCCTCCTCCTTATTCTCTACCCGATGTGGGAGTAAATAACATAACTCATAACCAATACTCAACTCCCTCCCTCAAGCTGGAGCATAGATGTCAAACATGTCGAGCTTGTTACAAAGAAGTTGAACCTGATGACCTAAAAAAGACTTCGTAAAGATATCAGCTATCTGATCGCCGATCCTCACGTGGTGGAACTTTATCGTCCCCTTTTGATACTCATCACGGACAAAGTGGATGACGATCTCAATGTGCTTTGTTCTTTCATGGAATACAGAATTGGTAGCAATCTGGATAGTAGACTCGTTATTACTCCCCAGTTCTTGTAGAAGATGTTGCAGATATAACACCTCTGTTGTGCCGTGAGCAGTGGCTCGATACTTTGCTTCTGAACTTGATCGTGAGACCACACTCTGCTTCTTGCTCTTCCATGATACCAAGTTTCCGCTAATGAATACCGAACGCCAGATGTAAACTTTCTATCGATAAGACTAGTACCCTAATCAGCATTTGTAAAGCACTCAAGATGAGTATGTCTCTGATTTTTTATCCGAATTTCTTATTTTCGAATTCTGAGCTAGATACTGCATGATTTTGAGAACTGTCAATGTGGTGAAGAAGCCATAAATCTACTCGTGACACTTACGACAAAGAAAATGTCTGGACGAGTCATGACCGCCAAGTAATTGAGTTTTTCAACCACTCGATGATACTGATCCGGATTGGTTAGCAGTATCCCCTCATCAAGGAGTAACTTTACCCCTGGATCCATGGATGAGGTTGCTCCTTAGCTTGCATCATTTCCGCATCGGTTAGGATGTCAAGCACATACTTTATCTGAGATATTACAATGTTCCGCTTATCCCACGTGACCTCAATACCCAATAAATATTTCAACAATCTGTTCATCTAGAAACTTCTTCTACCCTGCAATACCTTGGTTGTCCCCGTAATCACAATATCATCAACGTAGATACCAAGTAGTATCCTTCTAGCTGATGTCTATCGGTAAAATACTGAATGATCCTTCTTCGATTAACACATGCCAAATTGAGTAACGACATGTATAAATCGACCAAACTAAGCATTTGGTGATTGTTTAAGACTATGGAGGGCCTTCCGCAAATAGCATACTTTACCCTCCGTTGCAATAAACCCAGGAGGTTGCATCATATATACTTCCTCTTCAAGGTCCCCATGAAGAAATGCTTTCTTCACATCCAACTGAAGTAGGGGTCAGTCATAGCGAACAACTAAGGCTAGGAGCACATGCACAAAAGTAATCCTGGCGACTAGGGAGAACATCTCAAAATAATCCTCACCATATCCTTTAGCCACCAATCGAGCTTTCAGACGATCAAAAGTGTCATATGGTTTCACCTTGATTGTGAATACCCATTTGCAACCTACCTCATTCTTACCAGTAGACGAATCCACCAAGTACCATGTATGATTTTCATGAAATGCTCTTATCTCTTCTTCCATAGCAGCGTGTCAACCAGGATGTTTGAGTCCTTCCTCTGAAGTATTGGAAATCTGAATTCCATCAATAGTGACCACCAAGGATTGCGTTTGGCTTGCGAGCCCTTTGTAGTTCGTAACATATGAAGGATGATCGCGACATGCACGACGAGAACGAGCTGATGTATCAGACGGTGATGAATCGGAAGAACTGGAGGAGGACACTAAAGATGATGATAGCTCGATAGCCGTGGCCCCAGTGGTGATGCCGGTCCAGATTAAGTCGGTGTTTGCAAACCATCGGACGGTAAAACTGTCCCGGGAGGGGAGGGCATCCTTACGGGGGCTGCTGTGTTTGAACTGGATACAAGAGAAAAATTTTCTCTGGATAAACTTTTGGAACAAACTCAGTAGTTTGAGAAAGTGGGAGAAACTCAGTTTCAACAAAGGTAACATCTGGAGACATAAAATATCGCTTTAAAGTTGGGGAAAAACAATGATATTCTTTCTGATCTTTTGGATACCCAAGGAAAATATGTTTGATTGCCTTCGGATCTAATTTGGAAACAGTAGGTCGAGTATCCCGAACGTAACACAAACAACCAAAGATTTTGAGAGGTAGAAGAAACGGTTCTCATTTAGGATATAACTGAGAAAAGAGAATATTGCTATTGAAAATAGAAGATGGCGTGCAATTGATCAGATAATAAGCTGTAAGTACCGCATCTGACCAAATTCTTCTGGGAGTACACGTTTGAAACATAAGAGCACGCGTTGTTTCTAGAAGATGGTGATTCTTGCGTTCGGCTACACCATTTTGTTGTAGTGTGTAAGGATAGAAAGTTTGGTGGATGATGCCATCTCTTGACAGATGAGAATTGAACTTACGAGACAGATACAAATGGCCATATTCACTCCGAAAACATTTAATAGGAGCACTAATTTGTGTGGTGATTTCCGCATAAAAAATGTACCAATTATCAAATAATTCAGAGCGATTTTTCATTAAGTAGACAAACGTGACACGTGACTAGTCATCAACAAATGAAACAAAGTACTTGAAACCTATCACAGATTCAACAGGACAAGGTCTAATGTACTAACTCAAAAGGAGCTGATGCAGCTTTATTTAGACTTACTGGATAGGGAATCCGGTAATGCTTGGCCAAACTACACAACACACAATGAAAGGGAACTTGAACATCTAATGATGGATACATTTTCTGGAGAGCTTGGATAGATCGGTGACCTAACCGACAGTGCAACTCAAAAGGATCGAGTGCCACGCCAACACAGACAACGGAAGAATTCATATCAAATAAGTACAAGCCTCCAGCCACATGTCCCCTACAGACAATTTTCCCAGTCTTTAGGTCCTGAAAAACACAACTATCAGAAAAAAATATTATCGAGCATTACAAGTCATGTGAGCAAACGCACCAGAGTCAATTACTCACTGCTTCGACATGCCGCTAAGTACCTAGAAGTGGAGGCTTCACCACGACGCTGAGTTTAGAAGTCGGTGAAGTTGGCATAGGTTTTTGTCGTCATCTGCACTGATATTTCGTCATTATTATGAGTATTTGATGTAGCGTTGGCAGTAGGCACTTTGTGGCACTACCACTGAAAGTGGCCTTGTTGTCCACAGTTGTAGCATGTACGCGATCTTCCTCCATCACGACCGCCATTGTCCCGTCCACTATCGCGGCCAGTTTTTCTGCCACTAGGTTGGCCTCTACGACCTCCACAGAATCCCCTACGAGCAGCACCAATGGTAGATCGATCAACATGGGTGTTATCCGTAGTGGTCTCAATGACTTTTGCTGTCAGTAGGACACGAAAGTGGGCTTCCATAAAAAAAGGAACCTTAGCTCCAGCAATAATTTGAGACTGAGCAGAGTCTGCATCAGGACGGAGAGAGGCAAGATACGTCATGATATAGAGTTGCTGACGTTGAGTTTTCATCTTATTGATGTCCGTTGTTAGAGATAACACACGATCAACCTCATCATTCAGGGCTTTAAAGGTCCGGAAGTGGTCTTTATGTGATTTGTCTTCTTGATCCGCTCGGTAGATGCCAACAACCGAGTTATAGATATGAGACAAATCGTATTTTCTATCAAATGCAACTGCTAAAACCTCCCATAGCTCCTTCACCGAATCCATATTCTGAACCATGTCCTCAACTGATGGTTCCATCAAATTCGTCAATTATTTAAACAGTCGACTGTTATTTGTCTCTCATTGCTCGTATGTGGGATCACTCACTGTTGAGGGGTTGGTAGTCATATGTTTTGACAACTGCATTCCCCGAATCGTCTTCTCGACCTTCTTGCGCCATGTCGAGTAACTATTTGGACCATTCAATCATCGATCGACAAGTCGAATCGATGAAACCGTCGTGCCAGTGCCCAATGTTCCCGCTACTGCGTTCCCGGCATTGGTATTGTCAGTCATGCTACTTGTCTCAGTGTTTGTCATCCTTCAATATTCCTGATTCGACTTTCGTTTGATCTTTCCGATCCGATAATCACATCAACTCTGCCAATGCGCTATCAACGTAGCCAGAACCAGCTCGCGCAAGGTAAGCAGAGATCAAATGTGGATCACACAAGCCAGGACAGAGAGGTATCCCAGGTTACTTTATGTTAGATCCTGATGTGAATACCGGATCAGAAAAAACAAAGATCCACGCAAACAAACAACTTGTTTTCTCCTTGTTTAACTCCTGATGTCGATGTCAAGCTTCAGAGGTTCAAGCAAACAATCATTGTTTACCCTCTGTAGTTTTAAACACCATTTTTTAATCAGAAACTAGGATTAGGGTTGGGGGTGGCGGCGGCTATGATGTCCTGTATTGGACATCTAGGGTTAGGGTGGGGGGGGGGGGTGGGGGACAGTAGCGGGGGGAGCTGCTCTCGGTTGGTGGGGGGAGAAGAAGATTTTTTTTTTTTTTAATGGTATAGGTCTAATACCATTTAGAAAGGAAGAATTTGATGATTTATTAATAGAGAGGAATTACATATATATATAGGAGATGACTAGTCTCCTCCTTATTCTCTACCCGATGTTGGACTAAATAACATAACTGATAACTCATAACCAATATTCAGCAATCGCTAAATTATTGTTGAACCTTTTCGTACTGTTAAACGGATGTGGTGGCTTTATACTTATGAGCAAGCATTTTTCCTTTTACATTTGAAGTACTGTCCTATAATCTGTTCTTTCTCAGCAGGCATTTGGTTTGATCTGGCATTTAGAAAGGAAGAATTTGATGATTTATTAATAGAGAGGAATTACATATATATATAGGAGATGACTAGTCTCCTCCTTATTCTCTACCCGATGTGGGACTAAATAACATAACTCATAACTCATAACCAATATTCAGCAATCGCTAAATTATTGTTGAACCTTTTCGTACTGTTAAACGGATGTGGTGGCTTTATACTTATGAGCAAGCATTTTTCCTTTTACATTTGAAGTACTGTCCTATAATCTGTTCTTTCTCAGCAGGCATTTGGTTTGATCTGGCACAGTCATCTTATAGATTTTAGGCAGCCATTGAAAAGGTTTAAATAATGTTTTAAATTTGCCAGTATGAAAAATATAGCAGGTAGTTTCTAGAATTATTCTCTGTAGTAATCTCTAGATTATTTAATTGAGATTGAACTCTTACAATTAATGGGTTGTATACACCTAGTTTTTTTCTTGTGGGCTCATGCTTACAAGCAAGTGACACTGACCTTAACTTCACTCATATAACTCTCTCTCTTTTTATTCTTTATAGGTTGCTTAGATCCCGAAAACTTCAGGAATTTCAGGCTTGTTGAACGTAAGCAGCTAAGTCATAATGTGGCCAAATTTCGCTTTACTCTCCCTACTCCAACTTCTGTGCTCGGTTTACCTATTGGGCAACATATCAGTTGCAGGTTGGCTTTATATGATGATACCAATGTTGTTAATACTCAGATTGTGCCATTGTTTCTGAGATTATCATATTTATTTTATTATCTTAGCTAATAATTAGTTGTTTGGCATAATAGAGGAAAGGATAGTCTTGGTGAGGAAGTCATCAAACCTTATACTCCAACTACTCTGGACTCAGATTTTGGGTACTTCGAACTTGTCATAAAGGTGCATGAATTTATGCTACTGTTTCTGTTATATGTTACCTAGATTTTGGGCACTTTGAACTTGTCAAAAAGGTGCATGAATTTATGTTACTGTTCTGTTATATGTTACCTGGTTTATCTCTTAATGAATTAAGTTTGATGAGTGTTAGGTAGCCAACTTTAAGTTTTCTAGTTTTTCATGGTTAGTAGAAAAAACAATTTGTCATCTTCCTCATATGTTGTTAACTATCACTTTCTTAAGTGTAGATGTATCCTCAAGGACGAATGTCTCATCATTTTCGTGAGATGAAAGTTGATGACTACTTATCTGTAAAGGGACCCAAGGTATACATGCTTTTCTTCATTCTAAAGCTTAGCCAGATGTTAAAATATTTCATAACGAATGTGAACCTTTTATTGTACTTCATCTCCCACATCATTACATTCCAATACTGATGATACTTGTTTAAACATGGAAGTAGTAGTGTACCTCTTTTATTCGGTGAATCTGTCTATTACTTTATTACTTTATGTTGTCTATAGAAGATAGAATTGTGTGATGAATCTATGATTAATTTTTACAATATTTACTTGCAGATTATTATATTGTGGGCGTACTAGGAAACAATTAAAATTAAAATATGAATTGGAGGACGTCTTAGTCTTAAATAAGTAAAAGCCAATGTGAATCATATGCCTAATACTTTGTGAAAAATCCTAATTTCATTTCATTGCCATGTTACTGTGCTGCCTGGACGCAGAATGTTGATTTAGACTTTTGGTATGGTACGCGGACTTCTATGGAGAGTGATACAATGATTGCAGATATTAACGTGCCTTGGTTAGATTAGAGTATTGTAAGTACATAGCCATACTATTTGGGTGAATTATTTGCTCTTGTGGCATCGAATTAAGTCGACTTATATACATTGCAAAAAAGCAAATGTAATCGTTGCCACCAACACCCGAGACGTCCTCCACTGAAATCGTCGCCACGACTTCTTCCCGAAACCGCCCACATCCTCCTCGCCACATCAAGCGCCATCAAGCTCTAGGCCTTGTCAAGCTCCAGCCATACCGAGCTCCAGACCAGGCCTCGTCGGCATCAGCCCATGCCTCATGTGCTTCCGACCATGACTCTCCGGCATCCTGCTCGCCATTTGATCTCCCACCTCCAACCGCTGCAACTATCCTCACATGCTTATGTCATTTCGAAGCTCTCACCCTAACTGATCTGCACCACCCATTCCCGATCTAATGGCCACAATTATTTCACTAACACCCCGACCAGTGTAGGTCTCGTTTGACTTAAATCCATCCATCGATTACCACACACTTAAGAATTTCCTTCTCCACCAAGATATGTGAACCAGTGTAGAGCCCCTTGGCTTGGCTGTGTATCCACTGAGAATTTTGTTAAACAAAGTGAGCAAAATATCTTTCTCCTTGCTAATAATGAAGGCAACATTCTTATCACGACCCTCTGCACTGTATCCTTGCCATCAACCGAGATAGAGACACAGGCGAGTGGCCCTCCTTCTCTTTTATACAACACTGGAAGGATGGTTCAAATCCTCTGTTGCGCAGCATTCTTCCCATCTTCGACTAATTCTGTTATTGGGTTATCTTCTACTTGTTCAGCTATTGTGTGATGGTGTTCATTCTTCTCGGATAACGATGCCCTTTCTTCATCAACAGATCGATTGACTATCTGTCTCATTTGGTAGTGCTCTACTGTGCGGCATTCTTCTCTACTACTTCAACTACTTTGATTATTGGGGTTTCTCTAAAACTACGACTATCAAGCGGTAATATCTTCTCTACATTGTGTTCTACTACCACTATTTTCTCTACATTGTCCTGTGTTGTTCTCTATTTGTTTCTGGCTATTACTTTTCTATTAGATTATGGTTACATCTTGGTTTGCTCTCACAACTCATCCCTATGGTTTATTTGTTTCTGGCTATTACTCTTCTAATGGATTGCAGTTACATCTTGGTTTTCTCTCACGGCTTGTTACAATGGGTTCTCTGGTCACTGCTATTGCTTCTTCAGGCTCATATGTTCTCTCTGTCACACAGGTAGTGTTCTTATCATGCTACATTTATCCATTCCTCCGATGAGTGCTACGTTGGTCGTCACAAGGCTTGGTCCGCTAATACTTCATCCGCCTCGTGATCTTCATCCTTCTAAGCCTATTACCACAACTTTGTCATCGGCCACCTTTGATCCTCAAATGTTGATTCTACATATCCTTTGTTCTAAAAGGCGTCCGCCTAGACCGCCTAGGCGCTAGGCACTGGGTGCCCGCCCGATGTCCGCTTAAGCGCCCGCCTAATCCCCCTAACATCCAACTATAAATGTTTTGGGGTTTTATGGATTTTTTCTGCAATTTTTAGTAGATTTTTTGGATTCTTTTTATTTTTTTGAACCGCCTATATCTAGGCGTCCGCCTAAGCACCCGCCTAGGTGGGCTAGGCGCTAGGCGGAAGGTGTCCGCCCGACTAGCGCCTAGCGCTTTTCACAACCTTGTACATATCTAGCGATTACTCTCATGGCAGCCTTATGGGTTATGGACTTCCCTATCATCACCGGCTACTGCTCATGACGTTAATCCTAGCTTACATTGGATACTTGATTCAGGGGCTACTCATCATATGGCATATAATTCTTATTGTCTTCTACATCTCCTGTTCGCTTGAGCTTCATACCGACAACTGATGGTAAATCTTTTCCTATTGTTTGTTGGAGTCACCTATCATGCTTACCTCGTTTCTTGGTCCCCTTTGTTTACTATGTTCCCAAGCTATCGATGAATCTCTTATCAGTATCTCAGTTCATCAACATGCAGTACTATGTCACTTTTACACTGCACTCATGCTCAGTGTAAGACTCTTGCACAAGAAAATAGATTAGCTCCAGGCTTCGACTTGATGGTCTCTACTACATGGAGAATCTTGTTCTACCACTATCGACCCTCTCCTTCTTCGATGTTAGTCGCCTTGACACCACTATTTCTGTTTGTGACACTTGACATCAGCGTTTTGGACATTTGTTGTTACCTTGCACACCTCGCATGTGGTTCTTATCTTCTTTTGGTGTTTTGGGAGAATTTTGTACTGCATGCTTAATTCCTTATATTTTGTTGCAAGTTAGGCAAGAAAGTAGCCAATCCATTCCCTTCCAACGAGCATATTCGTTCTTTCGACTTATTCACTCCACATATCCTCATCTCTCAAATGGTGGAAATCGATATAATGTTTTATGTACTCACTACATAAATCTACCTTCTTTCTCAAAAGTATTGACTTCTTCACCAAATATCTTGAGTTTGCTACAATGGTTGCCACTCACTTTTCTCACAATATCAGTTCTCCTATCTACATGCACATCAGGATGATGGTCTAGCTAATAGACGATATTGCCACATACTTGAGACTATATATTCCTTGCTACCATCTTGCATCGGTTCCTATTCAGTTATGGGGAGAGTTTGTGCTCATGAGTGTGTTTTTTATCAACCGGATTCCTTCTATTCTTGGTAGTGTCTCTCCTTACCAAAAGTTTTACAAATTGTGTTCCAAATTTTCTCTCCTCCGTGTATTTGGTTGCATCTGCTTTGTTCTTACTCCGCCATCGAAATACAACAAGTTATTAGCACAGTCTACTATGTGCGTCTTCTTGGACTACAATACCATACACAAGGAATACAAATGCTATGATCTGACTGCCAAGCGTCTCCGTATCTCATGTTGTGTATCCCTTTTGAGCATCTTTCTTACTATGTTGCATCTCATCCTCCTGCGATATATCACCCTCTACGACAAATATTCTCTTTCTCGAGACTACTACATCTTCTCTAGACACTCCATCCGCACTGTCAGGACCTCTCCCTATTGAGAATGATCCACGTTATGATCATTCTATTGTCAGTATTGATCCTACGTCTTCTGCACATATGGAATCGATAGAGGAGCAATTCAGTATGCCTACTCCTCATACTTCGTCTGGATCTACTGCTCATGCTCCTCAGGATCCTTTACATGTGCGACATTCCACTTGTTAGCGTCATCCTTCAGAGCAACTGGACTTTTGCTTCCATGATTCCTACTACTTCAGGCCTCCGAGAGCCTCAGCTGTATCATAAGGCTGCTTTTATCAGTTGATGGCATCATTCCATGTACATTGAGCTCATGGCCCTTTTGCCGACTCATACTTGGGATATCACCACTCTGCCACTAGAATTTTTTTTTGATCAATTGTAAGTGGGTTTATAAGATTAAAATCTTGCTGATGGTTCTATTAATAAGTACAAGGCTCGTCTAGATTCTTGTGGATTTCCTCAACAACATGATATTAATTATGACGAGACCTTCACTACTCTTGCCAAGATAACATTTGTCCGTGCTCTCCTGGCCCTTGTCTTCGTTCGCTACTGGCCTCTTTATTAAATGGATGTGAAGAAAGCCTTTCTTCATGGAGATCCGACTGAGGATGTCTACATGGCTCCTCCTTCTGGCTTTTCTCATTCCCCAGGGCAAGTTTGTCATATGCGCAAGCAATCTATGGCCTCAAGCAAGCCCCTCGGGCTTGATTTTCCAGATTCATTTCGGTCATTCACGTTGCTGGGTTTACATCAAGTCAGTATGATCTTTCCATGTTCACTCATCCTCTGGAACTTTGCTTTTACTCTATGTTGATGATATTGTTGTCACTGGCAGCAATCTTGATCACATTATACAAGTCAAACGTCATTTGTATCAACAATTTGAGATGAAGGTTCTTGGTACTCTATGCTACTTGGTCTCGAGGTTGATAACTCATCGCGTGGGTATCTTCTTTCTCAGCAGAAGTTCATTGTTGATATTTCTGATGTAAGTGGCATGTCTGATACTTGTACTTCCTTAACACCTCTACAGCTGAACGTTAAGCTGCGTCCTGATGACAGAGAGCTTATCTGACCCCTCTCAATACTGTCAATTGGTTGGAAATTTAGAATATCTCACTATTATTCGGCATGACATATCTCGACATATTGTCAGCCAGTTTGTTTCAGAACCCTGCAACATTCACTATGCGGTCCTTCTTTGCTACCTTCAAAGCAGATGACTCTTCTTCTCATTCTCTTCATCCTTGTGTCTTCATGCTTATTGTGATGCCGATTGGGCTGGTGGTTTCTGACTGCAAGTTTACCACTCGATTCTGTATATTTTTTTGGAGATTCTCTCACATTGTGGAAATCCAAGAAACATGATGTCCTCTCTCGGTCTAGTATTGAGATTTAATATCGTGATATGGCGTCTATCACTGCAGAGATGACCTGGTTACTCGCCTCTTTGCTGACATATGTTTTTCTCTCTCTACTGCGACTCCACTTCATTGTGACAACACTAGCATTGTCCAGATTCCAGCATTCCGATCTTCTCTGAGCACACGAAACATATTGAGCTTGATTGTTATTTTGTACACCATCATTACCTTATTGGAACCATAGTCACAAAATCTGCGAATTAATCAAATTTTTTGCATATGTACATGACTGATACACGAATAATTCACAGATGCATAATTCATAAAATTCACGAATAATAAGCGAATTCTGCGAACAAAAATCACACCTGCTCCTTCTGTTATCTTTGGCTGTCAATTAGGAATGGATAGGAATTAATAGGCTTTGGGAGGAAAGAATTAATTAAGGAAAGATTTAATTACTACTCCTTTCGTGGAAACTTGTAGAAAAGTTAATTATGTAATAGTTATCATGCATGTGAAATCTAGCTAATTAATTATAACTAGTTGGCTTTCTCAAATGCAGGACTCAGAAAAACTTAACTAATCAAATTGAAAGGTATAAAACATAACTGTGTTGTTATTTATAAATTTGAAAGGTATGAAACTAAATCAACTCCATTAAGGAGCAATGCAAGTCATCACCACAAGCCTTGTTCATTCATTATTATTTTTGCTTAATATCTATATAAGTATATCATATTTCGCAATCTATTTATTGTATATTTTTATTTTTATTTCAAATCTTTGACCCGAACTTGTAACATTTATTCTGATTTTTCTTCTTCAAAACTCTGAACTTTTAAAGCTTGTCAAATATTTCCGAACGCCGAACCTCTGTCTATGGCCAGAAATATTTTTGTTCCCTTTGTCACTTCTTAGCTCCAACTTGCTGACTTCTTCACTAAGGCTCACACTCTCCAGCGGCACATATTCCTCATCAGCAACTCTCGTTGGTTGACCCATCATGAGTAACTCTCGTTGGTTGACCCATCAGGAGTTTGAGGGGGTGTTAAGTAATACTGTTTAGCCTTAGTCATTAGCTTGGCATAACTTATCCTTATCCTTAGTATCTTATCTTTATCTTGCTTGTATTTGGTATATATGGCTATATAATCCTAAATGAATGTTGACTTTCCCAACTCTCCAACTTTAACAGTTTTTGGCCAAGTTAAGCGATCTTACTAATTAATTGGCCCGATTTATGAAATTTTAACAAGTCATAAGCTATAAACTTGTAATCGGACGATTGATACTCTTTGTAAGAAAATAATGATGTTCTACATGATCAATTGATAGTAGGCACATTTCAACAAACACTCGTGTTTGCATGTTATGCCTCATCACGTTTTCCCTTTACGAAACATATCCTATGCTAGTTAGATAAACCAAAGCAATTTCTTCTGAAGTGGGTTTGTCTTGAAGTAATTTATTCCAATCAAACACTCTCCTTTTTAACTGATTCTATCTCCAAAGAACTGATGTTGCTGCAAAACTTACTGCTACTCTATCCTTGCAACTGAAAATTGGATATCTTCCTCGATGAAGTATCTAGCACATTACCTGTTCAGTACTTAAAAGTGCATTTCCTTTCTTTTATTTGTCCAATGGTTTGAAAAAGTCAGTTCTTGTTGCTCCTCTAGAGTTTCAATTTCAATAGTATTGGAACTTACAATCTGATTTATTTTTGAGATTCAGATTTGACATTTAAAAGTCACCAAATAATGCATGTAAAGGAATTTGAATAAGTACTACTATTCAAATTTTGAGATTCTTTACCTCACTTCTTCCCTCCTCTTGGCCTGTATTGTCTGCATGGTGTTTTCTTTTTTTCTTTTTAATCACGGAGGGCATGAGGAAGTGCTTATGGGCTATCTCCCCTGCAGACATGGCTGGGAGCCTTTTATGCATTATACAGTGAGCATCTGGTTGCTAGTGTCCGTTGACCTGCATTGTCTTTTCGTTCACTTGGATTAACCAGGCATGCAATGCAAAACCCTAAGGAAATATGTATGCCAATTTGAATAAGTAGTACAATTCAAATTTTGAGATTCTTTACCTCACTTCTTCCCTCCTCTTGGCCTGTATTGTCTGTATGGTGTTTTCTTTTTTTACATCACGGAGGGCATGAGGAAGTGCTTATGGGCTATCTCCCCTGCAGACATGGCTGGGAGCCTTTTATGCATTATACAGTGAGCGTCTGGTTGCTAGTGTCCGTTGACCTGCATTGTCTTTTCGTTCACTTGGATTAACCAGGCATGCAATGCAAAACCCTAAGGAAATATGTATGCCAATTTAAACAATGTGGCAGTCTCACTATTGCTGCAATCCAGGTGCAGAAGAGTCAAAAATAGTAGTGCAAGGGAAGCGGTTGTGAAGACTAAATAAACAAAGATCGATCGTGTGCATTCTCTCACAGTCTATGCCTGTTCCTAACTCTCCCTTCCTCTCTCCTCTTTGTTTCATTGTGTCTAGGCTCCTAGTCTCTTGTGTCCTATAGTTATGCTTTCCAAAGTTTATTATTCAAGTTATTGGTAAAAATTGAGAGTTTGGCCCTGATTTGTATTTGATCACGAAAGTACCAATACAATATGTGAAATGCATGTGATATGCTTACACTACCATTATAACTATTTCTTTCTTAAACCTTGGTGCCTTGATGAAAGTGTCTGATACGATTGGTAACTAAACTTGATTTCTCATTTTACAATGAAAACCCCAACTTCTGAATCTGAAATCCCAGCAATGCTAAGGGCTTTAAGTCAAACCACCCACCCAATTAATATATCAGGATAGTTAATGTCTCTGTCACCCTTAATTCTAATAGATTGTGGATGATCACTATTTTTTCACACCTAAAGTGTTGTTCATTATTGACTTCAGCATGGCCTTCATAGTGTTTTCATGTTCTGAAGTATCTAGTGTGAATAAAATTTTCCTATTGTGTAAGAAGAAAATGCTTAGTTGAATATGTAAAATGTTGATTTTTTTTCTTCCCATTCTCATGGTTTATAATGATCTACCAATTTAAGATTGTACCTTTCTCGCTGTCTGATACACATTTTATTGTCTTTTATATACACAATAGACAAAAGAGAATGCTGTGAACAAAATTTCCTGAAATGCTACAAACTTCACTCTTCCTTTTTAGGGCCGTTTCAAATATCAACCTGGACAAGTAAGAGTATTTGGCATGTTATCTGGAGGATCTGGCATAACTCCGATGTTTCAGGTAAATAACTGTATATTGTGGTTCTCTCGTATCACTAAATTTAGCAAATCATGGAATTTCCTATTGGGCACCAGCGTGCGACACGCACAAATCATAGATTTTTGTGTCTTATTTCTTCATTCCTGATTAATCTTAGGTTGCAAGAGCAATATTGGAGAATCCAACTGACAGAACTAAGGTCCAACTTATCTATGCCAATGTCTCATACGATGACATCCTTCTTAAGGTAAGTTATATATGAGTTTTTTTTCCTTCTAATATTTATTTCATTGATGAAATTTCACCTTGGACTTTGTGATTTAGTAATTAGCATTAGTAGATGAGTTTTGAGTATGAATAAGTAACAAGAGCTAGCATTGTCTTTTGTTGATTTGCATCCTTGTCATTTCCAGTTTCTGAATATTTATTATGCAGGTCATGTTTATATACTCATGCATGTCCACACACTCGTATGTATGTGTATGTACTTTTATACAACCACAAAAAGTCATATATGTATATATATGTGGTGGGTTATTTTAGTAGCAGCATGGAAACTAATATAGTTGTTCTGACCTACCAAATGCATGTACATCATCCTAAGTGACGATATACCATTTCTAATCATGTATTTGCCTCACTATATCCAAAATGAACAAAATGGAATTTTATGAATTCACATGTTATCAACCAAATTACCTCGTTAGGTCTATTTATGAAAACCTTTATTTTGCAATTACTTATTTTCTTCTTTTGTTATAAATCATCTTGCACTTACTTCATATGTAGGTTAGAATTTTGTAATACTCAAGATTTTTTATTTTAGATGTCTTATTACCTTTTAGATGATTTAATGTTGTGGATCACTCAAAAGAATTGATCCAAAGAAACAATATATATATATATATATATATATATATATATATATATATATATATATATATATATATACTGCAGTAATAGGGGATCTTCCCCTCCGGACCACGAAAACGAGATCGGGACTGACGAAGACCAAGCAGTCGATGGATGGACCTGGGATTACAGGTGTAAGGAGAGGCGACATAATAGGACATGAGAGGAAGTCGTTGCTCCCGTTTCGATAGTACAGGCCCAGTGTTGGCTGCAGCAGAGAGCGGCAGGACCCACGACGTCGACTACTCGTGGATTTGTCCTTGGTCAGTGCAGAGCTGAAGGAATACGTATCGCGTTGAGCGGATAACCTTGCGTTGGGAAGGGAGTGCTGTAGCCGCAGCATCCGCGGCACCATGGGAGCCCGAGCTCTGTGGCTGTGCACAACAACACTCAACCTGAAAGTAGAGGGCACCAGAGAGCCATGAAGTGGAGGATCTCGACTATAAATGGAGAAGAATAGTCCTCCAAATCTAGACCATTGAGTTGGGGATCCTTATGTACTTGGGGAAAGGTAGGGGATGATGTTTGCTTGGGGTACATAGAAACGGTTGTCCTAGAGGGCATATGCATGGCGGATGTCATCGCTGTTGATGTGGCTATCCGTCGTAGAGTGGAGTAGGATGTTGGTCCTATACGTTGTAGGTCCTTGTTCGTCCTATACTATCCTTTCAGCATTCGTTAGGCGAGTGTGGCGTCCACTGGGGATTGTGGAGGTGTTTCCTCAAGAAAACAGATACTTCTTCATCCGGTTCTCTCGGAAAGACGACCTGGAGAACGTCCTTGGGGAGTTCCCTAGATGTTTGATAGTCGCCTTGTTGTTATCAAGCGATGGGATCTGCAAATTTCTATGGAGGGAGACCTTCTTGCAACAGTTTCAATATGGGTTCAGTTCCCGAAGCTTCTGCTGCAACTGCGGAATGAGCGAACACTCCGTAAGCTGGCTAGCCTCATCAGAATTTCGCTCAACATGGATGTGCCTACAGCCTACCGGAAGCGACTTTTCTTTGAGCGAGTCCTCATAGAAGTTTCGGTAGTGTGGTCCCTACCGTAGGAGGTTCCTGTGAGACTACTCGAGGGACAACGACCGACTCTCCCGGTGGTGTACGAGTAGTCCCCTCCAATGTGCTCAACCTGTCATTGTATTGGACCAAGGAGATCTACTGGCCTGATCCTTCAGGTGAATCTCTACGTGAGGAGTTGGAGGTTCTTCGTGAATGTATGGACGCGATTGTGGTCCCGGAAAAGCCAAAGAATCAACCTTCACGTTCTATTGTAGTCTCAGATCCAAGCTCCATTCACCCACATGACTTACCTAAGGCTCCGAAACCCAAGCTGTTCACTCGGGCCAACTCCCCTGGCTGAGTTTATAGTATGGAACGGAGTGGAACCGGATATGGTTCGTCACCTCCCGTAGTTCACTCGGATAACATGCATAATCCAGGCAACGCTTATGATGGGGTGAACTCTCTCCGTCAATGGGTTACCCAGTCCCCCTATGCTTGGTTCTGCAGTCCAACCAGACCCCACTAGGTTGAGCCTGCTAGAGGCATCAAGGCGAGAATTGGCTAGCCCAATTTAAGAGCTCCCTTCAAAGGCCGGGGAAGTGCGTATCTCCAAAAGTTGGTGCATATTTGAGAGTTTTACAGATGTTCTTGAGGGGGACGAAGAGGAGTCTTCCGGTCAGTCGAAGTCAGATGAGGATGGTAAAAATGGGACCTGCCATCTTACCAAGGAGAATAACCACTGGCTGAGGTTATTGCGAGAGGAAGGGTGTTCACCTTCCAAGGAGAGAGCCAGACAAAATAGACATGGACGAGCCCAGGCTCTACAGGTCAACCCAGGCTACCAAAGGTTAAAGGAGAGATCAGTTTACTTAAGCGTTTGTAATAATATAGAAGGGGATGGGAGTGTGTTGGCAGTTGAGTCCCACCACTCATATGTACTTCGTTTTTCATATATACAATTACCTTTGGTTCCACAATATATATATATATATATATATATATATATATATATATATATATAGCCAATGACCCCTAGCCTAGTGGTAGTGGTGAGGCATATGGCCCGAGTGGTCAGGAGATCGATTCCCAGTGGGAACCTTCGACACAATTACCATTTCCATATATATATATATATTTTTTTTTGGAAAAAGGGTAAATTTTATTCCACTATCATCGCAATAAGGTTACAACATAGATATACAGTCCCAACTCAGGGGGACATTACAAGTACATCCGACTCAATGTTTTGAAGGATGCCCACTGGTGAAGTGGACAGCCCCTCATAAATGCGCCGGTTCCTCTCCTTCCAGACATGCCAAACAGATGCATCAAGTCTCAATCTAGCACATCTGGCCCAGCTCTGCTCCCGGCCCCTGCAATCACCAATCCACTTAAGGATTTCTCTGAAGTCCCGCTCCCTTCCAACCCCTCCCAAGTGTCTCCGGCTCTGCTCTGCCCAGATGCTCCACGTCACATGGCACTGAAAGAACAGATGCCCAATGGATTCATTCTCTATCTCGCACAAAACACACTTAGGGTCAGGGACATGGACCCCGAACCGAAGAAGTCGGTCCCTAGTGAGTAACCGGCCCAGCACCAGTTTATAAGCAGACAGTTACATCTTCCTGGCAAGCCCCTTCCCCCAGACAAAGTCGTACTCCTCAATATCATCGAAGTGGAGGCGAACAAGGTCGTAGCAGCTGCTAAATCTGAACTCCCCCGCACCCTCCGAGCGGCCGGGAGGGGCCCAAACCCAGACATCAGACAGTGCCGTAGGAGTGATCTGCACCTGTCTGATCTCCTCACCTAACTGAGCAGTGAAACGATACTCCTCTGGCCTCCAGACCCCACCACTGATGATGTGCCTACAAGTCAGGCCTCTGTACGCCACACCGTCCCTCTGGGGGCCCAGAATCTCCAGAAGAGTCTGACCAGAAATCCACGGATCGAGCCAAAGGTCCGTCTCCCCTCTCTCCCTCCCTCATCTTCCTCCGAATAGCCGTCCGAAGTACAGTACGATTCCTCAGGATATGCTTGAAAGACACAGAGAAGTTGTTGTCAATTTCACATACCCAGAAGTTCCTGCCCCGGAGATACCGACTAGTCATCCAGGCCGACCAGAGAGAATCGCCCTGAAGGAACCTCCATGCCAGCTTGATCCCCGCCGCCTCCCTGACAGATACTAGGGATCGCAGACCCACACCTCCCTCCTTCCTGGGACGACAGAGCTGCTCCCAAGAGATGGCATGAATCCCCCCATGCCAAATGAACTTGGCACATATGCCCTCAATCTTTCTGATAGTAGCCACAGGAACCATAATAGATTGGAGCCAGAACAGAGCAATAGCAGATATAACCGATCGAACCAGCTCAATACGTCCTCCAAAAGATAGGCCAGCCGCCTGCCAGCCCTCTACCCTCCTCTGTGCAAAGTCCACCAGACTCTGACATTCTCGGTCCTTCGCGTAGTTGACGGAAAGGGGCACCCCCAGATATTTCACCGGGAGGTCCCCTTTTTCCACCCCAAGCTCCAGGGCCCGCTCCTCCTTCAAAGTGTAAGAGTTGTTGAAGTAAACTTTACTCTTGTCCCTATTCAACCAAAGGTCCGATAGCTGTCCGAACTCTTCCATCACTGCCGCAAGCTCCCTCATCCCTCGCATGGAAGGCCTCATCAAAACCAATAGGTCATCCGCATATATGAGATGTGAGACCACCGGAGAGACCCTGCTGTATATCGGTACAATCCTCTCCCGATGCACCGCGATGTCCATCAAACAGGTAAAATACTCCATCACGAGGGTGAATAGGTAGGGGGAAAGCGGGTCCCCCTGCCGAAGCCCCCTGCTGCTGCCGAAGAACCCGTATGGAATACCCTGAATGAGGACCGAGAAAGTAGGGGAGGTGATGCACTCTCTGACTCTGTCCACCCATGTCTCGGAGAATCCCATCGCACCCATCAAATGACAGAGGAAGTCCCTGTTGACGGTGTCGTAGGCTTTCCTCAGGTCGAGCTTCACACAGGCCTTCATCCCTCCAGGCTTGTGGAACTCCCGAATCATCTCATGAGCCAGCAGGCTATGCTCCGCAATAGACCGCCCCTTGATGAATGCCGCCTGATTCCAAGAAACCAGGCCCTACATAGCATCCTCCATCCTCCTGCACATAAGATGAGTAATTATTTTATACAAATAATTACAGCAAGCAATCGGTCGAAAGTCAGCAAGAGAAGTCGCCCCCTCCTTCTTGGGCACTAGCGTCAGGAAGGTGTGGTTCAGCTCCTTCAGGAGCTTTCCCGTATCAAAAAACTCCTGAACAGCCTCAAGGACCTGGACCTTGAGGGTACCCCAATGACGCTTGTAGAAGCCACTGGAGAAACCATCCGGCCCAGGAGACTTGGAAGCATCGGCCTGCATCACAATCGCCTCCACCTCCGCCATCCGGATAGGAGCCATAAGAAGACTATTGCCATACTCCGTGATCAGCGTCTTCGTAGTCAGCTGCGGGAATACCGTAGGATAGTCCGACTGATGATAGAGCTCAGAGTAGAACTGGACAGCCTCCTCCTGGATAGCAACCTGGTCGGTCACAAGACGCCCGTCCCTGCCAATCAGTCTCTGAATACAGTTCCGGTGCTGGCGAGCCCGGATGACATCATAGAAGAATTTGGTGCAGCGATCCCCATCCTTGAGCCAAGAGCATTTGGCCCGTTGGGCCGCACTAATCTCCTGCTGAAGCCGCAAGGTGTTGACCTCTGCAGCCAACTTCTTCTTTTTAGCCGCCATCTCCCCACTCATCATGTCTCCCTGAAGATCTGACTGCAGGTCTCTCAACTCCGCCTCCTTCTCCTGTAAGGAAGTCCGGGGAAGAGCCCTCACCCAGTCTCTGATGGCGCGTTTGGTCTTCTTCAGCCTGTGAACCATACAAAACTGGGCAGTGCCGACCACCTCCTGGCAAAGACCTCCCGCCACAGTCTCCTCATATCCAGCCGATAGGAACCAACTGTTGTCATAACGGAACGGACGGGCTCTCCATCTGGGACTCTCCACGAAGCGCACCAGGATCGGCGAGTGGTCACTGGTCCCCGCAGGGAGCCCCTCAGCCACAGAAGAGGGGAAAAGGCGGAACCAATCACTGTTCCCCAAAGCACGATCAAGCTGGCATGCCACCCTGCTCACCACCGCCTTGTTGTGCCATGTCCATGTGTCCGACCCTCTCCAGATCCCTGAGCCCGGACTGGAGCAGGCAAGACTGAAAATCTGAAAGGATCTGGTCCGGGACCGGCCGCCCCCCCAGCTTCTCCCCCCTGTATAGCGTAGCATTGAAGTCTCCCATAATAAGCAGGGGGAGATGACGATGCATCGCTAATGAACTCAGCCTGATGATGTCCTGCCACAAGATCTCCCGACGCCTCCTGTCATTGTGCCCGTAGACAGCACCAAGTAAGAATCGGAACCCACCCTTGTTGGTGAAGGAGATAGCCACCAGCTGGTCAGACATGAAAACCTCCTCTCCCTCCCAACTAGCTCCATTCCATCTAACCCAGATCCTCGCCATATCACAGAGACCAAGGTTGTGGAGCTGGACCCAGTCCGTAGGAGTTCTACGAGACAGAGTTTTCGCCCCCCTAATCTTAGTCTCTAGTAAGATCGAGATTTCACACTTCTCCTTCCTCAGCACCTCACTAATCTCCCTCCATCTCCCCAGAGAACACCCCCCCCGGACATTCCAGGCAAGGGCCGACATCTAAACCGCGGGTGGGGTCCCCTGAACATCCTCTGAAGGGGCACCCGGGGAGAGTGCAACCTCCATATCTCTGGTATCCTCATCTCTATCCCCCTGAAGAAGAAGGGGCAGAGCAGGGGCCGCAGCCCCTTGTGGGTCCCCCTGTGGGGGAGACTGAGCTAGGTCCGCAACCCATTTAGGATTAACCTTCCCCACTCTCTCCGTCCCACCCTGTCCGCTGTCCTCACTATGCGACTCCGTAGCCTGGCGCTTCCGACTGTAAACCTGAAGAGCTAGAGTGTTGTTATCTCCATTTCGCCTGTCCTCCTGTCCCATACTCCTGGTGGTCATGGTCCTCGTCCCCATATACTCAACCATCGCTCCAGCAAGAACCTCCGTCGGAGACCCCACGTATTCCCCAGAGTTGGGGAAGGGTCTGCCTCCATCTCATCCTCCATCAAGCCCACCTGGTCAACAACAGGGGAGTCAACTGCACCACCTGTCTCCTGCACTACCTCCTCCGTCGCCACCCCAGAAGCTCCTCCACGCCTACAAGCACTCGGGAGATGACCAAAGCAAGCACACGCCGGACATCTGGGGGGCACCCACTCATACTCCACCTTCTGGATGAGGAACTGGCCAGTAGGGGTCCTGTACTTCAACTGCTCAGGCAGGTCCAACCTGGCATCAATCTCCACAAATACCCGAGCATACATCAATCTGGATCTGAAGGCGGTGGCATCATCCGCCTTAATCGGCTTGCCAATAAGGCTGGCAAGTCTCATAAGAAGGGGGGCACTCCAGAAGCGTACCGGGAACTCAGGAAACCGAACCCACACAAGCACCGCATTAAGCACCTCCTTCTCACATCTCAAGTCGGGGGTCCATTGCTTCAAAATAATGAGGCGACCGTCAAACGTCCATGGCCCTCCCTGGAGTATCCGAGTCACATCTTCTGCCAACCCAAATTTAACGAAGTAGAAGCCGTTTTCCTTGGAGAAGAACTCCATGCTACCCTTCGGCCGCCAGACTCTATCCGCATATCCTCGGATCTGCCCGTAGAAGGACTTGCTCCCCAACACATATAGCACTAAAGTATTCTCCCAGAGTGCCGTCACCTTCGCCACTTCGTCGGCCGGAAAGTCGGCGCAGAGCTCGCCCCCAATCGCCATAGGTGCAACATACTCCATCGATGCCGGAGTCTTAGCGACCCCCACCTTGCACGCATCTGCCCAGGATACAGGTCGCGCGCCCGGACTCCGAGGTGGTATCGTCGGGGCCGGCCGGGCACTCATGTTCGCAGCAGTCCCTCTACCCCCGACAACTGGGACAGCCGTCCCCGCTGACCCCTTCGCACGAGGCCGCCACGCAATCCTGGCTTGTCCCTCCCGTTCCCTCGAGTGAGCCTGACCCGCCATTGGACCCGTCCTCCTGGCTATCCCCGCCCTCCTGTCCGATCCCTGCGTATAAGTTGAGCCTCTCCTAGTCTCAAGGATCTGCGATCGTTGCCCTCCTCCTCGCCTTACCCTCCGATTCTGGACCGTAGTCCAAGCCCCCTCCTCATCCTCCAATCCAGACGATGTCCTTTGGGCGGTGAACACCATCGGGGAACCCCCGGGGGCCACCGCCGTCGAACATCCAACCGAACCCGTGCCCGGACGAGGAGCCGCCGTCCGCAGCCCTCCCCGGCCCCCCCCCCCCCGCCGCCTGGGGAGGGTCGCCGGCAGCCGCCTGCCCCCGCCTGGGGAGGATCGCCGGATCTCCCTGGTCGGCCCTCTGGCCACCCGCACCTGCGCGCGGACGAGCAGCAGCCGCAGCGCCCGATTCCGGCGGCCGGCCGCCTCCGCCCACCTCCCGCCGGTCGCCACCGGCCGCCACCACCACCCCCTTGCCTTTCCCCCGGTCCGGGGGGCGGTTGGCCGCCTCCACTCCGCGATTTGGCGATGCCCTAGCAGAGCTAGGGTTTCCGTTGTCTCCTGCAGCCGCCATATTTTATATTCCATATATATATATATATATATATATATATTTGGAAAAAGGTAAATTTTATTCCAAATGAAAAGTCATAATCATACAACATACAATCTGAGTGGGACTCCCACTCGACACTCATCCATTCTCCATAGCGTTTACATCAAACTCAATGTTATGGAGAATGCCAACCGGAGGTGTGACTAGACCCTCAAAGATCCGGCGGTTTCGCTCCCGCCAAATATGCCAAACCGAAGCCGCCAGACGAACTCTGGCTGTACGGAACCAGTCCTGACCTCGACCCCTGCTATCTCGTATCACCGGGATGATGTCCCCAATGTATTTACCAGAGGCGCACACTCCCAATACCCGGCTCTGCTCCGACCACATCTGCCATGCCAGAGTGCACTCGAAAAAGATATGTCTAATAGACTCAGGCTCCAAACAGCAAAGCACACATTTGGGGTCCGGCACTGGCACTCCAAAAGAACTCAGGCGATCCCTCGTCAATAGCCGACCCAGAAGAAGCTTGTAAACACACAACTGCATCTTCCTGGCCAGACCCTTACACCAGACGAACTCGTAATCAGAACTCAGAGGAAAAGTGTGCCGGATAAGATTGTAGCAACTACGGAACTGGAACTCCCCCGAGCCCGAAGATGCTCCAGTCGGCTCCCAAATCCACCGATCCGCAGGCAAAGCCGGATCAATGACTGTAGACATAATGAACCCTCCCAGCTCCTCAGTGTACCGATAAGATTCCGGCCTCCACTCTCCATCTCGTAAGATCCGACTACACGTCAGACCTCGCCTGTCCTCCGTGTGAGTCGGGGATCCCCTGATGTCTAGTAACGAACGCCGATCTATCCAAGAGTCCCGCCAGAGGTCCGTACCCGACCCATCCTTCATGACCCTCCGGATAGCAGACTTGAGCACACCCCTGTGTCTCAGGACAGTCTTGAACGTGACAGAATGGTTGTTATCAGGAGAACACGTCCAAAAATTGCCCTGCTTCACGTATCTGCTGTGCATCCAGTCCGCCCAGAGAGACTGTCACGACCCGCACCCTAGAGTAAGGGCACGAGAAGTGGGTACGTCCAGCCTACGCCGCAGTGTCGGCGGTAGAACGCTGTCCTAGGTCAAACATCTAACAATATAAAAGTACCTGTACAGTATATACTCTCCGAATGGAGGTGACATAACAGAATACAATCTCAATCACATCTAGGGTAGAAGAATGAAAGACAGATAGATAGATAGATAGTAACTCAAGAGAACAGTATCATAGATGAAATAAGTTCAAGTGTCTAGGATAACATAACATCCAGAATGTCAACCCAAAATACAATATAAGTCTAAGAGTCTATACATCTCAACATCTCAAAATACAACTCAGAATGTGAGACAAAAAGATAATATAGAAAAGACTGTCTAGCTAAACTAGCCTAGACTACTGGGGCAACATCCTCAGCTGCAGGTGGATCCTGCTGAGGGTCCACAACATAAGTATCATCTAGTCCTGCTCCATAATAGGTAGACACCAGGGCCTCATTCTCATCCTCTGTAATATTTTCAACAGGTCCAGTCAGGACAGGAACGAGCACAATACATCTCACGCAGTGCATAGTATGATAGGAAATATAAAGCATGCAATAGAGTAAAATACAGAAAACGCTGAAGGAAGATACATGTAGTAAAAGAGATAACTGTAATGAAATATCTACTATAATAGAGAACTAGCAGTGACTAGTGAGTCAGAGTAAAATATAGACATGTGAATGGCATAGGAGATTCATGACTACAGCTAAGAGTGATTCATGACTACAGCTACTGGGGTAATATCCACATGACTATTTCCACTCCCCCATCCCCAATCAATACACAAGGATCCGTTCAAGTTATGTTAAGATTCGTGATAAGCCCATAAATGGGTGATTCATGAGAGGCTCTGTGAACATGAGAGTACATGAGTCACAAGCGATTCGTGAATCTATGGAAGCATAGAGATACATGATGATTCGTGAAACGCACAAACATGCTGTATCTGATGCTCCCGAGGGGGATAACATCTCATGAAAAGATCCATATAGTACCAATCCGTGATAACAATCGTGTCAGCATCAAGTAAAGTAATCTAGAGCAAGAATATAAATCCTGGCAAGTATGAAACGGTCAGAGAATGTACTCGCCTGATAACTGAACGTCTGAAGAGGATATACTGCCTGAGGAGAGATGTATGGCTCCTAATCAGAGCAATACAAGTCACAATGTATCCACAATGGTAAAAATAGAGTATACAATGCATACTACATGATTCTAGGTCAATCTGGTCAAAAGTCAACTCTTGGTCAACATTCTAGTCAAGCTAGTCTAGTTATCTAGGGTTTTGGTCAACAATGGTCAGACTAGTCAAATACTAGTCAACATGATCAATCTAGGTCAAGTCTAGGTCAAACTTAGACTAACTAAGGTTTTGGTCAAACAAAGACTAGTCAACAAGGTAATTAGGTCAGTGGTCAATTATCTAAGTCAATACTCCATAAGACTAACTCAAACCATGACACAACTCCTAATTATTCCACTTAACCCCATACATATCTTAATCTACATAGGGCTATCTATATAACCCAAGTGGTCAAACTTAATCAACTAGTTAGGGTTTAGTCAAACTTTAGTCAACTAGTCCTTCTATGTTCATCCAAGTCATTTCTAAGTCAATTAGGTCATGGTTGACCTATAGTTGACTTTGGTCAACAATGGTCAACAAGGGTCAACTTGCTAGTTAAACTAGGTCTACTAGACCTATTGGTCAAGTCTAAACCTACTAACCATAGACCATAGGCCATAGGCCCATGTATCTAGGATACCTTATATAGGTATCCACATCTATATAAAATATGAACCTACCCATATCTATACATATATATATATTCAACTATATAGTACCACATATATATATAATACCCAATTATATATATAGTACCCACATATATACACAATATATATATATATATATATATATATATATATATATATATATATATATATATATATATATATATATATATCCCATATATACACTCAACTATATATATCAATATATATATATATCTACATAACCTATATATATATACAACCTACATATATATATATATATATATATATATATATATATATATATAGAGAGAGAGAGAGAGGAGATCAATAGAGGGAGAGATGTAAGAGAGTGAGAGGGATAGAGAGTGAACAAGAGAGAGAGATATAGGATGTGGGTGTGTGGGGTGTGTGTGTGTGACAGAGAACAGGGGGGGTGCTGTTCTCAGATTTCTGAGAACAGAAACCACACATACACACACAATACACATATATACTCCTATGTATATATACACACATATCTACACAAATACCCATGTAAATACACCAAAATTTCCACCTACACACATACATATATACATATATATACAGTATATACACACATAAATATATATATATATACATTAAAATCATTTTGAAATTCGTTTTTAAAAACTGCAAAGAACAGTACTACTGTTCATTACTGAACCTAAGGGGGTAAACCCAATACCCGACCCAAACTCGACTAAGGCTTGAAACCAATGGTTGGTAATCGTGCCCCTAGGTGTACTCGTGTCCCTCGTGTCCCTAAGTGTCCACCACAACACGACACGACGTGTCCAGAGTCAAAAATACAGAATCGGGTAACACAGTGCACTGAAATTGCATTGTATCGTGCACGTGTTCACGTGTCTCGTGCTCACGACACAGGACACGTGAGGTGTCGTGCTCGTGTCCCTAAGTTCGCCTAGGGTTAGTCTAGGGGTAGGGTAGCCTGCACGGTGTCCACGTGTCCTCATGCGTCGACACGAGACCCGTATCAGTCGAGAAAACTTGACTGATACGCGCGGTTTGGCACCGCGTCGTGCAGCGGTGCACGTGTCTCGTGGACACGACACGAGCCACGTGGGGCCTCGTGGTCATGTCCACGTGTAGCCCACGTGTTGGGCTACACACTCGTGTCACCACGAGGTGTCCACGTGGTGTCTAGACACGACACGAAGGCCGTGTCCAAGTGGGAAAACTGGGTCTGTGCGCGCGTGCACTGTCAGTGCGTGTCCAGTGCGAGTGAGATTTCTCACTCGACACGACACGGCGTGACACGAAATTTTGGGGGCATGTTCGCAGACATTGCCCCCGTGTCCATGCCAATTTTGGCGTGTCGAAGTGCCCTGTGCAGTGTGCACGAACAGTGGGGTAGCAGGGCACTGCCACACTGTGCAGTGCAGTGTGTGCAGCGTGTTCGTGTCGATTTTTCGACACGAAACGACACAGTGTCGTGCTCAGTCAAGTGTAGTTGTAAACAACAAGTCTAGGGCTACATGAATATGTAATTAGTTCTACATTTTAACAAAATCAATACCTTTGGGGCATTTCAACAAACATGGTTTTTCTTCCTAGGATACGTGTCCGATACGGACACCAAACCAACCCTAAATTTCACCAAACTTGACCCACAGCTAGGGTAGACCTATATGCATGCATTTATGAAGAAAAAACAGAATATTAGCTAGGTTTGAGGGCATTTACCTATGAGTGCAAAAATCAATGGAAAGCCTAGAATAGGGGGGGTGTCCTTCCACTTGGTGATACCCAAAGCCTTGTGAATTCTGGATTGCTAGCCTCCCTTAGCACCCTTGATGTTGTAGGGTCCCAATGCAAAAGACTAGAGTGAATTTAGATCAAAAATGATCAAGTTATGGAGGTTTGAAGGAAAGGGAATTTTCTAGGTTTTAATTCATGCAAAATGATCATGAATGAATGTGATGGGATTATATAGGAAGGTGTAGTGCTGGGGGGTGCCCTATGGCCGGCCATGGCAAGGGGGGGGGGGGGGGGTGTCCTTGGCCTTTCTTCATGGTGAAGGCAAGGACTTTTGGTGCCAAGCAAGGATATTTTGAGGGTTTTAAGCAAAATATCTATTATGTAAATATCTAGATATTTACACCACTTTAACCCATGACTAATTATCTATCCTCAAGCTTCTAGGTTAGTAGCTAACCTCTAGATTAGGGTAAACTAGGTTAGGGACTAATCATGGTACTTAACAATAATTAAATAATATTAAAATCACATAATCTTAAATAAAATCTAGTAAATTACCAAAATACCCTTTTTGGCTAAAATCACTAATTTGATGTTCTAAGCCTATGGCTAGGCTCACATGGTCATGGCAACTTCTAGGTTAAGGAATAACTAGGGTTTACAATAGGGTTATACTAGTAAAATCACAAAGTCATAAGTCATGACTTAGAGATAGTTTTAATTACACTAATAATCACCAAAAATTATATCATGACTAAAACACCATTAATAAATAATAAAAATAATAAATTTTCAAAAATACCCCAATTTCAGAAAATTGGGTGTTACAGAGACCCCCCGCTAATGAATCTCCAGGCCAGCTTGAGCGCAGAGGCCTCCCTGATCTCCAGCAACGGCCTGAGCCCCACACCTCCCTCCTTCCTGGGGCGACAGAGCTGCTCCCACGAGATCGCATGCATACCCCCCCTCAAAGGAAATCAGCACATAGACGCTCCCCTCGCCGAATAGTGGTCACCGGGAGGAGGATGGACTGTAGCCAAAAATGGGCCACAGTCGAGATCACAGATCTGATCAGCTCTATGCGTCCGCCAAAAGACAGACCGGCGGCTTGCCAGCCTTCTACTCTCCGCTGGACATACTCTACCAGGCCCTGGCAGTCCTGATCCCGCGCATAATTGACTGTGAGGGGCACCCCTAAATAGCGCACCGGAAGATCACTCCTCGCGATATCCAGGACATCAGCCCGCTCCTCCTTCTGGGAACACCGGGAACTGAAGTAGACCCGACTCTTATCCCTATTCAGCTGGAGACCCGAGAAGGACTTCAAATCTTCCATAATACCCGCAAGCGTCTGCAACCCCATCGTCGAAGGCTGGATGAAGACCAGTAGATCATCAGCATATATAAGGTGGGTAACTGGAGGGTCCATCCTCCGAAACAGAGGCACCAGCCGTCCACGGTGCACTGCCAGGTCCATCAAACAAGTAAAGTATTCCATCACAAGCGTGAACAGGTAAGGGGACAATGGGTCACCTTGCCTAAGCCCACGGTTGCTCTGGAAGTACCCATAAGGAACGTCCTGGATGAGAACTGAGAAAGTAGGGGACGTGATGTACTCCCTGATCAACTCAACCCAGTGATCCGCGAATCCCATAGCAGTCATCAGATGGCAGAGGAAGTCACGATTGACCATGTCATACGCCTTCCTCAGGTCCAGTTTAACACAAGCTTTCTCCCCACCAGGTCTGCTGAATCCCCTCACCATCTCATGTGCCAGGAGGCTATGCTCTGCAATCGACCGCCCCTTGATGAACGCAGCCTGGTTTGGAGAAACCAAGTCCTGCATGATTTCCTCCATCCGCCGGCACATAAGGTGCGTAATTATCTTATAAAGATAATTACAACATGCAATAGGTCTGAAATCTGCCAATGATGTCGCGCTCTCCTTCTTAGGCACCAAGGTCAGGAAAGTGTGATTCAGCTCCTTCAAAAGCTTCCCCTTAGTGAAGAAATCCTGGACCACCTCCACGACCTGAAGCTTCAGAATATCCCAATGACGCTTGAAGAAACCACTGCTGAAGCCATCTGGACCAGGGGCCTTGTTGGGGTCCGCCACCTTGACAATAGATTCCACCTCCTCCAATGTGACAGGGGCAAGTAGGATGCTATTCCCAAATGGAGTCACCAACCGCTTCGTAACAACCTCTGGGAACACGGACAGGTAGTCAGTCTGAAAATATAAATCAGAATAGTACCTGACAACCTCGTCCTGTATCTCAGCCGGCGTCCCCACCAGAGTGCCATCCGCACCAAGAAGCTGGGATATGTGATTCCGATTCTGTCTAGTCCGGATAACGTCATAAAAGAACTTGGAGCACCGGTCTCCATCCTTCAGCCAGGAACATTTGGCTCGCTGGACCGAGCTAATTTTCTTCTGCAGCCTCAGAATATTGACTTCTCCAATCAGCTCCTTCTCTCTAGCCGCCAGATCCCCATTAAGCATGTCAGCTTGCAAATCCTGCTGCAAAGATCTCAACTCAGCCTCCTTATCTTCTAGTGTGGACTTGGGCAACCCCTGCACCCAACTCCTGAGAGCTCTCTTCGTGGCCTTAAGGCGACGAACCAATCGGAATTGAGCCGTCCCCTCCTGACCGCTAGACAGCCCCTCTGTGACAGCCTCTAGGTAGCCCTCCGAGAGATACCAACTGTTGTTATACCTGAACGGATGGGACTTCCCAAGAGATCGAGCAGAGAAGTCAACCCTGATGGGGGAGTGATCGCTCGTCCCAGCTGCCAGACCCTCAGCCGAAGAGTTGGAAAAGTGACGGAACCACTCCTCGTTACCCAGAGCTCGATCAAGCTGACAAGCAACCCTGTTGTGAGTTGCTTTGTTGTGCCAAGTCAAGATGAAGCCTGGGCGAGACAGCTCCCGTAGCCCCGCAAGCAGGAGGCATCTCTGAAAATCATAAATGATAGAATCTGGAACCGGACGACCACCCAGCTTCTCTCCATGATGCATAAGAGCGTTGAAGTCCCCAATCAAGAGCAGAGGAAGACACGACGACTCAACAACATCGAAAACACGTGAGATGTCGCTCCATAGTGACTCCCTCTCCTTCTGTCATTGTGGCCGTAGACCGCCCCCAGTAAGAACCGGAAGCCACCCTTGTTCACGAAGGAGATGGCAATCAACTGCTCCGTCATCAAAATCAAGTCACCATCCCAACTCTTCGAGTTCCAGCGAACCCAAATCCTGGCCATGTCACAAAGGGCCAGGTTGTGCAGCTGGGCCCAATGAGAAGGGGTCCGCCGAGTAAGGGTCTTCTCCCCTTTGATCTTGGATTCTAAAATAACAGAAATGTCACACTTCTCTCTGTGGAGCACCCCACATATCTCTCTCCACCTCCCTAGCGAACACACCCCCCTCACATTCCAGGCGATAATGGCCATTAATTAATGAGAGGTGGGGCCCCCTGAGAAACTCCCGGAACGACACCTGGGGAAGGTGCCGCATCCGTCGCTAAATGATCCTCATCCATACCAGTCGGAACCGTCTGTTGGGGAACGACCTGAGATAACACCAACGCCCAGGCAGGATTGTCAACACACACCGCCTCCTCTCTGTCTGTGGTACGTCCCTCCAACATGGAGGGGCCATCACGCAGCAGGCCGACCGCACGTCTCTTTCTACAGTAAACCTGCCCTCCAGCCGAACCGCCCTCCCCTCGTGCCTCAGTCTCCGTCGAACCATGCTTCTGGTAACTATGCTACTCGGCCCCTGGCCAGTGGATACCACCCCACCCGTGGGAGCAAGTTGGGTAGATACAACGAGGCTCAAACCGACATCACTCCCCTGATTAGTAACCTCCTCCTCCACGACCACCACTCCGCTATCCTCTCTGAAATCCATATCACATGGAGCTTCGGGGACCTCACGAGGAGGAATACAAGGCTCCACCGGAGGGCCAGCCTCTAAGCAAGCACTGGCCAGATGCCCGAAACAGGAACATCGAGAACAGGTAGGCGGAACCCATTCATACTCCACCTTCTGGGTAAGCACCTCCCCAGAAGGGAGCTCATACTCCACCATCTTCGGGAGCTCCCCCCCTGCCCAGATCTCCACAAAAATTCTCGCGTACATCAACCGCATCCGAAAGGTAGTAGTTTCATCTGCCTTGATCGGGGTGCCCACCAGACTAGCAAGTCGCATCAACAGGGGAATGCTCCAAAACCCAACCGGAAACTCGGAGAATCGGATCCATACTGGGATGGCATTCAGAACTTCCCTCTCGCATCGCAGCTCTGGAGTCCACTCCTTGAGGATGATCAGTCGGCCGTCGAACGTCCAAGGGCTGCCTTGGAGGATCCTAGCGACATCCTCCGCCAGCCCGAACTTCACATAATAGAAGCCGTTCTCACGAGCATAGAACTCCATACTCTCCTTAGGCTTCCAGACTCGCGCTGCATAGTCCCGGATCTGCCCGTAGAAAGGCTTGTTGTCCAAGACATACAGGACGAGGGTATTCTCCCAGTAAGCTGTCACCTGCTGGATCTCCTCCGCTGGAAACACAGCCCGGAAACCCCTCCCAACCTTGAGCGGCGGGACGTACTCCATCGATGTGGGGGATTTCGGCCCCACCGGTTTGCAGATCTCGGCCCAGGACCGTCCAGCAGGCCGTGGGGGCGTCCCAATAGGCCTTTGGGCAATCACCGGGCGGGAAGTCCCAGGTCCCTGAACATCCGGATCCACTACCTTACTCTTCCCCTTAGCCGCCGCGGTCGCCTTAGGCCGCCAACCCATCGATCGCCCAGCAGACACCCACGGACCCTGGCTAGGCCGAGACCCAGTCCCGTTCTGACGATTTTCGGGATGTCGATCCCGAATCTGACCCTGTCCGCCACCCGTCTTCTCCCCGGTCTTCGCCATACGACGGCGCGTAACCGTCGTCCATCCACCACCCTCAGTTTGACTCCCCAGAGATCCGGACCCCGCTCCGAATTCAAAGTTCGGATCCAAGGGAGTCCCGGTGTGGTGAACACCCATCCCCGTCCCCGTAGGTCCCGACCCCTCCCCCGGCCGCCTAGGAGGAACATCACTACCACAGGGGGGTCCCCCCGACCCCCCTCCTGTGCTCCCGCCCCCCCCCCCCCCCCCCCCAACGCCGGGGGGGGGGGGGGGGGGGGGCGCCCTTCGATGCCGACGCCCGCCCGCCGCCGGCCAAGGGGTCCGGCGGCCGTGGGGGCAACCCACGAGGAAACCCTAGTTCGGTATCCCGATCGCCCGCTCCAGACATGGTTATATATATATATATATATATATATATATATATATATATATATATATATATATATATATATATATATATATATATGAGAGAGAGAGAGAGAAAGACCTCATGATGATGATGATCGACACTGTTCATTGTGATTGATAGAAAGAGGCAAATAGAATGATAGACAAAGCTATCTCGGTCATACAATTGAACTATATTGATCATTGTATCTTAATTGTCTACAAGTAGAAGTCAAGTGGATTAGATGTCCATCAAGTGAAACTAGAGGGATAAAATGGGTGAATTTCACCCATCATAAGCTCACCACTAATATTGTCACTCGGAATAACCAGGTAACCTCAAGAAGATTGATCGTCTTGTTTGTAACACAAAGCTAGAAGTAGAAGCACACGCCCACGCACACACAAACAGGTTTTTGATATCAGATGTAATGATGGATGTTAATTGCTACAACATTAGTACCTCGAGTATTGTTTCCGTTGTATACTAGAGAAGGAAAATTCTGGAAGCTTGTTTGTTTTGACCGACACTTGTGGATATTTGATGTAGGAAGAGCTGGATGCCCTTGCTAGCAATTATCCAGGTCGCTTCAGTGTCTACTATGTGTTGAATCAGGTCTGTTTTCCTCCGTTTGTAATTTTCTGGCTACCAAATGTCATTACGTGTTTATTCCAATTGGTTATATTAATGAATTATTGATGGATCTGTTTTATATTGTAAAATAAGGACCAATAAAATACTTCTATTGGGTGTCATCTGTGTTTGCTGTCATGTTCTACTACATAGCTATGAATATACTAACCTTTAATTGATTCCTCATAACTCTACTTTTAGCCCCCTGATGCTTGGAACGGAGGTGTTGGTTTTGTCTCGAAAGAAATGATTCAATCTCATTGCCCAGCTCCTGCACCAGACATTCAGGTGAACTCTATAGCTTAATGTTCTCATCTTTTGATCATAAGTCCATCCATAAAAATATGGCTTGAACTGAACAAATGTTTTATCGTCCATAAGATTCAAGCTTGAAAGTGTTTAATATTCCTAGCCATTTGAAAGGCTGCACAATGATCTGAGCTTCTTTTTGATCATTTGCAGATATTGAGATGCGGACCACCTCCCATGAACAAGGCCATGGGGGCACACCTTGATGATCTGGGTTATACGAAGGAGATGCAGTTCCAGTTCTAAGCCCGTCTAGGTGTTTTAAGACGACCAAGATGAGTCTTTGTAATAAATTTGTGCAATGGCTGTGTCTCAACATGAACATGAAAGAAGGCTATGGTTAACTGAATTATACGAAATTAGTTGTTTGAGATATATGTTGCGTTTGAGTTATTAGATGATTGAACAGTGATTGCTGTCACTTGACGAAGTGCTTAATATGCAATGAGAATCGACATAGGTGGGACTATATTTATCGTCATGAGCCTTTAAAAAAAAGCTTATTGGATCGAGAGATGTTGATGGAATCAATCTAAATGTATTTACTTGCACCATTTGATATCGAGAGGTGCTTTGAATGTACAGGTGAAATCACACAAGTCTATGATGATCAAGTGTACGTTGCTGCGATTCAAAGTTTCGGAAAATTCCTCAGTACATGTAAGTAGTAGTTTACTTAAATCTTCTGGTTTCCAGGTTGAGTAAAGCCTAGTCTCGATTGTAGTTTGGGATGTGAGCATTTTGTCATAGGCTTAGTATTTTTTCTACACTTCGACCCGTGTGACTTACAAGCTTCATTTTCGAAGATCCGTGCAACCCTTCCTCCGAACGAAATTAGCTAGAATGCTAAGGAGGGAGGGAGGGAGAGAGAGAGAGAGAGAGAGAGAGTGGAACTTTAGAGGCTTTTATTATATTGAAAAAGCTTACAATTTTCGATGGTGAGGAGCAATGAGCCTTCCTACTTATTTATAATGCCTCAAAGGGCTTACAAGAACTTTCTAGAATATAAATATTTCAGGAATTATTCTAGAGAATTTCTAGAAATTATTCTAGATCCTAGAAATATACCACACATAATTTTAGATGTCAAATATTTACAAAGATGTCTATAGAGCATCTAATCTACCTCGGTGGGCTCCAAAGTATTATGTGACATTCTCTCCCACCTATTGTGTTGACGTTTTCGTCACACACGTCCGATGAGAAATTCTTGGATCTTGTCCTCAATTTGATGTAACGTGTCAGAGCGTTTCAAGCTAGACTCATCGTGTGGCATTCCTTTCCATTTGATGAGATACTCCACATATGGGAAAACGTCTCACCAACGAATGGTCCTCGAGTCAAGCACGACTTTTCACTTCTTTGTCAAATGATGTAGTCATGGTCGCCGTGTGTCGCTTCGAAACTTCGCGCTAAGGGTCCTCCAAGTCGTCATGGTAGGGCTTGAGACAACTCGCATGGAAGACATGATGAATCTTCAGCTTAGCAGAGAGCTCGAGCTTGTAGGCAAGTTTGCCAACTTGAGGACTGGAAAGGGACATTCATACTTGCGAATCAATCCCTTGTGTACTTGTGGAACATCTTGAACTGTTGCGGTTGAAGCTTGATCATCACCAAGTCCCCATTATTGTACTCGACAGGCCTTCGCTTGGTATCGTCCCATTTCTTCATTTTTCGTGCGATCTTCTATAGAATGCCTTGGCAATATCCACCTTTGTCACGTCCCAGTCCCAAAATACACGGGACCGAGCCACGTGGCATTGGCCAACTACGTATTCAACCAGACTCTAGTCTGACTAAAATACGTATAAGCTGTTCGAAATGGTGTAACTATCACTACAATCAACTCTATATCTCAATCCAAGTGACAAGAATAATAAGAAAAGAAAATATGAATACTAGTCTGTAGCCCAATAATCATACTTGTCCAAATAGACTCGGAAAGATAATATGAGTATATAAATACTAGGCTACTAAGCAAATACAAATAATAGTAAATGAAACATATAACTCTGAAAGATTGAATACCTGTAATGAAATGAATACTGCATCAACAATCCAGCAAGACGCTCAACAAAACATACTCAGCCAAACTGGAAGGAAACTAGGTCCTCAGAAGAACACAATAAGGTACATATATACAGGCCAAGTATACGACAGTAATGAATAAATAAATAAAGTATAGTAAGACTGATAAAGTGGGTAAATGTAACATAACCAACTAATATGAAAATGTAATTTCAGAACATCACTCGAACACGTGGGCTATTATGGTGTACCCCGGAGACCTGATAGGCACTCCAGCAAACTATGAAATACCCCACAGTTCCGCTAAGGAAGCTGTGACAAACTATGAAAACCCCGAGGCTCTGGTAATGGGGGCAACGACATACTCTGTGGGAAAGTAGCCCAAGCACGCGGTGTATGTTCTCCCCTCCCATGTGACTTCACGAATCGTATCCACGAGACGCTCGGCCAGATCCTCTAGCTAGGACATCGAGTCAAAATAGTAAATACAGTGTAAAAATCTCATGTCATCGTCCTAGTATCAACACGGGCTTCCGTATAGTAAGATGTAATCAAGTACGGGAATCCATCAATATGTAGTATCACATGAACATGTCCTAGGGTCAGAGTGTACCCCACAACGATGTGTCGTGGTAACACAAATATGAATATCTAGTATCGATACCCGATGGCACTAATGTCCATCAGCACCCGAATGTGATTCGGACGCGAAGTACCGTACACGACCCTAGGTGTTACAAAAATATAATCAAGCAGGTATTTAAAAGCTAAATATTTTAAACTGAAGTACAAGATTGGTAAGGTACACTTGTCTGGAGTTGTTCGAACTGTGCTGAGACTGCAGTACCAAAGTCGATCCCACTATCAATGAGAACCATACTCCATGCAAATATCTAGCAACCCAAATCACAAACAAATATATATCCCACACTATAGTACATGTATGACTAATAACTCCCACCTAGAGAGCTTGGGTCGTTTCTAGTCACACATTACCTTTTGTTATCTAGGACACTTGTTAATTATATCGCCTAGAACTAGGTCACACTAGTCTCTATAGTCAGTATTTGTTAATAAGATGAATTGCAAGTTGTAGGTTAAAACATCAAGTTTGCATCTCGTTATTCGTACAACGAAACATACGATATGCAATCGAGACAAGATGATCAACTGCAAGATTAACATTCTTATCTTGGCGATCCACATGGTCATCTTGTCAATTTCAGCGATGTGAGATCACTAGAATCGACTGATCTCAGTTTCGACACATGGATTCCGAGATACGAACATAAATAGGAAATAATTATAATTAAGGGTGATACATAAAGGAGAGTCTACAGACATCGTCAGATGATGAAATAAACATCACCATCATGTCCAGAATGGTTAAATTAGCTAGGATAGTCTATCCATAAGTCCAATTTGGACACAGAAGAAAAACGGTAATTTCGGATCAAAACGATGTCCGTCGTTGGACTCATTTTGCACCGAAAAACATGCTAGGATAAAAATTCTCTATACCTAGAAAATTATATGTCCACGAGTCCATAATGACAATACGAACCCAATGGTATAATTGGAATTGGATTCCGATAAGCTGATCTCAAATGACCCGTTGACCCGGACATTGGAATCTGATTTGCACAAAAATGCATGCCAGAGCCAAAGTCCTCTAAATCTAGCAAAATATATGTCAACGAGTCCAGAATAACGATATGAATCCAACGGTATATCCAGAATTAGATTCTGATGAGCCGATTTCAAAATGGCTCGTTGACTTCGATTGTGGGACCAAATTTGTATCGAAATGCGTGTCGGAGAGACGATGCTCCAAACTCAGCAAATTAAATATGAATTTTAGCCAGAACGATACCACGAGTCCATTTGTGGTGTCAGAACTGGAATCCGGAGTTCCAGGTTCAAAATTTAAAATTTTACAAGTTGGTTTCGAGAGGCCAACTTTGGCGTCGATTTCAAACAACCGAACGACATCCTATGAAGCTAAAATTTTAATGGCTTGAAGGTGGTTATACCTGCTGCGCTGCGGAGTTGGTGGTTCGTCAACCGAAGCTTCGACGAGAGAAACGAATCCGCGAAGTTGGCTCCACGAAACAGTCCAAAAATAATAGAATTTAAACGGTCAACTTGGCGGTCAGTTTTGATCTATTAAACATTAAATTAACGGTTAAAATTTTAGGTGAGCAAAGGGGTATACACTGAGATTGAGACGAAAGAATCGGATCGATGATCCAACGGTTGAATTCTTCAGAAAATGCGTCCAAAGTTGTTGTCCCGAAACACGATTCTGGACTTGAATTTGCGCGCATTACGACAGAATTTCGTGCGAAACATACGAATAGTTCGTGCCGTGCGTCGGGAAGAAGGGTAGCGGTGCCAGGGACCTCACTAGGGGTTTGTCGGGCTCATGGGAACGGTGGCGTTGGGGATGGTGGCTTTTGTCGTGCGGCTAACGTTGCTACTCGCGTGCGCAAGCTGCTACGCTCGCAGCTGCAACTGCATGACCGCACGCGGCTGCATGGCCATGCACGGCTGTACGGTACTTCGCAGGGGACCAGGCGGCGGTCGCGACAAGGTGTGGGCGCGGGATGTGGTGGCTGCCCCTCAAGGAGGAGGAGGAGAAGATGGGGATGAAGAAGGGGGATAAAATGAGGTTGTATTGCGGCTAGGGTATTGCTGGTTTGAGTTCCTCTCAACCCGGGAAGTGCTTGGGCTTAGGGTTTTGGATTAGAAAGTAAGGAATATGTTGGGTTGTTAGGCTGTTGAGCTGTTAACAATTAGAAAAAAAAAACAAAAGGGATAGGGATATATATATAGCCCATTCTTTTCTCTCTCTTCGATTCCTTGCTTGCATGATTGATTGATTGATTACCTAGTTATAACTTGCTTGTGATTAGTGTAGCTTGTCATTGTTCCTCTAGCCTCTTAATTAAATTCCGAGGACGGAATTCTTTTAAGGTGGGTAGAGTTGTAATGCCTGTGGTCCGTATTACGTATTTCTTGAATACGTGTACGTATTTTATTCTGTATTTGCATGATTCCTTGTTAGCTTGTATCTTGGCTTGGTTATTTCTTGGCTTGGTTCGGCTTGGCTCGGTTTTCTTTGGTTCAATATGGACCAATGTGAACCCCCTACCTACCACCACCATTGTATTTATTAGCCCATTCTTTTCTCTCTCTTCATTAATCTCATCTTCTTCTTCCTCATTTACTATCTTCACCTACCAGAGAGAGAAGAGAGAGGTCTAGGCAAGTGCAACTTACTTCATGGAGGAACTCTAATTTTATTGCTCCATTCTCTTCTTTACTACATTCTAAAGCACTTTAGTATTTGACATTTCTCATTTCCATGGCTAGATCCTTGTAGATCTATATTTGTTTCATTTTCGGATTTTTGGGGTTTTGATCTATTTAATCCTGTTATTTCTGAGTTTTGAAGGTTCCATGTTGTAGAGTAGCTCGTTCTACCCCATTTTGACCTAAGGAAGTTCGAATTTGGGCTCCGGATGATGGAGTTGTGGAGCTTGAGAACTTGGCTCTCATGGAGTTCTCCATCTCAGAAGTTTGGGGAAGAAGAACTGTATCCTGACTTGACCGCATGAACATTTCATGCGGCAAGTATTCTCCCTGGCGCATGGGCTTGACTTGACCGCATGACTAGTTCATACGGCAAGTGTAACTTAGCCGCATGCACCCCATTGTCTCCTAGCCGCATAGGCGTATGGATAGCATGGCTGCCTAGGACCTTGCTCCCGAGCCGCATATGCGCCCATCCCGCCAGCCGCATGAGGACCCCGCTGCTCCCAGCCGCATGAATGCTCTAACTTAGCCTCATGCGCCCTTACTTCTTCCTGGCCGCATGGGACTTCACTTGACCCAGCCGCATGGGTTTTTGCTATTTTGGGCCGCATGGACTTAGGTCTGTCCGAGCCGCATGAAGACCCCCCCTTTCTTATTTGAGCCGTATGGGTTGCTTCTTCTCGAGCCGCATGGATTCTTGCTCTGCAGCCGCATATGCACCCATCCCGCCAGCCGCATGGGTTTCCTTTCCTGAGAACCACATGCGCCCTCTTGTCCTGGCCGCATGGGATCCAGTAACCCTGGCCGCATAAGCTCTCTTATTTGAGCCGCATGTGCCCCCTCCTTCCTGGCCGCATATGACTGAGCCGTATGACTTCTCATGTTCCGGTGTACTATTATTTATCATTATTTGCTCATGTTTTGTAACTCCTTTATTAGGCATTTTACGCCCGTTTTATATCCTTACGCCTTTTGTCCTGAACTTGATAATCCTGAATTGATGTAACATGCTTGGAATTAATAACTAACTTGACACGATTGTGACCCGTAGAGGTGCACTCCTAACATGAGTAACCTGACATGACCTGATAGTGGCCCGCCGTGGCGCACTCCTGACTAGTACATTTGACATGAAAACCTGACATGAACTATCTTGAGCAGCTGTTGCGACGGCTACCTGACATGAAATGACCTGTATAATTACATGGACACCGTGGGCGATTGTGCTTGTACAAATAAACCAGTCCTGTCTTGCATCATGTCTAGGACAAGGACTCCTGAGTACCACGGTCAGGAGTACCTATTGAATTGGACTAAGGTTAATAACTAGATTAATATATTAGTCATGAAGAGATTTCCCAGCTACAGGCAATCCCGTTACCTGGGCGCGCCTGGGATCTGTAGCCTGCCGTCGAGTAGGGCACATTTCCAGCACACTGTCATGTGTTGCACCCTTCAAGCTACCTAAGGGTACATACGTTTCCTGGACGATGTACCCACCTGAATTCAACCCTAATCTTTCGTCCTGGGTAACCTGGATGGTCTGCAGGGCTTGTGGCTGTGGAATAATCTCACTGCATCTTGTTAGTAAATAGGCTTGTGATAACCCTAGTTAGTTAAAGTATCAAGCCGTAGGTCTTGCTTGGCCGTGAAATGATTGGATGGATTCTAACATGTCTAGTCTGCCCTGATCTTGTTCCAGATTACTGCCTGACTAGAATGCTTGTATTTATTTTACCGATAAATGGTGAGAATTCCAAGTTCTGCTCAGACGAAGGGTTACAACCCCGGTCCTTGTTTGGTTTACGGGTTGTAACCTGGTTATCTGAATAGTCCCATGGTTATCTCATCGTATATCATCCTGATGTATTTTTCTTTAATTTCAGTGCTTACTTTATTCCAGTTCTTACTTTTATTTATACTCTTGTGCTGATTGCTGGTTTTAGTTCCTAAGTGAAGATTCCTTTGTGGCACTTGCTCTTTCTGGGGTCTGACCCAGCTGGTTTTGTGTGGCCAGATTTCGGAGCAGCTCCAGAGGATCTACCGACCTTCCAGCCAGATGGTGGCCACTAGACGGAACCCTGGCAACGAGTGGGTTTATTTTTGATCTCCTACTTTATTGTAAAAATATTCTTTTGAGGCGTTTAGCCGACGAGCACCTGTTTAGCTCGATTGTATTTACTTACTGTCTGCCTACGGGCTGTAACATGATTGACAGATCCTAGGGTTGATCATGTATGACTAAACTCTTGCTAGTCCTAACATTTTGTAACGACTAGCTTCATGATCAGCTGAATATGTAATATTTGGGACGCCTTATTATTGTATATTTAATGATCATACATCTTGTAATATCTATTTACTTGCTTGTGATTGAGACAATAGGCTTGTTCATGACCATAGGAGACTGTTGGCTTGTAGTAAACTCTCATGTATCTAGACAGCCGTGACCGTATAGCGAGATGGAATCCATTTCAATATACGTAGCTGGCTATGTCTGCCCCCGCTCTCCAGTATTCTGGTTCTGGGGCGTGACATGGTTTAAGTGGTGGCCCATGCAGGTCTCGTAAATCAAGATATGTGAGGGTTTACCGAATAGATGTCTCAATCAGTATTCGTCCTTGATCTCTGCTCGTATCTTCTAAATCCCTGGATTCTTGTCCTGATCACCTGCTTGCATCGTTGGTCTGTCCTGGTCCTTCCTTATTGTTTCCTATGTCATCTTCTTCAGCGACATAGTACCTGACCCGGCCGATCAGCAAGGCGGAGCACCTCCCGCGGACCAGTAACAACCCGGAGATCAAGTCCAGCATTCTGGAGTAGCCTCCAGAGTCGAGCCTACTGAAAGAGAGCCTCCAGTTCAGCCAGTTCAGCCTGCCGAACCTGATGATGGCACATTAGCAGGACTCGTCAGGACCTTGATAGCTTCTCAAGATCGTCGTGGAGATGCCTTGCAACAAGCAGTGACGGATGCTTTGACCAGAGGAGGTCATCAGGGTAACAGCGCGGCCAACAGCTTCAAGCGCTTGAACCCTCCCTTCTTCGACGGTAGTGAAGATGCTATCGCGGCAGATGCATGGCTTCAGGACACAGAGGTGGTTCTAGAAGCAGCCAGGACTCCAGAGAACGAGAAGCTGGCAGTTGTGTGCCTGCAGTTGTTAGATCTTGCCCGCAGCTGGTGGGCAGCTCAGGCCGTTGGATTAGCAGCACCTATTGCTTGGGCGGTGTTCAGAGAGAGATTCCAGACCAAGTATTTCGATGCCGTGGCTCGGTATGATCTGCAGACCCGATTCACTAATCTGAAGCAAGGAGGCAGGACGGTCGACGGATATGCGGCCGAGTTTTCGAGACTCAGTCGGTTTGCTCCCACCTTGGTGGCAACCGAGTATGATCGAGCCCAGCGATTCCAGCAGGGGCTTCACCTGGAGATCTTGTTAGCAGTTGAGCAGTTTGAGCATCAGACTTTTGATGCAGTCTTGAGAGCAGCCCGGAGGCATGAGTATACCTCCCAGAGGATTGTGGATAGGACCGGAGGTCGGAAGAGATCTCACGGCCAGATGAATCAGTCTTCAGCACCAGCCCCGGCAGCCAGGGCTTTGACTATTGGAGCTTCGAGGCGAACGGCCTCAGTGACGTCGGTTCAGCATTCAACTCCGACGCACCCTCAGCAGCAGCAGAAGCAGAAGCAGTCTTCCGCAGTGGGATGTTCTCATTGTGGGAAGCAGGCCATGTAGTGGCAGAATGTCGCAGGGCGCAGGGATTGTGCCTGGCTTGTGGGGCAGCAGACCATAGGGTTGGATCCTGCCCGAACAGGGGTGGTTCATCATCGTCCAACCTTTCTAGCTCTTCGGTGAGAGGACCAGCACCGGTCCAGCAGCAGCAGCAGCAGCAGTAGTACCCATTGTCGAGGCCCTTGCCGCCTCAGTCCCAGATGTTCCAGCAGCAGAACCCCCAGCAGCATATACAAGCCCAAGCCTTGAGTCAGAGCAGGCAGCGAGGATTTCAGCAGAGGGGACCAGCACCCCGAGGGCACGGTCAGGCTATGGTGATGACCGCAGAGGAAGAATTGGCACCAGGTGAGGTAGTGGCAGGTACTATTCTCGTCAACTCCTTTCCAGCTTCAGCTTTATTTGATTCTGGTGCATCGCATTCTTTTATGTCTACACGATTCGCGACACGGGTAGGATTGGAGCCCGAGTCATTATCAGTAAGGCTCAATATACTTACTGGTAACGGACTTGTGGGAGTAGATAGAGTGTTTTCCTCGTGTCGGATCGTAGTTAGCGGTAGAGAGTTTCCCGCTAGATTGATAGAGTTTCCGATGGCCGATTATGATGTGGTCTTAGGGATGGATTGGTTGAGGAACCAGTATGCTAGGATAGACTGCCATATCGGCAGGGTTGTTTTTAGCATTCCAGGCGAGCCAGAGTTTTCCTTTTCCCGAGGCACAGTTGAGCCTTCTCCTCCAGTGTTGCGGATGGCAGTAGTAGCAGTGCAGTTTCCCAGGATAGTGGATGAGTTCCCAGATGTTTTCTCAGAAGAGCTACCAGGTATGCCTCCAGAGCGGGAGATCGAGTTCACTATAGACTTAATTCCCGGGACAGCCCCAGTGTCAGAAAGAGTCTACAGGATGGCGCCGTCAGAGTTGGAGATCTTGTACAAGATGATTGAAGAACTTCGAGCCAAGGGATTCATTCGTGCTAGTGGATCGCCTTGGGGAGCCCCGATGCTTCTTGTGAAAAAGAAGGATGGTACGTCCAGGTTATGTGTTGATTATCGTACCTTGAACTCTGTGACAATCAAGAACAGATACCCTCTTCCGAGGATAGATGACTTGTTTGATCAACTCAAGGGGGCTTCAGTATTCTCGAAGATTGACTTGCGCTCAGGATATCATCAGATCAGAGTCAGAGAGCAGGACATCCCGAAGACAGCTTTTAGATCGAGGTATGGGCATTGGGAGTTCCTTGTTATGCCTTTTGGAGCAACCAATGCGCCGGCAGTATTCATGGACCTCATGAATCGCATCTTCATGCCTTACTTGGATCAGTTCGTGATTGTGTTCTTGGATGACATCTTGGTCTACAGCAAGAGTGAGACGGAGCATGAGCAGCATCTCAGAGTTGTTCTTCAGATTCTCAGGGAGCACCAGTTATATGCCAAGTTCAGTAAATGCGAGTTCTGGCTCGATCGCATTTCGTACTTGGGTCATATCATCACCAGAGGAGGAGTGGAAGTGGATCCCCAGAAGATTGTGGCTATTGAGTCATGGCCAGTGCCCAGCACAGTTGCAGAGGTTCGTAGTTTTCTTGGATTGGCCGGCTACTACCGGCGGTTTGTTTCGAATTTTGTTCGGATATCAGCGCCATTGACGCAGTTGACCCGCAAGGATGCACAGTTTGCTTGGACAGCAGAGTGTCAGAGTTCTTTTGAGCAGTTGAAGCGAGGCCTGATAACAGCTCCTATTCTCACGCTTCCAGATGGAACCGAAGGATTCTCAGTATATTGTGATGCTTCAGGCAGAGGCTTAGGATGTGTTCTGATGCAGCATGGGAAGGTAATAGCTTATGCGTCACGATAACTTCGTGATCATGAGAGGAATTACCCAACCCATGACTTGGAGCTGGCAGCAGTAGTGTTTGCACTTAAGTTGTGGAGGCACTATTTGTATAGAGATAGGGTGGAGATTTTCACCGACCACAAGAACCTGAAGTATGTTTTCACCCAGAAGGATCTTAACATGCGTCAGAGAAGATGGCTGGAGCTTCTTGTGGATTATGATGTCAACTTGCAGTATCATCCTGGGAAGGCCAATGTTGTTGCAGACGCTTTGAGCAGGAGAGCCAGAGTTTATTTCCTAACAGCGCAACCAGAGCTGTTAGCAGATCTTCAGAAGATGGGTATAGAAGTTGTTCTCCCTTCCAGTGTGGCATTGATGGCCAGCATGCAAGTTCAGTCCACTATAGTCGAGAGGATCCGGATGGCGCAGTCAGCAGATTCCAAGCTTCAGCGACTCAGAGCAGAGTGTGAGGCAGGACGAAGACCAGAGTTATGCATTCATGAGGATGGTACACTTCGACATGGTAAGCGTCTTTGTGTACCCAGCGGAGATATCAGGCGAAAGATCATGGCAGAGGCGCACAGTTCTCAGTATTCCATCCATCCTGGCAGTACGAAGATGTACCGAGATATCCATCAGCACTTCTGGTGGAATGGCATGAAGCGGAAGATAGCTCGGTTTGTCTTTCGGTGTTTGGTTTGCCAACAAGTTAAAGCTGAACATCAGAGACTGGCTGGACTTCTTCAGCCCTTGCCGATTCCAGAATGGAAGTGGGAGCATGTGACCATGGATTTTGTGACTGGATTACCTAGATCCCCAGCTGGTAGAGATGCTATCTGGGTTATAGTTGATCGGCTCACGAAGGTGGCTCACTTTCTCCCATTCAGAGTTGGTCAGTCGACGGCTCAGCTAGCGGAGATGTACCTCAGGCAGATTGTCAGATTGCACGGTGTGCCAGTCAGTATCACCTCGGACCGAGATTCCAGATTTACGTCGCACTTTTGGCGTAGCTTGCAAGAGAGTTTGGGGACTCGTCTCCAGTTTAGTTCAGCATATCACGCGCAGACAGATGGCCAGTCGGAACGCACGATCCAGACTCTTGAAGACATGTTGCGGTCCTGTACACTTGACTTCGATGGTTCATGGGAAGATCACTTGCACCTGGTGGAATTTTCATACAATAACAGTTTCCAGGCCAGTATCCAGATGGCACCGTTCGAGGCACTGTATGGCAGAAAGTGCAGATCCCCGTTAGCCTGGGACGATGTTGGAGAGAGGCAGATGCTTGGTCCAGAAATGATTGCTCAGACCATTGAAGTGGTCCGAAGGGTCAGAGATCATCTTCGAGTTGCCCAAGATCGCCAGCGTCATTGGGCCGATTCTCATCGGCGTCCTCTTGAGTTTTCGGTCGGCAATCATGTATTCCTGAGGATTTCGTCTAACCGTGGCGTCATTCGTTTCGGCGTCCGGGGAAAGCTTAGTCCTAGGTATATAGGACCGTTTGACATTCTGGAGCGAGTAGGAGATGTATCCTATCGTCTCGCTCTTCCGCCGTCGCTAAGCGAGGTGCATGACGTGTTCCATGTATCCCAATTACGACGGTATATCCCAGACCCGAGCCACATCCTGGATCATTCGGAATTGGTTATTGGTACCAACCTTTCGTATGAGGAGAGGCCCGTGTCTATATTGGACCGGAGAGAAAAGATCCTCAAGAACAAGACTATCAAGTTAGTCCGAGTTGCTTGGGGTCATCACACTTTGGGGGAGTCAACGTGGGAGCGTGAGGATGATATCCGATCGCGATATTCCGACTTGTTTGACTCGTGAGGTATAATGTCCTTCTTATACCTCATACCTTCGATTCCTTGCTTGCATGATTGATTGATTGATTACCTAGTTATAACTTGCTTGTGATTAGTGTAGCTTGTCATTGTTCCTCTAGCCTCTTAATTAAATTCCGAGGACGGAATTCTTTTAAGGTGGGTAGAGTTGTAATGCCTGTGGTCCGTATTACGTATTTCTTGAATACGTGTACGTATTTTATTCTGTATTTGCATGATTCCTTGTTAGCTTGTATCTTGGCTTGGTTATTTCTTGGCTTGGTTCGGCTTGGCTCGATTTTCTTTGGTTCAATATGGACCAATGTGAACCCCCTACCTACCACCACCATTGTATTTATTAGCCCATTCTTTTCTCTCTCTTCATTAATCTCATCTTCTTCTTCCTCATTTACTATCTTCACCTACCAGAGAGAGAAGAGAGAGGTCTAGGCAAGTGCAACTTGCTTTATGGAGGAACTCTAATTTTATTGCTCCATTCTCTTCTTTACTACATTCTAAAGCACTTTAGTATTTGACATTTCTCATTTCCATGGCTAGATCCTTGTAGATCTATATTTGTTTCATTTTCGGATTTTTGGGGTTTTGATCTATTTAATCCTGTTATTTCTGAGTTTTGAAGGTTCCATGTTGTAGAGTAGCTCGTTCTACCCCATTTTGACCTAAGGAAGTTCGGATTTGGGCTCCGGATGATGGAGTTGTGGAGCTTGAGAACTTGGCTCTCATGGAGTTCTCCTTCTCAGAAGTTTGGGGAAGAAGAACTGTATCCTGACTTGACCGCATGAACATTTCATGCGGCAAGTATTCTCCCTGGCGCATGGGCTTGACTTGACCGCATGACTAGTTCATGCGGCAAGTGTAACTTAGCCGCATGCACCCCATTGTCTCCTAGCCGCATAGGCGTATGGATAGCATGGCTGCCTAGGACCTTGCTCCCGAGCCGCATATGCGCCCATCCCGCCAGCCGCATGAGGACCCCGCTGCTCCAGCCGCATGAATGCTCTAACTTAGCCTCATACGCCCTTACTTCTTCCTGGCCGCATGGGACTTCACTTGACCCAGCCGCATGGGTTTTTGCTATTTTGGGCCGCATGGACTTAGGTCTGTCCGAGCCGCATGAAGACCCCCTTTCTTATTTGAGCCGTATGGGTTGCTTCTTCTCGAGCCGCATGGATTCTTGCTCTGCAGCCGCATATGCACCCATCCCGCCAGCCGCATGGGTTTCCTTTCCTGAGAACCACATGCGCCCCCTTGTCCTGGCCGCATGGGATCCAGTAACCCTGGCCGCATGAGCTCTCTTATTTGAGCCGCATGTGCCCCCTCCTTCCTGGCCGCATATGACTGAGCCGTATGACTTCTCATGTTCCGGTGTACTATTATTTATCATTATTTGCTCATGTTTTGTAACTCCTTTATTAGGCATTTTACGCCCGTTTTATATCCTTACGCCTTTTGTCCTGAACTTGATAATCCTGAATTGATGTAACATGCTTGGAATTAATAACTAACTTGACACGATTGTGACCCGTAGAGGTGCACTCCTGACATGAGTAACCTGACATGACCTGATAGTGGCCCGCCGTGGCGCACTCCTGACTAGTACATTTGACATGAAAACCTGACATGAACTATCTTGAGCAGCTGTTGCGACGGCTACCTGACATGAAATGACCTGTATAATTACATGGACACCGTAGGCGATTGTACTTGTACAAATAAACCAGTCCTGTCTTGCATCATGTCTAGGACAGGGACTCCTGAGTACCACGGTCAGGAGTACCTATTGAATTGGACTAAGGTTAATAACTAGATTAATATATTAGTCATGAAGAGATTTTCCAGCTACAGGCAATCCCGTTACCTGGGCGCGCCTGGGATCTGTAGCCTGCCGTCGAGTAGGGCACATTTCCAGCACACTGTCATGTGTTGCACCCTTCAAGCTACCTAAGGGTACATGCGTTTCCTGGACGATGTACCCACCTGAATTCAACCCTAATCTTTCGTCCTGGGTAACCTGGATGGTCTGCAGGGCTTGTGGCTGTGGAATAATCTCACTGCATCTTGTTAGTAAATAGGCTTGTGATAACCCTAGTTAGTTAAAGTATCAAGCCGTAGGTCTTGCTTGGCCGTGAAATGATTGGATGGATTCTAACATGTCTAGTCTGTCCTGATCTTGTTCCAGATTACTGCCTGACTAGAATGCTTGTATTTATTTTACCGATAAATGGTGAGAATTCCAAGTTCTGCTCAAACGAAGGGTTACAACCCCGGTCCTTGTTTGGTTTACGGGTTGTAACCTGGTTATCTGAATAGTCCCATGGTTATCTCATCGTATATCATCCTGATGTATTTTTCTTTAATTTCAGTGCTTACTTTATTCCAGTTCTTACTTTTATTTATACTCTTGTGCTGATTGCTGGTTTTAGTTCCTAAGTGAAGCTTCCTTTGTGGCACTTGCTCTTTCTGGGGTCTGACCCAGCTGGTTTTGTGTGGCCAGATTTCGGAGCAGCTCCAGAGGATCTACCGACCTTCCAGCCAGATGGTGGCCACTAGACGGAACCCTGGCAACGAGTGGGTTTATTTTTGATCTCTCACTTTATTGTAAAAATATTCTTTTGAGGCGTTTAGCCGACGAGCACCTGTTTAGCTCGATTGTATTTACTTACTGTCTGCCTACGGGCTGTAACATGATTGACAGATCCTAGGGTTGATCATGTATGACTAAACTCTTGCTAGTCCTAACATTTTGTAACGACTAGCTTCATGATCAGCTGAATATGTAATATTTGGGACGCCTTATTATTATATATTTAATGATCATACATCTTGTAATATCTATTTACTTGCTTGTGATTGAGACAATAGGCTTGTTCATGACCATAGGAGACTGTTGGCTTGTAGTAAACTCTCATGTATCTAGACAGCCGTGACCGTATAGCGAGATGGAATCCATTTCAATATACGTAGCTGGCTATGTCTGCCCCCGCTCTCCAGTATTCTGGTTCTGGGGCGTGACATGGTGTGTGGTGTTAGGGTGTGCCATGAGAGTGGCCATATGAATTTGGGTTGGATGTCCGATTAGATTGGGTTAGGTTTGGACTTGGAGCGAATCATGACTACAAATTAAGTCATTTATGATCATTGATGAAATAATAGCATACGGGAGCTCAGTTGGATGGCATACAAGTGGCATGTACGTAGTAGGCTCAAAATATATTAAAATCATATATTGAGTCGACTAGGTTGGATCGATGTTGAGCTCCGAAATTAAACTGAAAGTTAGGTCACATTTTTCGGTAGATGGTCAAATTGTCTAAATTGACCAGAAAGTTGTGCGATGTAAATAAAATACAATGGAGCAAGTTTGAGTGGAACATGATGTATCAAATTGAAAATAATCTCGTCTACTACAAAACTCATGAAGGAAGTTCTGATAGATTGACATCCCTGATGCTCCAAAAATTAAAGTCACAGAAATGTACATTCAATGATCAAAACTAATTATAATAAAATTATTTATGAAAAATAATTCATTTAAATTTTTTTATAAGAGCCCCAAAATTCAGGGGACTCACATCCTACCCACCTTAGAAAATTTCGTCCTCGAAATTACACTTAGGCATAGTATAAAAAGGATATAAGACTTATATCAAGGAGTCAAATACGACTAGTCGTATATGGTTCATGGGGGACGTTGATGCCACTAGTATCTAAGGTGTATATCCTGCCAAGTGCTAGAGTACACCTCAACTATATAAGGAAACAACAAACTATGGTCACGATTCTACTAGTAAGGTTCCTGGGATAGCATATTTCATAAGAAGGAATACGAGGATTTTAGGTATTACAGACTGCAAAAATCTAAGGAGACCTAGGTACTATCACACTGCTATTGGCCAATAAATCTATAAGGGAATTATTATTAATCCTCAGTGCTACTCTTATATGGTTAAGGTATCAACAGGTTTAGAAGAATTTGGCTCGGTTAGACATAACTAGAGCGAGGTGGCATAGAGGGGTTTATAATTGCATAATATGGGAACAAGCTTGAGAGAATCGCAAACAGAGAAGTTACAGGTTATGGTAAGAGACTTTCGAACCAAGTTAAAAAATTTCCATTAGTGGGCCACTAACATGATATCAAACCCAAATCAAATTAGAAATTTCCATTTAAGTTGGCCCTAGTCATGGTTATTTAAGTTACAAACACTAATTAGAGCCAAACCACTTAGTTCCCTTAAAGACCTTAATACAAAGTGTCATGATGAGTTTAGGGCTTAGCAAGACCCTATTTAAGCCATTAAATGGAAGCCACCACAAAACCTAGGCTTTCCATCTTTTCTTCATTCCACACTCTTCCAAATTTTCTCCTCTTTCTTCCATTTGGTGTGCTAAAGACCTGGGAAGCTCAAGGAGGCTTGGTGGAGGCTCTAGCAAGGATTTGGGAGCCACTTCCTTCTCTATCTTCCTCAAATTCGTGGATCTTTGTGTATGCTCCGTTCCACATAGGTATAACCTTCTTTTTCCCTCATTTCATAGCCAAATTTCATGTATTCATATAGGAGACCCTTCTAATGGCTAGTTCAAACCCTATAGGTGGTGAAATATGTGTTAGAGGGCTCATTCCTAGTAGTTCTATGGGTTAGAATCGTGCCATTTGGGTAGTTACGGGATGTGACCACCAAGTATTTGATAAAAGTCCTCAAAGGGATTTTGTATCAAGTTTGGGATTCATGGGTTTTGTGTCTATATTTCTTTTAGTGTGTCATGATCTTTAGCATGTGACATGTATGTGTTGTATATAGATATGAGGATAGGTGGCATCCTACACAATGTATATATATATATATATATATATATATATATATATATATATATATATATATATATATATATATATATATATATAATATATATATATTTTTAAATATATATATATATAAAATATATATATATATATATATATATGTGTGTGTGTGTGTGTGTGTGTGTGTGTGTGTAAATATATATTTATTATATATATATATATATGTGTGTGTGTGTGTGTGTGTGTGTGTATAGAGTCAATATATATATATATATATATATATATATATATATATATATATATATATATATATATATATAAAAAAAAAATATATATATATATATATATATATATATATATATATATATTCACTGTGACAGGAATGTGATGATGATGATGATTATAGGAATGTATCCTATATAGTGTGGATGCATATATATTGAGTACTGTTAAGGTATGAGTGAGTGTGTTATATTTATATTGCATATGTATAAGTGTATATGAGAGTGGGATTACATTTGTGTGTGTGTGTGTGTATTTGAACTAATGGATAGAAGGTTGGTAACAGAGTAGGAACATTGCAGGTAAAGGGTCGAGTATCCACTACAACAGAAATACCTTTTAATGACGGCTAAAAACTGTCATTAATGACCAACCATGACGCTTTTTTTCTTTCCAAAGAAAGCGTGATGAAAACGGGTGTTATAAATGTTTTTTAAAAGCGTCATAAAATAAACGTCATGAATATGATGAATTTCTGCTACACTTATTTTCAGCGTAGTTTGAAAGCGTTATGAATAGAAAATCTCTATAGACTCAATTCAGCACATTTATAACGCTCAATTCTGCACATTTATATGTTACTTTCCAAAAAATTATAGATCAATGCTCAATGTTGCTCAATTCAATTTCAAAACATTCATTTTGAACCATATTCACAAGAAAACATCTAAATGTCATAGAGTACCATTTAATCCATTTACAAATATATACATAATATATATCACCATCTTCATTACATTTTTTCAAAATAGGTCATCCAAATACATATATTTACAACTACTACTAGTAAGTAGACCCTCAAAACTATTAGTACATTGGCTTCAACTTTGAGCACATCAAAACTGTCGGCATCACGTAGCAAAATCCTGAAAAAGATAAAAAAAAATATTACCAAAAGACCACCTCATGTCTTAAGAGTTGGTACCAAGTTTCCAACAAGAAACTAGCAATTGAGGATCATGTAATAAAATACTTTCATATACATTGAATCTAAAATTAAATCGACATGAAAGAAACAAGGGGTAAAAAGCATTAAAATACCTACCTGTAGTAATAAAAGGGCCTGAATGTAATTTGGTGCAATTTAATTGGTACAATTTAGGAGCATTCTCAAAGTTCCCGTAGTCTAAAAAAGGGCCTTAGATGAAGTGTATGGAATCACACTCATCTCCTCGACACATTAAGACAGAACAAAAAGGAATGACATTTACAAACTGAAAGGATATCTCCAGCAATTTTATATTTTTCAAACTAAATTGTATGAGAATAGATTAGTAGGTAGAAGAAAAAGCTTACAGCTTTGAAGTGACACAATCATGATTTTTGAAAAATGTTATCCGGGACCCCAATCTTATTGTACTTTCCATGTGTGTTCCTGATCCCTGCATTCACAAATTGATGTGGTCAAGAACTACCATCTTTAGTGGTTGAAGCACAAAGTAAACAGTGTTGATAAACAAAATACCTCAGGCATGAAAATAACAACAGGATGTGGTGTTTACGTACGAAGCGGTCTGAGCTGAGATATTTGTGGTTCGGGTTAGGGTTTTGGAGTTGGGGGAAAGAAAGGAGAAGAAGAGGAGGAGAAGGAGAAGACCAGAATAGGGGAGAGGAAAAATTTTGTTGAAGCGCGGGCTGTTCTCAGCATTTTGCCCAAAAAATTGAACTTAAAAATATTACAAGTTTGCCACCGTTCTAAAATATTAATAACGTTTTGTTTTATAAACGTTATAAAAAGTCCAAAATTAGCCAAAACCGTCATAGAAAAAAGACATTTCGAACTTTCATAACGCTTTTTTATCAGCCGTCATAAAATCCACTTATCAAGCGTCATTAATAGATCTTTTTGTTGTAGTGATCAGATGATATCAAGTAATTAAGGAAGGGGTGTACCTCTCTATTGGGGGCTATATGTAGGAATTGATACACATGAGTGTAATAGGAAAAAAAATAAAAACGAATGGCAGCAGGGGCAATGGGAGCCTGTGCACTGGTTTGCCATTACCATTCTGTGCATCAATGCATACCTATGTAATATCAGAGCATAACAATGTGTAGGGGATCCAGAAAATCCAGTGTAATTATGTCTTACCCGAGTGTAGTAGGAAGAATGCAAAGTGAGTTAATGTGGGAGATACCTACAGTTTGTATACACTTGTGCTGAACCTGAGTACTGCATATACATATCTGATTGAGGCATGAGAGTGCCTTGGGACTAAGATTAGTGTATATCTTTAGTGTACAGGTGTATCCTGGGTTAGGGGTTTAATTTTGGATTCAGTCCATGACTGAATTGAGTTCAGTCCAAGACTGATGGGTTCAGTCTATATGACTGATTTAGTGTGTCAGTCCTGCGACTGAAGGGTGTTCAGTCCTTAGACTGAATGAGGTTCAGTCCTAGACTGATTTAGTGAATCAGTTAGGCTCCCACAGCTAGGGGCTTTAGCCTAACATCCTATTGGGGCTGTAGGTATCTAGGATGAGGCTTTAGGAGCCTTATCATGTGTGTGTGAGTTGAGAGGGAAAACTTAGACAGTTTAGGAGATTGGAGATTAGCAGTAGGCATTGGGGGAAGTCGGGCAAGGTTGTAGGTAGGGCAGCACCTGCCATACAGGCCAGTGCTGGGCCTTGGCCTTCAAGAGCATAGGTAATAGGGGTTCCAGGTTCAGGATACGAGAGCTCCATATGTCTGTTCCTGCATATGGGAAGAGTATCAGTTGTGAGACCTTAGGTAGAGAGGTATGCAGCAGTAGGTGGTAAATTTAGAGTGTGGACGATAGGAGAAAATTTTTAATGTACATGTGAGGGAGTTAGGAGTAGGAACAATAGTAGCTTGGACAGGTTCAAGTGGTAAGTGCCCATATGTGCACTTGGTGCACTTGAGAGAGGTGGTGCTTGAGGTATCAGTCATTTGACTGAATGGAATAATGTATGTAGTAGTATCTCCCTTAACTGCTATATATATATATATATATATATATATATATATATATATATATATATATATATTTTATATATATATATATATATATATATATATATATATATATATATATATATATATAACTGTATGGTTATGAGAGATGGAGAAGGGAATGTGAAGTGAAGGAAAGTAGCTCAGTTGGACTGAACTGAGAAATGAAGAAGGAAATTGAACCAAACAGTGGCAGTGGCATTAGAAGGAAAGGTAATTAGAGTATCAAGAAATGTAGGCAGTGGAGTGTGGGTCTGTACCATAGGATATATATTAGTCCTTGACTGATTATAGATCAATCTTTGACTGATTGATTGTTCAGTCAGTTAAGACTAAATGAATAGGAGAGATATCAGTCTTAGACTGATATAAAATGCAATTGGGGATATTGAGGTGTATCATTTACCCAACTGACTTGGTATCAGTTAAGTAAATTTATATGGGGATATCAGTCTTAGACTGATATGAATTGCAGTTGGGGGTTTTGGGATATAGGGGTTAGATGGCCATGAGTGATCATTGGACTGAATATAAAGGTTGGTTCAGATACTAGAGGAGTGTGAATGTAAGATGTGTGTTATTGGAGGGGAGGGTTGTTCTGTAGACTGAAACAGTGAGGAGATGAGGAGTTGATCAGTCCAATAGGACTGAGAGAGTAGTGGTCAGTCCACAAGGACTGACCTGTTTTGTCAAGTCCAATAGGACTGAAATGTGATATCAGTCTATAGAAAACTGATTTGGGAGATCAGTTTAGGAAAAACTAATTTGGGTATATCAGTTTAGGAGAATTGATTTGGGGAAATCAGTTGTAAACTGATCTAGGTATCTGTCTTAGACTGATTGAGAGGAAATATTACAGTTGGAGGTTTATTTGATAAAGGGACTGAACCATGTAACAGTTAGGGAGAGGAGAGCTCTAGTACAGGGTAGCTAAATAGAGGGAAAAATAAGTGGCATATGTGGTAGTGCCTATATATATGTATCCTATATATGTATATGTTATATATGTTGTGAATAGATGAATAGGTATGTATTGTGAGTTGATGTTAGGATCAAGCTTTGAGGACTGTGGTGACAGTCTCTAAAAAGATTGGAATGATCAGTTATGAACTGATCTTGGGCATCAGTCTACAAGGACTGCATGGATAGTATGATCAGTCTTAAACTGATCTAATGATCAGTCATGAATTGATCATTGTTCAGTCTTTGACTGAATTGTCCGGAGTGTTGGTTCAGTTCCTTAACTGAACAAGGGATGTTTCCTATGGCAGTCAAGGTTGGTAGTTAAGGAGTGGTTGGTGCATCCAAACGTTAGGGTGTTATGAAAGGAAGGGAAAGGTTAGGTAATCAGTTAGGATTGAGGAATTTATTGAGTATTAGATAGGTATAGGATTCAAGGGTAAGTGGGAAATGGGATACACATATATTTGCATATAGGAGTGTCCCCTATGTAGTATATACACCATATTTATATGTATAGTTTATATACATTAAGTGTACTGTGTGGATATGGATACCAAGGGTATCCTAGTGTCCTATGTGGATATGGATACCAAGGGTATCCTAGTGTCCTATATTTTAGATATTAGTATTAGATAGCTAGGTTAGTTATATTTGACTAGTATTGACTAGTTGATAGCCAGGGTTGGTCAAGTTTGACTAGTTAGACTTATTGTTGACTTAGTTTGACCAATTGACCTAGAATTGACCATTTGACCTAGAATTGGACTAGTTTGACTTATTTTCAATTTCAAACAAGATATTGATACAATATTCTATATCTAGGTCTTCGAGGCGCCATATCGGACGTCGTTGATACTTCACACTAGTTTACAGGCGAGTACATTCTTTAATAATTTTTATTTATGGTATTTTCTATGTTTCATGTATTTAGTGTAGATATCCTTGATTTCTTGACACAATGGTTATACGGATTGTTATTGTCTGGATTCCGTCATGAGATGTTATTCCTTGTATATCTTGGTATATCCTGTGCAAGTCCTGTTCCTGTTTCTTGTGCATTGTATAGACACCAATTTCTGTGAAGGCTCGCGACCTATTCAGAGAATCCCGTGTCATAACGTATCATGGTTGGATCCACTGTATCAGTCGGGGACGGGGAGTAGTAGTGTAGATATGTGATCATACCGTTCATGTGCATGTCCTGTTTTTCCTGTGAGTGTTAATCATACACCGCACGTATGATTAACCAGGCCATATATTCCTGTGCAAGTTCCTAAACCGATCACATGTTGAAACTAGTACTCACTTACTTAGATAGTTTATTTTCTGACTCTTATACATGATATATCATGTTCACCTGCTCTTACTTTCACTTACAATTTACTCATGCCCTATTACATTCTTGTACATATTACTTCTTGTATACTCTCTCTATTTACTGTTATATAGACCTTATCATTTATTGGGAACTGTTGTCATGATATGTACTTCACTCCAATCCTGACTGGATATATTTTCAGACGACGCAGAGGGTGAGTGTCCTACTTATTACGACCCTCCATATGTAGTAGGTATAGACCGGGAGACTCTGGTTCAGGAGGGTCTAGTCCCAGCAGAGGGCCCTTACTTAGCGACTCATTAGGCTAGATTTGTACTGGACTTTGACTCCAGTTGTTGACTATTGGCATATTTATTATTTTGAGACTGGTGTTTGTGAAACGTGGACTTTTAGACTTTCTGGACTTGTAATATTTCATGTTAGATTTTTTGGATATTTTTATATCTTGTTGTCTTTATATTTTCGTATCATTTATCTTTCTTAGAATATTGTGATTGAGTATGATGTATTGTCATTACTTGTCTTCCGTTTGGAGTTGACTATCTAGACATATTTTGATACTTATAATTGTTAGATAGTTAGATAGACCTAGACAGCGTTCTACCATCAATGCTGCGTCGTAGGCTGGGCGCTGTCACGCACTCGTGCCCCTACATCGGGTGCGGGTTGTGACAATACGTCTTAAAGCTACAACGCCAGGTCACTTGAATAATATAATAATCAAATAAGCTGGAAAAAATTTGCACGTCGGTTCGTACTGTGGTCTAGCCTATTTATCAGGTTCCTAAGATAACACATGATTCCTGAAATACAACTAGCCTAAGCTTAATCCAGAATCCAACTAATAGTATTTGAATATCTTCTGCCTTATCTCTTTTCTACTAGTACTCTCCATGGTCTAGCCTTGTCAATCATAACTTTCACTAACACAATATCAAGCTGCCTATAATGTAATCTAGCAAGGTCTTTAAATGTCCTAGATTCTCGAAATTCAATCACAAAATTAAATTCTTATGTTTTCCCCCGCCTATGGAACATCTTTATCTTGAAAATTTATCATCCACTATGTACTACTCCACTCTAGATTCTTCATCAATCTATTTTCAGGACACTCTACTTTCCTATCTTGAGATTCTTGGCTTCTTCTCGTTCCATGTCGTTTCATTTCTTGTCCTTGTTTTCTGAATGTCTCAATCTTGATCATGTATCTATCTACAATATATGGTGCTGGCTTTCTAACAACATACTTGTATATCATAATCATTTTTTTCTTTTTTTCCTAACCTCACTTGATTTGTCATAAAATTTGTATAATTCATTTCTTCGAATTAATCTCCTCTCCCTTTATTCGAATCTCAACTTCAAGGGTCTTGCTTAAGACATAATTCTCTCTATAGTCCTCGTAAGTCATCGTAGATAATCACGGTCGTAATCATCGCCTCAATTGATACTTCTTAATTTCCTTATAAACTTTCCTGCAATTCGAACCTCAACCTAGTACTGCTCCTATAATTCTTTCTTCTCTTTAATATTTCTACTACGTACACCGAACACAACTATCATGTTACAATTTCTCCAGGATTCCTAACTATTCTGCATCGATGAGGGATTTACTAGTCTGTCCCTTGAGGTACAACCTTCTAACTCTAGTCCTAAATCCCTGACTAACCAAGAAAGTCATAGTCAATACTTAAACTCAACCAATCCCTTGAAGTCTATCACATATTCCTACAAGTCATAGGTCGAATCCCTTAGCAGCATAACCCAGGATCTATCCTATCTAACCACAAGCAATTATACATTTCTTACAAGCATGCATATCTTACTCCTATTTGCTAGAAAAGATTTAAGGCATGATCGAATAAATACTTATATTTAATACCTCCATCTAACTCTATTAATCATTCTTCTAGTCCCGATTTCTAATAGACCGCTTCAAGGTTGACTCAACCAATATAGAGATGGTTGACTAGCCAAACTTAGTCTTACCTATTCCTATCATATTTATCTCTGATACCTAATCTTCCTAGGACAGTTCCTTGTCATCCAAGAAAATTTCTTTTCATATTCCTGATTTCTATATCCTCCACGTGTAAACTTCTCAAAATTTAATACAATATAACCCCAAAGGTTTATATCTAGACATGATCACCATGTTTTATAATTTTGTATTCTAACGGTGCCCTTGCTCTGTTTGCTATTGTCCTTTATGTTAGCATCTAAAATCCAGTGCATCTTCCTTCAGGTTAAACTTTCACTCATCTCCTCCTTTATGTCAGGGAACTTCCATATTCTCTTTAGTCAACCTGCACGGGTTTATAATAACTCCCATCCAAAACTCTATCTAACTCAATCAATGGGTGGCATGGTCCTAGAGTCTTTTTCTTAGGGCTAAGCCTGGTACCGTACTATATTTCCTATTCTGTCTTGGTGGAGTGTGTAACTACCACATTCCAACGTAGGGGTATTTTGGTAATTTTTTAGGATGATTTTTTATATACATTATTTTATATTAGTGGTTGCCTAGAATTATATTAATGTCAGTTAGTGGCTAGACAATTAGATTTTGCAAGTGTTAGTGCTAATTATTGTTACTCATGACCTTAGCAATTAGAATTAATTAAGTTTAGTTGTTATGAAATGAATATTCCTTTTAGTTGTAGAGATTCCTTCCTTTAGTTAATTAGATTCCATTCATGACAAATGGAGAGGGACAAATTTGACATTTTATCATGACCCAAATCCTACTATAAGAGCCATGTTTTTATTAGGGTTTACTTATTTCATTTGTTCGTTCATTAGCCTCCTTCTTTCAAAAAATTATCTCTTCTCAAATTTCTCCAAATCTCTACCAAACCCTAATCAAATTCTTTCATTTCCAATCAACTACAATCTCCATGGAGGCATAGGAGTTTGGAATAGCAAGGAGGACATTGGAGGAGAGCTTTGCTAGAAGGAGTGTGTCCACCCTTGATTTTATGTTCTTTGGAGGAGTTTCATTAGGAATCCATCTCCTAATAGGTATAAATTCCTATTCCCATCAATTTTATTGTTAATTTGTCATAATAAATCTATAGGGACCCATCCATGGCTAATAACCACCTTCAGGGAGAAGAACTAGGTACTAGAAGGCCCTATAATAATAGTTATGTGAGTTTTTATGGCTAAATTGGGGGAAATCCGAATTTGTGACCACAAAGTGTTCGATACGTGTCCCCGAAGGGATTTTATGTCCTTTTTGATTCGAGCCTGGGTGTATGTGTCCTAAACAGGATACATGGTGTTGTGTCATGGTATCTCATGATACGCACGATTAAATTTGGGTGTATACATGTGTTCCTTTGTCCAAAATAACCCAAATTCGTCATAATATTCATCCTTGGTTGTAGTAGCCATAACGACTTAGAAACCTAGTATAGGTAGAAGTATATAATAGGGTAATATATGCTAGAATACTTATTAGTATGGCCTAGAAACCTAGTATTGGCCTATTATTAACTAGTAATGACTAGTTTGACCTAGTTAGTACCTAAAAATAAAATAGTGACTTGTTAAGACCTAGTATAACTTTAAAAACCTTGTAAATAGGTAAAATCAACCTATAAACTAGAAAATGACCTAGTTTGACTGTGTTAGCCTAGATTTGACCTAGTTTGACTTCCATAACCTAGAATTGACCTAGAAATCATATTTCAATTTAGATATCAATTATTATCACTCTAAAAGCACCAAATTGATATTGATATTCCATATTAAGTCTTCGAGGCATCGTATCAGATACTGTTGATACTTCACACCGAATCTCAGGCGAGTACATTCTTTGATAATTTCATGTTTTATGATATCTTCTATGTTTCTTATATTTAGTGTAGATATTTATGATTTCTTGACACATTGGTTACAAAGATTAGTATTGTCTGGATCTCGTCATGAGATGTTATTTCTTGTATATCTTGGTGTATCTTGTGCAAGCCATGTTGTTATTCTTGTGCATTGTATAGACATCGATTCCTGCGAAGGCTCGTGACCTTCTCAGAGAATTCTATGTCGTAACGTGTCATGGTTGGATCCACTATACTAGTCGAAGGCGAAAAGTATTAGCATATATATGTGATCAATACCCTCCTTGCATCAAGTCTTGAACCTTGAATAGTGTTAATCATATACCGCACGTATGATTAACCAGGCCATAAACTCTTGTATCAAGTTCCTAAGTCGATCACATGTTGAAACTAGTGCTCACTTACATAGATAGTACTTTCTTGATTCTTGTACATGATATATCCTGTTCCCTTGCTCTAACACTCATTTACAGTTTTTACTTATATCTTTCTATGTTCATATACATGTCGCTTCCCTTGTATATTCTCTCTATTTACTACTACATAGTCTTTATCATTTTTCTGGAACTGTTATTAGAGATGTACTTCGCTCCAATCCTGACTGGATATATTTTCCCCAGATAATTTAGATGACGGTTGTCCTATCTACTATGACCCACATGATATAGTAGACGTAGAGCAGAAGACACTAATTCTGGAGGGTTTAGCTCCAGCTGAAGAGGCTTTATTAGCGACTCAGTTAGACTAGATTGTACTGGATTTGTCTCCAGCCTTATGACTCTGACATGTTATTATTTTGAGACTATTGTTATTGGAGATAGATGACTCTTAGACTCATTGTGGACTCGTATTATGTTATGTTAGACTCCTAGATATTTCATATCATGTTATTATCTTTATCGTGCCATTTATATTCTTTTTAGTCATTGTGATTGAGTACGAATATTATTATTATTTGTCCTCCGTTTGGAGTTGAGATATCTTGACAGGTTCTGATATTTATATTGTTAGTTAGTATAATAGACCTAGACAACGTTCTACCGCCGATGCTGTGGCACAGGCTGGGCATTGTCTTGTACTCGTGCCCCTACATCGGATGCGGATCATGACACATTTTTGTGGTGACCTATACAGGCCAGGCTTCGCAATTAGAGCGATGTCGTAGTAGTACAACGGCCTAGTTGTACTGCTGCGAGCCTGCAATAGGATATATGGTATAGAAAATAGGATATTAGGATGAGAGAGTACTCAATCACAATTATGACTCCTTGAGAGATTCCTGTGACGACCCTTGAGAATCTCACTATAAACTCTATCTCGGAGACTGTTTCCACTTGTCTCCGTCTATTCTTCCTTGTTAAATTTTATCCCTTGAGTTCGCTGTTGACTTTGATTTGGTATCAGTTGAATTTTATGGACTAAGTTAACGTGCATTTTGATGACATATTTGATGAGGACAACGTGAAAGGTAAATGTCTGCTTGGTTATGGAGTCTAGATTTTATCGCAGCCATACTAACTGGCGCGATGAAGACATAGAGCCTGACTTTGGATATATTTATTTAGTTATGGAATTTAGAGTTTCTCGCAGCCATATCGGTTGGCATGGTAGGGATTCTAGATTACATGATTATAGAAGTATATTCCTCAGTCATGGTCTCTATCGTTTATCGCATCTATGCTTACTGGCGTGGCGAGGATTCTGGGTAACATGATTACGACTAGACATATATGATTATCAGATTGTATCTTAAATTGTAACGCCCCAGTCCCAAAATACGTAGGACTAGGTACATAGACATGCCAGCTGTATATACGAAGTATACTCCAATATATGGAAACCTCGTATGAATACATAAGCTGTAAAATGCAGTAAACCAAAAGTACTCTAATCTCATCCACACAAAAACATAAGAATAAAAGATATCATATAATGAGAATGAATTGTCTTGACAAAATATGTTGGGCGGAGACAAATCCACTACCAACAAAATAAGAAAAAACACATGGAAAATAAAATGAGTTTGGCGAGCAAAGCGAAGACGATCCAAGTGCAATCATCCTCGAAGAAATAGAGAGGATCACGGCTAGAGCTAGAATACCTGCGAAAGACAAGAGCACACACCTGGAGAGATAACCAGGTCCTCAGAGGGACGTAACAAGACACATAATATCATGCCATATAAACTGAATAAATATTGCTCAAATAAATAAGTCAATTGAATTATAACATGGTCCAATACACACCTATTGAACTAGCTTACCATTCCCCCAACCAAACAAGGACAGGAGATGGTAAACTAACTCACGATGACGTATCTTTCTATGCTATAAATCCAACATGGTATCCGGACCCCAACAAGGTTCAATACCTTCTCATTGAAGTAGTAAGTCACACCTACAACCAAACAAGGACAAGATGTGACGAACTAATACGCGACAAGTTATTGTTCCAAGCTACGGTCAGATACAAGTACCCAAACCAAAAGTACTCATACCTAACGTATAAGGTAGCCTAACCGTTCTATGTGAATGCACTTTTAAGAACAGTTCATGGTCGTATGACTACCGGGTCAAGTCAACAAAATACCAATGCAGTACCTCAGTAGCGAGTCACAACACCATATACTATTCCTCAGTATCGAGCGAGTCTATAGCATATAGTCTACCTATCGTTCCTCAGTAGCGAGCGAGTCTACGATAGATAGGGTGGTAGTCAACTTCCAATCATGTTCTTCCCGCCCAATGCTAACTCATAACTGCTAAGTCTTTTAGCATGCAATTCTATTAGCAGTTATTTCCTAACACACGGCTTATACGTACTGGTGGCCAGCCAATCACGCATCTTCGAGTCCTATATGTGACATACAACAACGTGGAATAAATGTGTCAAGGCCTATGAATGCAACACACAAGGTGGTCCCATAAATCTAGGTTTAATGTGTAAGAAAAATAATACATAACAGGAAATATAAATGAACAGTAAGTTCTAACAGGTTATGCCATGTATCACAGTTTATTTTGCATAAATAAAATAATAAATAATGCATGAAATATGAGCTAAAATAAATAAGCAGCAAATGGCAAGGTGTCTTGCCTGAGGGTGGTGAGAGATGTAGCAAAATCCAACAGTCAGAATCGTCAACACGAAAGTCAAAATCAACAAGGAGCTCCGGATGCTGAAACAAACATCACGAATGAGTTTGGAATAAAAGATATGCCTAGGAAACACATATCCAAAAGTTAAATTCTGGAACAGGGGCAAAATCGTAATTTTGGGTCAAAATAATGTCCGTCGTTGGACCCGTTTTGTACCAAAATACGTGCCAATATCTACGATCTCTAAAGTCGTCAAACTACATGTCTATGGGTCTGGTTTGAGGAGACGAACTCAACGGTATGTCCAGTTTTAGATTCCGATGAGCCGTGCACAAATTCGCCCGTTAGAGCGGGTCGCGGGCCCGCCAAATAGGCGTTCCACTCGACCTTCTCAGAATCGGACCAAACTTGGCATACAAGACCAGAAAAACGATATGGTCTTATTGGCACAAGTTTCGTCTCGATACGACGAACGTACACAAAGTTATGGCCAAGTTTGCAAAAGGTCGATACGGGGGTATCTCGACGGATACACACTGATTTCGTCGCGTACACGCAACAAAATTTAGTTCTGTCAGTTCCCACACGTCAACAACATCCATACACGCCTTTAGATGCATATAATATGTGACCACGTCGCCCGGTTTGTCGGGGCGCACGTCGTATCGATGAGAATTGTTGAAATTCACTATTTAAAAACCAAAATTTTCCTAAACTTTGGGACTGAATTATCGATGATTTACTCCAGGAAAATTTAAACTATCAGTGGGGTATCCATCTGGTTTTGGTTGTTAATAACCCTGTTAAACCATATTTTCTAAAGTGTCAAAGGATAGACAAGTAACTGCCTTCCAAAACAGTGTCTGTGCTATTTTCATACCATGTCACGATATTTTGAAACTGTAGTTTTTCGAAGATTTAGCCAATGATTTACTGGAGAATTCGAAGTCTACGTACTAAACTAAATTGCATGGATCTAAAGAGGGTTAATTGTTCTTCATGTAGAATTAATTAGATCAAAATTTGACTGCTTATAGGGTGAGAAGCATGGGGCCAAAGTTGAATACCTGAAGTTCGATACTGCCTGAGAACAGGGGAACTCCTCTGTTCGTGGTCCTCTCCGGCGATCATCGGCAATGGCGGCGGCCCCGAGCTTGTGCAGTGGGATCGTGGAATGTGGGAGGAACTGGGCGAACGTCTCTGGATGGCTTGGAGGGGTGCAGGGATGGAGGAGATGAACCTCTCGATGGTTGTTCATATATATAAACGGAAAGTTCAAATCTGACTTTAATTTCAAATCTGGATCGATCCTAGATTTGTTATGGGTTTAGAGATTATACAGAAGATTCAAAAATTTGATTTAAATGAGATCGGGATTTGAATGATTTAAAGGGGAATCAACATTGGAGCGGTTTTTAGAGGAGGAATTTTACAGTCGGCCATAAGCAGGTTTGTTATCTCACGAGATTATCATTATCTCGTGAGATAATGATAATGAATTGAATTTTTTTTTCCCTTTACCAATAACCTTTTTAAATAAAACAAAGATATAAATATATTTGTATCTAAATTCTAGTCTAACCACATAATTCATGAAATACATTCATATATATATATATATATATATATATATATATATATATATATATATATATATATATATATATATATATATATTCCTAAAACACCTTGGTAGCATTTATTTACTCTATATATAAAAACTTACTTCATATTGAAACCCTAATATCATTAAACAAAATATAATTTCCAATTACTTTCTAAAATAAGTAGATAATACATAAAAGGAAATTATAAACAAGTATAAAATATTTCTTAAGATTAATCGAATATTACGACAAGTAATTTAGAGGGGTACGACGCTAGTCAGGGCACACGATACCACTCGTCGTACCACATTGTCTAGTCAATGAGCGTAACAAAATATAAATACGACTAAGACTTTATTTATAAATATATATCCAAAAAAAATTCAAAAAATATTTTCAAGCAATATAGAATAATAATAAAATCTTTTGAAAATTCTGGGTGTTTACATCCTACCCAACTTACAAGAATTTCGTCCTCGAAATTTAGAAATAATAGGGTAGATGGGGTTGAGGGGTAGAAGGAGTAGTTTAAGGCGAGGATATCGCCACATGACTAAAGTGATACCTCGGATGTATTTCTCAAGTACAGTACATTGTCTCTCTAAGACAAGAACAATAAAGGGGTTCAACATGATGCTATTGAGTACGAATGAGTAGTTCATAGGCGACAAAAAATAATTCAAAAGAGAATTGCCAAGGCTGTCGCGGATGAGACTCTAGGGGCAAGTTTTACTATGTCTCCATCCACGTAGGGTAATATAAGTACAGCGAACCAAAGTGCAATAGGTTGATCAGACCATCATGTACCGGTTCTGAATAGATAATATGTTAGTGAGTGCACCCAATAACACATATGTCATGAACAAGCTCGATAAAAGAATAAGCTTGCGAAACTAAGACTAGATTAGCAGCATAAGATAATCAAAATGTACCGGAGGTAATGATGAAGGAAATTAAATAGTCCAAGGTCTTTTTTTTAAAAATTAAGTCTTGTCCGAAGTGTGGCCTATGCAGTTGGCTTGGTTGGCTAGCTAAGTTAGGGTCCTCTAAGTTTATAGTCTAAGTGAACTCATCAACCTGATTCATACTGACCAAGGATGTGTTAGGTTGTGAGGTATTCTACCCAACTTACAAGAGTTCAACTAATAGTGTGATGGGACAATGGGTCAAGCAATCAAGATAAAGTATAAGGTAAAGCATTTAAGGAATTAAGTAGAACACCATCACATATAGCGTCAAAAGACTTAGTCAAGGTTGGATCTCTAATTGAAGTCAAAAAGTATTTTGGTATCATGGTAGAGGTTATAGTTTAGTCATTTTGACCAGAAAGTCATATCAAAAAAATAGAGTACAAGGAGACGTGTTTTAGTGGGACATGATATACCTAGATGATGGTGAGCTCGTCGAGATCTTGTATATAAAATTTTTTTGAAGGTAACAAATGGTCTCGTGCTCCGAATAGCAAGGTCACGATCGAGGACACCAAAGGATCTAAATAGAAAGTGGGTGTTCATGAGGCACTGATTTATCATCTAGTGGAAACCAATTTATCCTAATCAATTGGTAAAAGAAGTCTAGAAGGCATTCATTCTATAATCTCCAGGAATTCCTCTCTCAAAACTAAAACCAGGGCACAAATTTATGATTGATAAAGTTAGAAATATTCCAAGTCGTGGCATCATACCTTGACTTGATATCAAAGGGTAACAGATAATATGATGTGGTAGATATGAATCAAGGACGAAGTGATTTCGAGTAGATAGAAGGATATTGTGTTTGTCATCCTTGTGTTCCCATGGGAATCCTTCTGGCATGAAATACTATAATGACATAAAAACCGAGGACATGGGCCATTTCACATATACAAGGTCTACATAAAGGTATCTAACTCTAAGGCTAGTCTTGGAAATCCCTTTTTGACCAAGTCCTTAATCGTTATTCTACGCAAGTCTGGCTATGATACGGGTTATGGGTTGACTAAAGATGTTTATAGGTAGTACCCTGCAGTGCAATTGCTAACTCTTAATCCCAATGTATTTAGGAAGAACGAGATAACTATTCTATGCATGGATATGACACAAATGAAGGTGAATCAATAATGTATTAACTAGAATAACACCTATGGTATCTGTCAACTCGGGAAGGGTGTCTAGCACTGTCATGGTGAATGCTTGTCCTTGCCTCAGATTATTCATCTCTTCGCTAGCAGGCCTATACTCTGGTGTCTGACCCACCAAGGCTGGTCCCTCCTGATATTCTTCTAAGGAAAGTGGTTGTGGTGCACCTGGCCCGAGAGTTATTGGCCCTTGTAACTGTTACTGTGATGGTGCTGGAGCTAAACTGGGTGTGGCATGTCGGTTGGGACAATCTCAAAGTTTATGCTCATTGGAACCGTAATTGAAGCAACACTTTAGTCGCCGACGATAGTCCTTCTGCTGGTGCCCTCTTCTTCCATAAAACTGACAGGTTATTGTACTTAGAATTTGGTAGGGCATGGCTTGCTGTGGACATTGTGCAGTAAGTCGTCATTCGGGGCCTCCTGAACCAAGTTGAACTGAAAAGTCTATCGGGGCATAGTATCTTTGAGTTTGTTGTGCTTCCATGTGAAGGATCTCCTGACTTCTAGCTTCTTCTAATACTGCGGCGTACAAAATTTTGGATTGCACAGTGGTGTGTGTTTTAAGCTCGGGCCTTAATCCATTATGAAACCTTTTTGCTTTCTCCCTCTCCGTTGGCATCAATCCCTCGACAAATCTGCTTAGTCGGCTAAATTCTGCATCATATTCGTCAACCGACTTGTCACCTTGTTTGAGGTGGAGGAACTGATCATACAATACATTCCGAGCAGCAGTTGAAAAGTACCTCTCGTTGAAGAGTTTGTAGAACTCTTCCCATGACTGATTGGTACCCAAGCGCCTCTCCTCCGCTTTCCACCAATGATGGGCATTGTCCTCGAGTAATAAATCAACTACGGTCATCCAATCTTCTTTAGACAACTGTGACACCCTTAACTTCTTCTCGGTGCTAATAAGCCATGAAAAAACTTCTAGTGGGCCTTCGGTACCTTTGAAGGTCTTCGGATTCATTAGGGTGAAATCTGAAACACTGCCTACGTATGAATGGGGCCTTGGTGGAGGTGCTGGTACTCGGGATGGTGGTGGAGATGGGGGTCTATTAAGTGGGACCATCACGTCTTGTCTCAATAGCTTATTTTGCTGCCACTGAGTCTGTAATAAAGTATAAAGGAACCGATTGGTATCATCTCTATCAATCGGGGGCATAGGCATCTGCGGTCCAGCTTGAGGTAGATTCTGATGAAGGGGTGGTGGAGTATACCCTCTCTGGGGTGTAGGGGTCTGCTGAACATGCTGAACAAACTGGGGTTTAGAGGCTTGGGGATGCTGGTGAGTAGGTGGGGTCGTCTGGTCTGGCTGAGAAGGCATGGTTGAGGTTGCTATAGGATGCTGTGAGTGAATTTGCTCCTCTTGGGCTGCCGAGTTTCCTGGTGTGATGGCAAGTGGTGCAGCGCTACTGTTATGAGGATTTATTCTCTGGCACGAGATATAGAATTTTCGTTAGAACAATTTCAAGCTAGATGCAGGTCAAGCAATCAAATAAGAATTAGAAGAGGAATCAAGGAAGGTATCAAACATGTGGATGAGATGCCTAATTTGTAATTCTATATGCAGGCTCGTATCAGCACAGTTATGTAGCCGATATGAAATGCTCTGACCTGCATGGGCCACCACAAAAATATGTAATGCCCCAGTCCCAAAATACGTAGGACTAGGTACATAGACATGTCAGCTGTATACATACGAAGTATACTCCAATATATGGAAACCTCGTACGAATACATAAGCTGTAAAATACAGTAAACCAAAAGTAATCTAATCTCATCCATACAAAAATATAAGAATAAAAGATATCATATAATGAGAATGAATTGTCTTGACACAATATGTTGGGCGGAGACAAATCTACTACCAACAAAATAAGGAAAAACACATGAAAAATGAAATGAGTTTGACGAGCAAAGTAAAGATGATCCAAGTGCAATTATCCTCGAAGAAATAGAGAGGATCACGGCTAGAGCTAAAATACCTGCGAAAGACAAGAGCACACACCTGGAGAGATAACCAGGTCCTCAGAGGGACGTAACAAGACACATAATATCATGCCATATAAACTGAATAAATATTGCTCAAATAAATAAGTCAATTGAATTATAACATGGTCCAATACACACCTATTGAACTAGCTTACCATCCCCCCCAACTAAACAAGGACAAGAGATGGTAAACTAACTCACGATGACGTATCTTTCCATGCTATGAATCCAACATGGTATCCGGACCCCAACAAGGTTCAATACCTTCTCATCGAAGTAGTAAGTCACACCTACAACCAAACAAGGACAAGATGTGACGAACTAATCCGCGGCAAGTTATTGTTCCAAGCTACTGTCAGATACAAGTACCCAAACCAAAATTATTCATACCTAACAGATAAGGTAGCCTAACCGTTCTATGTGAATACAATTTTAAGAACAGTTCATGGTTGCATGACTACCGGGTCAAGTCAAGAAAATACCAATGCAGTACCTCAGTAGCGAGTCACAACACCATATACTATTCCTCAGTATCGAGCGAGTCTATAGCATATAGTCTACCTATCGTTCCTCAGTAGCGAGCGAGTCTATGATAGATAGGGTGGTAGTCAACTTCCAATCATGTTCTTCCCGTCCAATGCTAACTCATAACTGCTAAGTCTTCTAGCATGCAATTCTATTAGCAGTTATTTCTTAACGTACGACTTATACGTACTGGTGGCCAGCTAATCACGCATGTACGAGTCCTATATGTGACACACAATAACGTGGAATAAATGTGTCAAGGCCTATGAATGCAACACATACGGTGGTCCCTTAAATCTAGGTTTAATGTGTAAGAAAAATAATAAATAACAGGAAATATAAATGAACAGTAAGTTCTAACAGGTTATGCCATGTATCACAGTTTATTTTGCGTAAAGAAAATAATGAATAATGCGTGAAATATGAGCTAAAATAAATAAACAACAAATGGCAAGGTGTCTTGCCTGAGGGTGGTACGAGATGTAGCAAAATCCAACAGTCAGAATCGTCAACACGAAAGTCAAAATCCACAAGGAGCTTCGGATGCTGAAACAAACATCACGAACGAGTTTGGAATAAAAGATATGCCTAGGAAACGCCTGTCCAAAAGTTAAATTCTGGAACATGGGCAAAATCATAATTTCGGGTCAAAACGATATCCGCCGTTGGACCCATTTTGCACCGAAATGCATGCCAGTACCTACGGTCTCTAAAGTCGCCAAACTACATGTCTACGGGTCCGATTTGAGGAGACGAACTCAACTATATGTCCAGTTTTGGATTCCGATGAGCCATGCACAAATTCGCCCGTTAGAGCGGGTCGCGGGCCCGCTAAATAGGCGTTCCACTCGACCTTCTCAGAATCAGACCAAACTTGGCATACAGGACCAGAAAAATGATACGGTTTTGTTGGCGCAAGTTTTGTCTCGATACGACGAACGTACACGAAGTTATGGCCAAGTTTGCAAAAGCTCGATACGGGGGTATCTCGACGGATACGCACTGATTTTGTCGCGTACACGCAACGAAATTTAGTTCCGTCAGTTCCCACACGTCAACAACATCCATATGCGCCTTTCGATGCGTATAGTGCACGACCATATCGCCCGATTTGTTGGGGGCGCACGTCGTATCGATAAGTATTGTTGAAATTTACTATTTAAAAACCAAAATTTTCCTAAACTTTGAGACTGAATTATCGATGATTTACTCCATGAAAATTAAAACTATCAGTGGGGTATCCATCTGGTTTAGGTTGTTAATAACCCTGTTAAACCATATTTTCTAAAGTGTCAAAGGATAGACAAGTAACTGCCTTCCAAAACAATGTCTGTGCTGTTTTTATACCATGTCACGGTATTTCGAAACTGTAGTTTTTCGAAGATTTAGCCAATGATTTACTGGAGAATTCGAAGTCTACGTACTAAACTAAATTACATGGATCTAAAGAGGGTTAATTGGTCTTCCAGTAGGATTAATTAGATCAAAATTTGACTGCTTATAGGGTGAGAAGCATGGGGCTAAAGTTGAATACCTGAAGTTCAATACTGCCTGAGAACAGGGGAACTCCTCTGTTCGTGGTCCTCTCCGACGATCACCGGCGATGGCGGCGGCCCCGAGCGTGTGTAGTGGGATCGTGGGATGTGGGGGGAACTGGGCAAACGTCTCTGGATGGCTTGGAGGGGTACAGGGATGGAGGAGATGAACCTCTCGATGGTTGTTCATATATATAACGAAAAGTTCAAATCTGACTTTAATTTCAAATCTGGATCGATCCTAGATTTATTATGGGTTTAGAGATTATATAGAAGATTCAAAATTTTGATTTAAATGAGATCGGGATTTGAATGATTCAAAGGGGAATCAACATTGGAGCGGTTTTTAGAGGAGGAATTTCACAGTCGGCCATAAGCAGGTTTGTTATCTCACGAGATTATCATTATCTCGTGAGATAATGATAATGAATTGAATTTTTTCCCTTTACCAATAACCTTTTTAAATAAAACAAAGATATAAATATATTTGTATCTAAATTCTAGTCTAACCACATAATTCATGAAATACATTCATATATATATATATATATATATATATATATATATATATATATATATATATATATATATATATATATATATATATATATATATATAAATTCCTAAAATACCTTGGTAGCATTTATTTACTCTATATATAAAAACTTACTTAATATTGAAACCCTAATATCATTAAACAAAATATAATTTCCAATTACTTTCTAAAATAAGTAGATAATACATAAAAGGAAATTATAAACAAGTATAAAATATTTCTTAAGATTAATCGAATATTACGACAAGTAATTTAGAGGGGTACGACGCTAGTCAGGGCACACGATACCACTCGTCATACCATATTGTCTAGTCAATGAGTGTAACAAAATATAAATGCGACTAAGACTTTATTTATAAATATATATCAAAAAAATTTCAAATTTTTTTTCAAGCAATATAGAATAATAATAAAATCTTTTGAAAATTCTGGGGGTTTACATAAATTAGTTCTTAACATATCATCCCTATCATTCCATTTCGTTTATAATAGAATTTATCTCCATCATCTTATTAGCTCAGGATATAGATATCCTTAGTTCCTTTAGTCCAGTTCCTTATAAAATTTCATTCTATTAGTTCTGAAGTTTTTTGGATAATGTAGTAGCTTGTTAGCTTGCAGATATGTCTGTGTCCTTGAGTATTAGTGTTGGTTGTTAGGAGTATAGCTTGTGAGTCTGCGAGTGGTTCCATTGGATAGGTGAGCATTAAGTATCAGTGTATAAGCTAGAAGTAACTCATAGTATAGTACCATTTATAGCAATAGTTATAACACGTGTCAGAGTATAGTTAATAGTTGGTATCCTAGAGTATCAAGCATACGTCCAGTATAGTTATGGAGTTAGTGACTGTGTACCAAGGGTTCCTAGAGGGTTCAAGTGTCTAGAATGTATCATGATTGATGAGTAATAAGTGATAGGTGTAGCGTATCAATTTAGTATTAGTGAGTGTTATTGAGGGTGATAATAATAGCTAGGTGTATCAGTGTGATATTAAATATATAGGGTATTGTAAGGGAGTATCATGAGAGTAGGAGTGCAAGTGTCAAAGGTAGTAAGAGAGGGGTCCACCTAGGCCACCTGTGGCACAACAAATTGTCTCGCACCAATAGAGGGAGACACCCCAGCAGGACAGGGCTTTTGCGATGACGGTCGAGGGGACCGATGCTATAGCTGATGGGTTAGCAGGTTCTGTTATGATGTTCTCTTTCATTTTCTTTTCTTTCTATCTATTCATCTGTGTGATTCCTAGTATCGTATAGTTTGCCTTAGTAATATTGTGTTATAATATAGTTAGTAGTAACCCTAGATAGAGATTGCAATATCTTGATAGGTGAAAACCATAATCATTCATGATTGGATCTTGGATGTTCTTTTCAATAGAATTTTATGTTGTATGATTTTGAATAGAATTTTCTTAAGACCATGATTTGATAGGGTTGTTCGACCATAGTGAGGATTATGAGAATTGGAGAAAACGAGATATATAAGTGATACCTATCTTTTGGAACATGAGTTATTCTTCATTTCATGTTCTGCTTTTATTTTAAATTTCGAGGACAAATTTTTTCTAGTGGGGTAGGATTGTAACTACCACTTTCCAACGTAGGGGTATTTTGGTAATTTTTCAGGTTGATTATTTTTTATATACATTATTTTATATTAGTGGTTGCCTAGAATTAAATTAATATCAGTTAGTAGCCAGCCAATTAGATTTTGCAAGTGTTAGTGCTAATTATTATTAGTAATGACCTTAGCAATTAGAATTAATTAAGTTTATTTGTCATGAAAGGAATATTCCTTTTAGTTGTAGAGATTTCTTCCTTTAGTTAATTAGATTCCATTCATGAAAAATGGAGGGACAAATTTGATATTTTATCATGACCCAAATCCTACTATAAGAGCCATGTTTTTGTTAGGGTTTACTCATTTCATTTGTTCATTCATTAGCCTCATTCTTTCCTAAAATTTTCTCCTCCTAAATTTCTCCAAATCTCTGCCAAACCCTAATCAAATCCTTTCATTTCCAATCAACTACAATATCCATGGAGGCATAGGAGTTTGGAATAGCAATGAGGACATTGGAGGAGAATTTTGCTAGGAGGAGTGTCCACCCTTGATTTTGTGTCCTTTGGAGGAGTTTTATTGGAAATCCATCTCCCAACAGGTTTAAATTTCTATTCCCATTAATTTTATTGTTAATTTGTCATAATAAATCTATAGGGACCATACATGGCTAAGGACCACCTTTAGGAAGAAGAACTAGGTACTAGAAGGCCCTATAGTAATAGTTATGTGAATTTTTGTGCCTAAATTAGAGGAAACCCTAATTTGTGACCACCAAGTGTTTGATACGTGTTCCCAAAAGAATTTTGTATCCTTTTTTAGTCGAGATTGGGTGTATGTGTCCTAAATAGGATACGTGGTGTTGTGACATGGTATCTCATGATATGCACAATTAGATTTGGGTGTAAACATGTGTTCTTTTGTCCAAAACAACCGAAATTTGTCATAATATTCATCCTCGTTTTTAGTAGCCATAGCAACTTAAAAATGTCATAACTCGTAGCTCAGGACTCCGATTAATCTTTCGTTTTTAAAAATAAACGTATCGAAGTTAGCATTCCAAATACGTATATATTAATAAGCCAAATTCGTTCTGTAACTTTCTATAAAACTGTTTGAGTGTCAGGTGTCCGAAAGACAAATGCGTTTCGGTGTTTTCGCAATTTCCGGAGCTTCCGAACACGAAAATGTGATCCGTTTGAAGTTTCGAAAAGCTGATACGAAGGACTACAACATACTTTAATTCTAGAATTTAGTGAATAGGTCTAATAGGTACAATATTGGTTTCAAGTAGAAAAGTGACTATACGATATAGACATTTTGTGTATCCTATGAGCCTATGTAGTATGAATATCAAATAAATGTAGGTATCATAGGTTGTCAAGTATATGTATGATATAGTACGTATATATATTATTGTTAGGTAATATGTGTTAGCTAGTTTGTGTTAGTTTTCATACAAGTGGTTATCAAGTGGGCCAAGTATAGATAAGTTATGTGTCAAGGTATTAAAGTTTTAGGTAAGGTACTAGTGTGATACTTGGGTACCATGAGGATATTAGTATCATGACACTCAAGTATCATGAGTAAGGATACGTGAGTTTTGGGACTTGAGTTTGGTATCCTATTTGGTATTAAGTATTAGTATTAGAGTTAGTTGGATAAGTATCTAGGAGGATATGATATTGGTCAAGATACTAAGATATTGGGTATTAGACTAGGTAATAGATAATATCAATATGTCAATGCCAAGATTATGATGAGTGAGTCCATGCGTGTATGATTGGTAGGGTATGGTAAGCATAGGATATTCTGAAATAATTTTGATAGGTAATGGAATAGAAGGGTATATTGATATATAAGTATATAGGTAAACATATTGCTATAATCTATAGCTATACATGTCATAGATAAGGATATAGATATCTTGGTATCAAATGTAGGTAACCTAGGATACATATTTATGCATATATGTATCAAAGATCGAAGGTAAATATCTATAGGTATATGTACATATAGAAATAAGATACTAGAATACATCTTATGCTACGTAGGGTATAGATAAGGTCGCCAAGGTATAGTGTAAAATGTGGAGTACTTAATGAATTAAGGTATCATGATATATCATGATATAGGATATGTCAAGTATTAGGTAGAACATGGTATCCTATGGATATGCTATCTATATACGTATATGTACGTGTATATATATATGTATAGGTAGTTAAAGTAATTCTAAGGGTAAAGATAAATACCTTAGTAGCAAGGTAAGTCTTGGGTATGCATAGAATAGTAAGGGCACAATATCATATATGTATTTTATATAGGTATCATATAGATACCAATATTATAGGATACATTGGGATATAGATATATATCTATTATACAATACACAAAGGTTTTTGAATCCTAGGGCTGACTGTGCCAAGATAAAGAGTGGTTGGAATTTAATCTTGGTGAATCAACGGTTGTGGCGTTTTATGGGGAATCCAAATAGTGGGGTTTGCACTCATAATGGTTGTGGATGAGCATTATTGAGAGTAAAGTTTTATGGGGAATGAGCATTATTGAGAGTGGGATTTTATGGGGAATCCAAAGAGTTGGGTTTGCACTCATAATGGTTGTGGATGAGCATTATTGAGAGTGGGGTTTTATGAGGAATCCAAAGAAAATTCACATCCAGCAGTGGTTGGGATTTAATATTTTGATGGGGGCCTCATAATTATTATTGTTCGTTTAAAATTGGGGGTCCAAGATTTTGAGGGGGAATACCTAAAATGAACCATGCCCTATGGGCACGGGTTATGACTAGTTTATATATATAGCATAAGGGGTATATTATAACATGTGGATATGGTACATGGGTATCTTGGTGTACTATAACATGTAGGGTATATATATATATATTTTTTTATTTTTTTTTCGGGTATATATATATATATATATATATATATATATATATATATATATATATATATATATATATATATATATATATATATATATATATATATATATATATATATATATATATATATATATATATATATATATATATATATATGAAGTAACCTAGCACCATAGGTATTATAGACAAACATGTGTGAGGGTATAGTAATGGGTAAATGGTTAGCGATATGGGTCTATAGTAAGATATATGGATATATGTATATTATATAGGTAAAGGATAAATGTTTAGATATGGGTAAATGGCATTGGTATATGTTATGGATAGGTAAAGGCAATGATATATGTAATAGGCATTTGGTACATCCATGGATATATAAAGGGTAAATTGGCTAAGGTAATCCTAGATAGTAGGTAACTAGTAGAGATGTAAGATATATGTATTGATACTTGATAATATTAGCTAGTATGGCTAATACCTTTAAGGTATGGACTTAGAAACAAGGTATTGACTAGTATGGACTAGAAAAATCTATTTTACCTAAGGTATTGACCCTAGAACTGAGGTATTAACTCATAGTTAAGGCATTTGAGATACGGACTAAGGTATTAGGTAAATGTGTGATATGGGTTAAGATACCATGATACGTGATAAGATAAATAGCTATAGGCCAAGGTATTGCTAGAAATTATAGGTAGAAGTATATATTTGGGTAATATATGCTAGAAAACTTATTAGTATAGCCTAGAAACCTAATATTGGCCTAGTATTAACTTGTAGTGACTAGTTTGACCTAGTTAGTACCTGAAAACCAATAGTGACTTGTTAAGACCTAGTGTAACTTTATAAACCTTGTAAATATGTAAAATCAACCTATAAACTAGAAAATGACCTAGTTTGACTGTGTTAACCTAGATTTGACCTAGTTTGACTTCCATGAGCTAGAATTGACCTAAAAAGTATATTTTAATTTAGATATCAATGATTATCACTCCAAAACACCAAACTGACATTGATATTCCATATTTGGTCTTCGAGGCACCGTATCAGATACTATTGTTACTTTATACCAGATCTCAGGCGACTACATTCTCTGATAATTTTCTATTTTATGATATATTCTATGTTTCTTGTATTTAGTATAGATATTCATGATTTTTTGACACATTGGTTACACGGATTGGTATTGTCTGGATCCCGTCATGAGATGCTATTTCTTGTATATCTTCGTGTATCTTGTGTAAGCCTTGTTGTTGTTCTTATGCATTGTATGGACTCCGATTCCTGCGAAGGCTTGCGACCTTCTCAGAGAATCCCATGTCGTAACATGCCATGGTTGGATCCACTATACTAGTCGGGGCGGGTAGTTTTTGTCACCCCCACTTTTCTGAATAGGGTTAATATAGTCATTTATAATATTTTATTATTTTTAATATTATTTAAATATTATTTTAGTATTTTTATATTATTAGTTAAATAGGTATTTTATTGATAGGTTTTTATTTATAAAAAGCTTTAATATATTTAATATATATAAAATAAAATATTTAGTTTTTGTTTATAAATAAATTCTGATTATATATATATATATATATATATATATATATATATATTAAAAAAAAATATATATATATATATATATATATATATATAATTATATATATTTAGGTATTATTCCATTTATGGGATATATATATAAATATATATATTTATATTAATGGATAAAATATTATGGATTTATTTTATATAAATAAATATATACGTATATCTGTAAATATATAATATATGTATGTATGTATGTATGTATGTATGTATGTATGTATGTATGTATGTATGTGTGTGTGTATAAATAAATATATACGTATATATATATATATATATATATATATATATATATATATATATATATATATATATATATATATATATATATATATATATATATATATATATATATAAAGCTTAAGGTTAAAGAAAGAAAGAAAAGAAAAGAAAAATAAATAAAAATAAACAACGCACACACGCCCCCCCCCCCCCCCCCCCACAATCAAAGCAGCAGCTGCTGCATTTAATCCGAGGCCCCCCGTTTCCTTGTATAACCCGAGCGGCCCCCTCGTTCCTAATTTGAACCATATGTGTATATATATTTATGGAGAGAGAGAGGAATTTTCACAAAACCCAAACCCTAGCCGTCACCCTTAACCCAGCGTATACCCCAACATCGCTGTCGACCAACCCGCGGCCGTCCATCGTCGGAAAACGCGCAACGAGCAGCCCACCCGCGCGCGAAAACTGTCAGCGAAGAGCCAACTTCAGAAATAGATTTCTCCTTCCTCGCTCCGTCATTTTGCGAACCACTTGGTCAGGTATGATCCTAACATATACACATTTATTTTCCTTCAAATAGTTCGTGCCGATTCGCATCATGTGCGACGAAAAACGAGTTCCAAAATCGAGAAAAACTCAATTTTCTAGGTTTAGAAACTGTCCCGAAACCCCAACTTTGTGGCCGATTTGCGACCAACGTGTTACGAGTTTTCAAAATCGGTTTGAAGAGACTTGTAGACAACCTATTGGGCTTTAAAATCCTTTTTGTAGAATTAAATTTCATGCACTGTACAGAAAGTTATTGGTTTGTGAAGTTGGAGAAAAATTTGATTTCTAAAACTGAATTTTTAGAATAATTGTCCCGATACGCCGTCTTTCCTGTCAATCCGGGCGACGTGGTCGCGAACCGAAAGCATCGAAAGGTGCATATCGACTTCGTGGACGTGTGGGCTTTGACGGAATTCAAATTGGTCGCGTGTGTGCGACGAATTTGATGCGTATCCGTCAAAAATTCTCCGTATCGGCCTTCTGCATATTTGTCAATTATTTTGTGCACGCTCATCATATCGAGGCAAAACTTGTGCCAACAGGTCCGTATCATTTTTCTGGTCCTGTATGCCAAGTTTGGTCCAATTCTGACACGGTCGATCGAAACGCTATTTTGGCGGGCCCGCGATCCGATCCAACGGGCGAATTTGTGCACGACCCACCGGAATCCAACTTTGGACATACGATTGCGTTCGTCTCGTCAAATCGGACCTATAGACATATAGTTTGATAACTTTAGAGATCGTAGGTTCTGGCACATTTTTTGGTGCAAAGTGGGTCCAACGGCAGATACCATTTTGACCCGAAATTACCGTTTTGCCCCTGTATCCAAAATTGGACTTATGGATAGGCGTTTCTAGCTAATTTGACCATTCTGAGAATGTTGGTAATATCTGTTTCAGTATTAGGAGACAGTTGTGCGAGTTGACCGTTCGTGGCTCATTGAGTGGGTTGTAGTAGCTCAGGACAACAGGCAAGTACATTCTCTGATAGTTTTTATTGCTTTGATATCTACTATATCTGATTCAGTTGTAGTGTTATACTTGATTTTCGACACGAGGATACACGAACTAGTATACGTGAATCTCGTCATGAGATGTCATTTCCGGTTTACCTGGTATATGAGTACATTGTTCGATGTTGTTTCCTGTACTTGTATAGACACCGATTTTGAAGTGAGCTGGCCCCCTGCTCTTCGAATCCCGTGTCACGATCTGTCCTGTCTGGATTCATTATACTACTCGGGGATGGGTAGTTATTAGAGGTTATGTGATCATACCCCTACTTATTTATTACTTGTGCATAGCTCCACCCTCACCACATGTAGGGTGTAGCCTGGCCTTATACTACTTGTGCATAGCTTTCTATTTTGGCCGGCCTGATCCCTATACTATTATACTACCTGTGCATAGCCGGTCAAATGGAACAGCCTGATCTTGACCCAAGCTGATCACATAACGCTCTAATATCTCATGGCACTTTATTTTTATGTTTACATCTTATCTCAGATTACCCTCCATTGTTTATATTCCAGGTTTGTCTTATATCTCACACATGACATGATATCCAGTTCTCTTGTACTGTTTTACTTTCAGTCTTGACATTTTATCTTGTATTTCATTATGATTGTCTCTTATAGTATTTGTCAATTCACATGGAACTGCTGTTGGTGTTTGTACTTGCTCATATCCTGACAGGATAACCCTCGTTATTTTTTAGAGAATTTAGATGCAGATTGTCCGACCTACTACGGGTTCGGCATAGATGGAGCCTACGACCAGGACCAACCTGTGGACCCGGTGCTCGTAGAGGACGCACCGCCAGTAGTGACCTAGTTCACCTAGATTTTGTCTTGATTACATTCCTGTTTGATACTTTGAGACTTGTAGTATTTATTTAGGGATATTATTTTATGTCTTGGTTTCTGAACTTGTGATTGCGACTCAGCGTTGTTTCAGACTATTTATCTCATATTTATCTTTATCTTTATCATCGTATTTATCTTCCTTAGAATTATGTGATTGAGTTATGGTTATATTCCTCCGTACGGAGATGACAGGTTATATTATTGTGTCTTAGATTCTATATATTCTAGATGACCTTTACAATGTTCTACCGTCGATACTGCGGCGTAGGCTGGACGTACCCACGTGCTCGTGCCCCTAAACAGGGTAAGGGTCGTGACAGTTTTAACGTAGATATGTGATCAATATCCTCTTTGCATCAAGTCTTAAACTTTGAATAGTGTTAATCATACACCGCACATATGATTAACCAGGCCATAAACTCTTGTATCAAGTTCCTAAGACGATCACATGTTGAAACTAGTGCTCACTCACATAGATAGTATTTTATATTCTTGTACATGATATATCATGTTCTCTTGCTCTTACACTCATTTACAGTTTTTACTTATATCTTTTTATGTTCATGTATATGTCGCTTCCCTTGTATATTCTCTCTATTTACTGCTACATAGTCTTTATCATTTTTCTAGAACTGTTATCAGAGATGTACTTCGCTCCATTCCTGACTGGATATATTTTTCTCAGATAATTTAGATGACGGTTGTCCTATCTACTATGACCCACATGATGTAGTAGATGTAGACCAGGAGACACTTATTCAGGAGGGTTTAGCTCCAGCTTAGAAGGCTTTATTAGCGACTCAGTTAGACTAGATTGTAATGGATTTGTCTCCAGCCTTATGACTCTGACATGTTATTATTTTGAGACTGTTGTTATTGGAGATAGATGACTCTTAGACTCATTATGGACTTGTATTATGTTATGTTAGACTCTTGGATATTTCATATCATGTCATTATCTTTATCGTGTCATTTATCTTCCTTTTAGTCATTGTGATTGAGTATGAATATTATCATTATTTGTCTTCCGTTTGGAGTTGAGATATCTTGACAAGTTTTGATATTTATATTGTTAGTTAGTATAGTAGACCTAGACAGCGTTCTACCGTCGATGTTGCGGCGTAGACTGGGCGTTTGTCTCGCACTCGTGCTCCTAATCGGGTGCGGGCCATGACAGAGTGTCTGTAAAAGCCTACCCACCTTAGCTAATCACCTAGCCCCACCAAGCATATGTTCCTATACCCCCCAGTAAAACCTTCTAGATAATTTATAGGCTGAAGTCAAATCACCAATTCACGACTCGTTGAGTTATCCTTCCCTCAAGTCGTATCGTTTAAAAATTCTATTGTAGAGGTACCACTATCTTTGTCTAGTCCCAAGTCAATCTATGCAATTTTTTAATCGTATCTATATTCTCCCCAGCCATCATCGAAAATTTTCTTTATTCTACCAAAAAAAATTCTCTATGAATATGTAAAACCTCTTATTCCATTCTTTGTGTCTTAGGCAAGTAGACTCTTCTACACAAGGGATTTCCTAATAAAGCTAAATCTTGTTAGGAAGGCCATTCAACTCGTATCAGTCTATCTAGTAGAGATGTCTATCCAACCCCTATATGACTTAAGTAATCACCTACATAATATTATATATGCCCTAATCACAATCTATAACAAGATATAATTAAAATGGAAATTAATCACAAAGGTTCGCCCCTCCAAGATAGGGAAGGACGAGAGTTCATAAAAGGGAATTCAAGGAGGCTATGATTCAGCACAAATACAGAATTCAAGGGCGATGGTAGAAGTCAAAGAAATTTTTAATAACAACAGTGGATTGAGATCCTAATATACTATCCTAGTGCAGGCTTGTTCGGTACAGTGACGTAACCGAGACAATTTATCTAGACTTGTAAGGGCCACCACAAAAACCATATCACGCTCCAGTCCCAAAATATACGAGACCGAACCACGTGGCATTGGCTAGCTACGTATTCAACCAGACTCTAGTTCGACTAGAATACGTATAAGATGTTCGAAATGGTGTAACTATCACGACAATCAACTCTATATCTCAATCCAAGTGACAAGAACATAAGAAAGGAAAATATGAATACTAGTCTGCAACCCAATAATTATACTTGTCTGAATAGACTCGAAAAGATAATATGAGTCTATAAATACTAGGCTACTAAGCAAATACAAATAACAATAAATGAAAACTCTGAAAGATAGAATACCTGTAAAAATGAATACCATCAACAATCCAGCAAGGCGCTCAACAAAACCTATTCAGCCAACCTAGAAGGAAACTAGGTCCTCAGAGGGATGCAACAAGGTACATAATATACATGCCAAGTGCACGACAGTAATGAATGAATAAATAAAGTATAGTAAGACTGATAAAGTGGGTGAATCTAACATAACCAACTAATATGAAAATAAAATTTGAGAACATCACTCGAACGCGCGGGCTATCACGGTGTACCCCGGAGACCTGATAGGTACTCCAACAAACTATGAAATACCCCACAGTTTCGCTAAGGAAGCTGTGACAAACTATGAAAACCCCGAGGCTCTGGTAATGGAGAAACGACATACTCTGTGGGAAAGTAGCCTAAGCGCACAGTGTATGTTCTTCCCTCCTATGTGACTTCACGAATCGTATCCACGAGACGCTTGGCCAGATCCTCTAGCTAGGACATCGAGTCAAAATAGTAAATATAGTGTAAGAATCTCATGTCATCGTCCTAGTATCAACATGGACTTCCGTATAGCAAGATGTAATCAAGTACGGGAATATGTCAGTATGTAGTATCACATAAATATATCCTAGGGTCAGAGTGTACTCTGTAACGATTTGTCACATTTACGCAAATGTGAATATCTAGTATCGATACCCGATGGCACTAATGTCCATCGGCACCCGAATATGATTCAGATGCAAAGTACCATACATGGCCTTAGGTGTTGCAACAATATAATCAAGCAGGTATTTAAAAGCTAAATATTTTAAACTGAAGTACAAGATTGGCAAGGTACACTTGCCTAGAGTTGTCCGATCTATACTGAGACTGCAGTACCAAAGTCTATCCTACTATCTATAAGAACCATACTCCATGCAAATATCTATCAACCCAAATCACAAACAAATATATATCACACACTATAGTACACATATGACTAATAACTCCCACCTAGGGAGCTTGGTTCGTTCCTAGTCCCCTATTACCTTTTGTTATCTAGGACAGTTGTTAATTATATTGCCTAGAACTAGGTCACACTAGTCTCCAATCAGTATTTGTTAATTAGATGAATTGTAAGTTGTAGGTGAAAACATCAAGTTTACATCTCGTTATTCGTATAACGAAACCTGCGACACGTAATCGAGACAAGATAATCAACCGTAAGGTTAACATTCTTATCTTGGTGATCCATATGGTCACCTTGTCAATTTCAGCGATGTAAGATCATTGGAATCGACTGATCTCAGTTTTGACGCATGGATTCCAAGATACGAACATAAATAGAAAATAATTATAATTAAGGGTGATACATAAAAGAAAATTATAGACATCGTCGGATGATGAAACAAACATCACCAACGTGTCCAGAATAGACAAATTAGCTAGTATAACCTATCCATAAGTCCAATTTGGACACAGAGGCAAAATATAAATTTTGGATCAAAACGATATCCGTCGTTGGACCCCTTTTGCACCGAAAACGTAACAAGATAAAAGTTCTCTAAACCTAGCAAATTATATATCCACGAGTCCAGAATGACAATACGAACCCAACAGTATATCCGGAATTGGATTCTGATGAGCCGATCTCAAAATGACCCGTTAACCCGGACATTGGAATCTGATTTGTACGGAAATGCGTGCCAAAGACAAATTCCTCTAATTCTAGTAAAATATATGTCAATGAGTCCAGAATGATGATACGAACCCAACGGTATATCCAGAATTGGATTCCGATGAGCCAATCTCAAAATGGCCCGTTGACTTCGATTGTGGGACCCGATTTGTACCGAAATGTGTGTCGGGGCCACGATGTTCCAAACTCATCAAATTATATATTAATTTTAGCCAAAATGATGCCACGAGTCCATTGGTGGCATCAGAACTCGAATCTGGAGTCCTGGGTTCAAAATTATAATTTTACAATTTGGAAACTATGACTTCGAGAGGCCAACTTTCACGTCGATTTCAACCAACCGAACGACATCCTATGAAGCTAAAAATTTTATGGCATGAAGTGGTTATACCTGTTATGCTGAAGAGTTGGTAGTTCATCAACCGGAGCTTCGACGAGAGAGAAACGAATCCGCAAAGTTGGCTCCATGAAACAGTCAAAAAATAATATAATTTAAACGGTCAACTTGGCGGTCAGTTTTGATCTATCAAATAATTGAATTAATGGTTGAAATTTTAGGTGAGCGAAGGGTTATGTACCGATATTGAGACGAAAGAATCGTATTGACAATCCAACGGTCGGGTTCTCCAAAAAATGTGTCCAAATTTGCTGTCCCGAACACGATTCTGGACTCGAATTCGCGCACGTCACGACAGAATTTCGTGCGAAACACACGAATAGCCCGTGTCGTGCGTCAGAGAAAAGGGTGGCAGTGCCAGGGACCAAGCCGGAGGTTCGTCGGGCTCGTGGGGGTCGTGCTTGAAGGCGACGTTATAGATGGTGGTGGCTGCCGCACGGCTAACGTCGCTGCTCGCGCGCGCATGCTGCTGTACTCGCAGCTGTAACTGCATGGCGGTGTGCATAACTGCATGGCCGCATATGGATGTACGGTGCCACACAGGGGACCAGGCGACAGTCACGACAAGGTGTGGGCGTGGTATGCGATGGCTGCCCCTCAAGGAGGAGGAAGAGAAGAAGGAGATAAAGAAGAAGGGGGAGAAAATGAGGTTGTATTGCGGCTAGGGTTTCACCAGGTTGTGGAGAGGAAGAGACGATGAGGTGATATATATGTGTAAGGAGAGAGCTGAGAACTCGTGTACCTGCTGTTCTGCAGCACGCAGGGGCAGGGAATATGTAACTCCCAAAAATCATGTTTGGTAAATTTTAGGGTTTTTCTAAATTTTCTTGATTTTAAAAATTATTTCTTACAAAAACCTAATTTCAATTAAAATGAATTTCGAGATTTCCTCAATTTGAAAAGTATTTTAATACTAATTTACGTATTTCATATTTCAGATTAATTGCAATATTGTTATTAATATTGATTAAGTTATAATTAATTATTAACTGTTAATTATGTTAAATGATTAATTTCGGATTTTATTAATATACAATTTTATTGGAGAAATGGTAACTGTTAATCTAGTTTATTTTAGTATTAATGATTATTGTGGTTATAGTTCCAAATGTTTATATGAATAAGATAGTAAATGCTTCTGATTAAATTCTAGACTATAAATTATGTTTTCATGGCAAAACCTGCCAGTGAGTGTGGTTTTAGACTATTTTTCTAATGAGAAATAAATTTATTGAGTACTAGTTTAATTATCTGGTAGTTCATTAATTCCTCATTAATTGTTAGTTAAGAATCATATAATTAAATATTAAATATAGACTGGAAGTTATAACTAATTCTGTTAGCAAAAATCAACTTACTTTTGATTTCGAATTTAAAAACTGTATGGAACCATTTTGATTTGAAAAGCTGTTTTGAATTATTGGAGGGAATATTGATTTTGGGAAGCTATTTTAAAAACCTGTTTTAATTTGAAATTCGAACTTCTGTTACAACTATTCTCATTAAGCCCCCAGATCTGTTTGTATTTACCTACTACTGCCACTATACTAGACCCCAGATTTATCACTATTTACTACTGTGCCACTCACACACACATATTATTTTATTATAAATTTACACGCAGCCCAATAATTCTGATATGTCAGTACACACTCTCTCTCTCCCTGACACGTCCTCTCTCTCTCCTGTGGCCTCTCACTGGAGGACCACCGCCGATCTTCTTCGCCGGAGCACCATCACATCTCGTCGTCGCCTCGACTGATGCGCTGCTTCTCGAGCAGTGAGCCATCTCGAAGACCCCGCCACCGCCAGAGCCTTGGAGACAGCGTCACCGCCTCTGTTCTTGAGCCGAGCACCTTGCTTCTCGAGCAGAGCGCCACCTCGTGGTTCGTGACGACGCTTTGAGTTTCGTACCACCGCCGAGTCAGGAAGTCGTCGGAGCCGCCGTCTGCTCGTCGACTGGAGATCTGCCGTCCAGTGGCCGGATCTGCTTAGCCACCGACGCGACACGTCGATCAGTCCGATCACTCGACTCTGCCGCCGAGGATCCTGTAGCTCGCCGAGTTCGACGAGCCACCGCCGACGGATCTGCTCACGAGGATCGACGTCCCCGTCACGGCTGGTAAGCCTTCGTTCCTTCTCGACCCTTTCCTTCTTCTTTTCTGGTACTAGAAATTAGGGTTTCACATGAAGACCTAAAAATTGGGGGCTAGGGTTTCGGCCATGGATATTAGGGTTTCACCTAGGGTTTTGTGGTCGGGCTGAGGAAGGAGCAGTAGGCTGGGCTGGGGATGAACCTAGGGTTAGGGTTTGCTCGAGTAGCGGAGGAAGGAGACGAAGATGGAAAACCTAGAACCTAGGGTTTCAGACCTAGATCTAGGGTTTCCCGAGCTAGAAGATGAAGCAATGAAGTTGGAAAACCTAGGGTTAGGGTTTCTGGGTCGAAGAGGGAGAAGAAGAGTGGAGGGGGTTCGATTCTCCCTGACGGCTGAACGGAAGTGAAGGAGAGGCCGGCTTCTTCCATGTTGTGGACTGGAGAGAAGCTTTAGGGTTAGGGTTATGGGAAGCTAGGAGGCTAGTCTCGCCGAAGAAGACGAGTCTCGCCGGAGAAGACGAGGACTTTGTCGGAGAAGACGAGGGGAATGGAGAGCTCTCCCGAAGTCTTCAGTGGGTTCTGGAATAATCGATTGAATGAAGAGGAGAGAGAAAGACAAATTGGGTTATATCTGAGTAGTTCGGGCCGGGTTCTTGGGCCACAGGGCTGGGCCGTAAGAATGGGCTATAATTTAATTGTAAGTAATTAAGTTAATTTACTATTTTTTTAACAGAGTTAGTTGGCCTGTGGGCTTGAAGTCGGGCTGGGTCTTTGGGCCGAGAGACAGCGGGCTGTGAACTGAGTTAATATTTTTGTTGTAAAATTTAGTACTAGTAGTAGTTGGCCTGGGTCAGGATAGATGAGTGTAGGCCTAAAGCTGGGTTATAATTTTGTGAATAAATTAGTAAATAGGAGTTTTAAATGGCTGGTTTGTTTTAAATAAATTAAGTTTTAAATAGTGTTTAATTAATTAGGTATGGGCTGGTTTTGTTCTTATTAATTATAGTTGTTCTTATTTTAAGTTATAGAATTATTCTAAAATGCTATAAATACTAGTATTAATTTTCATAAAATATTATTAGTAAAATATTTGGATAAAACCTTGTTATTAATATTTCTATTCAATTATGATTAGTTAGCTATTAAGGAGTTTCTAAAGCATGAGCATTTTATTGCAAAATATAGTTTAAATATTCTCAAATAATAAATATCTTAGTATTTTCTTGCTAGATAGATATAGTAAATCAAATGTTTCTATTTCTAAAAAGCTTGTATAATTACGATTATTAAATTGCTAATAAATGTTTCTAAAATATTTCAAATTATATAGTATATATTCATTAGTATTTATATTGATTTAAAACTATAATATTTTCCAAATATTATTAGCTAGAATATTCCATTAGCTAAGTTAATGATAATGATTATCTAATTTTGTAATAACTAGTAATATAGTTAATTAATGCATTCAAAACTGTCACCCCCAGTTTTCAGAAATAGGGGTATTTTTGTCATTTTACATTTTTGAATATTTTTAAAATTTATTTTATTATTTATGATATTATTTTGGGGTTGAAATTTATTTTATTATTTATGATATTGTTTTGGGGTTATTTGAGTCGGGTTCGAATTTCAACTCAATCCGAATTGAAACGGGGACCCGGGGGGTAGTTTGACTCTAGTGGGACCCACACACTAGTTAGGCATGGCCCACATGATATTAATTTTAGTTCATATGAAATTAATTTTAGTTAGTAGTTAGACTAATTATTTATGGATAGGTTTAGTTTAATTAGAGACTTAAAACTAGACTAAATTGACCTCAACCTTTAACCCATTCCTAATTTAAATTAAATAGATTAGTGGAGGGCATTTTGGACATTCAAATAGGGGACACCTCACCCTTTTTGGGCAGCCACCTTTGGGGGGGGGGGGATAAGGAGTGAGTCACTCCTTTATTCATTTGTTTTCATCCACTTTCTCTCTCTTGTTCTTCCCCAAATTAATTTAGAGATGAACCTCCATTGATTTCATTTCCAAATCAACCCTTTCTTCCACCAAATCTTCTTCATTTCTCCTCTACTCCATGGTTAGAGGGTGCTAGCCAAGTTTGGGAGGATTCAAAGCTCGTTCGTGTCCTTTTAGAATCTCTACGTGTCGGTGTCGTGTCGGAAGGATTTTCCTTTGAATCTCTCTCCCGGAAGGTATAATCTCTCCTCTAATTCATCCCTACATGCATATAAAAATTTTTGAACCCATAGGAATGACCCCTATGGTTGTATCTCCATGTGTGTCCATTTTGTGTCCATTTGGAGGTCATAGGAGTGTCCTTTGTGTTGTGGTTGTGTCCATGTGGGAAAATCCCAAATTTGGACACACTATGTGTTGTTGTTATGTATGAATGAATTATTACATGTTTAATCTCATATTTTTGTATTGGAGATGTGTTATATAGTGTCTCATATATATATATTAGTGTAGAGAGTGAGTTCTTGATATATTATGTTATATACTTGTGTTTCTTTTGTCTCAAACTATCTAAATTCGTCATAATATTTATCCACGTTTTTAGTAGCAATAGCAACTTAGAAATGTCATAACTTTTAGCTTAAAACTCCGATTTATCTTCCATTTTTTTAAAAGAACCGTATCGAAGTTATATTTTCAAATATATATTTTAATAAGCCAAATTCTTTCTATAACTTTCTCTAGAATTATTTGAGTGTCATCTATATGAAAGACGAACGCGTTTCGGTATTTTTGCGATTCCGGGAGCTTCCGGACACGAAAATGCGATCCGTTTGAAGTTTCGGAAAGCTAACACGAAGTACTACGACATACTTTAATCCTAGAATTTAGTGAATGCCCAATTGGTACAGTATTAGTTTTAAGTAGAAGAGTGACTATACGATATTTGCATTTTGTGTAACCTATGAGCCTATGTAGTATGTATATTAAATGAATATAGAGTATGTAATGCATGATATGTTAGATGAATGAAATAATATATATATGATATATATTCTCTTTACATTAATGTATATATATGGTTGAATGCAAGCATGTAGGAATGCAATTAATATAATGCATCTGAGCAATGTATGAATGAAAGAATGATATACAATGTATGTATGAAAGTATATAATGAATGCTAGATATGAATGCAAAATATATATAATGATAGATATGAATGCATATTGTATAAATATTGTAATGCAATATATAATGATAACATGTATGGTAATGTAGAGTATATGATGCAAACATGAATGAATGAAGGAAATACATGTATATATGTAATATAGAATATAATATATGAATACAAGCATGCAAGATAATGTATTGTATCCATATATGATCTATTCAACTTAAAGATAATGTAATATATGAAAGGAATGATAATATATAACAGGATATGTAGGGTAATGCAAGGTATAAAATATATGATGGGTGCATGTTTGTATGTCTCTATGTTAATGTATGAAATGATATGAATATACAATGTATGCATATGTATAAAACATGTAGGTAATGCATAGATGCATGAATGAAATGAATGTTTACAATATGTTAATATAAATACAAGTATCTATTATGCATGGATGTAAGTATAATATAATACAAGTATGTATCATGTAAATGTAATATACATGATATGTATGTATGCATGTATAAAAGGTAAGTATGTATGTATGTATTTCTATAAACTGAGTTAACCTATAACCTTTTACACACATGCATTCATACACCCTTTGATATTATGTATCCCATGTCACTTACACCTACCTATCACTAAATTTTAGAACATTAACACGTATCCTTTCACACACATGCCAAATACACACATACTTACTTACTCTTTTACCTCTCTTTCTCTCTCTATATATATATGTATGTGCCTATATATATAGCTTTCCTATATATATATCTATGTATATGAATATGTGAATGTGAATAATATATATACATTATATGACTAAGTTTGTGTGCCTTGTTAGCTTATGGTTTAGTTTTGTGCTTGGTTTAGCAAGTGACTTAGGCTATGAGTTAGTAGCTATCTTGGATACTTGATTTGTATATACTTAGTTTATTTAGACCTAGAATAACTTGTTTGACCTAATTTAGACTTGTTAGACCTAGTTTGACCATAGTTGACTTAGGTTTGACTTTCAGGGTTGACCAAGTTGACCAAGAGTTGACTTTGGTCTAGATGGACCTAGAATCATGTAGAATGCGTAATAGAACTTCATATTGCCATTTTGGACTTGTTGTGACTTGTACTGTTCTGAATAGGAGCCAGACACCACTCCTTGGACAGTACTTTCATCTTGGACATTCAGTTAGCAGGCGAGTACATTCTCTGATCTTTTCATACTTACCTGGATTATATTCTGCTCTAGATTACTCTACTTGATGCTGACACGTATCTTCACGGATTAGTACTATATGGATCCTTTCCTGAGATGTTATCCCTCTACGGGTGCATCGGGTAATTTATGATCATGTACTTTATCATGTGCATCAGCTACTCCTTGTACTCGTACTAGTTCATATTTTTACATGTTCTCATGTGCTTTCATGTGCTTTATCATGTGCCTCATGTACTACTCATTACATGAGTTTACGTATCTTAGCTGTATTCATGTGCCTATAACGTAACTTGAATGGATCCTTGTGTATTGATTGGGGCGGGGTGAGTAGAATTGGTTATGTGAACACTATCCCCAGTAGCTGTATTCATGTGCCTCCTTAGTTGTATTCATGTGCCCCTAAGCCGTTTACATAACCATATTGTACTCTAAATCACGTAGCCACTTACAGTCTCTACTATCATGTATTTACTTTCAGTTACAAAATATCTCCTGTTTACTCGTACTTCCTTTTCAGCACTTCCTGTATTTTACTTATTGCATGATTTATACTCCTAACCTGCTATGAACTGTTTGAGAGATATGTGCTCATTTTTGTCCTGACTGTACCTGTTGAAAATTTTACAGATAGCTTGGAGGTTGCCTGCTAGCCTAGAGGAGACACAGTAGAGGTTGTATAGATAGCTAGGATTTTGCTTATAGTTTATTTTTAGTTGTCTTGAGTTGTATTTATGGATTTAATGTATTTGAGCTTTGAGATGTATTTCTGGGTTGTGTATCTTAGACACTTAGACTTCTATCTGCTGTATCTCTTTTGGATTTTATGTTTTATCTATCTTCCATTATGCTCTATCTTAGATGTGATTGAGTTTACATTCTGCTATGTCACCCCCATTTGGGGAGTATAAACTACTTAGCCTTATACTGTTAGATACATGAGACCTAGGACAGCGTTCTACTGCAGATACTGCGGCGTAGGCTGGATGTACCCACTTCTCGTGCCCTTACTCTAGGGTGCGGGTCGTGACACGTTTTTAGTGGTGGCCCATGCAGGTCGAGTTTGTGTAGTGGTATTCGAACTAGAGTACCACTACAGCCTGCAGTAGAATTAGGGTATATTTTTGAAGGTACTCAATCACAGTTAGGATTTCTTCAGAGATTCCTGGGACGACCTTTGAGAATCTTATTTTAACTTCGATTTGAAAAACCCTTCTTCCCTTGATTTGATTTATCTTTACTTTCTGTTGTTGAACTTGATTTTGATGATGATTGTGGAGTTTTGAATCTTGATGTTAGCTGTTGCATTCGAGTTTGTATTTATATGATTTGATGGATTATTGTTCAGTTTTGAATCTTGATGTTCGTTGATAAATTTGATTTTTGGGTATCCATTGTTGATTTAATTTAATTTTTGTCAAGATGAAATCATATGGGCTAGGTCATCTAAGTTATAGAATCTAGTCTTCTACAGTCATATTAGCCAGCATGGTGAGGACATATAGTCTGATTTTAGATATATTTCTCGGGTGTAGGAATTTAAGGTTTTCGCAGCCAAGCTAGCGGCATCACGAAAATTTTAAATACCATGATTCTAGAGGTATGTGCCTAAGTCGAGGATTCTGTGATTATCGTAGCCTTGCTTACTAGTATGACGAGGATTTAGAGTACCATAATTTTGGATAGACGCATATGATTATCAGATTGTACCTTAAATATTTTTGAACATGTTTTCTCTAGTTTTGTTCCAGTCCTTCAAAAAAAAATTATTATTTGTTTGTTTTGTTTTGCTTCTCATTATTTAACTTAGGAGGAGTAGGTTTAGTTGTTTTTATAAACTCTTGTGTAACTTCTTGCTTTGAGTTTCTTCTTAATACAATGAACCGATGATTTTGCTAGACCGTATCTTGTAATTGATATTATAGTTCTGGGTTTCAAAATGGTTCCTTCTTTAAACAGATAAGCAAAACAGATTTTATCATTATTACTTTCTTGATATTATTCTTGTATTAAATAATAATAATAATAAAACTGTCTTGATTACGTCAATCACCTACTTTGCAATCTTGGTAGGAATCTAAATATTGGTCTTGATGTAGAATTTGATTTTTATATTGGGACATGAGAATATATATATAGTGGACACAGACTCTTTGCCTGACACGTATGCATGCTACACTTTGATTTTCAACCTATCTAAATACATATTAATATGTTGTTGATGTTTAAATTTTCAAAACCCCAATATTTCTGATACAGTACAGTAACAGAGACTGGTTCTCTGCATTTCCAGTTAAAATTTGTAATTTAAATATAAATTTCATGTTATTAGTTATGTTTACATCACTGCACATGTATGTTATACATAGGGTTTCAATTCAAAAAAAATTGGTTGAGTTTTGTGTTTGAATTTGTCAAATCTAAGTCTGTGTGCATATTAACCCTTAATACTGGATTCCAAATGTTTAGTTCAATTGCTGTTTTATTTTTAGAAAAATGTAATATTTTGGAGCTATGCACATTGTTGTATGTAGGGATATGATGTTAGGTTTATACTCTTACATGTTAGGTTGTGATAAACATTGGGTTGGTTAATATTATACTGGTTTAAATGTTAGCTTATTTCAGATTCTTGTATGTAAATGCTGAACTAAAATTGGGTCTAACCTTTCATTACTAAAGCTATAACCCTGTATAGTGACACCCATACTCTAACATAGTATACACTGCCATGTAACCTAACCCTTCCTCTCTATGTTATGTTAATATATCTATATAGATATATATAGAGTTTATGCATACATGTTATAATGTATATAGATACATAACTAAATCTCTACCTCTTTATATATACATATATACATGGTTAGCCATGCATGTTATGAGTAAATGAGTTGTGTATTGTAGATTGTTTAACCAATATGCCATGATTAGTGTAACTTGATAGTTATTGTTTGAAACCCAAATCCTCCTATGCACTTTTATGTATATTTCACATACACACATGCCTATTATCTAACCATATGAACATGTCCACATACACCCATACACACACGAACTACATAACTTGTACATAATGCTAGCTTTTCCCTCTCTAACACTATATATATAAATATATTGTGATTGAATTTTCATGCAATTGGCTTTCATTCTTTAACTTTTGATTTTGATTTTCTTGAATAGTACCCCTTATTAGATAAATGGTAGTTAACTTTATTTTATTTTGATAAGTACCAGTTTTTATATAGGATGGTAGACTGCCTTACAGTCTTGATGATTGTTATTTCTGTATCTTTTTTTGTTTAGCACCCTATATTGCTTGTGTGTTTTGATACCCTATGACCGTTTTGGTTTAGCATGACTAGTATACTTAGATGAGACTTTCACTACCACCGTATGCCATGACCCTGTATATCATCCTTTTAAATCGTATGATTGTTTAAGTTCTAAGACTTTGATTGTTGGGGGGGGGGGTTGACCTAGAAGGAGTATGAACATTTTAATTTCGAGGACAAAATTTTTTTAAGGTGGATAGACTTGTAACACCCTGTTTTCTAAAATGAGGGTAATTTTAAAATTTTATAATTTTAATCATTTATTGATTTGACATTTAAATCATGATATGATTTTTGGTAATTTTTAAATTATTTTAAAACTATTTAAAATCATGACTTGTGATTTTAATATTTTGCTAGTGAAACCCTAGAGACTGTTTGACCTAGAGCCTAACCATGTGATTAGGATATTTTAATGTCATTTCTGGCCTAAGGATATTTTGTATTTGACCTCTTTGAATTATTTTGATATTTATTGCGTTGGTGATTGTTGATTTTGACCTTTTATAGGTGTGATTTTGTGATGGTTTTGTGTCCGTAGCGGACACGTATCAGTTTTTATTTACAAATGTTTAATGTGCCTCAAAGAGATTTTTTATTTCTGATTTTTTTTTTGAAAAGTAGTTGAATGAGATTGTTTTCTGCATGTGTTTTCTGTGATTGCTTTGTTTTAATTTCGAGGACGAATTTTTTTTAAGGTGGATAGATTTGTCACCCCCAGTTTTCAGAAATATGGGTATTTTTATTATTTTACATTTTTGAATATTTTTAAAATTTATTTTATTATTTATGATATTATTTTGGGGTTGAAATTTATTTTATTATTTATGATATTGTTTTGGGGTTATTTGAGTCGGGTTCGAATTTCAACTCAATCCGACTTGAAACGGGGACCCGGGGGGATAGTTTGACTCTAGTGGAATCCACACACTAGTTAGGCATGGCCCGCATGATATTAATTTTAGTCCACATGATATTAATTTTAGTTAGTAGTTAGACTAATTATTTATGGATAGGTTTAGTTTAATTAGAGACTTAAAACTAGACTAAATTGACCTCAACCTTTAACCCATTCCTAATTTAAATCAAATATATTAGTGGAGGGCATTTTGGACATTCAAATAGGGGACACCTCACCCTTTTTGGGCAGCCACCTTTGGGGGGGGGGGATAAGGAGTGAGTCACTCCTTCATTCATTTGTTTTCATCTACTTTCTCTCTCTTGTTCTTCCCCAAATTAATTTAGAGATGAACCTCCATTGATTTCATCTCCAAATCAACCCTTTCTTCTACCAAATCTTCTTCATTTCTCATCTACTCCATGGTTAGAGGGTGCTAGCCAAGTTTGGGAGGATTCGGAGCTCGTTCGTGTCCTTTTAGAATCTCTACGTGTCGGTGTCGTGTCGGAAGGATTTTCCTTTGAATCTCTCTCCCGGAAGGTATAATCTCTCCTCTAATTCATCCCTACATGCATATAAAAATATTTTGAACCCATAGGAATGACCTCCATGGTTGTATCTCCATGTGTGTCCATTTCGTGTCCATTTGGAGGTCATAGGAGTGTCCTTTGTGTTGTGGTTGTGTCCATGTCGGAAAACCCCAAATTTGGACACACTATGTGTTGTTGTTATGTATGAATGAATTATTACATGTTTAATCTCATATTTTTGTATTGAAGATGTGTTCTATAGTGTCTTATATATATATATTAGTGTAGAGAGTGAGTTCTTGATATATTATGTTATATACTTGTGTTTCTTTTGTCTCAAACTACCTAAATTCGTCATAATATTTATCCACATTTTTAGTAGCAATAGCAACTTAGAAATGTCATAACTTTTAGCTTAAAAACTCCGATTTATCTCCCGTTTTTTTAAAAGAACCGTATCAAAGTTATATTTCCAAATATATATTTTAATAAGCCAAATTCTTTCTGTAACTTTCTGTAGAATTATTTGAGTGTCAGCTATATGAAAGACGAACGCGTTTCGGTATTTTCGTGATTCCGGGAGCTTCCAGACACGAAAATGCGATCCGTTTGAAGTTTCGGAAAGCTAACATGAAGGACTAAGACATACTTTAATCCTAGAATTTAGTGAATGCCCAATTGGTACAGTATTGGTTTTAAGTAGAAGAGTGACTATATGATATATGCATTTTGTGTAACCTATGAGCCTATGTAGTATGGATATTAAATAAATATAGAGTATGTAATACATGATATGTTAGATAAATGAAATAATATATATATATATATGATATATATTCTCTTTACATTAATGTATATATATGGTTGAATGCAAGCATGTAGGAATGCAATTAATATAATACATATGAGCGATGTATGAATGAAAGAATGATATACAATGTATGTATGAAAGTATATAATAAATGCTAGATATGAATACAAGATATATATGTAATGATAGATATGAATGCATATTGTATAAATATTGTAATGCAATATATAATGATAACATGTATGGTAATGTAGAGTATATGATGCAAGCATGAATGAATGGAGGAAATACATGTATATAGGTAATATAGAATGTAATATATGAATGCAAGCATGCAAGATAATGTATTGTATACATATATGATGTATTCAACTTAAAGATAATGTAATATATGAAAGAAATGATAATATATAACAGGATATGTAGGGTAATGCAAGGTATGAAATATATGATGGGTGCATGTTTGTATGTCTCTATGTTAATGTATGAAATAATATGAATATACAATGTATGCATATGTATAAAACATGTAGGTAATACATAGATGCATGAATGAAATGAATGTTTGCAATATGTTAATATAAATACAAGTATCTAATATGCATGGATGTAAGTATAATATAATACAAGTATGTATCATGTAAATATAATATACATGATATGTATGTATGCATGTATACAAGGTAAGTATGTATGTATGTATTTCTATAAACTGAGTTAACCTATAACCTTTTACACACATGCATTCATACACCCTTTGACATCATGTATCCCATGTCACATACAACTACCTATCACTAAATTTTAGAACATTAACACATATCCTTTCACACACATGCCAAACACACACATACTCACTTACTCTTTTACCTCACTTTCTCTCTCTATATATATATATGTATGTGCCTATATATAGCTTTCCTATATATATATCTATGTATATGAATATGTGAATGTGAATAATATATATACATTATATGACTAAGTTTGTGTGCCTTGTTAGCTTATGGTTTAGTTTTGTGCTTGGTTTAGCAAGTGACTTAGGCTATGAGTTAGTAGCTATCTTGAATACTTGATTTGCATATACTTAGTTTGTTTTGACCTAGAATAACTTGTTTGACCTAATTTAGACTTGTTAGACCTAGTTTGACCATAGTTGACCTAGGTTTGACTTTCAGGGTTGACCAAGTTGACCAAGAGTTGACTTTGGTCTAGATGGACCTAGAATCATGTAGAATGCATAGTAGAACTTCATATTGCCATTTTGGACTTATTGTGACTTGTACTGTTCTGAATAGGAGCCAGACACCACTCCTTGGACAGTACTTTTATCTTGGACATTCAGTTAGCAGGCGAGTACTTTCTCTGATCTTTTCATACTTACCTGGATTATATTCTGCTCTAGATTACTCTACTTGATGCTGACACGTATCTTCACGGATTAGTACTATATGGATCCTTTCCTGAGATGTTATCCCTCTACGGGTGCATCGGGTATTTTATGTTCATGTACTTTATCATGTGCATCAGGTACTCCTTGTACTCGTACTAGTTCATGTTTTTACATGTTCTCATGTGCTTTTATGTGCTTCATGTGCTTTCATGTGCTTTATCATGTGCCTCATGTACTACTCATTACATGAGTTCACGTATCTTAGCTGTATTCATGTGCCTATAACGTAACTTGAATGGATCCTTGTGTATTGATTGGGGCGGGGTGAGTAGAATTGGTTATGTGAACACTATCCCCAGTAGCTGTATTTATGTGCCTCCTTAGTTGTATTCATGTGCCCCTAAGCCGTTTACATAACCATATTGTACTCTAAATCACGTAGCCACTTACAGTCTCTACTATCATGTATTTACTTTCAGTTACAAAATATCTCATGTTTACTCGTACTTCCTTTTCAGCACTTCCTGTATTTTACTCTATTGCATGATTTATACTCCTAACCTGCTATGAACTGTTTGAGAGATATGTGCTCGTTTTCGTCCTGACTGGACCTGTTGAAAATTTTACAGATAGCTTGGAGGTTGCCTGCTAGCCTTGAGGAGACACAGTAGAGGTTATATAGATAGCTAGGATTTTGCTTATAGTTTATTTTCAATTGTCTTGAGTTGTATTTATGGATTTAATGTATTTGAGCTTTGAGATGTATTTCTGGGTTGTGTATCTTAGACACTTAGACTTTATCTGCTGTATCTCTTTTAGATTTCATGTTTTATCTATCTTCCATTATGCTCTATCTTAGATGTGATTGAGTTTACATTCTGCTATGTCACCCTCATTTGGGGAGTATAAACTATTAGCCTTATACTGTTAGATACATGAGACCTAGGATAGCGTTCTACCGCCGATACTGTGACGTAGGCTGGACGTACCCACTTCTCGTGCCCTTACTCTAGGGTGCGGGTCGTGACAAAACCCTGATAAATTGTACAAATATAACAGGTAATTGACAACCATGCAGTACTACTCTCGTGCAACCAAACCGAGACAAGTACACTGACTTGACTTGTACCTTGTTTTCTGTCTTTCCTTCATGTGCCATGTTCTCATATCGGACACGAATTACACACGATTGTCTTGTACCATTGTTCATTGCTTGTGCGTCATTGTTTATTGCGAGGATTGGGAGAAATATTAGCTTTTGTGTGACCACACCCAACATAGGTATTGTGGATAGCCTAATCGTACACTTCACGTACGATGAAGCCGGACCTTGTAGAATTGACTTATTGACTCATTGCATCATTGATTGATTGATTGCTCCTAAGCTGGTCACACATTAGTTTTAATATTTCAAAATTGTCACAATTGCATATTGATTGTCGTGATTCATTGTCTTATACATTGATAGCCGTGTTCATTGTCTAGCATATTGATTGTCATCCATTGCCTACAGTTTTACATTTCATTTCTGGTACCGCAGTTTCACTTTCATTTCATGTTCTAGTATTCTGGTATTCTAGTTTCACCTTGTACTCTGGATTACAGATTACATTGTATATTGTCTGGTCAGGGTTGTACTTTGCTCTTTTCCTGATAGGATCCTTGCAGGTGAGTGGGAGATTACATGGAGCTGGTGATTGCTTGGATATTGCAGCTTTTTATTTCATTTATTTTTCTGGAGATTGTATCTTAGAGATTTATTATTGTATATTATTTCATTTGACCGGATTTGTCTCCAGCTGAGTTTGTATTTAAAACACTTGATGGATATTAGTGATTTCTGGGAACGTTATAAAAGCTGTGTTTTGGTTTACATTACATTGTGACATTGAGTTTTCCTTAGTATTGTACAGCTTACTTCGTCGTGTCCATCGACGAAGGCTGGGCGTGTCCGACTCGTATCCGATTATTCGGGAGCGGGTCGTGACAGAATAGGTGATTACATAGTAGGTTTTGGGGGTCACAAGGTTATAGGGTTGCAGGTTTGAGTTCCTCCCAACCCAGGAAGAGCTTGGGCTTAGGGTTTTGGATTAGGAAGTAGGGAATAGGTTGGGTTGTTGGGCTGTTAACAATTAGAAAAAAACAAAAAGGGTAGGAAAAAAAATATATGCATACATATAACCCAAATATATATATGTACGTATATCCTCAAAAGGAATTTATTATACATATGTGTATACTCTAAATTATATATGCGTATTTTTCAAATTATATATTCATGTATATATACAATAATTTACTCATTCTAACTTAACTAATAATATATTAAAATATAAATTTTATTAATAATAGCAATAGAAGAAGGGGGAAGATGGTGTGTGGTGTTAGGGTGTGCCATGAGAGTGGCCATATGAATTTGGGTTGGATGTCAGGTTAGATTGGGTTAGGTTTAGACTTGGAGCGAATCATGACTACAAATTAAGTCATTTATGATCATTGATGAAATAATAGCATGCGGGAGCTCAATTGGATGTCACACAAGTGACATGTGCATAGTAGACTCAAAATAGGTCAAAACCATATATTGGGTCGACTAGGTTGGATCGATGTCGAGCCCCGAAATTAAATTGTTGTTAGGTTGCATTTTTTTGGTAGATGGTAAAATGGCCTAAATTGACCAGAAAGTTGTGCGATGTAAATAGAATATAATGGAGCAAATTTGAGTGGGATATGATATATCAAATTGAAGATAATCTCGTCTACTACAAAACTCATAAAGGAAGTTCTGAGAGATTGATAACTCTGGTGCTCCAAAAATCAAAGTCACGAAATACATTCAATGATCAAAACTAATTATAGTAAAATTATTTATGGAAAATAATTTATTTGAAATTTTTTAAAAGAGCCCCAAAATTCAGGGGGCTCGTAACCTTCAACTTGAAGTTTAAGGCAAACTAGTGCACCATTGGGCTTCTTCTCGAGGACCATGTACTCAGCGTGTACGGGGGCATGCGACTGTCGACCCATTACCAACTCGAACGGGCTATTGTGGGATAACTCACTCCTTTGAACATTATAACATAACTAAGCGATGACTAAGTGATGCAGCCAATCCAGCTGGTTGACACTCACAAAATAATTTACGTACTCCTTGAGTAGCGAGTTGGCCCACTTCGTATGTCTATCCGTCTGCGGCTGGAAACTGGTTGAGAAGTAAATATCTGAACAAAGGATCATGAACACCTTCGTCCAGAACTTCCCTGTAAAGCGGGTCTCAATCGCTGATAATGCTCTCCGGGATGCCCCAAACTTCACCAAGTGGAAAATGAACAAGCGTGTAGCCTCCTCTGCTGTGTAGTCCATTGAAGCAACAATAAAGGTTTCGTACTTGGAGAATCGGTCTACCACCATGATGTTGCCATCACAAATTAAAGGGAAGAAAAGTTTTATTTACTTTTTTCTTTTTAGATTACAAACAAAGAAGTACAATCAGAACCCTAGCAACGAGGGTTCGTAGTACAAGATAAGATCCGAGAAAGTATGACGATGGAGATCGAGTACTGTGGTGACTACTTTACTCCGTTGACGATCGACTGACGAAGGCCTTGCTCTTTGATATGCTTTCTCTTTTGTGTCTTTCTGTGTGTCTGTCCGTATATCTCAAGAGGAAAGGGGTACGCCCTATTTATAGCCACCTTGAGGCGGTGATGAGTGCGATCAACTTTGGGATCAACGCAATCTTGGTTGTTACATCTATTTGCTATAGTTGTTTAAATGCAAAGTCTGGTCAAGGTGACACGTGCATTGATTAGAGGAGATCCACTGGAAAGATTCTGAAGGCATTGTTATGAAAGTTGGTATAATGCACTTATCAATTATATCTGCCAATCGTATGGCCTGATCATGGTGACACATGGCTCATACTATGATTTGCGAAGAATTCCCGTAAGGTAGGACGGTTATAACGCACACACCATAAACGCAAGATCAAATCATCAAGATTATATGCCCGATTGGTTTGACACGTGATATATTAAGATTTAAGAGAATCTTTTGGTTTAATAGGGGCGGTTAATAACACACAAGCTATTAAAGTGGGATTTAAATAACCTTAGTAGTCTAATTGGATGGCCCGATTGATTGAACACGTGGCACATACCAAGATTTGAGAACATCTGCCTCTGGAATACTGTCACATGAAGGCTTTTGTCACATAAGTCCTGTCGCATGAATACTTTCAGGAGTACAGTCGCATTAAGACTTGGTCACATGGGACTTTCGGGAGCACAGCCGTATGAGGAGAGTATACACGTAGCACTGTACCACTATCTTTTATTAACATGTAGTGACTAGGATGGTGCAGACCTGTGTTGCTGCCTTTATACGGGGCACTCAAAGCATCATAGGAAGATGGACGGCCTACGGAGTCGCATAAAGAACCGCATGGAGGGTCGTGGGTTGGTGTGCAGTTTCTTACCCGCATGACTTGATGCGGTTCGGACTGTATGGGCCTTTGATAATTTTCCATACTTTTACAAGACCCCCTTCAAAGTTTTCAAACTTGGGATAAGTTTGGAACACTTTGAATAGAAGCATGGACATATAGAGTTTGGGCCATCCGTTAGTCTGTTGGTGATGCCGTCAGTTATTCCATATAAAATGTTGCCAGGCTGTCAAACATTTTCAAAATCTGCTTTGTCTCGATGGGAGATCGCATGGGATTGTCTGTTTGATTTATCTTTATCCTAGGCCGAATTTTTTCCAATAAGTAGGACTTGGGCTGGAGAGAGAAAGCTTCTATTTGCTTTCATCTTTCTTTTTCCTTTTTTGTTTGAAGAAAAGCCCTAGAATGGCTCCCAATGCTTCTTTTTTTGCCGTCAATGCTGCCAAGAGAGACACGAAAGGAAAAGGCTTCGCTGCTGAGGCTGTAATGGAGGAGCTGAAGTTCCACCCCGACGTTCAGTCGCCAATCGAAGGTAGGGTTTTTCGTATTTTGTATCTGTTGCATGGATCACGTGCAGGCCACACCCATGTGCATTTTATGTATAGGTCTTCATGTGCATGTCGTGCATAAGACTTAATATTTTGTCTTTCGTCTTATAGTATCCCTTTCCGTAGCTTCTTCAGGCGAGGTTCTTTTGGGCCGTGCTCAGTCGGCGCCGGGTGTAAGCTTTGTCGACTTAGTTTCTTCCATGAAGGCCCAAGTGGACAAAGACCAACCTGAGGCCCGAGAGAGGATGATAGCCGACCAAAGTTCAAGTTCTGGTTGGAACAACTGAACATATGGAAGCTTCACTCCCCAAAAGGCGAGGAGTTCTTGAAGCTAGTGTTTCAGTTTGGCGATGCATTAACCACCTCTGCTGCGGAGGCGACGAGGATTCGGGAGAACTGACATTTTTTTTTCTGGTGGGTCCTGTATGTATATACCGTCGATGGAGCACCACATGCCGCTGTCAGCTTTTGAATTGGTGGTGAGCCAAAAGAGGATAGGGATGGAACTGACTGTGAACCGAGTTGGAGTCCAGGTTGGACGTATCCGTACTTCGTCTAAGTTGAAAAAGGGAGATCACAGCTTTATGGGAGTTGCCTTCCCATCTATTCGTAGGTTTGATGCCCATCGCCATTGTGAATGACTTATCTCCATTCGTCCACCCGTTCAATGCCAACACCTTCTTGAATTAGCTGGCTAAGAATGGGTCATATTCGACTAGATTCCTTCGGTTGATTGGTTGGGCTTATTATAATCCCTCATGGGACTCTCTGACCACATGAATCCTAGGAAAATACAAGGGCATTCTGAAGGCGGTCTGTCTGTACTACGTGGTGAGAGCGATCTGCTGTGGATTGGAGACCAACTTCGACATGTTTATTGCTTTGGTGGAGTTGTATAATTGTCGCACTAGAACCTTTTCATGCTCGGCGATGAGATGGGGCTAGCTCTTCATAAAATGTATGAGGTCTACACATTACCTAGGGTTGAGGAGCCTTATGAAGATTACACTTCTACCAGCGAAGAGTTGGAGGAGTCAGAGGAGAAGAGCCCATAATGTAACTCCACTTTCCTAAAATCGGAATATTTGGACATTCCTATGATTCCCTGATAACTTTTCTTATATTTCTCTATGTATTCTAAATTATAAGACTAGTTCCTTAATTAATCAATTAAGAATTAGTCATTTATCCTATGTTTCATAGTTAACTAGTATGGATTATTTTCTCATATGTTCTTTACTAATTATTATGATTTATTCCTCTAATAGTTCCTTTAATATTTTCTTTCAATATTTAAGTTATTTAGCATTTTTCTTCATGTTATATTTTTAGTGATTTTTCATTATATTTTAGATTTGTTTTCCTTGCCAGGCAGGATAAGGGGTTGCTTAGACCATCTCCAATGGTGATTTCTAAAATTGAGTTCTTATCCTACTTGGCATTGTACTTTAAGGAGATTTCTATCCTAGTTGGAAGAGTTTCTACATAAAAATTGTAGACATACAAAAATGCTCTCCAATGGTTCTCCATTTCTATCCTATGTGTCACATAGTAAAAGGACCAATTTAATGGTGTGGGACCCAATAATAATTGTCATGAGAGATAGGAGAATTTCTATCATGTAAAAACTCTCCTAGAGAGTTTTCATCCTACATCATTGCCACATAGAATAGAAATGATGATAGAAATCACCATTGGAGTTACTTTTAAAGTCAGATCCCCAAATTGGACGCTTCTAATTTCATTTCCATTCCTTCCCTCTCCTCAGTCCTCCGCGCGAGCGCTCGAAGCCGGTGACCAACCGAAGCTTCCAGAGGCTCCATCTCCACCGTCGCCCGAAACTACCTCTTCCATCTCCGTCGTGGGTTCATAAATGTCCACCGACTTTAACGGAGGTCATCGCCACCGTCGAAACCATCCATCGACGTGGCCGGAGTACGATCGGCCGTCCGATCGTAACCGTCGCCCTCCTCTTCTCCGACTATAAATAGACGAGATCCCCTCATTCTTCCCCATCACACTCTTTTGCGGCGAAGCCCTACTGGAATCACCACTTAATTTCCTCTGCATCCTCTTTGAGCTTCCTTATTTCTGGCCATGGTGATGGCGTTGCAATAGCTTCAAAGATGAGGACGTCGCTTGACTGAAGCTCTGCTTCGATCCTTCGAGTCCGGGATCTGCGGCCATGGCGATCGTGACGAAGTCGAAGTGCATATCTGCTACTTGGTAGTCTATCCCCGTGTTCGTCGAGGCGACATCGAAGTGCTACGGGCTTTTTCCCTATCGATTCCTCCTAGTAAACCCTGTTCTTCTGAGATTGGTGAGTCCTTCATTCTGATCTTTTTATTGTTTATGCATTCCTGGTCTTGAGCATTCCACTGTAATGGCTCTCCGATCGCACAGGAGTAATTCGAATATGCAGCAGAATGATCGTGTCTTGGTGGTGACGCTGCGCAGTTCTGATACGACACTGGTGAGTTTTGGAATTGATCTTCCGTTGTTCAAGTGAATTGATGATTCTGAATGCTTTATGATGATTTTGTATTAATTTCCTACAAATGTTTGATCGAGTTTTTGGCAGTTCATTGAATCGATCGACTGCTCTGTTTCCATGGATTTTTGATAAGAGATCACGTTGGGTGAGTCTCTTGATTATTCTGAATGAATTCTTCCAAGTATTAGTCGAATTGATCAAGGAAACTCATTCGAAGTCCTTTCTGTCGCATGCATACTACCTGTTCGACATAATGATTAAACTGACCTCACAAGCAGTCTGGACACGTGTGAGTCACCGTATCGAACCCAAAGACACGAACAAGTGTATTCTTCAGTATAGGTATATGTTCTTGTATGAACTTTTTGAATGGATGAGTGTTGACATGGTTTTTGGGACTAGACAAACGTTTGATCTGAACGGGCACGGGGTCGACATAATCTCCATGTCCAGGTGACACAGAGTTGAGATTAAGAACTGTCTGGACACGAGTTCTTATCATGAGGACACAGTTTTGTGAATGATACTGATGGCAACAAAGGTGGGAAGTAGGTTTGAATGAAAGTATTGACCAATAGCTACAACAGAGAGTTAATCTTCATTTCTTAAGTCTGAATATCTTCTATTTATAGCCGTTAAGTTTTAATGTTAGGTCAGACTAAACTCTGGGTCCAGCTAGATTTTCGATTTAGTCCTTGAGTGTGAGGAATGAGATCCTTGGACTGACTAAAGCTTAATTTTGCAGATGGGCTACTATTTTGGGCCAATTTTGTTATAGTGTTGGTTGATGGTAAAAGTTTAGTTGGGGGGGATTAACTTGGGCCTAATGGACTTGGGTTATTGAACAAACATTGTTAGCTGCTGGTTGCTAGGTTGGTTGACTGCTAAGTTAGGTTACCTTGGCAATTAATTACAGCTCTAGTTGTGAATTGATTAATAGATTATTCAGAGAGTATTGTTGATAATTGATTAGGATTTAGGCTAACCCCTAGACTAGGGATATTTAGTAGTGAGTTGGTCATTAAATTGATTAAAGAATTATTTAGAAGATTTCTAAATACTAATTTCCCTATTTTAGGTGGTTTGGAGATATTGACAAAACCCCAAAAAAGAGGCTAGTACTTGTACTCGATCTTCACATGCATACATTCATGTTGCACTTGACTTGCTTGTATTTTTCTTGCACTTGCTTGCATCGTGTCATGTCATGTCGGGGAGGGAAGAACACCAAAGGGCATGTAGTCGCCTAAGCCCGAGCGTGTACCTGATTGTAGTATAGGCACGATATACCTTATACCATTCTTGTATGCTAGTTTATCGGTGCCCTATACGACACGCTTGTTTACTTGACTGCTAGTATATAGTACACGGTATGTCTTATTATAGACATGACTGATAGCTTACCATTGTTATATACCTTACTCCTGATAGTGTAGCGTACATGGTATGCCCTATTATACGCATGACTGATAGCATACTATTGCACTATACTCTTGATTTGATATTCCTACATGCTTGACGGTGTTCTATTGCATGTTTATGTAGCTAGTGCGTTGTCAGTTATTTTCCTGTACTTACTCCTTTCTGTTATTTCCTTTGATATTCCGTGATCGGTTGAGCTACTTTTACTTTGCCCTTTCCTAACAGGATCGTTGATTACAGGTGAGGTTGATTTCTTAGATTGTCATGGCTAGCAGTGGAGCTCACCGAATATTGAGATATAGATTCATGTATAGGAGATTGATTGGATATATTTAGTATATGTTGTCGTTAGATAGCCTTTATCTTTTACCGGCTTTGTACCCGGTCATTCATGTATAATCCTGTAATAATTATATAGTGACCTGTGATGATTGGTAGTGGATAACTCGTGATAGATGCTATAATTAGATTATTCTAGATGATGACTAGACCAGACGGCTGACTACCGCTGTCAACGACAACGTAGGTCGGGCATGACTCGATTGGTACCCAATTATTCGGGAGCGGGTCGTGACATATTTTTATGGTGGCCCATGCAGGTCTATCTAATAGTTCTTAGGACTAGAGTACCATTAAGAGCCTGCGAAATAGGAAACTCATCACAGCATAGGCCGATGGTTGTATATTTTACTATCTATATCGTTTTCTAAATTTTCTGTATTTCTTAGTACCCTACAAAATTGTAGTTATAATTCCATGGCTTTTGGAGATTCTCTCCCTCCACCAGATTCTAACATCATTTAGGATCTAGGCCTTCTTGCTATTTAGAGATTAAAGTTAGGTTTTCCAAATTCCTCCTTTAGCAAGCCTACTAATAGATCATTTCAAACTTTCCTATTAGTTTTAGTCAGAATCTTACTCCTCATTTAGCAAGTTTACTGAGTCTCTTAAATAGCCAGTTTGAACTTCTACATTGATTTTGGTTAAGAATTCTATTTGATTTTCTCTAACCATTCCAAAACCCAAGTATTTCATTTAGAGCCATAGAGCTCATACACTAGTTATGTCCCATCTTTTCCTAAATTATCCATTGGCCGTAAGGAATTATTTTCTAAATGATTCCAGTGTCGGACAATATTCCCTAAGTAATTTCAAAGAGCCGATAACAATTCCATTCACTCAAAACTTCATCGTTTTAATTTACCTGAATCGGAAAGCTTGTTTGAAATTGAATTATTAAGGTGCTTCTTTGGAATTCAAGTTGAAAGAATATTCGATGAACTACTATGGCGTGGCAGTCGCGCACTGCAATCATTTATCTGAATCATGAAAACTGCGGGTCCACTGCAGCCAGCAGTGCACTAACGAGGCAGGGGCTCTAAGTTGGTATGTATAGGTTTCAGATATTATTGAGATTATGTTTCTATCCTTTGAAGTTGTTGTCTATAGGTAAGGTCGATAGATTATTCGGTAGCTATCATTCCTTGAGTCACGGGACCAAGAGTTCACTGCAGCCTGATGTACACTAGCGGGACATAAATTCTAGGTAAAGTAATTTCGGGTATGCATGGGTTCCGGATACTATTGAGACTATATTCATGTCCTAAATTTTCATCGTTTGGCATCTTATCACCATTGGAAAATCAGACCAGAATTAGTCCGATCTGTTTGATTTTGTCCTATTCTCAAGATTCTACTCCTAGTAACTTTTAGAGAGCTCTCCTAATACCCTAGCCATGGTCCCTGTAGAAGTTCCGATTGATTTTTCGTAGAGTTCATTAAGACCATTTGCAATACCTTTTATGGCTCAAACTCAAGTGTTGTGTATTTGTTGATAATAACATGTCTTTGATATATATATATATATATATATATATATATATATATATATACATGCTAAATAGTTATGTGTACTAAATATCTATTATACATTTTGTGGGTGGCTATGTATATATCTATTCAGGGGAGCATAGATAGTTACCTATCGAACCCTATTAGCTTAATTATAGTAAAGGCATCCTTGGGACCCATAGTTAGACATGAAAGGGGCAGAAGGGTAAGACCATGGGTAAGAAGATTTGGTAAATTATTTTTGAAAAGCTTTTGAGTTTATTGCTTATCCAAGAGAAAGATGATAGAACTTTTAGTGGTGACATCGGATTCATAAAGGGTATGATGTTTTGACTTTTATGATTAACATGAAAAGGAATTATATGGAATGCAAGAGAAATTCGAGAGTAATCAGATGATGTTGAAGGGAGATTGAGATTTGATAAGTGCTTCCACTGAGAAGTAAGTTTGAAATTATAAATTGGGTAATAACAGGACTTAGGAATAAAAGGATCGAGTGAAGAAACGCTCAAAGGAATTAATTTTAAAAAAAGATGGATATGACCATAAAGAATTACTGGGTTTGGAAGGGAATGGTTGTCGAAGCAATAATGAGGAATTAAGATGAGGATATTACAATACAACTCTTGGAATAGATGGATAGTATTTAAAGAGAAAATGGACTTTGAGTTGAAATTGGTTGGACGACTAACAAATGTTGGAAATTCAAATGGGATCAGATTACAGTAATAAAGATTTTATACATGGTTCAGATAAAACGATAATTTAAGATTGCTATAAGAAGATATTCAAATTTGATTAAAGGAGTTAACCACTAGCCTCCGATGAATGAGATTTTCGGATATACATATCATGAGACGACTTGATAAGAATTTATCAACAATTGATACTGTAACCTTGAGGAGGTCAGAAATGGGAGAAGTGGAGGTTGATGACTAATAAATGGTTTAATTAATCAAATTGGCAGATTACCTGGAATGACTTGATCGAGTTGGATGGATTCCTAGATCCCAAATAGAATTAGTATTAGTGCCCAGGTAGTTACTTTAGGTTCCCTGGTGTTGAGAGTTTTGGTCTGTAGGACGTTAATGAGATATTATTCTTCCTACATATCCTACTTCAAATCACCTTTATTTCTTTACTTTTGTAATTTGACCATCATTAATCATCACTGGAAACATATTATCAGACTTCATTTATATCTTGGTCTTGGTCATATTATTTGATTATCTTCATCATCGTGCCTAAATTTTGACTTTCGATCACATCTAGACCAACTATTTTTAAATCGTGCTTATACGACTTTTCGATCATGACTAGATCTTAATTGTGTCTATTTTGGCATTAATCATGCCTAAACGATTTTTCTCTAATTCATGACTAGACTTTCATTCTATCCTTGATCGTGCCTTGCGGATTTTGATTTTGGCCTAGTTGTGACTCGACCTCTAATCATGCTTTTGATCATAACTAAATGATTCCTTTGACCATGTGATCGTAATTTTGATCGATATTTTGATCCTGTCCTTGTTTAGGTTTTAGTTATGAATATATCATTCAACCCTACTTCCGATTGTGCCAAATCATGACTTCCTTAAATTCGACTCTATTCATGATTGTGCTTGACTAATTTTGTTCGTTCTTAATTGTGCCAAAACCAAATCTTTCTCAACCTTCGATTCAAATCGTGCCTAATTGATTGTGATCGTGTCATATTCTTTAATCGTACCTAAACAAGTTTTATCTTTTGTCGTGATTAAATATTAATCATGACTATACTATTTCGACTCTACTTCTAACCGTGCCAAATCATATTCAAGATCGTGCCCTATCGGTTCTAGTCATTATCGTGTAACTTTTTAATTTCCTTGGCCATTTCTGAATCGTGCCTAGTAGTGCTAAATAGGTTCTTTCCTATTCGCGATCATGCTAGTTGCTTCTTATCGTACCATTTATTCTAGTCATGCCTTTGAAATTTCGAGGACGAAATTTTTCTAAGGAGGGTAGATTTGTAACTCTGCTTTCCCAAAATCAGAATATTTGGACATTTCTATGATTCCCTGATAATTTTTCTTATATTTCTCTATGTATTCTATATTATAAGACTAGTTCCAAAATTAATCAATTAAGAATTAGTTATTTATCCTATGTTTCATAGTTAACTAGTATGGATTATTTTCTCATATGTTCCTTACTAATTATTATGATTTATTCCTCTAATAGTTCCTTTAATATTTTCTTTCAATATTTAAGTTATTTAGCATCTTTCTTCATGTTATATTTTTAATGATTTTTTATTATATTTCATATTTGTTTTCTTTGCCAGGCATGACAAGGGGTTGCTTATGACCCAGCCCATTAGTCATAAAGAGGGTCATGACCTAATTACACTTAACCGTTACTTTTAAAGTCAGATCCCCAAATTGGACACTTCTAATTCCATTTCCATTCCTTCCCTCTCTTCAGTCCTCCGTGCGATCGCTTGAAGACGAGACCAATCAAAGCTTCCAGAGGCTACATCTCCACCGTCGCCCGTAACTACCTCTTCCATCTCCGCCATGGGTTCATAACCGTCCACCGACTTTAACGGAGGTCATCGCCACCGTCGAAACCATCTATCGACGTGGCCGGAGTACGATCAGCCGTCCGATCATAACCGTCGCCCTCCTCATATTCGGCTATAAATAGACGAGATCCCCTCCTTCTCCATCACACTCCTTAGCGGTGATGCCTTGCTGGAATCACCACTTAATTTTCTCTTCTTCCTCTTTGAGCTTCTGTCATCCCCGTTTTCCGTGTTTCCAGTATACGTATACGGAATCCTGACAAGTATTTTTACTTCTCTTACCTTGCTAGCTAATTTTGGTTTAATCTTGCTTAGGTTCATCATGGCATATCATGGTTTGACTTGGTTCATTTTGGTTTTGCTTGATTTATTCCCTTTGGTTCATCATGTTAAACCCTCCCATTTTTCCTTTATAAACCCACCTACTTTTCTCTCTCTTTATTATTTCTCATAACTTCTTCTTCTTCTTCTCCATTAAAAACTCTCCCCTCCATAGGCAAGTGCAACTTGCTTCATGAAGGAACCCTCCATTTTATTGTTCTAATCTCTTCTATGCAACATTCTAAGCTGCTTTAGTTCTTGTCATTTTGTATTTTTATGTATATATTTGTGTAGATCTAACTTTACACCTTTTTGGAGTTTTCTTGGGTTTTGATCTATCAAACCATCTTGTTTTCGAAAACTAAGAGTTCCATGTGGTAGAGAATTCGATTTTACACAACTTAGACTTTTGAAAAGTTAGATTCCATTGTGTTTTGACAAAGTTATGGGAGTTTGAAGTTCATGGGTTCCATGGCCTTCTTCTCGGAATTTTGGAGAAGAAGAACAACGTGGGCGCATGGCATTTTATGCGCCCACAGGAACTTTAACCTTGGGCGCATAGCCCTATATATGTGCCCAAGCTTCTTGCCTTCCACAGTACTGGCACATAACTATGCGCCCACGATTTGTGTGGGCGCATGGGCGCTAGGCGCATAACCCCCTGGGCGCGTGCCTCCTTTTGGGCGCATGTGTCCCAGACTCCTCTTCTCTTGGGCGCATGCCACCGTGGGCGCATGTTGCCTAGGCCCTCCTTGGCTTGGGCGCATAACTTTGCATGCGCACAAGTGCATCGTCTCTTTCCTTGGACGCATAGACCTTGTCAGCATGCTTGTCATAGAGTGAGTCTCTTGACTTTCTCCATGTCATCCTGGATCTACTCTTTGGGCGCATATATGTAGGCACATATATGTGGGTGCATAGCCCTGGGCGCATAGCTCTAGGTGCATGCCTTCCCAATCCATTGTCTCTCCATGATACCCCCTGCCTCACTCATATATGTAGGCGCATAGCCCTGGGCGCATGCAACCCTTGGGCGCATGATGTCCCCAGTTTCCCCTTTTTATGATTTTTGCACCCATTTTATATCCTTACGCCTTTTCGATATGAACTCGACATGAACACAATGTGAGCATGACTTGTTAATGGAATGATAATTCTTGATGGTGGCCCGTTGTGGCACATCCTAGACAAGCAATATTGATATGTCAATCTGAACACGACAGGATAATGAAAACTACATGTTTAGTGACCCGTCGTGGTGCACTCTTGACAAGTAATTTGACACGATAATTCTTGATGGTGGTCCGTTGTGACGCACCCTTGCCTTGATAAGAAATCTTGATAAGCAACCTCACATGATAACCTTGATATGCTGTTGTGACGGCTATCTCAACTTGCTAAGTAACTCTTGTCTTGACACCGTGGGTGTTTGTGCTTGTATAAGCTACGTGTCTCGTCTTGCATCATGTCTAGGACATGAATTCCTGGTTACCACGGTCAGGGATTCATACTGAATCTGACTATGATAATGACTAGATTGATCAAGTAGTTCATGAAGAGATTTCCCAGCTACAGGCAGTTCCGTTATCTGGGCGCTCTAATTTGGACTTGTAGCCTGCCGTCGAGTAGGGCACATTTTCAGCATACTGTCATGTGTTGCACCCCCAAGTCACCTATTCCAACTCTCTCAACTTGTGACCGGATAACCTGGATTAAGTCTGCATGGCTTGTGGCTGTTGGAACATCTCAATGCATCTTGTTAGTAACTAGGCTTGTGATAACCCTAGTTAGTTAAAATATCAAGCCGTACTCTTTGCTTGGCCGTGATTGATGGATGTAGTCCAGTCTAGTCTTGTCTAAGCAATGTCAGTCTATAATTATTTCAGCACATGCTTGTTCATGCCTTACTCTTGTCGATAATTGGTTAGAGACTAAGCTCTGTTCAGGTGAAGGGTTACAACCCGGTCCTTGTTTGGTTTGCGGGTTGTAACTTGGCTACCGGAATGGTGTCTTAGTCGTCTTATCGTTTATCATCTTATTTTTCTCTAATTTATGTCTCTTATTATCCTTTATGTTTCATGTACTAATATACTGGTTTTAGTTCTTAAGTGAAGCCTCCCTTGTGGCACTTGCTCTTTCTGGGGTTTGACCCAGCTGGTTTTGTATGGCCAGATTTCGGAGTAACACCCGAGGATCTTCCAGCCTTCCAGCCAGATGGTGAACACTAGGCGCAACCCTGGCAACGAGTGGGTTTTATTTTGCTCTCCCACTCTATTGTAAATTATTCTTTTAAGGCGTTTAGCCGTCGAGCAAGTGTTAGCTCGTATTAAATTTACATTCTTGTCTTCCTAAGGGCTGTATCATGGTTGACAAATCCTAGGATTGATCATGTATGACTTAAACTCTTGCTAGTCTTTGCATTTTGTATGACTAGCTTCATGATCATCGGAATATGTAATGTATGGGACGCCTTACTTTGTATGTCTGATGATCTACCATCTTGTTACATTTACTTGCTTGCTTGAGATTAAGACACTAGGCTTGTTCTTGACCTTAAAAGACTATTGGCTTGTAGTTAAACCCTCATGTATCTAGACAGCCGTGACCGTATATCGAGGTGAGATTCACTTCAATATACGTAGCTGGCTGTGTCTGTCCCCCGCTCTCCAGTATTCTGGTTCTGGGGCATGACACGGTTTAAGTGGTGGCCCATGCAGGTCTTGTAAATCAAGATATGTGAGGGTTTCATGAGATAGATGTCTCAATCAGCACTCGTCTTTGATCTCTACTCGTGTCTTCTAATCTTTCCGAAATTCTTGATCTAATCACATGCTTATATCCTTGATCTATCATGGTCCTTCCTTATTGTTCCCCATGTCGTTTCTTCAGTGGCATTGTTCCTAGTCCTACCGATCAGCAAGGCGGAGCACCTCCAGTGAACCAACAGCATCCTGGAGACCAAGCCCAGCATTCAGGGGTAGCCTCCAGAGTCATGCCTATCGGGGTTCAAGAGCCACCAGTTCAGTCAGTCATGCCTGCAGAGCCTGATAATAAAATCCTGGTGGGACTCATCAGGGAATTCCTTGCATCTCAAGATCGTCGGGGCGATGCCCTGCACCAGACAGTACAAGATGCCATGGGCAGAGTTGGTTACCCAGGGAACAACACGGCCAACAGTTTCAAGTATCTGAACCCTTATTTCTTTGATGGCAGTGAAGATGCTATCGCCGTTGATGCGTAGCTTCAAGACATAGAAGTTATCCTGGAGGCAGCCAGGATTCCCGAGGGAGAGAAGGTGGCCGTTGTGTGCCTGCAGTTATTGGATTTAGCCCGCAGTTGGTGGGCGATGCTAGAAGTTTGATTACCGATGCCTGTCTCATGCGCGGTATTCAGCAATAAGTTCCAGACCAAGTACTTCGACGTAGTAGCTCGGTATGATCTGCAGATGAGATTCACCAATCTTAAGCAGATGGGAAGGACGGTCGATGGATATGCGGTCGAGTTTTCTAGACTCAGTCGGTTTGCTCCTACCTTGGTAGCAACCGAGTTGGATCGAGCCCAACGATTTCAGCAGGGGCTCCACCTGGAGATTATCATATCAGTGGAGCAGTTTGAGCACCAGACTTTTGATGCCGTCTTGCGAGCAGTGAAGAGGCATGAGTATACTTCGTAGAGGATTGTAGACAGAAGCGAAGGACGGAAAAGGTCCCATGGGCAGATGTCCCAGTCTTTAGCACCAGCCCCAGCAGCTAGGGCTTTAACTATTGGAGCTCCTAGGAGGGCGACCATAGTTTCGTCGGTTCAGCACTCGACATCGACGTATCCTCAGCAGCAGAATCAGTCTTCCGTATTGGGCTGCACTCATTGTGGGAAGCCAGGACATGTAGTGTCAGGATATCACAGAGTACAAGGATTGTGCTTGGCTTGTGGGGCACCGAACCATAAGATAGGGTCCTGTCCAAATAGAGCTAGTTCATCGTCGTCAAACCTAACCAGTCCATCGGTTAGGGGTCCAGCACCAGTGCAACGGCAAAACCAGCCTCCGAGGCCATTGCCGCCTCAGGCTCAGCAGTATGCCCAAGCTCAGAATCAGAATCGGCAAAGGGGTTTCCAACAGAGGGGACCAGCACCAAGAGGACAAGGGCAGACTATGGCTCTGACCGTAGCAGAAGAATCGGCATCAGGTGAGGTGGTGGCAGGTACTATTCTCGTCAACTCTTTTTCAGCATCAGTATTATTTGATTCAGTGCATCGTATTCATTTATGTCTGCACGATTCGCAACACGGATAGGACTGGAGCCTGAGTCATTATCAGTAAGGCTCAATATACTTACTGGTAACGGTCTTGTGGGAGTAGATAGAGTCTATTCCTCATGTCGAATCATAGTTAGCGGTAGAGAGCTTCCCGCTAGATTGATAGAGTTTCCGATAGCCGACTATGATGTGGTCTTAGGAATGGATTGGCTGAAGGATCAGTATGCGATAATAGACTGCCATATTGGCAGGATTATTTTTGGTGTTCCTGGCGAACCGGAGTTTTTCTTTTCCAGAGGCGAAGTAGAACCTTCTCCACCAATATTGCGAATGGCAGTAGCAGTGGCAGTTCAGTTTCCCAGAGTCGTTAAAGAGTTTCCTGATGTATTTCCCGAAGAGCTTCCAGGTATGCCCCCAGAGAGAGAGATAGTGTTCACCATTGGTTTACTTCCGGGGACGGCACCAGTGTCAGGGGGAGTCTACAGGATGGCAGAGTTAGAGATCTTGTATAAGATGATTGAAGAACTTAGAACCAAGGAATTCATTCGTGCTAGTGGATCTCCTTGGGGAGACCCGATACTTCTTATGAAAAAGAAGGATGGTACGTCAAGGTTATGTGTTGATTATCGTACCTTGAACTCTGTAACAATCAAGAACAGATATCCTCTACCAAGGATAGATAATTTATTTGACCAACTCAAAGGAGCGACAGTATTCTCGAAGATTGACTTGCGATCAGGGTACCATCAGATCAGAGTTAGAGAGCAAGACATCCCGAAGACAGCGTTCAGATCCAGATATGGACATTGGGAGTTCTTTGTGATGCCATTTGGAGTGACCAATGCGCCAGCCGTATTTATGGACCTCATGAATCGTATCTTCATGCCCTATTTGGACCAGTTCGTGATAGTGTTTATAGATAACATCCTATTCTATAGTAAGAATGAGGCAGAGCATGAGCAGCATCTTCGTATAGTTCTTCAGATTCTTAGAGAGCACCAGTTGTACGTGAAGTTCAGTAAGTACGAGTTTTGACTGGATCGTATTTTGTACTTAGATCACATCATCACCAGAGGTGGAGTGGAAGTGGACCCCCAAAAGATAGTAGCTATAGAGACATGGCCAATACCCAGTACCGTCGCAGAAGTTTGAAGTTTCCTAGGATTGGCTGGTTATTACCGGCGGTTTGTATCAGACTTCGCTCGGATGTCAGCACCATTGACACAGTTGACCCGCAAGGATGTGCAGTTTGCTTGGACAGCAGAGTGTCAGAGTTCATTTGAGAAGTTGAAGTAAGGATTGATGACGGCACCCATTCTCATGCTTCCAGATGGGACTGGAGGATTTTCAGTCTATTGTGACGCTTCTGGCAAGGGATTGGGATGCGTCTTGATGCAGCATGGTAAGTTAGTAGCTTATGCATCACGTCAGCTTTATGATCATGAGAGGAATTACCCGACCCACAACTTGGCGTTAGCAGCGGTAGTTTTTGTGCTTAAGTTGTGGCGGCATTATTTGTATGGAGATCGGGTGGAGATTTTTACCGACCACAAGAGTCTTAAGTATGTGTTTACTCAGAAGGATCTTAACATACGTCAGAGGAGATGGCTAGAGCTACTTATGGATTACGACATCAACCTGCAGTATTATCCCGGAAAGGCCAACGTTGTTGCAGATGCATTGAGTAGGAGAGCTGGAGTTTATTTCTTAACAGCACAGCCAGAGTTGTTAGCAGATCTTCAGAAGATGGGTATTGAAGTTGTTCTTCCTACCAATGTGGCATTGATGGCAAGTATGCAAGTTCAGTCCAGTATAGTTGAGAGGGTTAAGTTAGCTCAGTCAGCGGATTCTAAGCTTCAGCGGCTTAGGGAAGAATGTGTAGCAGGAAGAAGACCAGAGTTATGTATCCATGAGGACAGTAAACTTCGACACGGAAGACATCTTTGTGTACCTAGTGGTGATATTAGACAAGAGATCATGGCAGAGGCTCACAGTTCGCAGTATTCGATTCATCCCGGCGGTACGAAGATGTATCGTGATATCCATCAGCATTTTTGGTAGAATGGCATGAAGAGGGAGATAGCCCGGTTTGTCTCTCGATGTTTAGTTTGCCAACAAGTTAAAGTCGAACATCAAAGACCAGCTGGACTTCTTCAACCTTTACCGATCCCAGAATGGAAATGGGAGCATATTACTATGGATTTTGTAACCGGGTTACCTAAATCCCCAGCTGGAAGGGATGCTATTTGGGTTATAGTTGACTGTCTTATGAAGGTAGCTCGTTTTATCCCTTTCAGAATTGGCCAGTCGACGGATCAGCTTGCAGAGATGTTCCTCAGGCAGATAGTCAGATTGCATGGAGTACCAATCAGTATTGTATCCGACAGAGATTTGAGATTTACCTCGCACTTTTGGTGGAGTCTTCAGGGAAGTTTGGGGAGTCGTCTCAAGTTTTGTTCAGCTTATCATCCACAGACAGATGGTCAGTCAGAATGCACGATCCAGACTCTTGAAGATATGTTGCGGTCATGTACACTCGACTTTGGTGGTTCGTAGGAAGATCACTTGTACCTAGTGGAGTTCTCATACAACAACAGTTTCCAGGCTAGTATCCAGATGGCTCCCTTTGAGGCCTTGTACGGTAGAAAGTGCAGATCCCCGTTAGCATGGGATGATATAGGTGAGAGGCAGATGCTTGGTCCAGAGATGATTACGCGGACTATTGAGGTGGTCAGACAAGTCAGAGATCATCTTCTAGTTGCACAAGATCGCCAGCGTCATTGGGCCGATTTTTATTGACGTCCCCTTGAATTTTCTGTTGGCGACCATGTATTCCTTAGGATCTCGCCTACCCGTGGCGTCATTCGTTTTGGCATACGGAAAAAGCTTAGTCCTAGGTATATAGGACCGTTTGATATTCTAGAGCGAGTAGGTGATGTGTCCTATCGTCTTGCTCTTCCGTCGTCGCTACGTGAGGTGCATGATGTATTTCATGTATCCCAATTACGACGGTATATCCCGAATCCGAGTCATGTCCTTGATCATTCGAAATTGGTTGCTGGTACCAACCTTTCGTATGAGGAAAGACCCATATCCATATTGGACCGGAGAGAGAAGATACTCAAGAACAAGACTATTAATTTAGTCCGTGTTGCTTGGGGTCATCACTCTTTGGGTGAGTCAATGTGGGAGCGTGAGGATGATATTCGATCGCGATATCCACACCTGTTTGACTCGTAAGGTATAATATCTTCTTTATGCCTTATGTTTTTAAATCCTTGTTTGCATGAATGATTGCTTGATTGACTGCTAATCGTAGTTGCTTATGATTAGTATAGCTTGTCCCGACATCTCTAGCCTCTTGATTAAATTCCGAGGACAGAATTCTTTTAAGGTGGGTAGAGTTGTCATTTCCGTTTTCAGTTATCCGTGTTTCCAGTATACGTATACGGAATCCTGACAAGTATTTTTACTTCTCTTACCTTGCTAGCTAATTTTGGTTTAATCTTGCTTAGGTTCATCATGGCATATCATGGTTTGACTTGGTTCATTTTGGTTTGGCTTGGTTTATTCCCTTTGGTTCATCATGTTAAACCCTCCCCTTTTTTCTTTATAAACCCACCTACTTTTCTCTCTCTTCATTATTTCTCATAACTTTTTCTTCTTCTCCATTAAAACCTCTCCCCCTCCAAAGGCAAGTGTAACTTGCTTCATGAAGGAACTCTCCATTTTATTGTTCTAATCTCTTCTATGCAACATTCTAAGCTGCTTTAGTTCTTGTCATTTTGTATTTTTATGTATATATTTGTGTAGATCTAACTTTGCACCTTTTTGGAGTTTTCTTGGGTTTTGATTTATCAAACCATCTTGTCTTCGAAAACTAAGAGTTCCACGTGGTAGAGAATTCTATTTTACACAACTTAGACTTTTAAAAAGTTAGATTCCATTGTGTTTTGACCAAGTTATGGGAGTTTGAAGTTCATGGGTTCTATGGCCTTCTTTGCGGAATTTTGGAGAAGAAGAACAGCGTGGGCGTATGGCATTTTATGCGCCCACAGGGACTTCAGCCTTGGGCGCATAGCCCTATATATATGCCCAAGCTTCATGCCTTCCACAGTGCTGGCGCATAACTATGCGGCCACGATTTGTGTGGGCGCATGTGCGCTAGGCGCATAGCCCCCTGGGCGCGTGCCTCCTTTTGGGCGCATGTGTCCCAGACTCCTCTTCTCTTGGGCGCATGCCACCATGGGCACATGTTGCCTAGGCCCTCCTTGGCTTGGGCGCATAACTTTGCATGCGCACAAGTGCATCGTCTCTTTCCTTGGACGCATAGACCCTGTCAGCATGCTTGTCATAGAGTGAGTCTCTTGACTTTCTCCATGTCATCTTGGCTCTACTCTTTGGGCGCATATATGTAGGCGCATATATATGGGTGCATAGCCCTGGGCACATCGCTCCAGGTGCATGCCTTTCCAATCCATTGTCTCTCCATGATACCCCCTGCCTCACTCATATATGTAGGCGCATTGCCCTGGACGCATGCAACCCTTGGGCGCATGATGTCCCCAGTTTCCCTTTTTTATGATTTTTGCACCTATTTTATATCCTTACGCCTTTTCGATATGAACTCGACATGAACACAATGTGAGCATGACTTGTTAATGGAATGATAATTCTTGATGGTGGCCCGTTGTGGCACACCCTAGACAAGCAATATTGATATGTCAATCTGAACACGACAGGATAATGAAAACTACATATTTAGTGACCCGTCGTGGTGCACTCTTGACAAGTAATTTGACACGATAATTCTTGATGGTGGTCCGTTGTGACGCACCCTTGCCTTGATAAGAAATCTTGATAAGCAACCTAACATGATAACCTTGATATGCTGTTGTGACGGCTATTTCGACTTGCTAAGTAACTCTTGTCTTGACACCGTTGGTATTTGTGCTTGTATAAGCTATGTGTCTCGTCTTGTATCATGTCTAGGACATGAATTCCTGGTTACCACGATCAAGGGTTCATACTGAATCTGACTAGGATAATGACTAGATTGATCAAGTAGTTCATGAAGAGATTTTTCAGCTACAGGCAGTCCCGTTATCTCGTGCTTGTATAAGCTATGTTGCTTGGCCGTGATTGATGATGTAGTCCAGTCTAGTCTTGTCTATGCAATGCCAGTCTATGATTATTTCAGCATATGCTTGTTCATGCCTTACTCTTGTCGATAATTGGTTAGAGACTAAGCTCTGTTCAGGTGAAGGGTTACAACCCGATCCTTGTTTGGTTTACGGGTTGTAACTTGGCTACCGGAATGGTCTCTTAGTCGTCTTATCGTTTATCATCTTGTTTTTATCTAATTTACATCTCTTATTATCCTTTATGTCTCATGTGCTAATATGCTGGTTTTAGTTCTTAAGTGAAGCCTCCCTTATGGCACTTGCTCTTTCTAGGGTCTGACCCAGCTGGTTTTGTATGGCCAGATTTCGGAGTAACACCCGAGGATCTTCCATCCTTCCAGCAAGATTGTGAACGCTAGGCACAACCCTGGCAACGAGTGGGTTTTATTTTGCTCTCCCACTCTATTGTAAATTATTCTTTTGAGGCGTTTAGCCACCGAGCAAGTGTTAGCTCGTGTTAAATTTATATTCCTGTCTGCCTAAGGGCTGTATCATGGTTGACAAATCCTAGGGTTGATCATGTATGACTTAAACTCTTGCTAGTCTTTGTATTTTGTATGACTAGCTGCATGGTCATCTGAATATGTAATATATGGGATGCCTTACTTTGTATGCCTGATGATCTACCATCATGTTACATTTACTTGCTTGCTTGAGATTGAGACACTAGGCTTGTTCATGACCTTAAGAGACTATTGGCTTGTAGTTAAACCCTTATGTATTTAGACAGCCGTGACCGTATATCGAGGTGGGATTCACTTCAATATAAGTAGCTGGCTGTGTCTATCCCCCGCTCTCCAGTATTCTGGTTCTGGGGCGTGACAGCTTCCCCATTTCTGGCCATAGTGATGGCATTGCAATAGCTACAAAAATGACGACGTCGATCGACTGAAGCTCTGCTCTGATCCTCCAAATCTCTGCTACTTCGTAGTCTTTCCATGTGTTCGTCAAGGCGACATCGAAGTGCTATAGGCTTCTTCCCTATCGATTCCTCCAAGTAAACTCTGTTCTTCTGAGACTGATGAGTCCTTCATTCCGATCTTTTCATTGTTTATGCATTCCTGGTGTTGAGCGTTCCACTATAATGGCTCTCCGATCGCGCAGGAGCAATTCAAATTTGCAGCAGAATGATCGTGTCTTGGTGGTGACGCCGTACGGTTCTGGTACGACACTGGTGAGTTTTAGAATTGATCTTCTGTTGTTCAAGTAAATTGATGATTCTGAATGCTTTCTGATGATTTCGTATTGATTTTCTACAAACGTTTGATCGAGTTTTTGGCAGTTCGTTGAATCGATCGACAGCTCTGTTTCCATGGACTTTTTATAAGAGGTCACGTTGGGTGAGTATCTTGATTATTCTGAATGAATTCTTCCAAGTATTAGTCAAATTGATCAATGAAACTCATTCGAAGTCCTTTCTGTCGCGTGCACACTACCTGTTCGACATAATGATTGAACCGACCACGCAAGCTGTCCGGACACGTACGAGTCACCATATCGGATACCAGAGATGCGGACAAGTGTATTCTTCAGTACAAGTATATGTTCTTGTATAAACTGTTTGAATGGATGAGTGTTGACATGGTTTTTTGGATTGGACAAACTTTCGATCTGAACGGGTACGGGATCGACACAATCTCCGTGTCTAAGTGACACAGAGTTGAGATTGAGAACTCTCTGGGCATGAGTTATTATCACGAGGACACAGTTTTGTGAATGATACTGATGGCAACAAAGGTGGGAAGTAGGTTTGAATGAAAGTATTGACCAATAGCTACAACAGAGAGTTAATCTTCATTTCTTAAGTCTGAATATCTTCTATTCAGCCGTTGAGTTTTAATGTTAGGTCAGACTAAACTCTGGGTCCAGCTAGATTTTCGATTTAGTCCTTGAGTATGAGGAATGAGATCCTTGGACTGACTAAAGCTTAATTTTGCAGACGGGCTGCTATTTTGGGCCAATTTTGTTATAGTGTTGGTTGATGGTAAAAGTTTAGTTGACTTGGGCCTAATGGACTTGGGTTATTGAACAAACATTGTTAGCTGCTGGTTGCTAGGTTGGTTGACTGCTAAGTTAGGTTACGTTGGCAATTAATGCAGCTCTAGTTGTGAATTGATTAATAGATTATTCAGAGAGTATTGTCGATAATTGATTAAGATTTAGGCTAACCCCTGGACTAGGGAATATTTAGTAGTGAGTTGGTCATTAAATTGATTAGAGAATTATTTAGAAGATTTCTAAATACTAATTTCCCTATTTTAGGTGATTTGGAGATATTGACAAAACCCTAGAAAAGAGGCAAGTACTTGTACTCAATCATCATGTGCATGCATTCATATTGCACTTGACTTGCTTGTACTTTTCTTGCACTTGCTTGCATCGTATCATATCGTGTTGGGGAGGGAAGAACACCAAAGGTCATGTAGTCACCTAAGCCTGAGCGTGTACCTGATTGTAGTATAGGCACGATATACCTTATACCATTCTTGCATGCTAGTATATCGGCGCCCTATGCGACATGCTTGTTTACTTGACTGCTAGTATATAGTACACGGTATGCCTTATTATAGACATGACTAATAGCTTACCGTTGCTATATATGTTACTTCTGATAGTATAGCGTACATGGTATGCCTTATTATACGCATGATTGATAGCATTCCTTTGCACTATATTCTTGACTTGATAGCCCTACATGCTTGACGATGTTCTATTACATGTTCATATGCTAGTGCATTGTCAATTATTTTCCTGTACTTGCTCATTTCTGTTATTTCCTTTCATATTCTGTGATTGGTTGAGCTACTTGTACTTTGCTCTTTCCTGATAGGATCGTTGATTACATGTGAGGTTGATTCCTTAGATTGTCATGGCTAGCAGTGGAGCTCACCGGATATTAAGATATAGATTCATATATAGGAGATTGATTGGATATATTTGAGTATATGTGTTCGTTAGATAACCTTTATCTTTTATCGACTTTGTACCCGGTCATTCATGTATAATCCTGTAATAATTATATAGTGACATGTGATCATTGGTAGTGGATAACTCGTGATAGATGCTGTGATGAGATTATTCTAGATGATGACTAGACCAGACGGCTGACTACCGCTGTCAACGACATCGTAGGTCGGGCATGACTCAATTCGTACCCGATTATTCAGGAGTGAGTCATGACACGGAACTCTTGGTTGTATACAAGGATCTATTATGTCATTACATAATGTTTCGTCATCTCTCCAAAGAGGACAAAGGTTCGGATGAAGCACCCCCTCTTATCTCCGCATGGACCTGAAAAATTTTCCCTTCCTCCTCGAAGTCGACACAAATTGGTGTTAGGCAGTCAAAAACCTGACAAGAAGTCGAGACGATGATACGAAAAAGGGAAAGTCCGTTGTCAAAAAGGGTAGGACTAACCGCTCCGTAGAGAATCTAGGCTATTTCTACCAAGACAAGTAACCGCTGTCCGTCGAGGCGGTCTTGGCCGGTTACTTGATGATCTGGATGCAGGCCTGCATGGTCCCTGGGGTTCAAGGTCAGTAGACCGGGTTAATCATGACCTGATACTTCCGACGGTATGGTGTTTGGACACAAACTTGATCTCCTCTAGGAAATGATCTGCTGCATCGACCGTGGTCTCCGAGATTTCATTGAGAAGGTCCTACATCATGAGGGGACCTGTAATTTCAATCGACTGGAGCTACCTTACCACTATTTGATGGGGTGGCTCATGGAAGGAGACGCCTTCATATGGCGATACGGCAAAAAGTCTTGGGTCTCTGAGGAGGTCCCTCGCTGTCGGCAAGCTCTAACTTTTATAGGGCGTTCTTGTTTTTCACGTTTGTCTCCGACTATTCCAGAGACGAGGAGGGACAGCCTCAGGTAAATGTCGAGGCGGACGCTGGTGCCCTCTCTGCTCAAGTTTTTCGCTGGCTCTTGTCCATTCGACAATCCCACTTGGTATATCGGAGTAGGCATATTGTCTTCTTGGAGCCATACCTACCAAGCAGATTTGCTAGGCAGTTCGAGTACAACCAATTTTTTTGGAGAACCTGAACCTATGTCTTGGATTCGTTAGTGGCATATTAGACGGGGTACGAGAATGGAATTACTACTCCACTTTTGGCGCTTGGGTGAGGTTTGTTCTGCCAATTGTCAGAGATGAGCCATCCATAATCTATGCGACGACTACTTTCTATTATCAGGCCAAGATGGCTCCTGCCAATTTTGACCGAGAGACGAGTTTATTGAGGGCACATAGCTGATGTCCTTACTAGAGAGTCTCATGCGGTTCAGAACTTCATGCGGCTCGAGAGGTTCATGCGGCTCCAATAGCCCCCAAAATAACTATGCGGCTTGGGTAAAAACCACGTGGCTTTATGCAACTCGTCCCCATAGCTAGAGGCCTCATTTAATGCTCTGACACAACAAGGCAGTCCTGACATAAAGTTGAAATTGACAGCTCTGACAGAAGGCTGTAATGATGACTCTGACACAAAGGCACGATCTTCCTAGAGAAACAAAGAAAATCTCTACAGTTGGCACTATCCACCAGCTCCAAGGACTCGCTATATGGCTACAACTCTTCATGCGGTTCGAGTATGGAGACTCTCATGCAGTTCGGGCACGACGACTCTCATGCGGCTCGAGTATGGAGACGCTTATGCGGTTCGGGCACGACGACTCTCATGCGGTTCGAGTATGGAGACGCTCATGCGGCTCGGTCATGACGACTCTTCATGCGGATCGGTCATGACGACGCTCATGCGGCTCGAGTATGATGGTTCTCATGCGGTTCGGGTATGGAGACGCTCATGCGGTCCAGGCACGACGACTCCCATACAGTTTGAGTGTGATGACTCTCATGCGGCTCATGAGCATAAGAGTTGGGATACGTTGCAGGACACGTGTCAAGAGCCGATCATATCTCAATAATTCGGATCTACTGCAATCAAAGTAATCTCTAGATTGGGTCAAATCCCAATAGCCATAACAAACAGTGGAGACACGTGGCAGAGAATGATTCAGATTTATTCGTTCAGATTTGTGGACATCTACAAATCATCATGATGCAGATTTGTTGCAATCAACATTAATTACTCATAGGATTCGACGCAATCTACATTAATGACCCAGATTTATTACATTCAAGATTAACGGCCTAGATTGATTAATCAAGTGGCCGCTGACGTTTTGAAGGGAGTCAATCATTGCGAACCCTAATGATCACCGCACTCATATAAATAGCAAGGTGCCATTCCCTTGCAAAAAAAAGAGGAGAGACAGACGCATACAGAGAGAGGGCACTACAGAGACATCCAAAGATCTATCAACAGAGAGCGCAAGGGAGTCTCTCCACACGTCCAAGAGCATTTCTTCACCGGTGCCAAGGCTACGTCTGATCGTCCAAGGAGTAAGGCAGAGCGGCCGTCGCTTTTCCGAGCCTCTACCGTCACCCCCCAGAAAAAGTAAATAATTGTACTTAGATTGCTGTACCTAGGTTTTCGTCCCTAGGCTTTCTTTGTACGAGCGAGTTTGTATTGTGAAGTAAAAGTCCATTCGTCCGATATAATTGTTCTGTTCTTTTATAATCAATGACAAACACGATGGCGACTCTGCTGGGGACCAACTTCTCCACGGCTGAGGAGTTGGTGACGTAATCAGACGCAGCCAAACTTGGCTCCACTCAACAAATGTTGGTCGCCCGATTCGACCAGCAGGCGTTTGAAGAAATGCTCTCCGACGGAAGCGCTGGCCCGGTCCAGCGGCGAGCCCACACAAAGAAGACCCGTAAGGAGTGGAGACCCAAAAATTTTGCTCCTTCCCAAGCTACCGAAGGAGTACTCTCTGCTGCCCAAGACGGCGAAGGCAACTCTCATGCGGCCCCACTTCAAGCCATAGAGGACTCTGCTGTCCCCAAGTCTGGCAGAGGAAAGCACTACGATGCTGGACTTGCAGGGGCAAAGAGTGATTCTATGTGCTCCAGAAAGAAGCCGAATAAGGGCGCTAGCCGCAGGCTGAACACTCATGCGGCCAAAATTGCCAGTCGCATGCATGATGTCCATACGGCCGAGACTGCCAGCCGGATGCAGAATAGCCATGCGGCCAAGATTTCCAACCGAATGGAGAAGACTTATGCGGCCGAGACTTCCAGCCGCATGACGAAAGCCCATGCCAGCCGCATGAGGACTATCGATTCCAGCTGCATGCTGTCTGCTCCATGCGGCTCAGGCTCAGTCTTCGATCGCCTCTCCTATGGTCCTGATCTCTCATGCTCCCGAAAAAATATGTCCGACTCTCTGCAGCACCACTTATACTCTTCCTACTATGTGCCCTCACGCACTAGAGTGAAGAAGTCCAGGGCAACGCGAGCTTGGCAAGCTCAGTCTGTTGTCCCGACCTCTGACCATCTGAGCGCTCCACATACTGCTATGCGGGCCTCTGATGGAAAGTTGTACAGAACCACTCGAGTCCAGCCCCCGACGACAAATGGACAGAGTGGTTCCCAAAAGTCTCCCGAAACCCAGGGAGCAAACATGGTCATCCCCGACCCATCTGACTTACGTGAAGTTATCGTCCACAAACGCAAGGAAAGAGAAGAGGCCTCGATGAGCAAGTAATCCTCCTACGGACACCACTGCACCCAAGTCATTGTCAACTACTGCTGCAACAAGGCGGTAGCACAAGCAGACCAACGGTCCGTCTTCCAACGGTTACGACGTCCGAGCTCAGAAGATGAGGCGCTCCTCGTCGCCTCATGCAATTCTGCCCTGAAGATTCCTGGCAGTGGAAGATGAAAGAAAACAAATGCCTCCAGCCCAAAAATTTCAACCGGTGTGACCAAGAGACTTTCTTCTAAACGGTTGTCTACCACCGCGGCAGGAGGAGTTTACCAAGGGACCCACTCAAAGACGAAATCTTCCACACTTGGGGATTCATCGTCCACACTTGGAGACACTGGAGCTGGGGGTAGCACTCCTCTAAATATCCACGACAATCCAGTATTCCAAGAGGATAATCCAGATACAGCAAATCTTGACGTCCCCGAGGACGTCCACAACTCTCAAGACGAGGCAAGCTCTGAAGCTGGGGGTACCACCCTTTCTGAGTCCGAACCAGAAGAGAACATTCCTACATACCCTGACGACTTCTCCGTGCGAGGGTACAACTCAGAGGGCACGTCCTCTACCGTCCCTTCCACTTCTTATCACATAAGGACGGTATTCATGACGGACAGCAACCAAGAGGGTCCCAGTGATCGCCAACGCATCGATACTATGGAGGCCATACTGCATGCTTTGGTCAAGTCTGTGGACGAGATCAAGGCGGCCATTCCCACTCTGTAAGGAAGGATACCTGGCCAAAGAAGCGTGGGTCCCGCGGTCAATGCAGACTCGAACTCAGCTGCGCCAAACCCGGGCGATAATCCTCCTGAAATATTGGCCCCCACCGCTACAGACGAAGCCAGGGAGGCAAGAAGAGAGGTCCAAGAGCTCCGAGCCATGTTTCAAGCCCGAGAAACTTGCCAGGACCTCAGGGTACGACAACCGTATCCTGCCGCATGGAGAGATGTTCCCTTCCCACCAAAGTATAAACCCTTCCACATCAATCCATATGATGGGAAGACATCGGCAAGCAGGTACATCACCTACTTCAAAGTCACAACCGGCCATCTGCCCCATGACGATACCATCCTTACGCGATTGTTCATCGGAGCCTTGGAAGGGGTCGCCTTCGACTGGTATCGCAACTTGCCGGATAATTGTATCCACTCCTTCACCGGCTTCAAGCGCATGTTCTTAGAAAGGTTCTATGAAGTAGGACAAGATGTAACAATGTCCACCCTCATGGACGTTGTTCAGGGAGAAAAGGAGCTCACAAGAAATTATATCGAGCGGTTTCGCCAAACCGCGATAAAGCTACCTTCTGGCAACCCTAATTCCTCCTTGATTGAAATTTGCCAAAAGAGACTGCTTCCCACAATCAGCCTCTGGATGGGCGAAAGTCAGTTCAGGGATTGGAAGACGTTCATCATCGGTGCCACTAGCGCAGAAGACAAGGTGAAGAAAGCCCGCCAACTGGGATTGTACATCTCAGAAGGAGAAGACAAGGGCAAACGCCCTAACGTCAACGGTGGTAATCCCTCCAGCAACTGAGAAAGCAAAGGCAAGCAGGCTATGGTAGCCGTCGCAGCCCCAAGGCCCGAACCAAAGCCGACAGAAAAGCAGTGTCCTCAGATGACCTATTCCTTCGAGGACGGCCATGTCAAGCCCATCTTAGACATGCTCATCCAAGGAGGACGAATTCAGCTCCCTCCTCCCAGGCGCGAGCCCCATCCTACAGATATGGAGAGTCCCAAGTACTGCCATTACCTTCGCTATGTTCACCATGCTACACAAGATTTCTATCAGCTGAAGCGATACATCCAACATCTCATCGATTCTAATACCCTAGCCATTGATTTCGAAGAGGTTACCGTGGCGGCCAACATGGTGTCAGTACAATTTGGCAGCTTTCCTCCGACAAAGACTCAAGATGGAGTAGTACCCATCCCCAGAGCAAAGATGGAGGTCTCTAACCTTCCACCTCCTCGAGACCAAGCTGTGGGTCTAGTGCCCCTCACCACATCACGGAGGGAGATCATGTGGGTCCATCCGGACTTGGTACCTGAGGTGACTCAGTCCGCACCTCCCGCCACCAGCAAGAAGAAGAATGAAAAGTCAAATCATGTCGCACGATCTCGACAGAGGACGAAGAAGCTACTGCTGTTGTTACCCGCTCCGGCGCACAAACCCAACCTCCACCGGGTAACTCAGCTGAAGACCATCAGCCAATAGCCGCTGATGCTCCAGGACCTTCGCAGCCTTCGACGACCGACAAGCCTAGGCCGAAGGAGACTCGCTTCGACAAACCGCTCCGAAGAGAGACGCCTCATGGGCTAGAGAAGCCCTACAACTTCGACATCTTGGCCCAATTGGCCAACACACCGGTCAAATTATCACTGTACGAGCTCTTGAGGCTCTCCAATGATGTTCATGTCGCACTAAGCGAGGCACTCCAGAATGCCGACGCATATCTGGCACAGTCCAATCTCACTGGGAAGAACTCGCCGACAGATCTCCAGGACAGCGCTTGCACGGGGTCAATGGCCAACATCGTATTCACTCCACAGGATATGCTTATCAAGACCAACCTGCACGATCGCCCCCTGTATTATACTGGGTACATTGGCGATATCAAGGTCGATCGGATGCATATTGACCCCGGATCCTCCATAAGCATCATCCCGAAGAGCCTGCTACATCATCTGCGCAACCCAATGCACCGCCTGACGCCGACAAGCATCGCCATCAGCGGTTTCAATTCGGGCAGGAGCTACCCGATCGGAAAGATTCGCCTAAAGTGCCAAATCGGCGACCTTCAGTCAGAAGTAACCTGTTATGTCATAGATGCAGATACTTTCTACAATATTCTCTTGGGCGTCCTTGGATACACGATTACATGATCGTGCCTTCCACGCTGCACCAGTGCTTCAAGTACGTCGACAAGCACGGTTTCGTGAGGACAGAATTTGCCGACATCGATCCTTTCAAAGGGGTCGAATCCTACTACTAAGATTCATGCTTGTACGAGAAATCGAAAAAGAATCTGGCCGAAGGAGATACTCAAGCTCAAACTGAGGCAGCAACTGGATCAGAAGAACCTCTGACGATCCACCTCCAAGCCCGCAAGCCTGGCATAACTGCGCCCCTTACAGCCACTCTGCGTAAGGACGCAATTAGCCTCTCTGCGCAGGAGGAACAGTTGATAATCTGACTGCCAAGGTCTGACCAAGCGCCAAGACCCACGACAGAGCCACTGACAATCAAGCTGCCAAGAGTTAGCCAGCAAGAAGCAGGAGAGCTCGATCCCTCTGACAAGCCGATGACAATTCGTCTTCCCAGGATGAATCGACAACTGAGCACTAAGCCAGGGACCACTAGCCAGCCAACAATTCCCCGCTCAGCACCGAACGCTAAACTGGGGGTAGCTAGTATGCTAACAACTCCACATTCTGCTCCAACCATGGAGCCCCTGATAATCAAGTTGCCCAAGTCATCCTCTCAGTCTGCATTTACACAGGGGGTGGCCGAAGAAGAATCAGAGCTGGCCAAGTACGTGGCTGCTTACACTAACGTTCCATCCGCGGATGATGTAATCCCACTGGAAAAGATACCTTACTTCATCAATAAAGGGCTATCTTTGAATTATCTCGAGCTTAATAAGCTCTGTACAATGTATGTTATGGAACACGGTATAGGAACTCACCTGCACAAACAAGTAACAAATATCTACACCGCGAACCGATGCCCTAGCAGGCCTTGCCGCTTCCTTAGCAGTTCCGAATCATGCTCATCATCTGGTTGACATCATAGGCCGTGAGTTGGTCTTTCCCAGGAATAATATTCAGTATGCCGAGAGTTACTCCGCTCTGACAGTTGATGAAGCACCAGACTGGAGACAACCGTTCATTGACTTCATGGTCTACGGCATCCTGCCAGAGAATCCGAAGGAGGCCACTTCTATTAGAAGACGTTCCCTCAGATTCTTCTATGATACAGAGACGAAAATACTATATCGGCGATCCTACGATGGATTACTGCTTCAATGTCTATCAAATACAGAAGCCGGAGAAGCCGTGTGTGAAGCTCACAATGGCGTCTGTGGGGCCCATCAGCCTGGCCTAAAATTACAAGATCGCCTTCGCCGAATGGGCTACTACTGGCCCACGATGGTTGCAGACGCGATAGACTATACAAGAAAATACAAAGCCTGTCAAGTCCACGCAGATTTCATCCACCAGCCATCCGAGTTTCTACATCCGATAGTGGTATCCTGGCCATTCGAAGCATGGGGAATGGACATCATTGGACCAATCACTCCGCCTTTGTCCCGAGGACATCGCTTCATACTCGCAATCACAGATTACTTCTCCAAATGGGCAGAGGCTATTCCGCTAGCAGAAGTGAAGACTTCAAACGTGATCAGCTTCCTCAAGCATCACGTTATCTACCGCTTTGGACTGCCCCAAAGGATCATCCACGATAATGATCCGCAGTTCGCAAGCCACGCCTTCTATCGGTTTTGTGACAAACATTACGTCCAGAATATTGCTTCAACGCCATACAACCCAGCGGCTAATGGTCTGGCTGAAGCATTCAACAAAACAATTATCAAGCTTCTCAAGAAATTCGTATCATCAAACAAACGCGACTGGAATGAAAAGCTCGACGAATGCTTATGGGCGTACCGTACCACAGTACGGACTGCCACCGGGAACATACCCTTTTCTTCGGTATACGAGAGTGAGGCAGTTCTCCCACTGGAGACTCAAATCCCTTCACTCCGTATCGCTCTCACCTATCGGTTGACGACAGATGATAATCACCATCGTCGACTACAAGAATTAGAAGCCCTAGATGAAAAGTGCCTATTAGCTCAACAACGAATCGAGCTGTACCAGGCACGTATCTCCGGAGCCTTCAACAAGAAGGTTAAAATCAGAACATTCCAGGTGGGCGACCTCGTTCTGGCAGTTCGGAGGCCGATGGTTATGACTCACAAAACCGCCGGCAAGTTCCAGCGAAAGTGGGAAGGCCCGTTCATCATCGACGCTGTATTCACCAATGGAGCTTACCGCCTCGCAAAACAAAATGGAGACTTGCTCATGTTGTCCATCAACAGCAAGTTCCTAAAGAAATACTACGTCTGAAACGACATCCTCCAAGGTGATGAGATACGTACCCGCTGGTACCGCTGAACCCACATCATGACTACAAATCTTCCAGAATGACAAGTTACGTACCCGCTGGTACCGCTGAACTCACATCCCGACTACAAATCTTCCAGAATGACGAGTTACGTATCCGCTGGTACCGCTGAACTCACATCCCGACTACAAATCTTTTAGAATGACGAGTTACGTACCCGCTGGTACCTCTGAACTCACATCCCGACTACAAATCTGCCAAAGTGACGAGTCATGTACTCTTTTGTACCGCTGAACTCACAGGCTGACTCCAAATCTCCCAGATTGTCGAGTTATGTACCCGCAGGTACCACTGAACTTACATCCTGGCCACTACAAATAAATCCATATCGCATCTTTTAGGTAGTAAGTCATGTATGATTATACCTCTGAACTTTTTTCCCAAAAGGAGCTTCCCCCTTACGATCTAATACCCGCACTGTCAGTGCACAAAAAGGGTAACCGATCCACAAATTCTCCAAAACGACCACGTCGATGTTACCTCTGAGTCGTCTCACTTCCACCAAAAACAAACCGCCCCCTTGCATAGAACTTCCATGTCCTCATTACCTCTGAGTTGTTCTATATTCCCTTCATGGAGCCCCCTCCTGCCATGTCCCCTTTATCTCTGAGTGGGAAGGCTCCATCGAAGAAACCTTCATATTTACCACGTCCTCATTACCTCTGAGTAAGTATGTTGGTTCCTTTCCCCTCTCGTCTTATTTTTCGTATCCAGAACCAGGATACGCCAGGGATAATGAGCCCACAAAAAAAAACTCTCAAAGAACAGAGCGAACGTAGTCTGTTCACTCGAAACTAAGTACATTCATATGGCTACATCTCATGAGCAAGCCAGAAATATTCTTTATCATTTCATTCAGACAAGAAGAAAAAGATTACAAAGAGCAAAACACAAACTGCAGCTAAAGACAGACAGAAATATCATGACGAAAGACGGACATTTATGAGAGCCTAGAATCCTAGTTATGGGGACGCATATACCAATCCCTCAACCATTTTGCATATAAAGGATTTACTTGAGCAAAATTCTCATCCGGAGTAGGAAGGTTAGAACTCCCAGTACTACCGCCGTCAGACTGGGGCTCCTCTTTCACAGCAATGGGCGCCAGTTCTCCTTTCTGTTCCTCTGCTTTTTGTATTACCTCCTCCTTAACAAGCGATGATTTTTGTTTGAAAGGGGGCAGCAACTCTTCCTTCACAATGATCTCAGCCGTCGACAGTGTTGCTGCGAGAATCAAAGATAAGAAGAAACAAAGTTAAAAGATGGCCAGGGCCTTATGCAGCACAGTCCAAAAAGGAGCTCATACGATGCTGTTCAGAGGGGCTTCATGCGATGCTGTTCTAAAAAGTGCCTATGCGGCCAGTCGTTCTCATGTGGCTCGAACATAGGTCATACCCCATGCGGCTCGGATATGAGACGTATATGCGGCACACATGGAGATGAAGGCTCGCGCATAGTGCATACGACGTAGCCACAACAGTTAGGGTGTCAAGCTCATGCAACATCCTTACCAGCAATGGTGGGGTGGACGTCGGGGTGAACTACGGGCTCGACGACTGGCGGAGGAGCTGCCACATTCGTCGCCGCAGCGAATAAGAAGCAGCTTTCTTACACTTCGCCGCCGCAGCTGACGAAGACGCTGCCTTTTTACCCTTCGCCGCAATAGTCTTCTTGGGAGCCATTGGTGATCGAAAGAGAGGATGACAGTTAGGGCAGGAAGGGCTCGAATTGAAGGAGAAAGTAAAGACTTTTCTTCTCCTAGATTCTCCTATTTATAGGCGGACAAAGGAAGGGGGGCACGTGGACCGATGGAAACGCTTCGGGTCGTGTGCTGAACCGACTCCTAGGATTTTGCCCCATCTCATAAAGGAGATTCAAATATTTAATGAGCCGACTGTTGGGACTCCCCCCCAAAGATGGCTCAAAATCAAAAAATAAGTCAAAAAGCAATTAATGACGCCCACGTGGCAGAGAGGAGCCTATGCGGCCACACAGCTCATGCGGTCAGACAGTCCATGCAGCTCGAACATCCATGCGGCTAGAAAGTCCATGCGGACAGAACAAACCTATGCGACCATGCTTCTTATTCAAAGTATTTTAATTTTGCAAATTGAAAACTTTGAAGGGGGTCTTGTAAAAGCATGGAAAAGAACAAGAACGTCCATGCGGCTCAATCAAGAGAGAGTCTCATGCAGTTCAGAACTTCATGCGGCTCGAGAGGTTCATGCGGCTCCAATAGCCTCCAACATAACTATACGGCTTGGGTAAAAACCACGTGGCTTTATGCAACTCATCCCCATAGCTAGAGGCCTCATTTAATGCTCTGACACAACAAGGCAGTCCTGACATAAAGATAAAATTGACAGCTTTGACAGAAGGCTGTAATGATGACTCGGACACAAAGGCGCGATCTTCCTAGAGAAACAAAGAAAATCTCTACAGTTGGCACTATCCACCCGCTCCAAGGACTCGCTATATGGCTGCAACTCTTCATGCGGTTCGAGTATGGAGACTCTCATGCGGTTCGGGCACGACGACTCTCATGCGGCTCGAGTATGGAGACGCTCATACGGTTCGGGTACGACGACTCTCATGCGGCTCGAGTATGGAGACTCTCATGCGGCTCGGTCATGACGACTCTTCATGCGGATCGGTCATGACGACGCTCATGCGGCTCGAGTATGATGGTTCTCATGCGGTTCGAGTATGGAGACGCTCATGCGGTCCAGACACGACGACTCTCATACAGTTTGAGTGTGATGACTCTCATGTGGCTCATGAGCATAAGAGTTGGGATACGTGGCAGGACACGTGTCAAGAGCCGATCATATCTCAATAATTCGGATCTACTGCAATCAAAGTAATCTCTAGATTGGGTCAAATCCCAGTAGCCATAACAAACAGTGGGGACACGTGGCAGAGAATAATTCAGATTTATTCGTTCAGATTTGTGGACATCTACAAATCATCGTGATGCAAATTTGTTGCAATCAGCATTAATTACTCATAGGATTCGGCACAATCTATATTAATGACCCAGATTCATTACATTCAAGATTAATGGCCCAGATTGATAAATCAAGAGGCCGTCGACGTTTTGAAGGGAGTCAATCATTGCGAACCCTAATGATCACCCCACTCCTATAAATAGCAAGGTGCCATTCCCTTGCAAAAAAAAGAGGAGAGACAGACGCATACAGAGAGAGGGCACTACAGAGACATCCAGAGATCTATCAACAGAGAGCGCAAGGGAGTCTCCCCACACGTCCAAGAGCATTTCTTCACCAGAGCCAAGGCTACGTCTGATCGTCCAAGGAGTAAGGCAGAGCGGCCGTCGCTTTCCCGAGCCTCTACCGTTACCCCTCAGAAAAACTAAACAATTGTACTTAGATTGCTGTACCTAGGTTTTCGTCCCTAGGCTTTCTTTGTACGAGCGAGTTTGTATTGTGAAGTAAAAGTCCAGTCCTCCTATATAATTGTTCTGTTCTTTTATAATCAATGGCAAACAAGGTGGTGCAAGGGCATCGTCATCGAAGAAGAAGGCTGCTCTTATCAGTCCTTTAACTCGTGGTGGTAGCCCGCTGTAACATGCAGCTACAGAGGTAGGAAGCCCTCGCCATTCGAGGAAGAGACCGGCAGAAACGTCTCTAAGAAAAGACGTGCGTACAAAAAATAAGGTAGTAGTTTAGAAACTCTAGGCGGGAGATTTCGAGCATGGAGAGGTGGTTAACCGTGCATTCTTCTTTTGACCCTACCTTTTCTTCTTGCTTCTTATTTGCCTATCTGGTTCTGTACATGTGCCAAGAATGAGTGGTACCCTTTATAGAGTGGTGATTCCAATACCTTATCGAGTATGGAAAAGTGATGTTAAAGGGCCCGTCGTGGAGACTTCGAGTGAGCATCATCCTACTGAAGAGCTATTAGAGTTTAACCATTTCCAGGATGTTTTCCGAGCAAGCCGCATGCTCCGGTAGCCTCTCCGGGTATGTTACACTTCGACTTCACAACGGATGATATTTTTTTGTTTTTGATTCCTTAGTTTGGTTAGTGAAGCTAACTCTGATTTGCCTTACTCCTTCAGGTCCCTCTTCGTTCATGAATCTGATCGAGGATGAGGAGGTTAGGGAGGAAGAGGAAGAAGAAAGCTTGGTCAGGAAGAGGTATAAAATTTCCTCCTGTTGCTGGAGTCGAGAGACTAATGAGGTCCTTTCTCCGGATACTACCGTGGAGCCAGTGAGTGGTGAAGATGTGACCATCCCTGTATAGGTTGCGGAGACGACAGTTGCCGTACCGGCCTCCCAGGCCGAAATGGAGAACATCCTGCCGTCTTTTTATGTCGGGGTTCAAGAGCCGACTATGGTTCTGGGACCTTGGATACTGGGGCTACATGAGTACCTACCATGGCATCTCTATTAGGCAAACTGCCCAGATCCATGGCCATATTATTGAGGTCCCCATGCTTTGCGGTTCTGAGGTCGCCTGTCAGGTCTGAGGTTTTTATTGAGGTCCCCATGCTTTGTGGTTCTGAGGTCGCCTGTCAGGTCTCCCATAAGGGACACTTCTCCGGGCCCTAATAATACATGAGTGTCTTCTGTTCTAATAACTCCAACTACCCTTGCTGATGTGGACCAAGCAATTAGGATCCCAATTCAGGGTTTCCACACTTTCTGAAGCAAGGGGTGCAAAATGCTTTGGAGAACGATCAGCCATTTTTTTGGACGAGGATATGTGCCATGGGCATAATTTGTACCCTTCAATCCTATCCTGTGTCATGCTCCAGTACCAAAATACAGAGACAGACTAGGCCAACTACCTCGTATGAGGTACGAAGACGTCATACGGTGATTACGACTGTCAAGAGACTAGGGGGTGCATGCTACAATCAAGTCTCTTATGGTCTCACAGAACATCTATATCTCAATCAATCAAAGCAAGAAGCAGTAAATAATGACCATATAAGACAAAGCAGTAAGCATCCCCGACGCTTCATCAAAATGATTCATGAGTCTAGCTACACAAAATGATAAGCTAGTACCGAGAGTCAATAATATATAACCATAATCAGCTGTAGTCTGATTTAATTAATATTATGTAAAAGGAAACTAATGTCCAGGATAGTCGGCTAAACATGTGTCTCTTATTATGGTAAGAGAAGGCAAGATATCTTCTATTTTGTACTCGGCATTTAGCCACCGACACTTGTTTAGCCGGTTGTCTGGAGATTAGTTTCCTTTTACATAATTGTAATTAAATCAGACTACAGCTGACTATGGTTATGTACTATTGACTCTGGTACTAGCTTATCATTTTGTGTAGCTAGACTCATGAATAATTTTGATAAAACATCGAGGATGTCTTACTGCTTTGTCTTATATGGTCATTATTTACTGTTTTTTTCTTTGATTGATTGAGACATAGATGCTCTGTGAGACCATAAGAGACTTAATTATAGCATGCACCCCTAGTCCCTTGACAGCCGTAATCGTCATATGACGTCTTCGTACCTCATACGGGATAGCTGGCCTAGTCCATCTCCGTATTTCGGTACTGGGGCGTGACAAGGTTTTAGGATCAAAACCATGAAAAATTCCTAAAACCCTAACTTTAAAACTTAGATCTACACTAAACTAGCCATTAAAATCAAAAACTCTGAGAACTAAACTTGTAGAGAATGTAAGGATGAATAAAATAGATCTATAATATCTAAGAAAAATAAAGAAATAAAAAATGTAAGTGGTCTTTCCATTTAGTGCAAGATGTACTTGCCTAGGTGGATTGTTGGGAGGAAATGAAATGAGAGTCATGAGGAGAGAGAGTGTGGAAGAGAGTATTTACAGTGAGGTAAGAGTGGTTCCATTCAACCCTAATCCCTATTATGCTCTAACCAAATGACTAATGACATGCACCATGCTACATGATACAGATAATTAAATACTAAGTAAAGTCTCGATCACAACACGGTCCACTTATTCCATCATCGAAGCAGAGAACCACACCTACAACCAGATAAGGACAAGGGGTGGCATACTACTCTGCAACGAGACATCGTTCCATGCCATGACCACTTGTGATTACAGGATACAGATAATCAAGATACAGATGCCAGATACCATATACAGGAAAAATACAAAAAAATACGTATTACGGGAACGGGGAGTGACACCCTAGCTCCGAGCAGATGGTCGAGCTACTACTTTAGAAGCTTGTTGAGACGGAGGAACGTGTGAGCGCCCTTCAACAGGCTCAAATGATGAATGAAGACATGTCGGTCTCCCAGGAGCATGATCGTAAATGGGAGAGCTTTTCGCGATGAGGGCGTAAAGGCCCTAAACCACGAGCTTCGACAGTTGTCCATTCGCCATAGGTGACTTGTCGATGATTGGGTCAATCGTTCAGCTGAATAAGACTTTGTTACCGAGGATATGGCAGAGGTCATCGTTCAGATTGAGATGCTCCAGAACAGATATCGAGAGCTAGAATATCGATTTGAGGCAGTCACTAGGGAGTAGGATGCCATCCATCGGGTGACGATGGAGATTAAAAAATCTAGCTCCGAGTTAGAAGCTGTCTTGAGGGAGTTAAAGGAAAAATATGCCTCCTTTGTGCGCTTTGAAGACCCAGCCGCTGCCGAGCAGGAGGCGAGTCACCTGGTACAAGAGAAGAAAGGAAAGCTCATTCCGCTTTGATCTAATGATTGGATGAGCTCTGTGCGGACAATTGATTTGTACTCTTCTGCTTTCCTGAGCTTCGATGTATATTTTTTCTCAAGAGGAAGTAATTTCCTTCTCATGTATCTTCAGTTGTTACTTCGAGTAATATACTGGACGAAGTGTGACACTTGAGTATGTTAGGGACATTCTATTGGAGGGATTTTTGTGGACCCACGTTCTATGGTGTACTTAATAATTAAGTACATAAAATAAGTTTAGAGATATTTTGTGGGTGATAGTGAGTTGCTGACTGTTCGAGACATTATGGAAATCTTAAATCAACAAGGGCTTGTGCAGAGGTGATATGGACATGGCAAAGCATTGGATTAGCATCATCCAAGGGTCATGCTGTCACGACCCGCACCCAATGTATGGGCACAAGTGCGAGGAGACGCCCAGCCTACGCCGCAGCATCGACGGTAGAATGTTGTCTATGTCTACTATGCTAACAATATAAATATCTTAACCTGTCGAGATAATCATCTACAAACGGAGGAGAAGTAATGATAATATTCATACTCAATCACAATGACTATAAGGAAGATAAATGGTACGATAAAGACATGGTATCATGATATGAAATGTCCAGAAAAAGTCTAATATAAAAATAACACAAGTCCAAAGAGTCTAAGAGTCTACTAACTCAGATACAAGTCGTATATAATAAACAAGCCAAGAGTCATAAAGCTGGAGATAAATCCAATACAAATCTAGTCTAACTGAGTCGCTAATAAAGCCTCCTCAGCTAGAACTAAACCCTCCTGAATCAGTGTCTTCTGGTTTACGCCTCCTACAACTTATAGGCCGTAGTAGGGAAGGCAACCTTCATCTGAATCGTCTGAAAAATATATCCAGTCAGGATTGAAGTGAAGAACACCTCTAATAACAGTTTCAGTAAATGATAAAGACTATGTAATCTTAAGTAGAGAGAATATACAAGATAAAGTAATACATACATAAATGTAACAAGGCAAGAGCAGGAGGACATAATATATCATATACAAAAGAAATTAAGAATAAAGCTATCTATGTGAGCTATCTATGTGAATGAGCACTAGTTTCAACATGTGATCGACTTATAAACTTGCACGAAAATTTATGGCCCGGTTAATCATACGTGCGGTGTATGACTAACGCTCATGGGAAACAATATCATGCACGGGAAGGGTATGATCACATATCTACACTACTACTCCCCGCTCTCGACCGGTACAGTGGATCCAGCCATGGTACGTTATGACATGGGATACTCTGAGAAGGTCGCAAGCCTTCTCAGGAATCGGTGTCTATACAACGCACAAGAATAACAACGGGGATTGCACAGGGTATACCAAGACATACGGGAATTACATCTTATGACGAGATCTAGAAAATACTAATCCGTGTAACAAATGTGTCAAAAGATCATAGATATCTACACTAAATACAGGAAACATAGAAAATATCATAAACGAAAAATTATAAGAGAATGTACTCGTCTGAGATCCGGTGTAAAATGTCAACAATATCCGATACGTTGTCTCGAAAACCTAAATATGGAATATCAATGTCAATTTGTGTTTCAAAATCACAAACATGCTATACTATCTCAATACTAGGTCTCCAATTCATTTCTAGGTCAAGCTAGGTCAATTTGGTCAAAACCTTGCTAAACTAGGTCAATTTAGGTCATACCTAGGTTTTTAGGGCCATACCTTGCCTTACCAAGGTATTCTAGTCTATACTAGGCTAATACTATATGTATCTATCACATTATGTGCACATAGGCACAACAATGAAATACCGCATGCTATTACACAATCGGCTAATCGAGGGTTATTTATAGCCTAGCAGACAGAATCCTAACAGTCACCTTAAATTGCGCATAGAAAATCGTAACGGTTTGCAATATACTGTGCGAGATAGGCGCAACTTGACTCATTCATTGTCATGATTCAAAGTATTTCAAAGTTTTGTAAAAATTTCAAAATATGAAAACTTTGAAGGGGGTCTTGTAGAGCCTAAAAATTAAGTTGCGCCATATTTTTACTACTCAGCAATCAAGTTGCGCCCCAGAAATTAAGTTGTGCCACTGTTTTGAAGCTTAAAGGATCAAACTGCCCCACTGATTAGGTTGCGCCTAACATCAGACTGCACCCAAATCACATTGCACCCAAGCCTATGTGGCGTCTGACATTAATTGCCATCATTGTCTGATAGTACTGACAGCTGACAACATGATAAACGAATAAAATCTCTTCGAATCCCTCAAAACGTGTCGCTCGAGAAGATTTGATTGACAGCTGTCCTGCATATCCTGTAAGTTGCACCTAGGCGCAATCTGAATAAATTCCCAAGTTGTGCCATGGCGCAATCTGAATAAATTCCTAAGTTGCGCCTAGGCGCAATCTGAGTAAAATTTTCTCATAAACTGCCACGTACCTATACACTGAGTTGTGTCTAAGTGCAACCCAATCAGGCGCAGTTTGACTTGTTGACTGAAGCTCGCCAACCTGATAAAGTTGAGACAACTTACATTCTAAAGCAGGATGATGTAGCGCACATGCCACTAATCTCTGAAAACGTGTCCACTACTCTGTACACGACCATGCGCATCTCAATCACATGATGTCACGTGTCTAAATATAGTTAGTATGCGATTATGTAACTGAATGGAAGTTGGCACAACATAAGGTTGGCGCAACCCAAAGTGGCGCAGTTCAGCCTCGCGCACATCACAATAACTGCTAAAACAGTTATTTCTAGAACTCTATAAATAGAGTTTCCAATCATTATCAAAGGAGGACAGAGATCAAGTACTCTTGCAAAAGTGCTGCTGCATTCTACAGAGGCTCTAGTCTTCAAGTTCACATCGTCCAAGGGATAAAGTGATCGTCTTCTGATCAGATTCCTACAGTTATACTTTTCCATAATTCATTGTACTCTTGTACTCTTTTCTTAGTTTGTAATCAAACTTTTGTTTTTGCAAACACACGTGAGGGATGTTTTGGACATTTCAAAGTGGGTTTTAAGGCACATTTATGGTAGCCATAAGGAGGGGGTTCTCTCACACTTCTTTATTTTCATTTGAGCCTCCAAGAAATCCTGATTGAGCTCTCTACAAGCCTCCTCCATTTTCTACCCTTTTCTCTACCAAATACCTTCCAAAATCCCTCAAAACTTTACCTAATTTTCATCTTATAAGGCTTGGAGCTTGGAGACCAAGGAGCAAGAGAAGAGGAGCCCAAAAGCTTGAAGATTGTGTTATACTTGACACTTCAACCATCCCTAAGAGTTCAACGGGAATCCATCTCCCAATAGGTAAAACTTTTGTCATATCTCTTAGTTTAGGGACTACTTTCATGCATTACACTATTAGGAACTCATCCATAGATTAGGACTACCCATAGGAAGAGTTTTGAGAGACTAATTAATCTCTATTTGAAAGTTAGAATGAGTTTTGTGTCACTTTCGTAAGAAATCCAAGGATAACACACCAAGTGCTTGTCATATTGTCTAGTAGGTTAAATGGACATATGAATAGTGTATGAGGCTAGTATAGTGTCCATGAATGGACACTAATAGGTTGTGTCATGTTACATTAGGACACGAGATCAATTCAGGGTTTTTTTGGACTCCTACACTTATGGTGCACCTATATTCATATTTAGTCAAGTGTATATGTGTCTATAGATATATACATATGTTTGTGTGTGTCATATACATGTAGATATTGTGTATATATGTGTATGTGTGTGGTGTCATATATACATGTATATATAACTACGTGTTTATATGTATAAGGTATATATATCTATATAAATATGTGTGTTAGTGTGTCATATAACTAATTTATATATGTATGTATGAGTGTGCTGCTCTAGAAAATATATAAAATGAGATGTACTTTACTGGTGACAGGATAGTTGAAGCCCTGTCATGTGTGATGTGTATGTGGCATATGTGGGCATATAGGCATTGGAGTATAGGCCATGGGGTTGGTATGGAGCAATTGAACACTCAGGCTTGTGTATATATATTCTCTAAGTCTATGTTATATATATATAACCTATAAATGCATAGATGTATAGGGTGTTATATATGTATAATGTACCTATATATAGGCATGAGTTGTTACCAGTGGTAACAGGACAGTTTGGAGGAAATTTGAAGTGCACCAGTGCACCAAGTAGACTGGTATTAGTACAGGTTTAGGAAGAGAGGGGCAAGCAGTGTGCTTTGGCATGCCATATCAGGACAGATGTGAGTGCAGGAGTGAAGAAGAATGCTTGGGGGACTAATGTGACAGGATGTTCACCTGTGCATATATGTGCACAGGATGAGACATGAAACTGACAGGTGAAGCAATGGAAATATTTTCTGTGGACTTCACAGGCAGTTGAAGGAGTTTTTAGGTTGGGCACAGGCCTTGTAGGCATGTGTATTTGTTGCGCTAATGGGGGGTAACTAATGTACAGGTTAGGCTCCATCAGGTTTGGGGTTTTGATGGGTAAAGCACCAAGTTTTAGGGGGTTCAGTCCCCTACCAAACATATAGCAAGCTAGGTATTTGAGGGAAGGATAATGTGTATAGGTGTGGAGAGGGCTCGAGTGCTTTGGGCAGTACTGATCTGCAGTAAGGGAGAGGCATTGGTCCTGTGCTTGACAGGCAATGGCCTATGCTTGTAGGATAGGGGACTGCCAATGCACGTTAGAGGAGAGTATTAGTGGTTCAAGTTCGCTGCATACATGTACAGGTCAGTTAGAGGTATAGGGGGGTTTAGATGGCAATGTGTGAACTGTCACACATTAGAGTATGTTATACATATGTATATTCATGTCTAGGTGTTGTTATCAGATAAGAGGTCTGTGGTCAGTGCATAGTGTACCATGTTGGTGCTTTCTTTACATGGAGAGAGCTTGCTCTCAACATGCCTTGTAAAATTTTAGTCCCACATCGGAAATACACCATGAGTTATCTCAACATATATACTTGGGTGTGTTGTTGAGAGATGCACATAGGGTGGTGACCCTAAGGAGGGAACCATACGGGTGATTTTACTAGGAGGTAAGAATAAGGCTGCAAGGATTAAGCATTAATGCTTTTATCATTCTCTTGGATTAATTCCATTTGGAGCTAAGCCCCAAAGGGGCTTAGCGACTCGGACTCGGACTCGGACTCGGGCTCATGGGCTCATGAGGCGTAATGTGGCATTTTGTTGGCAAACTTTGCACTTAGCACGTCAGCAGTCATACGGCTCATATGCTGTCATGCGACCATGCGACCATGCGGCCATACGGCCCATGCGGCTCATGCGGCCATACGGTCCATGCGGCTCATGCGGTCCATGCGGCTCATGCGGTCCATGCGGCCATGCGGCCCATGCGGTCCATACGGCTCATGCGGCCATGCGGTCCATGCGGCTCATGTGGTCTATGCGATCCATGCGGCTCATGCAGTCCATGCGGCCATGCGGCTCATGCGGTCCATGCGGCCATGAGGCCATACGGCTCATACGGCTCATGCGGCCAGGACTGCTACTACCGCATGGAGGGTTCCGCTGACTGTGCAGACTATAAGTCAGTTACGGAAAGACTGATTTAATGCGATTAATTCAGATCCTATCTTTGTAGAATTTGAATTAATTTCGCTGCTATCTTTGTGGGATTTGAATTAATCTCGTTGCTATCTTTTTGGAATTTGATTCAATCTTTCCATAACTGAAGAGGCGGCTAGGGGTTTCACCCTCTCTATATAAATACTCTCTTCTGGTCTCCTTTGTGTTTACTACGAAAATATAAGTCAGAAAAGGAGAAAGAGAGAGAGAGCTGCTGCCGCCATTACAAGTCCATTCGAGGAGTCAGAACAGAGGTGACTTCGAGCGTTCCATAAGTTCTTCAAACTTGCTGGTTTCTGGAAGCAGATCGTGTGGGACGAATCTTGCTTTGAGCAACGGTGTTTTGACACCCCAGCATTGTTCTTCTTCTAATCTCTCTCTAGATTATTGTAACTCGTTCTGTCCCAATTGCAACACGTTTGCAAGGAAGAACGAGAGATCTTCTCTTCTCTATTTCCCTCCTCCATATTGTAATCAGATTATTTGGTTTTTGTATCATCGTAGATCTCTGTTGCATCTATTTTACCATCTTTGATCAAGCCCCGGGACTAACATACCAGCTATAACAGTAGAATAGGGAGGGGGAAAATCGAGTGAAGTAGGGATGTTTGGCTTTGAGGCCAACAACAGTAACAATAGCAGCAGGGCACACATTCCAATGTGCCAATTGCTGCAGGAAGAATAGAGAGTAGTATACTTAGGCAGGGCCTTGGACAAGGGACTGATGTGATCATGTATCAGTCCCTTGCTGTAGGAACAGTAGGTAATAGGCTATTGCAGGGTAGTTGGCAGCAGAAATTGGTGTTGGGCTGTGTTTCATTTGTGTGTACAGGAAGTTAAGGGGGCTCTAGATGAAGGGTGTCAGTGAAGTATCAGTCCATTACAGGTTGGGGGTATCAGTAAAGAAGAGTTGGAGCCTGCCTACAGTGGGCAGGTAATTGTGTGAGAGACTGTATGGTTTGGGGGTGTGCAACAGTAAAATTAAGAAATGGTTTAGTAGGTAAAAAAGGGTATTACCTAAGTTTAAGTAATGAAAGCTATATGGTGACTTAGATGGGTAATAAACAACAGGATCACCTAAGTAAAGGTAGGTAATAGATATTTACCTAGTGTAGGTTTGCCTAATATCTAGTATACATATAAGAGTAATAGGTACATATAAGAGTAATAGGTAATTACAGCATATAGGTAATGGACAATGAGTGGGATATGTAATAAAGGTTATAAGTTTTACCAAGTTAAATGGTAGGCATTGTCATTACCTAATATATATATATATATATATATATATATATATATATATATATATATATATATATATATATGTACAGAAAAAAAAAATATATATGTACATAAAATGCTCTAAAACTGGTCGGCTGGTTTTATATTATAAAACCACCCTATGTTTTAGGGATTGGATTAGAATTTAGTGGTTGAGATTAAAAGGTGTAGACCCCACCAACTTTTTAAGTCATTTAATCTCAACCATGCAATTGCAATCCAACGTGTATAACATAGGTTGGTTCCATAATACAAAATCGGCCAGTTGGTTCTAGAACTCCCTTACCTATATATGAGTGCTCTAGAACCCCCTTACCTATATAATATATGTATGTATTAGATAATAACATGTATAGGTAAGAGGGTTTACCAAGGTAGGAAACCTAGGTAAGGAAAGTATATATACATATATAGGTAATTTATCGAGGTAGGTAATATGTTGGAATAGGGGAAACTTAACCTAGGTTGACTTGATTTGACCAAATTGACCAATTTGCCCAATTTGACGTAGAATTGACTTATTGACCTATAATTGGACTAGCTTGACATGCTTTCACTTCTAAAACTTAGTATTGATACAACATTCCATGTTTAGGTCTTCAAGGCGCCGTATTGGATGTCGTTGATACTTCACACTAGATTGCAGGCGAGTATATTCTCTGATAATTTTCTATTTATGGTATTTTATATGTTTCTTGTATTTAGTGTAGATATCCTCGACACATTGGTTACACGAATTGGTATTTCTGGATCTCGTCATGAGATTATTTCCATGTATTGGTATACCCTATGCAAGCCCCGTTATTATCCTTGTGCATTGTATAGACACCGATTCCTGAGAGGATTAGCTACCTTATCAGAGTATCCCGTGTCATAACGTGACATGGTTGGATCCATTGTACCAGTCGGGGACAGGGAGTAGTAGTGTAAACATGTGACCATATCCTTTTCGTGCATGATATTATTTTTCGTGAGTGTCAGTCATACACTGCACATATGACTAGCCAGGCCATATTTTCTATACAAATTCCCAAGCCGACCACAAGTCGAAGCTAGTACTCACTCACATTGATAATATAGATTTTCTGACTTTTGTACATGATATAAACTGTTTTACTTGCTCTTGCTCTTGTTTACACTTTTACCATGCCATGCTACTTTATGTACATTTTACTCGTTCTCATATATTCTTGTTATTTACTATTACATGTTTATATCATTTACTGGAACTGTTGTTAGAAATGTACTTCGCTTCAATCTTGACTAGATATATTTTTCAGACGATGAGGATTAGTGCACTACCTATTATGGTCCGCATGACGTAGTAGGCATATATCAGGAGATCCTGGCACATGAGGGCCTAGTTCCCGCTGAGGAGACTGTAGTGGCAATCCAGTAGACTAGGTTTAATACTGGATATTGTCTCCAGCACTTCCTGATTAGCCTGTTATTATTTCAGACTTGTATTGCTATATTTGACTCTAGACTCTGGATATGTATTGTGATACTTTGCTTTTCTGGATAGTTCTCTTTATGTTAGTATCATATATCATGCTATTTCGTTCTTCCTTATAGACTTGTGATTGAGTTTGTTATATCATTATTATCCTCCAATCGGAGATGTGTTATATTGACTAGTTATCATATTTACTGCTGGTTTTGTAGAACTAGATAGCGTTCTACTGCCGATACTACGGCATAGGCTGGGTGCTGTTATGCACTTGTGCCCCTATACCGGGTGCGGGTCGTGACAGAAATAATATTATCAGTGATATAAAAATATTCATAAGTATTTTCCGAAAATTAAATTATTATTTTATATTAGTTATAAATTATTTTTATAAGGAAATTTGGTACTTGATATGTTGTATAGTATTGTAATGACATTATGGTGATTAGTGTGTATAGATATTAATAAAGTATATATATATGTCGTTAGAGAGTATTAATAATAGTATATCTATTATAGGTGAACTTGGCGGGAGAAGACATTGGAGTTGGTCAAGCATACACTTAGAGAGTGGTTACAACAAGTGTACCTTACCTTGGTTATGGTTTTTTTTTTATTTCTTATTGTTTATTTTGTTAGCATTAGCATAGCGTAGGATCGTCGATATTTAGTGTCCATTTCGAAGACGGGTACCAATGTCATGATGATGATACCGATTATTGACATTAGGTATTATGTACATATTGTCGTGTCAATTAATACGGATGACTACAAGACACCAATACGTTCATCGTATGAAGTTTGACAAGAGTATTCATGGTATTGACTTCGTAGTAGTTTACTAGATCGTTTATTGATATTATTATAGAGATGGTTGCGTAGACTTGACATTGATAGATACTAGACATGGGGTTGGGGAGAACTTGACTACAGTATCAGACTTATTGTATTGAAGGCATGTTATTGTTCTGAGCCTTTATCTCTCTAGCAAAGTACTAGGTACAATAGCCTAGTGAGGTGCTTGTGAGCTTCACTAGCAAAGTTTGAACATGTTCACACATGCATATCACATAGACCGGATACATTAGATTGCCTTACATCATTTTTTTATATTTGTACCTTGTCTTGTATATTATGTACCTTACTAGTCCTTTGAGGACTTGGTGATCTCTCCAAGTAGTTGGTTACGCAGAGATAGTCGTTGCTCATGGTGCTATTGTTATATTCGACTCAGGTTTTTCATTAGACTTTCATGTTGTATCCATTATGTATACTCTGTTATTAGCTTAGTTTTATAGACCCATGTCGTTCTTTAGGTCTAATCGAACATGTGTGTTATTGGGCTACAGACCATAATATATATTGTTCATTCTCGATTACTTATTATGTGGATTGAGGTATATAGATTTATAGTGGTTTGATAGATAAAAATTAGAACACGAAGATAGCTTATACGTACTCAAGCTGGGCTGGAGTCCTTTCGATACGTAGCTGGCATGTATATGATCTTCTAGTCCTATTATTTTGGGACTGGGGCGTTACATATTTTTGTGGTGGCCCATACAATCAGAGCATATCGTTCAGTTACGTTACTGTGTCGAGCGAGCCTGCAATAGGATATTGTATTAGGATCTCAATCCACAATTGCTTTAAAAATCCTTTTATTTTTATCCATCGCCTTTGGAGCTCATAATTGAAGTCAATTATCCTTCTTGCTCCCTATCTTGGACTCTCGTCTTTCCCTATTTCGGAAGGACGAATACTCGTGCTTGATGAACCTTATGGATTATATTCTGTCGTTTGGTAGAACGTAGTTGATAGAAGTGTTTTAAAAAAAATTAGTTATCTAAGGGTAAAGGTTTGGATAGATGCCTCAACTAGATAGACCGAGTAGATCAGACTGGCAAAATAGAATTCTTATAAGAGACTTAACCCTAGTGAGAGATTCTAGTATCTATTGACTACACCCATGCTACCATTCACCAATGATATAAAGGTGATAGATAAAGAAATAACAAGGCTTTATTTGGTTTAGAAAGGAAGGTATGATATGTTTTTTAATCATAATAATTGAAGTGACTGATGGTGTAACGCCCCAGAACCAGAATACTGGAGAGTGGGGGCATATATAGCCAGCTACATATATTGAAATGGAATCCACCTCGCTATACGGTCACGGCTGTCTAGATACATGAGGGTTTAACTACAAGCCATCAGTCTCTTATGGTCATGAACAAGCCTATTGTCTCAATCTCATGCAAGGAATAGCAGTTACAAGATGTTAGAGCATCAAATATACAATAGTAAGGCGTCCCATACATTACATATTTGGATGATCATGAAGCTAGTCGTACAAAATATAAAGACTAGCAAGAGTTTCAGTCATACATGATCAACCCTAGGATTCGTCAATCATGTTACAGCCCATAGGCAGACAATAAGTAAAGTGCAATACGAGCTAACACGTGCTCGTCGGCTAAACGCCTCAAAAGAATATTTTTATAATAAAGTGGAAGAACAAAAGGGAAACCCACTCGCTGCCTTGGTTACGCCTGGTGGTCATCATTTGGCTGGAAGATAGGGAGATCCTCTGGAGCTACTCCGGTATCTGGCCCTACAAAACCAGATGGATCAGAACCCAGAAAGAGCAAGTGCCACAAAGGAGGCTTCACTTGAGAACTAAAACCAGCAATTAGTATAAAACATAATAACATATTAAAACTGGAGATATGAAAAAATCATGAGGATATACGATGCAATAACCATGGGACTATTCAGATAGCCAGGTTATAACCCTTAAACCAAACAAGGACCGGGGTTGTAACCCTTCATCTGAACGGAACTTGGTTTTCCACCATTTATCGATAAAATAAAGTACAAGCAATCAGGTCATGTTACAATCTTGTACAGGATTAGGACAAGACTAGATTGGGTTAGACTCCATCCAATCAATCACGGCCAAGCAATGAGTACGGCTTGATACTTTAACTAAGTAGGGTTATCACATGCCTAGTTACTAGCAAGATGCAATGAGATATTCCAACAGCCACAAGTCCTGCAGACCATCCAGGTTATACAGGTCGATTATCCGTTCATAAAGGTTGCAACACATGACAATGTGCTAGAAATGTGCCCTACTCGTCGGCAGGCTACAAGTCCACTTGCGCACCCAGATAACGGGATTGCCTGTAGCTGGGAAATCTCTTCATGACTACGGGGTTATTCTAGTTATTAGCCTTAGTCAATTTCAGTAGGTACCCCTGACCGTGGTATTCAGGGTTCCCTGCCCTAGACATGATGCAAGACAATACTGGTTCACTTGTACAAACACAATCATCCACAGTGTCCAGGCCATTCATTCTTGTCTTGTCATGCTAGCCGTCGTAACAACATTCAATAGTTCCCATCATGCTTGCTTGTCATGTCTTGTCAAGTCATGTCATGTCAATTCACTTATTATACCGTGCCATGTACAATTATCTGTCCAGTCATGTCAATCAATTCGTGATTATCAAGTTCATGAAAAGTGCAATGACATAAAGACAATCGAATACGCAAAAAGGGAGCTCAAGACTCTACGCTAGTGAACCTCTACACTAGGCCAAGAGGCCCCAAGCGTAAAAATGGCTTTACGCGAGCAAGACACGGAGTTAGATAACTTTACGCGAGCAGGGTTATGCGTGAGCAAGACCAAGGAAAGACCGCTTCTACGCGAGCGGGAGCCCTACGCGAGAGGGAACTCTACGGGGGCAAGGCTCTACGCATAGCAAGCACCCTATGCAAGCGAAACATTACGCGCACGAGCACCCAAGTGAAACTCTACGCACGCAAGGCTCTACGCGAACGAGGGAGATTCTACACGAGCACGACTCTACGCGAGCACGAGTGTCTCCCGCGTAGAATTCAAGTAAATTCGGCGTAGAAAGGATAACGCTAGCACGCAATGCGTGTGCGTAAAGGGGACACAACGCTGGCACGTTTAAGACGTGTGGGTAAAAATGGGGGAACGCTACGCCAGCACATTAAAACGTGTGCGGAAAGGAGGAAACACTACGTCAGCACGTTAAAACGTGAACGTAATACTAAATACTACGCTAGCACGTAAGAACGTGTGCGTAAAAACTTCATCTTCTCCCCAGGGCCAAGACAAGCAGGCATAAAAGCTCAAGAGCTCAAGAAAGCCCCATCTCGGTCAAAACTTGGTGAAATCCAGCCATTCAAAAGCCCAATTTGCGTAACATCAGAATGCCTTCTACATAGAACCCTTAATTTTCGAAAACAAGCCGGTTTAGTAGATCAAAATCGAAAAATCCAAAAATGCAAAAAACTTATATCTACATAAAATGAACCATGGAAACTAAAAATGCTAAGTACTAAAGTGTCTTAGAATCTCGTGAGGAAGACAATGGAACAATAAAACTTGAGTTCCTCCATGAAGCAAGTTGCACTTGCCTACGGTGGTGCTTGGTGGAGAAGAAATGAGGAAGAAGAAAGGAAGTAGTAAATGAGTAATGAATGAGAAGAGAGAATGGTTGTTGGGTTAATAAATGAGGGATGGTGGTAGGTAGGGGTTTACATACTAACCCAAACTGAGCCCAACCAAGCCGAACCCAACCGAACCCAATGCAGGCCAAGGCCAGGATAACCACATGAACCAGGAAATGCTAACTAACCCATGCCAGTACAAAACCCAAGACTAGCCAGTCAAGACAAGTCCAACCAGGATGAACCCAAAATAAACCAAGGCAAGATTAAACCAGGATCAAGCTAAGCCAGACAAGTCTAATTACGGGTCGAGATTCCGTGCATGTATAGCAAAATATGTAATACGAACTACGGGCGTTACAACTCTACCCACCTTAAAAGAATTCTGTCCTCGGAATTTAATTAAGAGGCTAGAGAGGCAAGGACAAGCTATATTAATCAATCAATCAAATAATCAAACAATCAATCATGCAAGCAAGGAATCGAAGGCATAAGGCATAAGGAAGACATTATACCTCATGAGTCAAACAGGTCGGAATATCGCGATCGGATATCATCATCACGCTCCCACGTTGACTCACCCAAAGAGTGATGACCCCAAGCAACACGGACTAAACTAATAGTCTTGTTCTTGAGTATCTTCTCTCTCCGGTCCAATATGGATACAGGTCTCTCCTCATACGAAAGGTTGGTACCAACAACCAATTCCGAATGATCAAGGACATGACTCGGATCCGGGATATACTGTCACAATTGGGATACATGGAAGACACCTTGCACCTCACGCAACGACAACAGAAGAGCGAGACGATAGGACACATCTCCAACTCGCTCTAGAATGTCGAATGGCCCAATATACCTAGGACTGAGCTTTCCACGTACACCGAAATGAATGACGCCACGGTAGGCGATGTCACGCCCCGATTCGGGGAGTCGCTCGCTTTGCTTCGATTCACGCCGAATCGATCATCCTTGCTAAGGCGTGATGCCGTACAAGTCTGGAGTTGCACTTGTACAAGGCTATAACATGCACATTCATAACATTTGAAACATTTAAAATTAAGCCACAGTTGCGGAAACATTGGAATACAATATAGGAAGAAAAAATACTCATTTTATTCATAATTGTAGTCAGAATACAACTTTTCTCGATAATATTTGAAATGCCATTTCGGCTACATTGATTCATGAAAAGAAGTACAACTGATAGGCTGCCATGAAATAATTTCCTGTTCCATACATCATGCCCCTTTAGTACTTTGAAATTTAAGCAGCTATCTTTGGAAACTCTGCAATACTTTGTGCGTCTTTTAGGGAAAACAACTTGAAAGGAAACAACAGTTCAGAAAGCTTTAATTCGGACGTGCGCCTGTGCCTTCTCCAGTACCTGTGGAGGAGGGGTCAGCACATTATAACAATGCGCTGGTGAGCCCCGTTGGCCCACTCAGCTAAACCAACATTTTATTAATGACAAGCATTTTAAAGATATGAACTTATTAGGGACATAAAACATTATGAGTAAATCACAATAAATGTAACATGGAATAACCCATGCTTACTTTACCATTGGCCGAATCCAGCTTTCCTGCATAAGATACAATATAATAATAATATACTTACCTCCCCTGCATAAGACATTGATTAGCATACATCCTTACAACATGACCACTGGTGGTTGTGCACCATGTCGACGTGCCATATAGGACTTCATATTGGTATGCGGTTGACCATTCACCAGGTTGCGAGCCCAAATGAAGGTTCCGACACCGTGCTACCAAAGCACTAATTCCTCTTAGGCCGACTCGATCCTACCGCCGCAGGTACCGTTCGAGGAAATCCTTGTATACAAGTACATCTATGGTCATGCAAATGTGTGTCCGACTCGATAAACATTATGTGCATAGAATATTAAGTACTACGCAACATGTTTATTCCCAACATTTCATATCTCATCATCATAGGCATCAATTATCTCAATTCAATGTTCAAACGATAAGCACAATCTCAATGTTGTTCACAGTGTAATCAATTCTTTCAATGTTCATGGGACTAGCATTCATTTCAATGTTCTATGGACTAGCATTCATTTCAATATTCTATGGACTAGCATTCATTTCAATGTTCTATGGTCTAGCATTCATTTCAATATTCTATGGACTAGCATTCATTTCAATGTTGAATATTCAATCTCTAGCTTCTTAGTGGTATTGACTTGTGGTATTTACCAACTTGATATCGATCAACGGATGTTGCAAGACAATTATTTAGTTGGCATGAAGGAATAGCGAGAGGGACAATACCACCACAGAGATCCACACTCACCAAATTAGAGAATCGCCGAGAGAAAGAGGAACACTTGCACGCTTAGCTTTCCGTCACGCGTCAGTCTGTATTGGCACCAAAAGTTTGGTTAATAATCCATCTCGTTGTGTTCTCTTCTCTCAGAATTCTCAAGAATGAATGCTATACAAATCGATGAAAACGGGCAAGAATCAAATCATCGAAAATCATTCAGAAAAGCATCCATCAAAACCAAGCAGCAAAACCAGCAACAAAACATCCAGAGAAAACTCTTGGACGCATTTCAAGAGAAACCAATCCATTAGTTGGAATGGTTCTTATGCACTTGTCCGTGATCGATTCGGTGCCGACGGTAAGTTTCCCCAATACTCGGTTTCGACCGAGTTAGCCAAGCCACAAGCCTTACATATTGAACCGCTAGGAGCGGGACACTACATAATATACCACTAAGAAAAAGTTTCGTCCTCGAAACTTAAAGTAAGAGTCCTACCTCAAAATTATCAAACAGCGAAGGGTATTTCACCCGCATCTCTTCCTCTAATTCCCATGTCGACTCCTCTACAACATGGTTCCGCCACAGCACGTTGACCAGGGATACTGTCCGATTCTGCAAAACTTTCTCCTTCCTGTCCAAAATTTGGACAGGCTCTTCAGTGTAGGATAGGTCAGCGCTCAGCTGCAACTGGTCGAAGTTCACTACGTGACTTGGATCATGCACGTACTTCCGAAGTTGAGATACATGGAAGATATCGTGCACATCAGCCAGAGCCGGAGGTAGTGCAAGTCGATAAGCCACCGAGGCTACCTTCTCCAAAATCTCGAATGGTCTAACGAATCTCGGGCTTAGCTTTCCTTTCATCCCAAACCGCATCACACCTCGCATGGGTGTGACCTTCAAGAAGACATGATCTCCTGCTGTGAATTCCAAAGGTCGTCGATGTACGTCCGCATAACTCTTCTGTCGACTTTGAGCAACTCTAAGTCTTTCTCGAATTAAGCAAACTTTCTCGATGGCTTGCTCCACAAGTTCCGGTCCAAGCACTTACCGTTCACCTACTTCATCCCAGCATATCGGTGATCGACATTTCCGTCCATACAAGGCTTCGTATGGGGCCATTTGAATACTTGCCTGATAACTGTTGTTATAGGCAAATTCTGCTAACGCGAGATGTGTGTCCCAATTTGTCTTCGAATCGAGCACGCACAATCTCAACATATCTTCAAGAATCTGGTTTACTCTTTCTGTCTGACCATCAGTCTGCGGATGGTAAGCCGTACCGAAGTTCAACTTGGTGCCCATTGCTGAGTGCAGACTTATCCAAAATCGTGACAAGAATCTCCCGTCTCTATCCGACACAATAGAAGCTGGCACCCCATGCAATCGAACAATTTCATTTATGTAGATTTGAGCCAACCGTTCTACTCCCCATGTGACTTTTATTGGAATGAAATGTACCGACTTGGTGAATCTATCCACGATAACCCAAATCGTATCATTTTCCTTCTGAGTTCTTGGCAAGCCGACGATAAAATCCATACAGATATTATCTCACTTCCACAGTGGAATAGCCAAATTTTGTAGTTCTCCGCCTGGCCGTTGATGTTCGGCCTTCACACGCTGACAATCCATGCATTGTGACAAGAATAGTGCCACATCCTTCTTCATACCATACCACCAAAAAGTTGAGCGTAGATCCTTATACATTTTCGTGCCTTCCGGATGCAAGGAATACCTTGCGAAATGAGCCTCGGTCAGTATTTCCTTCCTGATATCCTCGTCCTTAGGGACACACAATCTCCCCTTGACACGAATAGTGTCATCTTCAATGGTAAAGTCCGACGCCTTTCCTGCTAGAATCAACTCGCGTATCTTCTGCAGAAACGGGTCATCCTTCTGAGTAATCCTAATCCTTCCCTGGAGACTCGGCTCAAGTTGCAACTGAGCCAACTGCACATTCTGTGGACGAATCCTGAACTCGATGCCCATCTCTTCAAGATCTCGTAGTACCTCCTTTGCTATTGTTAGGGACCCAACAAATTTTCGACTCAAGGCATCAGCTACCACATTTCCTTTACCCGGCGTGTAGGAGATTGTCAAGTCATAATCCTTGATCAATTCTAACCAACGCCGCTGCCTCAAATTCAATTCTTTCTGTGTGAATATATATTTCAGGCTCTTGTAACCTGTAAAGATCTCGCAGGACACACCATAGAGATAGTGCCGCCATAATTTCAATGCGAACACAATCGCGCCAGTTCCAAATCATGTGTTGGATAATTCTTCTCATGCTGTTTGAGTTATCTCGAAGCATAAGATATTGTCTTCCCACGTTGCAGGAGAACACATCCCAACTCAAGTCCCGATGCGTCACTGTAGATCTGAAATCCCTCGGAGCCTTCTGGAAGCGCTAAAATTGGAGCTGTGACGAGTCGCTGCTTGAGTTCTTGGAAACTACTCTCACAGTCATCAGTCCACTTAAATGTGACTCCCTTCTGAGTCAGGCGAGTCAAAGGCGAGGCGATCCTCGAGAAGTCTTTCACAAATCTACGGTAGTACTCGGCTAAACCAAGGAAACTCCGTATTTCACTAGCTGATGCAGGCTGCTTCCAGTCCACAACTGCCTCAATCTTCTTTGGGTCAACGGCAACACCTTCTGCCGAAACAACATGTCCTAGGAACGATACGCTGTTTATCCAAAATTTGCACTTGCTTAGTTTTGCATAAAGCTGGTTGTCCCGCAGCGTCTGAAGTACTTCTCTCAAGTGCTCGACATGAGTCTCCCTGTCCTTTGAGTAGAGCAAGATGTCATCGATGAACACAACAACAAACTTGTCTAAGAACGGTCGAAACACTCTATTCATTAAATCCATAAAGGCTGCTAGAGCATTGGTCAAGCCGAATGGCATGACCAAAAACTCATAATGTCCGTATCTTGTACGGAATGCTGACTTAGGAATATCTTCGGGTCTGATCTTCAACTGATGGTATCCTGAACGAAGATCAATTTTAGAAAACACGGTCGCCCCTTGTTGCTGATCGAACAGATCATCTATTCTTGGCAAGGGATACTTGTTACGGATGGTTGCCTTATTCAGTTCTCTGTAATCGATGCATAGTCGCATCGTCCCATCCTTCTTCTTTACAAACAGCACTGGAGCTCCCCATAGAGGTACACTTGGGCGAATGTATCCCCGGTCTAGTAATTCTTGTAGCTGCACCTTTAGTTCCTTCAATTCTGCCGGAGCCATCCTGTACGGCGCCTTGGATATCGGACGAGTATTCGAAAATGTGTCAATTGTGAATTCAATTTCTCTATCCGGCGGCATCCCAGGTATCTCGTCCGGAAACACATCGGGGAACTCTGCCACAATTTTGGTCTGATTCGAGCCTACACTCTTCATTCGAGTGTCTTGGACAGAAGCTAGAAAGCCTTCACACCCTGAGTACAACATGTGCCTTGCTGTAACTGCTGATATGACCATGGGTCCTTGGAATGCCGAGCCGCACGAGTAAGAGAATTCTGTTTCTCCAGGTAGGCAAAACACAACTCACTTATCCGCACAGTCGATTATTGCATGACAGGCGCTGAGCCAGTCCATTCCCAATATGATATCGCACTCTTTGATGTCGAGTACAATTGCATCCAAAGATAAAGTCTTGCCTCCAATTTTAATGTAGCCGTTCCTGCAAATCAAAGTTGCAGGCATATCTACTCCCGAAGGAGTGCTAACACACAAAGTGGTCTTAAGTTGAGTCATACAAAATTTATTTTCCGTTGCAAAATCAGAAGAGATAAAGCAATGAGTAGCACCAGAATAAAAAAGTACTCTTGCAGGTATGCCTTTGTACAGCAACATACCTATTATAACATTTTCTGCAGTCTGGGCCTCTGCCTGAGTCAAGGCATAAACCCTTGCTTGGCCACCTTGTTGATTCGATACATTCCCAGTTGGAGCTGGCAAGGCTGGTGGCGCTTGGCCACGATTTTGGTTGTTATGTTGGCCCCGGTTCTGATTATTGTTATACCCACAATACTGATTGTTTCCTCTGCCTCTACAGTTAACTGCCCTGTGGCCTATACCTCCACATTTGAAACATCCAGCACGACAGTCCTCAGTCTTGTGCCCCCACCTGTTGTATTTATTACAACGTGGCAACTGCTGCTGAGGTCCCTTGTTATTCCCTGTGTTGTGACGCTTAGGTGTGTCATTTCTTCCCGCCGACCAAGGTCGTTTCTGGTTATTGCCTTGGTAGTTCTACGTCGTCCCACGACTAGTCGATCGATGAAATCTCTCCATCTCGAGAGCTGTTTCGTACGCCTCTCTGTATGACGCACACTTTCGACTTAGAACATCCCGCTCCAAGCCCTCATTCAAGCCTTGTACAAATCTTCCTCGCTTGGCATCGTCATTCGGTACCATGTACCCAGCGAATGGGACTCTCTTCAAAAACTCTGTCTCATAGTCATGCACTGACATACTGCCTTATCGAAGTGCAATAAACTTATTCTCTTTTTGTTGTCGGACAGCGGGTGGAATGAATTGAGTAATAAAAGCCTGCTTGAAGGCCTCCCAAGACATCTTTATATCCTGACTATTTCCGTAAAGTGCCTGTCTCTGCGAAATCCACCATTCCTGGGCCTTGAGACAAAGTTGTACAGCGGTACACTCCACTCTCTTACTGCCCTGAATCTCTAACATTCGAAAATAGCCCTCCAGTGTGTTCAAGAAGCCCATCACCTCATCTGGCTCCTCTTTCCCATTAAATTCAGGCGGGTCACAACTTTTAAATTCAGAGAACTTGAAGCTCGTTCTCTTCCGTATCGGCGTCTCAGCTTTCTCTGCCGGTACTTCCACGGTCTCGGTTGTTGCGGCCTTTGCAGAAACATTGGAATCGGCCGTCAACTTGGTGACAATCTGAGTTAGACTATCAACTTGCTTTTGTTGAGCATCCAGCTGCTCCTGAAACTGATACTGAAGCTGCTCCTGAAGCGCGCGATGTTGAGCTTCGCTCTGCTTCCTCTGAGCCTCCATTTGCTTAATCAGTTTCTCAATCGGGTCCGACGATGAATTCGTCTTTGAACTATCACCCTTAGTCATTCTACAACAAAGAAATAATTCCATTAGCACTCATAAAATATTTATGGGCTTATTGTATGGAACATTATTTTATGCCAGCGCTATCGACACCATCAATCGAGAAAATTTGCATCAAGACTTCCTTTTTGAAAAATATTTTTGAAATCTGAGGATTCTAAACCGTGCTCTGATACCAACTTGTCACTCCCCGATTCAGGGAATCGTTCGCTTTGCTCGATTCACGCCGAATCGATCGTCCTCGCTAAGGCGTGATGCCGTACAAGTCTGGAGTTGCACTTGTACAAGGCTATAACATGCACATTCATAACATTTGAAACATTTAAAATTAAGCCACAGTTACGGAAACATTGGAACACAATATAGGAAGAAGAAATACTCATTTTATTCATAATTGTAGTCAGAATACAACTTTTCTCGATAATATTTGAAATGCCATTTCGGCTACATTGATTCATGAAAAGAAGTAAAACTGATAGGCTGCCATGAAATAAGTTCCCGTTCCATACATCATGCCCCTTTAGTACTTTGAAATATAAGCAGCTATCTTTGGAAACTCCGCAATACTTTGTGCGTCTTTTAGGGAAAACAACTTGAAAGGAAACAGCAGTTCAGAAAGCTTTAATTCGGACGTGCGCCTGTGCCTTCTCCAGTACCTGTGGAGGAGGGGTCAGCACATTATAACAATACGCTGGTGAGCCCCGTTGGCCCACTCAGCTAAACCAACATTTTATTAATGACAAGCATTTTAAAGATATGAACTTATTAGGGACATGAAACATTATGAGTAAATCACAATAAATGTAACATGGAATAACCCATGCTTACTTTACCATTGGCCGAATCCAGCTTTCCTGCATAAGATACAGGATAATAATAATATACTTACCGCCCCTGCATAAGACATTGATTAGCATACATCCTTACAACATGACCACTGGTGGTTGTGCACCATGTCGACGTGCCATATAGGACTTCATATTGGTATGCGGTTGACCATTCACCAGGTTGCGAGCCCGAATGAAGGTTCCGACACCGTGCTACCAAAGCACTTATTCCTCCTAGGCCGACTCGATCCCACAGCCGCAGGTACCATTCGAGGAAATCCTTGTATACAAGTACGTCTATGGTCATGCAAATGTGTGTTCGACTCGATAAACATTATGTGCATAGAATATTAAGTACTACGCAACATGTTTATTCCCAACGTTTCATATCTCATCATCATAGGCATCAATTATCTCAATTCAATGTTCAAGCGACAAGCACAATCTCAATGTTGTTCACAGTGTAATCAATTCTTTCAATGTTCATGGGACTAGCATTCATTTCAATGTTCTATGGACTAGCATTCATTTCAATGTTCTATGGACTAGCATTCATTTCAATGTTCTATGGTCTAGCATTCATTTCAATGTTCTATGGACTAGCATTCATTTCAATGTTCAATATTCAATCTCTAGCTTCTTAGTGGTATTGACTTGTGGCATTTAGCAACTTGATATCGATCAACGGATGTTGCCAGACAATTATTTAGTTGGCATGAAGGAATAGCGAGAGGAACAATACCACCACAGAGATCCACACTCACCAAATTAGAGAATCACCGAAAGAAAGAGGAACACTTGCATGCTTAGCCTTCCGTCATGCGTCAGTCTGCATTGGCACTAAAAGTTTGGTTAATAATCCATCTCGTTGTGTTCTCTTCTCTCAGAATTCTCAAGAATGAATGCTATGCAAATCGATAAAAACGGACAAGAATCAAATCATCGAAAATCGTTCAGAAAAGCATCCATCAAAACCAAGCAGCAAAACCAGCAACAAAACATCCAGAGAAAACTCTTGGACGCATTTCAAGAGAAACCAATCCATTAGTTGGAAAGGTTCTTATGCACTTGTCCGTGATCGATTCGGTGCCGACGGTAAGTTTCCCCAATACTCGGTTTCGACCGAGTTAGCCAAGCCACAAGCCTTGCATAGTGAACCGCTAGGAGCGGGACACTACAGGCGAGATCCTGAGGAATACATGGCCGTCGACAAAAAATTTAAGGAGACACCGATGAGAATCGGCCCAATGGTGCTGGCGATCTTGTGCGACGCGAATATGATCTCTGACTCTTCTGACCACCTCAACTGTCTAATTAATCATTTCTGGACCGAGCATCTGCCATTCTCCAATATCGTCCTATGCTAGCGGGGATCTGCACTTCCTACCATACATTGCCTCGAACGGTGCTATCTAGATACTGGCTTGGAAACTTTTGTTGTACGAAAACTGCACCAGGTATAGGTGATCCTCCTACGACCACCGAAATCGAGTGTACAAGATCTCAACATATCTTCCAAGGTTCGTATGGTACGCTCTGACTGACCATCTGTCTACGGATGATAAGCTGAGCTAAACCGGAGGTGAGTTCCCAAACTCCCTTGAAGACTGTGCCAAAAGTGCGACGTAAATCTTGAATCTCTGTCCGAGGTGATATTGACTGTGATACCGTGAAATCTGACAATTTTCCTGAGGTACATCTCTGCTAGCTGAGCCGTCGACTGACCAACTCTGAACGGAAGAAAGTGAGCCACCTTCGTGAGCCAGTCTATAACAACCCAAATAGCATCTCTAGCGGCCGGGGACCTAGGTAATCCATGGTGATAAGCTCCCACTTCCATTCTGGAATCGGCAAGGGCTGAAGAAGTCCAGCCGGTCTTTGATGCTCAACTTTAACTTATTGGCAAATCAAACACCGAGAGACAAACCGGGCTATCTCTCTCTTCATGCCATTCCACAAAAAAGTACTGACGGATATTACAGTACATATTCGTGCCACCGGGATGAATGGAATACGGAGAACTGTGAGCTTCTGCCATGATCTCCTGTCTGATATCACCTCTAGGTACACATAGACGCTTCCCATGTCGAAGTGTACCATCCTCATGGACACATAACTCTGGTCTTCGTCCCGCCTCACACTCTGCTCGGAGCCGCTGAAGCTTAGAATCTGATGACTGAGCTAACCTGATCCTCTCAACTATACTGGACTGAACTTGCATGCTGGCCATCAATGCCACACGGGTAGGAAGGACAACTTCTATATCCATCTTCTAAAGATATGCTAATAACTCTGGTTGCGCTGTGAGGAAATAAACTCCGGCTCTCCTGCTCAACGCATCTGCTACTACATTGGGGCCTGGATGATACTGCAGGTTGATGTCATAATCCATAAGTAGCTCTAGCCATCTCCTCTGGCGCATGTTGAGATCCTTCTGGGTAAATACATACTTCAGGCTCTTGTGGTCGGTAAAAATCTCCACCCTATCTCCATACAAGTAGTGTCTCCAAAGCTTAAGTGCAAACACTACTGCTGCCAACTCCAAGTCATGGGTCGGGTAATTCCTCTCATGATCACGAAGTTGACGTGATGCATAAGCTATTACCTTTCCATGCTACATCAAAACACATCCTAAACCTCTGCCTGAAGCATCACAATATACTGAAAATTCTCTGGTCCCATCTGGAAGCGTGAGAATGGGTGCCGTCATCAAGCCTCGTTTCAACTTCTCAAAAGAATTCTGACATTCTGCTGTCCAGGCAAACTGCGCATCCTTACAGGTCAACCGGGTCATAGGTGCTGAAATCCAAGCAAAATCTGAAACAAATCGACGGTAGTAGCCGGCCAAGCCAAGAAAGCTGCGAACTTCCGCCACTGTGCTGGGTACTGGCCATGTCTCAGTGGCCACTATCTTTTGGGGATCTACTTCTACCCCACCTTTGGTAATAATATGACCCAAGTATGAAATGCGATTGAGCCAGAACTCGCTTTTACTGAACTTGGCATATAACTGGTGCTCTCTGAGAATCTGGAGGACAACTCTGAGATGCTGCTCATGCTCCGCTTCACTCTTGCTATAGACTAAGATGTCATCTATAAACACAATCACGAATTGATCCAAGTACGGCATAAAAATGCAATTCATAAGGTCCATGAATACAGCCGGCGCATTGGTTGCTCCAAATGGCATAACAAGGAACTCCCAATGCCCATATCTAGATCTAAAAGCTATCTTCGGGATGTCATGCTCTCTAACTCTGATCTGATGGTATTCTGACCGCAAGTCAATCTTCGAGAATACTGCTGCCCCCTTGAGTTGATCAAACAAGTCATCTATCCTCGGGAGAGGGTATCTGTTCTTGATTGTCACTGAGTTTAAGGTATGATAATCTATACATAATTTGGACGTACCATCCTTCTTTTTTCACAAGAAGCATCGGGGCTCCCCAAGGTGATCCACTTGCACAAATGAATCCCTTGGTCCTGAGTTCTTCAATCATCTTGTACAATATCTCTAACTCTGACGGCGCCATCCTGTAGACTCTCTCCGACACTGGGGCTGTCCCTGGGATCAAGTCGATAATAAACTCGATCTCTCGCTCTGGCGACATTCCTGGAAGCTCCTCTGAAAAACATCTGAAAACTCTTCGACTATCGAGGGTAACTTTACTGCTGCTACTGCCAATAAAATCTCCAGGTGGAGTCCTTGCTGGAACCGCTGGGCTCTGTCGAACTCGATCGCTACCAAGGTGGGAGCAAACCGACTAAGCCTCAAAAACTCAGCCGTATATCCATCGACCGTCCTGTCCATCTGCTTCAAATTAGTGAACCTCGTCTGTAGATCGTACCGAGCTACAGCATCGAAGTACTTGGTATGTAATCTCTCACGAAATACTGTCCATGCAATAGGTGCCACTAACCCAACGGCCTGCATCGTCTACCAGCTGTGGGTAAGATCCAATAACTGTAGGCGTACTACCGCCACCTTCTCATTCTTGAGCGTCTTTGCCGCTTCTAGAATCACTTCTGTATCCTGCAGCCAAGCAACTGCGGTAATCGCATCCTCACTGCCGTCGAAGAAGGGAGGGTTCAAACGCTTGAAGCTGTTGGCTGCCTGGTTCCCTTGATGACCGCCTCTGTTCAAAGCATCTTGTACTTCCTGGTACAGGGCATCGCCCCGACGATCTTGAGATGCTAGCAAGATCCTGATGAGACCCACCACGGTGCCATTATCAGGCTCTACAGGCTGTACTGGCTGAACGTGTATCTCTTGACCCCCAGTAGGCATGACTCTGGAGGCTACTCCTGAATGCTGGGCTTGATCCCCAGGTTGCTGCTGGCCCATGGGAGGTGCTCCGCCTTGTCGATCGGTAGGACCAGGAATAATGCCGCTGAAGAAGATGACACAGGGAACAATAAGGAAGGACCAGGACAGATCAAAGATACAAGCATGTGATCTGGTCAAGAATTCAGGGATTCAGAGGATACGAGCAGAGATCAAGGGCGAGTGCTGATTGAGACATCTATTCGGTAAACCCTCACATATCTTGATTCACAAGACCTGCATGGGCCACCACTTAAACCATATAACGCCCTAGAACCAGAATACTGGAGAGCGGGGGCATACATAGCCAGCTACGTATATTGAAATGGAATCCACCTCGCTATACGGTCACGGCTGTCTAGATACATGAGGGTTTAACTACAAGCCATCAGTCTCTTACGGTCATGAACAAGCCTATTGTCTCAATCTCATGCAAGTAATAACAGTTACAAGATGTTAGAGCATCAAATATATAATAGTAAGACATCCCATACATTACATATTTGGATGATTATGAAACTAGTCGTACAAAATATAAAGACTAGCAAGAGTTTCAGTCATACATGATCAACCCTAGGATTCGTCAATCATGTTACAGCCCGTAGGCAGACAATAAGTAAAGTGCAATACGAGCTAACACGTGCTCGCCGTCTAAACGCCTCAAAAGAATATTTTTGTAATAAAATGGAAGAACAAAAAGGAAACCCACTCGTTGCCTTGGTTACGCCTGGTGGTCACCATTTGGCTGGAAGATAGGGAGATCCTCTGAAACTACTCCGGTATCTGGCCATACAAAACCAGCTGGGTCAGATCCCAGAAAGAGCAAGTGCCACAAAGGAGGCTTCACTTGAGAACTAAAACCAGTAATTAGCATAAAATATAATAACATATTAAAACTGGAGATATGGAAAAGTCATGAGGATATACGATGCAATAACCGTGGGACTATTCAGATAGCCAGGTTACAACCCTTAAACCAAACAAGGACCGAGGTTGTAACCCTTCATCTGAACAGAACTTGGTTTTCCACCATTTATCGATAAAATAAAGCACAAGCAATCAGGTCATGTTACAATCTTGTACAGGATCATGACAAGACTAGACTGGGTTAGACTGCATCCAATCAATCATAGCCAAGCAATGAGTATGGCTTGATACTATAACTAACTAGGGTTATCACAGGCCTAGTTACTAGCAAGATGTAATTAGATATTCTAACAGCCACAAGTCCTGCAGACCATCCAGGTTATCCAGGTCGAATATCCGTTCATGAAGGGTGCAACACATGACAGTGTGCTGGAAATGTGCCCTACTCGTCGGCATGCTACAAGTCCACTTGCGCGCCCAGATAACGGGATTGCCTGTAGCTGGGAAATCTCGTCATGACTACGGGGTTATTCTAGTTATTAGCCTTAGTCAGTTTCAGTAGGTACCCCTGACCATAGTATTCAGGGTTCCCTGCCCTAGACATGATGCAAGACAATACTGGTTCACTTGTACAAACACAATCATCCACAGTGTCCATGCCATTCATTCTTGTCATGTTATGCTAGCCGTTGCAACAACATTCAATAGTTCCCATCATGCTTGCTTGTCATTTCTTGTCAAGTCATGTCAGTTTACTTGTTATACCGTGCCATGTACAATTATCTGTCCAGTCACGTCAATCAATTCGTGATTATCACGTTCATGAAAAGTGTAAGGACATAAAGACAATCGAATACGCAAAAAGGGAACTCAAGACACTACGCTAGTGAACCTCTACGCTAGGCCAAGAGGCCCCAAGCGTAAAAGTGGCTTTACGCGAGCAAGACACGGAGATAGATAGCTTTATGCGAGTAGGGTTATGCGTGAGCAAGACCAAGAAAAGACCGCTTCTACACGAGCAGGAGCCCTACGCGAGAGGGAACTCTACACGGACAAGGCTCTACGCATAGCAAGCACCCTATGCAAGCAAAACTTTATGCGCACGAGCACCCAAGTGAAACTCTACGCATGCTAGGCTCTACGCGAGCAAGGAAGAGTCTACGCAAGCACGACTCTACCCGAGCACGAGTGGCCCCCACGTAGAATTCAAGTGAACTCGGCATAGAAAGGATCACGCTGGCACGCAATGCGTGTGCGTAAAGGGGACACTACGCTTGCACGTTTAAGACGTGTACATAAAAATAGGGGAACACTACGCCAGCATGTTAAAACGTGTGCGTAAAGGGGGAAACACTACGCCAGCACATTAAAACGTAGGCATAAAACTAAATACTACGCTAGCACGTAAGAACGTGTGCGTAAACACTTCATCTTCTCTCCATGGCCAAGACAAGCAGGCATAAAAGCTCAAGAGCTAAAGAAAGCCCCATCTCTGTCAATACTTGGTGAAATCCAGCCATTCAAAAGCCCAACTTGCCTAACATCAGAATGCCTTCTACATAGAACCCTTAGTTTTCGAAAATAAGCCAGTTTAGTAGATCAAAACCGAGAAATCTAAAAATACAACAAACTTAGATCTACATGAAATGAACCATAAAAACTAAAAATGCTAAGTACTAAAGTGTCTTAGAATCTCGTGAGGAAGACAATGGAACAATAAAACTTGAGTTCCTCCATAAAGCAAGTTGCACTTGCCTACGTTGGTGCTCGGTGGAGAAGAAATGAGGAAGAAGAAAGAAAGTAGTAAATGAGTAATGAATGAGGAGAGAATGGTTGTTGGATTAATAAATGAAGGATGGTGGTAGGTAGGGGTTTGCATACTAACCCAAACCGAGCCCAACCAAGCCGAACCCAACCGAACCCAATGCAGGCCAAGGCCAGGATAAACCACATGAACCAGGAAATGCTAACTAACCCATGCCAGTGCAAAACCCAAGACTAGCCAGTCAAGACAAGTCGAACCAGGATGAACCCAAAATAAACCAAGGCAAGATTAAACCATGATCAAGCTAAGCAAGACAAGTCTAATTATGGGTCGAGATTCCGTACACGTATACCAAAATACGTAATACGAACTACGGTCATTACAGATGGAATATATGGTAGAATTTTAGAGTTAGATATGGTTTTCCTGTAGTTGAAAGAATCTGAAAGTCTTGTTATGGATAGGATGATTCGATTAGGTACTGTAGAATCCTTAAATATATTTTAAGGTTGCAATAAGGTTTAGAAAATGTTTATTGAATGATATAGAAGAAATAATGGTATGCATATGTAATGTTAGCTCGAACAGTGACCTGAAAGATTTTTACTAGGGAGATTATTATCAAGGGAATGAATCAAAATGTTGCATGATGATAGGTTTAGCTATGAAGTCGATCTAGGAATATTTGTTTAATGAATGGAAAGGACGGTGTTAGACTAGATATAGTTTTATACATAGAAGAAATAGCTTGCAAGGACCAACCATGACTAGAAGATCAATTGATAGTTAAGTGATTGTCAAGGAATCATTTATAAGCATTGTCTAGCATTAGCATGCCATTATCCAGTAGACAAGCATAGAAGGGTTAGGACATATCCGACCATTTTTTTAGCATAAAAACACCATATTGCTAGGAGAGACGATTGGAGAAAATCCAAGCCACGGAAGTGGGAAACTGGTTGAAATCGAGATATACGACCTCTAAGGTAGTATAAGTTATATCATGACTTTAAATATTAGCTAGTCTCATTCTTAGAAAATCCTGATAGATAGTTTATAATTTGGAATAAGTCGATGATCGTCATGTTCAGACTGATTGATCATTTGATGCCCAAGATCGTTCTAGTAACTCGAAGTATAGTTCGCGAATGAATAGTTCAACCGGTTGGCAGAAGCAAAGGTATATTTTATTGACTTGAGATCGGGATACCATCAGGTGACGGTACGAAAAGATGGTATTCCAAGGACAACAGTTGGAGTTCGCAATGGCCAATACAAGATTGTTGATGCCATTTGGATTGATGGATGCGCCCGCTATATCTATGCATTGGATGAACAAGGTATTCCATCAATGTCCATAACAGTTGTGGTAGCTTTGATTATAATTTATCGTAGGATAGAAGATATGTTGGTAAAATATTTCATAGGAGGGTGATAATCTAAGGTATGTACAAGTAGGGTAGAACAACTATACAAGAAAGACCAACTAGAATGGAGTTGCAATCTATTTTATAGGAGTTTTAGTTAGTAAAAAATCACTTTTAGTCGATTGATAGGCATTCCTACACCTGCCAAACCGAATATAATAGATTAGAAGTTTACATATCCATAGAGATTTGTTAGATAATAAGAACATAATTTATCCTGAATACTAGATATACGATTTTTGAGATCAGGCTGTTAAACTTGGTATTAGTTATAATGCCTTAAGAAAATGGGACCCCCTTGTGGTAGATTTTTAGAAAGTTTTGTTATGAATAGAATGGCTTAGTAAGTCTTGTACTTAAGGTTGGACCTAAGACTATATAGAACCATTATTGTATAAATTTTTATTTGACGAATATATGACTGCATGGTTTACAGGACTAGGTAAATAGCTAAGGTGGGTAGAATTTTATGGATATGCCCCCAAGAAATAAGTTAGAATATAGTATAATATAAGGCCTGACCCTAACCAGCAATCCTAGAAATAACTAGACTAAATCTTGCTATCTTTAGCCTAATTAGGGCTTAGATTAGAAGTACTAGAGGAATTATTATCTAACGATAGTATCACGATGGTTAATATTTTAGAGTGCTAGATAGAGTAAGAAGATCTAATTAGAATGGACGATCATCTCTATACCTGGTAAAACTAGTCTTGAAATGACCTATAAAAGGATTGGATAGAAGGATGACAAATAGGTTTATGTAGCCATCTAGTTAAACTTCGACCTTTATCCCGCAGATAGGCATAATTGTACAGATTATATAGATTGCTTATAGGTAGAAAGGAGTGGATCGCTAGTTAAACTATTATGGAAGTTGGTGATGTAACTTATAGGAATATACTTATAGTATAAGGATTGACGGAGTTACAAAGGAATTGTGAATTTTCTTTGGTTAGTCATAGATAAAGCAATAAGATCCAAATTAGAAGTCGTACCTATAGAATTGTAGCCCACCGATCATATAGAGCATGTTGGGGATGTGTTATATCGTCTTGCAATACCCTATCTCGGGAGGGAGTGCATAACGTGTTGCATGTCTCACATTTGAGGAGGCACGTGACTAATCCCAGTCATTTGGTCGATCACTCTAAGATCACGGTACGAAGAGCAGCCAGTTACTAAGGGCAGATGATTAGATTGGTTCAGGTTGCATGGAATCACTATTTTCCAGGAGAATCTACTTGGGAGAAAGAAGATTCCATATGGTAACGATATCCCCATCTATTTGCAAATTCTAGTAAGATTTAGCTTAATCATTCTTATGTTATCGATTTTGCATGGTAGTGTCATTTTAATTTTGAGGACAAAATTTTCTAAAGTTGGTAGGTTGTAAGCCCCATGGTTTTTGAAATTTATTTTTAGTTATTTTTTTTATTTCATATGGATATTTTATTATTAAATTATATTTTAAAGTCAATAATGACTATAGTAGTACTTATCCATAGCTTCGATTTTTGAAGCACAACAACTATCGATTTCTCTAATCTATTTTCATATTTGTCTAGACAAGTCCACCTTCAATTTGATATGTCATTTCACATCCAAATTTTCTTTCTAACATTCTTTTGACTTCGCACAACTTCGAATTATTTTAGGTTAGTTGACCGTTTACCGTAATTCTAGACCAAACTTTCAACTTGAGTTCGGGACTCAACGTCGATCAAAACCATTTGATCCAATATATAGTTTTGATCCATTTTGAGTCTATTATGCACATACCAATGGTGTGCCACTCAATTGAGTTACCATGTGATATTTATTTTCAAATGGCACACAAGTCGAAACTATAGACATATTAGACTCAAATCGTTCACAAAAATTCTACCGACCCAATACTAGTCTAAGTAGGGTCGTAGAGGCTATTCTAGGGTGCCCTTACCTCTTAGACCTATTTTAGATTAATTTTTGTGGATAAATATGCAGCCAAATCAATTAAATCTAATTTAAATCAAATCCTATAATCACTTTCCTAATTTGGACCCATTTAAATCTCTTTGAGATACACCTTTGATTTAAACTATCAAGTCTCCTCCAAATTCGACCAAACAAGTTTAAATCCTTTTTAAATTTATTTTCTCACATAAACCCATGCCCCTTCTAACTTCTCACTGATTTTTACATATTAAAATTTCTCAAAACCGAGTGCATATCCTTTCTCTTCCCATGCGCGCAAAAAAAATTTCCATCGGCCAAAACCTTAACACCAGACCTTTGACCCTTCCACCACCTCTAACACGAAACCATGTCCTACCCCTAATATCCTAGCAAGTCCCCGAGAATCCCCGACAACTTTGTGGACAATTTTGGAGCCTAGAAGTCACCCAAAGTTTGAAAACCAAGTCTGAATTCGTCACAAAAGGTATGCTATTTTGCATCTAGAGTTTTGTGTACTTTTTGACCTCATCTTTTCATGAAACCAAAACTAATGGAAAGATCTCTATGTTTATTTTCATGTCCAATTCTCCCCCCTCCATACAGTTGCAAACGATTTGCTCGGGGCGTCCGCTCTACGACAAGGTATCCAGAACAGACCAGATCTGTTGTGAGTGGATTTTCACCTATTTTCAGGCCGATTCGATCTTCTGAAAACTTTTGACATCCAGAGTTATCAGAGCTATCCAAGGCATATCTTCTTACTAAAGTTTGAGTTCGTTTAGCATTTATTAATATTCTTAACATTTGCCGTAAAATCATAACTCCGAAAACCATGTGTTCCTTTTATCCAAAAGCTTTGAAACTTCATATACCTCTACTAAAATATTTGTTGTGCATGGTTTGACGATAAAAACACTATTTTAACTAATTTTTATAATTGTTCCAAATTTATATATTTTAATTATTTATTATTTTAGAACTCAATTAGTAGGCCAAATGTGGTATTAATGATGTAGTATCAACATGGGGCTATTGTGCTAGAGTTTCCACCAATAAAATAATATTATCAGTGATATAAAAATATTTATAAGTATTTTCTAGAAATTAAATAATTATTTTATATTAGTTATGTATTATTTTTATAAGGAAATTTGGTACTTGATATTTTGTATAGTGTTGTAACGACATTATGGTAACTAGTGGGTATAGATATTAATAAAGTCTATATATATGGTAAGTCATTAGAGAGTATTAATAATAGTATATCTATTATAGGTGAACTTGGCAGGAGTTACGAAGACATTGGAGTTGGTCTGGCATATACTCGGATAGCGGTTACATACAAGTGTACCTTATCTTGGTTTTGGATTAATTTTTTATTTTTTGTTGTTTATTTTGTTAGCATTAGCATGACATAGGATCGTTGATACTTGTGTTCATTTCTAAGACGGGTATCAGTGTCATGATTATGACACCGAGTATTGACATTAGGCATTCTGTCCATATTGTCATGTCCAATGATAGAAATGACCACACGATAATGATACGTTCATGATATGAAGTTTGACATGAGTATTCATGGTATTGACTTCATAGTAGTTTACTAGATTGTTTATTGGTATTGTTATAGAGATGATTGCATGGACTTGACATTGATAGATACTAGACATGGGGTTAGGGAGAACTGGACTACAGTATCAGACTTATTGTATTGTGGCATGTTATTATTGTGAGCCTTTATCACTATAGCAGAATACTGTCTATTGTTTATTGATTGATTGATTGTCCTTGGTCCCACGGTACTGGGGACAATAGCCTGTTGAGGTGCTTGTGAACTTCAGTGGCAAAATCTGATATTTTAGTACATGTTCTTACATGCATATTACGTAGACTGGATACATTAGATTGGCTTACATCATATTTTTCATATTTGTACCTTGGTATATATATCATGTACCTTCCTATTTCCCTGAGAACCTGGTGATCTCTCCAGGTAGTTGGTATGCAGAGATAGCTGCTGCTCATGGAGCTATTACTATATCCAACTTAGGTATTTTATCAGGCTTTCATGTTGTATCCATTATTTATACTCTGTTATTAGCTTAGTTTTATAGACCCATGTCATTCCTTGGGTCTAATCGAACATGTATGTTACTGTGCTATAGACTATAATATATATTGTTTATTCTTGATTTACTTATTCTGTGGATTAAGGTAGATAGATTTATAGTTGTTTGATAGATAAAAATTAGAACACCAAGACAGATTATACGTACTCGAGCTGGGATGGAGTCCTCTCGATACGTAGCTGGCATATATATGATCGTCTAGTCCTGCGTATTTTGGGACTGGCCGTTACAAGAATATAAGTGTTCCATCATCATACTAGTGAACTATGCCTACAACCAAATTAGGAGAAAGGGGTGACATAATAGTCCGAGACGAGATACTATATTCCATGGTCAGTATGAGAATACGGAAATCCAATAACAAGATACTCATAGAGATATACAAGATACCACTAGCGTATATGGGTATGAGCAACAGGTACAAGATACCATATCAATACAGGAACATGAAGTACACAATATAGTAACTGTACAGATATAAACACATATATCGAAAACGAAGAGTGGTAATCAAAATTTTAAGAATTTATTTGTTAATTTTTACCAAAACGAAACGATAAGCCTATAGTTGAATGTTAAATAAAATATAGCCTAGAAACCACTTGTAAACGCCCTAAATTTCAAATTTATTTATTAATTATTTTTAAGTTATGGTATTTCTAAATTATTTAGAGCGAATTAGTATTTAGTAAATAACTTAAATTTTTATTAATTATAATAAATTTTTATACATGGTATATATATATAAAATAGGTACTGTATTTTTTTTTACAAAAAATTATTTATAAATTATTTTAAAAGCACTTGAGATTTTAGACTTTTAGGAATTTTATTAGATTTATTTGTATGTACATATGTATATATGTGTGTGTCTATCCCCATATATATATATATATATATATATATATATATATATATATATATATATATATATTTTTTTTTTTCCATATATATATATATATATATATATATATATATATATATATATATATATATATATATATTATAGGAATACTAGATTTTATTTATGCTTATGTGTGTCCCAACTCAGGTTACAAAACGAGTCTAAGCTCATCTTACAAAATCAAAACCCAACGAAACCTTACTGCAATTCCTCAGGAATAGCAGCATGTGAGCAGCGAGTCATAGCCTTCTTGATCTGTCTCTTTACTTCGAAAATGAGTTGCTGTTCATCATAAACATAGCCTTCATATCTCCACTTATTTATATTTTTCCAAAGAACCCAACATATAGCTCATGCTGTAATATGTTTAACATGTTTGTTTCTTCTAGTCCACATAATTTTAAGTCTCTGCATTATCGGACAAGTGCTCCTGGATAACTATAAAATAGTTGTAAACCTTTTCCAAATTGAATCAGCAAGTTTACCTTCAGATAGAATGTGGCTACAAGTCTCAACTTCAGGATTCGGACAACAATGGCATGATGAAGCAAGATGAAACCCAAGCTATTGTATAACATCATCAGTTGGAAGTTTATGCCATAGGATACGCCACAGTAAAATCGACCATTTAGTAGGAATACAAGGACTCTAAATATGTTTAAATCTAGGATCAGTATCCTGTCGATGTCTAATACTATCCCAGGCCGATGTAATATTGAATAGCCCTAATCTTCCTGGAGTCCAAATGTAATTCTCCAAACCATCCTGAGCAACCACACTTGCAATATGGTTACCCCCAACTCCCTGCTCTGAAGAATACGCTTCCAAATGTGTGACGATAATTGAGGTAAATGAGCATGTGAAGGATGAATGTTAGGAAAATACTTAGCTCTCATAAAGTTAACCTACAATGGTTGAGTTGTCATGATTTTCCACCAAAGCTTGACAGTAAGGGCATTCATAACATCTTGAAGTCTTCTGATACCAAGGCCACCTTCATGTCTAGGAGTCGCTACTCTCGACCACGCCACCCAAGAACGCTTTTCATATCCATTTTTGGATCCCAAAGAAAATTTTGAAACATATCTTCACTTCTTTTAATAACACTTGCAGGAGGATTGCAGGCAACAAGTGTATATACATGGATCGAAGTAAGGACTGACTTTAGAAGAACAAGCGTGCCTCCCATAGATATAGACTTATTATGCCACCCACTAATTTTATGTCAAATTTTGGCTACAAGATCATCAAACATAGCCGCATTTCTCGTACCCGCAGTCATCGGGGCCCCAAGATAAGTCAGTGGCAATTGATTAACAGCAAAACCAAATGAAGTTTAAATTTCATCAATTCTATTATGAGATATACTCTGTGACAGGTAGATACTTGACTTCTCAATGTTGATCTTCTGACCAGAAACTGATTCATACTTCCTCACTATGTCCATCAACTTTTGAAGAGACTTCTTATCCCCTCCTGAGAAAAGAATAACATCATTTGCATAAGCAAGATGTGTTATGATCTGACAACCACTAGAAAGCTGATAAAGCTCTTCTAACTGCAGCTATCCTCAGACCAACACGTACCATGCTATTATCATGGGTAACAGACCTCCATGCTTCAATAATAACCTTGAGGAAATCCTCATGAGTAGTCCAAAAATTTAAAAATCTGAAGAGTTTCCTATCAGAGTCACATTTACTCTTAATAGTAATTAGGATCAGGCAATGATCAGATTCAGAGCGATTAAGATATAGACAATTGGACAGGGGAGCCTAATCTTGCCACTCACTATCCATGAGCCATCTGTCCAGCCGAGAGCCTTGTCTATGAGGTCCATCATCACTCTTAACCCAAGTATAACAGCTACCCGAATATGGCAGAGCATGAAGTCCAGAACCCAATTGGAAGTTAAGGAATTCATTCACTCCAACCAGGCATACATGAGCACCACCAAATTTCTCATCTACTGAAGCAATAATATTAAAGTCCCCCCAACCATCCATGGCCGTCTAAATTGTTATTGAATAAGAGCTAATCTATCCCAAAGCTCACGACGACCTTCCTTTTTATTATGTCCATGCACTACCGTAAGAAGAGATCGGAAAGGTAAAACAGAACCCGACATGATAACACTGAGAGACTGATGATGAGAGTCAACCTCCTCAATGTTAATCTCCTGTCTCTGTTTGCCATAAAGTATAAAAGAACAGAACAATTATAGGAGGACTGGACTTTTACTTCACAATACAAACTCGCTTGTACAAAGAAAGCCTAGGGACGAAAACCTACGTACAACAATCTAAGTATAATTATTTATTTTAGATTCTGTGGGGTAACGGTAGAGGCTCGGGAAAGCGACAGCAGCTCTGCCTTACTCCTTGGACGATTGGATGCAGCCTTGGCTCCGGAGAAGATCTGCTTGGCATTGAAGAAATGCTCTCCTTACCCTCTCTGTGCTTGCTTTTGTCTCTCCAAGTGCTCTGGTGCCCTTCTAAAAAAAAGGTCCTCTTTGCAAGAAAATGGCACCTTGCTATTTATAGGAGTGGGATGCCATCATTAGGATTTGCAATGATTGCCTCCTTGATATGTCGGCGGTTAAGGATCAATTAATCTGGGCCCTTCATTCTGATTATAGCAAATCTAGGTAATTAATGTAGATTGCATCAAATCTCTGTGGACAATAAATGTTGATTGCCATGAATATTCGTAAATTGTAATGGCTTGCTACGTATCCTACTTGCTCGATTTGACTTGATCTGGGCAATTATGGTGATTGCAACAAATCTAATTTTGTTAGGATTTGTTAGCACCCATAATTCCAGGAAGATAAGACTGCCACATGTCTCAATCGACGTGACAAGCACCACGTGTCCTCCATTGGGTCATCTTGGCAGAGCCGCATATGAGTGGGCCGCATGAGGATGAACGATCACATGAAGATGGAAAGCCGCATGGGGATGAACAGCCGTATGAAGATGGACAGCCGCATGAGGATAGGCAGCCGCATGCTGACGGGCGGCCGCGTAAAGGATACAACCGCATGAAGATGGGTGGCCGCATGAAGGGGGCGACCGCATAAAGGATGCAGCCGCATGAAGATGGGTGGCCGCATGAAGGGGACTGCCACAAAAAGTGGATGACCGCATAAATACAGCAGCCGCATGCCTCGGGACTCGGTGGATTCAGCCAATTGTGAAAAGATTTTCTCCTCTTTCCAAGAAATATGCCTTTATGTCAGTCATTATTGCGCCTTTATGTCAGAGCTGTCATATGTCAGAGCTGTCAGCCATCAGGATATTAAATACAGCCAAAGATGAAGGAAGAAGCTGTTGAAGGCCACGTGGCTTTGGGTCTATCAGAGCCGTATAGACGCGTGAGCCGCATGGACCCCTGAGCCGCATGGAGATCCTTGGCCGCATAGACCTTTCTTTATTCTTTTCCATGCTTCTACAAGACCCCCTTCAAAATTTTTAATTTGTAAAATTGAAGTACATTGAATAAGAAGCATGGCTATGTATAAATTCCTCTGGCCGTATAGGTTGTTTTGGCTGCATGGATGTCCCAGCCGCAGGCCCCCCTTTCAGCCTCACGGCCATCTGAGCGACATGGTCGTTCCAGCCGTATGGCCATCTGAGCCGCATGGGCTTCTTGCCACGTCTTTATGCCATGTGTGCAAATCTTTTGTATTGATTGCCTTTGATTTGCTGTTAGATTTAAGGCCACTTTTTGGGGCAGAATCCCAAGAGTTTGGCCTTTATTTAGTCGGTTCGTCTCGATAACCGAAGAGTCAGTTTTCATGCTGCCCGTGGATCGAAGCGCCCTCCTTTTGCCTATAAATATGAACATTTTCAGTCGGAGAGACTTCTTTACTCTCTCTCTCTCTCTCTCTCGTCTTCAACTCTTGCTGCCCTAATTTTTTTCCTTTGTCTTCCTTCTTCGATCATCAGATAGCAATGGCTTCCAAGTCCTTCAAGGTTGCTGCGAAGACTACGGCGAAGGGAAAGGGAGTGGCCTCCACATCGGCTGGGGCGTCTAGGGTTCATACCGGCTCTTCCCTGTCATTAAGGGTAAGGTTTTGGGAAGATCATCTACTTCGAACCCCTAATGAAGACGGCTCTGTTGCATGCTTCATGCACAAGCCTTTAATGCATCTTTTACCGAACTGTTCAAGCTGTATGGGCCGCATATGCATCCCACGTTCGAGCCGCATGGGGTATATCCCATATCCGAGCCGCATGGAAGTTGTCTAGACGCTCCACAAACTGGTCCGCATGATGACCCTTCGAACAGAGCCGCATGAGTCCCCCCATTTAAACGGGATCGCATAAGCTCGTCTGGATTGGGCCGCATGAGGCTCCGACTATCTCCTAACTTTGTTTCTTTTTATCTTTGATCTTTGCAGAAACCCTGCCGAAGGATGAGATCGTTGTGAAGGAAGAGCTGCCGCCCTCTTTCAAACAAGAGTCATCGCTTATTAAGGAGGAGGTAATACCAAAAATGGAGGAACAGAAAGTAGAGCTGGCGCCCATTGCTGTAAAGGAGGAGCCCCAGTCTGACGGCGATAGTACTGGGAGTTCTGACCTTCCTACTTTGGACGAGGACTTTGCTCAAGTACATCCTTCATATGCAAAATGGTTGAGGGATTGGTATATGCGCCCCCGCAACTAGGACTCGTGGGCTCTCACAAACGTCCGTCTTTTATCTTGATATTTCTGTCTGTTTTTAGCTGCAATTTGTGTTTTACTTCTTTTGGACATCAATGTAATCTTTTTCCTTCTTGTTTGAATGAAATAACAAAGAACTTTTCTGGCTTGCTCATGAGATGTTGTCATGTGAATGTAACTGATTTTGAACAGAAAGCATTCGCTCTGTTCTTTGCTTGTAGTAGTTGCCCCAATAGGAGACTTTTTGTGGACCTATTATCTTTGGCGTACCCTGGTTCTGGATACAGATAATAAGTTGGGAGAGAACCAACATAATTACTCAGAGGTAATGAGGACATGACAAGCATGAAGGTTTCTTCGATGGAGCCTTCCCACTCAGAGGTAATGAGGACATGGCAAGCATGAGGGTTTTATCGTGGAGTCTTCCTACTCAGAGGTAATGAAGACATGGCAGGAGTGGACTCAACGGAGGATATTTGTGGACCTACTATCCTTGGCGTACTCCGATCGTGGGTACGGATAATAAGTCAAAAGAGGATCAACATGCTTACTCAGAGGTAATGAGGACATGGCAAGCATGAGGGTTTCTTCGACGGAGCCTTCCCACTCAGAGGTAATGAGGACATGGCAGGAGTGGGCTCCATGAAGGGGTACATAGGACGACTTAGAGGTAATGAGGACATGGAAGTTCTATGTAGAGGTGTGATTTGTTTTTGGCGGAAGTGAAACGACTCAGAGGTAACATCGATGTGGTCGTTTTGGAAATTTGTGGATCTGTTACCCTTTTTGTGCACTGAGAGTGCGGGTAGTGGATCATGCGGAAGGAGCTCTTTCAGGAAGAAAGTTCAGAGGTATGGTTATACATAACTTTTTTCCTAAAAGAGTGACCGGGATGTAAGTTCAGGGGTATCAGCGGGTACATAACTCGACAATCCAGGAATTTTGGAATCAAAGTGTAAGTTTATGTAGGAACGAAATAGTAAAGCGTAATACTCTAGAGGGGGGGTGAATAGAGTTGGCAGCAGTATAATGCTAAATAAAAAATGTTAGCAGCACAATCACAGAATATTAATCACAACTGAAATAATATAAAGGCAGAGTTAAGAGAGCAAACGCAAAGACAGCGATGTATACTGGTATCCCTCTGTTGAGGACTAATCCAGTCGGTAGAACTATTGCTACCAGTTGAATCCACTATTAGAAAAATTGCAAGTTTTCTTACGAAGTCCTTGCAACTTCTACAACGCGAGCTTTGATACGAAGAACTCGTCCAACTTTAAATGTGAAGAGGTATTCTTCAATCAAGCCTTCTGATTACAATCTCTCAGAAACTTCTAGACCGTACCGCACTGGCAAATTGACTAGAGGATTGTAACTGGCTTGGGATCTGAAATTGAAAGCTCTAGAAAACTCTTTGGAAGACTGAAAGCTTTAGATAGAGAGAAGATTGAAAGTGAATGAGTGAGTTGAAATGATCGAAATCCTTCTCTATTTATAGGAGTTCCAAAGGCAGACTTCTGTCAGAATTCGGACAGAATTCGGGCAGAACTCTATGAGCAAATCTCGGTCAAATCCGCAACTGCAGGAGGACCAAGTTCCAAAGTTTCAAAATCACAACGGCCACTAACTGAACTCTGGCCGAACTTTGGCCGAGTTCTGTCAGGGTTAGGTTAGGGTTTTAAAAATAGGTTTTGGTGATTTTTGAAAACCTTTTTGAAAACTTTTTTGTAAATATTTTGATAGGTCATTTTAAAAACATTTTAAACTATTTTGGGGATAGCCTATTTGCCAGTACGACTCGGTGTACAACATATTCCTAGACTCAAATAAAATAAAAATTACATTGCATAGGAAATACAGACTCGAGTAGGCAAACAGATCTTCAGTCCTGAACGGAGTGGATAGCCAATCTTGCTTATGTCCAAGAAACCGAGATGTCCCAACTAGCTTTGTATATCCAGACAGAGTTTGATCAATTATTAAAATCAGGTTGACCATATGACTAATGGGCCAACAATCTCCTCCATTTTGATAATTGACAAACTATAAATGATATAACATTAAGCTTGTTCAAAAAGAATCAAAACGTGAAATTGTTCAAGTCCTGTATTTAACTCAAAAAAAATATGTTAGATCTACTGATGAATCTCTGTGTCAAGAATTTTCTAAGTATATGCAGAATGAGTTTGAAATGAGCATGATGGGAGAGCTGAAATTCTTTCTCGGATTGCAAATCAAACAAACTGATAATGGGACATTCATAAATCAAGCCAAGTACACAAAAGACTTGCTAAAGAAGTTTGATATGGACAATGTCAAACCTATTGGCACTCCGATGGCAACTTCAACAAAGCTTGATTCAGATGAACAAGGCAAGCCAGTCGACACACGTAAGTATCGAGATATGATTGGTAGTTTATTTTATTTAACTGCTAGTCGTCCAGATATAATGTTTAGTATTTGCCTGTGTGCACGTTTTCAAGCTAACCCAAAGGAATCACATCAGTCCGCAGTTAAGCGTATCTTCCAATACCTTAAAGGCACTTCTTCTGTTGGCTTATGGTATCCCAAAACTAAATCCTTTGACCTTATTGGTTATTCGGATGCAGATTTTGCTGGATGCAAAGTTGATAGAAAAAGTACAAGTGGCACATGTCATTTCTTAGGCAAAGCTTTAGTCTCTTAGTTTAGTAAAAAGCAAAATTCTGTAGCCCTATCAACAACAGAGGCTGAGTACATCGCCGCAGGACGTTGTTGCGCTCAGATTTTGTGGATGAAACAAACCATAGAAGACTATGATTTATTTTACACACATATTCCCATTTTCTGTGATAACACGAGCACTATTAATTTGACTAAGAATCCAGTTTGTCACTCTCGTACTAAACATATCGAGATTAGACATCATTTTCTTAGAGATCATCATCAAAATGGAGATATAAATCTTGTGTACATAGATACTGAAAATCAATTAGCTGACATCTTCACTAAACCTCTAGCGGAAGATCGTTTCAATTATTTACGTCGAGAATTAGGAATTTTGGACGTCAATAATATTAATTGATTTTGTTTTATGATTATATCTCAATACGCAAAAACTGTGTTAGAGACAAGCCAATAAAGAGTCTGTCTGTCACCACAACTACGGTTGAAGCGAAGCGGTATTTAAGAGTTCCCCGGTGAACCTCCGCCAGCTGGGACATACTCCTACAGCTAATCTGAGACAGTCGCTGTGTAAAGACATTTAATTCATAAAATATTATTAATTATGTTATTTGAAGGCTAAAATAACTAATCTTTGAATTAAATATTTGAAATGAGACAATGAAAAAGAAGTGGCAAAAATCAACTTTGAAGAACCCTAGGCGAATTCGGCCAGAGCTCTGACCGAATTCGGCCCGGGTTCGGTTGAGGGTATCTGTGTATATATCCAGAACCCGAGAGCTTCTTCTCTTTCATTGCTTCCAATGATGATGACGAGGATAGTGATGAGGAGATGTGATTTGATTTTTTAGTGACATTCTATTGTATACTTGGAAATGCTCCAACAATCCAAGTTTTTATCAGTATTTCTTTTTATCAGTACTTTTGATATTTATCAGCACTTTGTAGTATGCTTTCAGTACTTTTTCATGGACATGCTTATGGTGTTTCGTTTATGATATTTCAGTTTCTTTTAGCACTTTGTTTTAAGCACTATCTCTTTATACTGCTTCTTCATTACAAACTGTCTGTGAAATACCATGCTTGAGATTTCTTTTATGTTTTTGAAACAATAGCATGCCTGTGATAATATTCTTTAGAGACAATAGCATGCATGTGATGATAATTTGTAGAAACTTTACATGCCTGTGATGATGTATATCTACTCTTTATGTTTTATTTATTATGTTTTTTCACTATTTGTTCCTTATGCATTAATTGCAGGGGAGCCTTCTGCATTAAATGCGGGGGAGCCTTCTCTTGTGCAATTATTTTGCTAAGTGACAAAGGGGAAGAAAATTAAAGATCTAACATATTTTTTTTGAGTTAAATACAGGACATGAACATATTTTGTGTACTTGGCTTGATTTATGAATGTCCCATTATCAGTTTGTTTGATTTGCAATCCGAGAAAGAATTTCAGCTCTCCCATCATGCTCATTTCAAACTCATTCTGCATACACTTAGAAAATTCTTGACACAGAGATTCATAAGTAGATCCAAATATAATATCATCAACATAGATTTGAATTAAAAGAAGTTTGCCATTAAAAGACTTAATAAACAGTGTAGTGTCAACCTTGCCTTTTGAAAAACTGTTGTCAAGTAGAAAAGAGCTTAGACGATCATACCAAGCACGAGGGGCTTGTTTTAAACCGTATAAGGCTTTCTTCAACTTGAAAACATGATCAGGGTTTTTGAAATCCGTGAAACCAGGAGGTTGTGCTACAAAAACTTCTTCTTTATAAAACTATTTAAAAAAGCACTCTTCACATCCATTTGAAAAAGTTTGAAATCATGAAAACATGCAAATGCACATAACATGCGAATGGATTCTAATCTCGTAACTGGGGCATAAGTCTCATCGTAGTCGATACCTTCTTCTTGATTGTATCCTTGAGCTATGAGTCGAGCCTTATTACGAGTCACTAAACCATTCTCATTCAGTTTGTTTCGGAATACCCAACGGGTGCCAATGACCGGATGATCAACAGGCCTGGGAACAAGTTCCCAAACTTAATTTCGTTCAAATTGGTTTAATTCCTCTTGCATAGCATCTATCCAAAAACTATCACTACATGCTTCATCAATAGTTTTGGGTTCTAGCTGTGAAATAAATGCAACACTAAAAACAATATCTTTACAGGATGTACGAGTACTTACTCCCTTGGTAATATCACCAGTTACCAAATCCTTTGGATGATTTGCTGTAAATTTCAACCTTTTTGCTTCATTCTGAAGGTAGCTGGTTCCTGGATCTTCTCTAGGAGGTTCAGCTATTGCAGAGCTTGGTTGAGAATCAGCTGGAGTTGAGCTTGGTACAGATGTATCTTCGTCATTGTCATCAATCGTCATTTGATTTAATTCATCAAAGGTGACATTGATTGACTCTTCGATGATCATGGTACGTTTGTTGAAGACTCTGTATCCTTTGCTCTTGGCCGCATAACCTAAAAATATACCTTCATCGGCCTTTTCATCAAATTTTCCTAAATTGTCTTTTGTGTTAAGAATAAAACATTTACAACCAAAAATTCTAAAGTATGAAACTGAAGGAATTCTATCAAACCATAACTCAAATGGAGTCTTCTTCGATTTGGGTCGAATTAGAACGCTATTGAGAACAAAGCAAGCTGTGTTGACAGCTTCAGCCCAGAAATATTTGGGTAGACTAAACTGGTTTAACATCACTCTGGCCATTTCGGTTAGAGTTCTGTTCTTACGTTCCACAACTCCGTTTTGTTGTGGAGTCCTAGGGCAGGAGAACTCATGAATAAAATCGTGTGTGTCACAAAATTGCTCAAAATCAGCATTCTCGAATTCGCCACCATGATTGCTTCTTATGCGAGTGATCATGTAAACTTTTTCATTTTGTACTTTCTTACAAAAGGCGACAAATTCGGATAATGCATCATTCTTGCGTGTCAAGAAATATACCCATGTGTATCTAGAGAAATCATCTACAATTACGAAAGCATAAAGTTTACCTCCGAGGCTAGCAACTCTGCTAGGACCAAATAAGTCCATATGAAGCAATTGTAGAGGTCTAGTAGTACATACTGCGTTTACTGACTTGAAAGTGGATCTGGTAGCTTTGTTCCTTTCACATTGACTGCATACCGAATCCTTCTTGAATGTAATGTCTGGTAAACCGCGTACTAGCTTCTTTGTGGATAATCTTGATATTGTATCCATATTAGCGTGACCGAGTCTCATATGCCATAGATGACTCTCATCATTCTTGGCCATTAAGCATCTACCTGAAATGTTAGTTTCTTCTAACAAATGGAAAACATATATATTGTCTTCCCTGATACCTTCAAAGATAGTACTACCAGTTGAGCCATCAACTATAGTACATTTGTCTTTGCCAAAGTTGATGCCATAACCATGATCAGCTAGATGACTTATGCTGAGTAGGTTATGTTTCAACTCGGTAACCAGACAGACATCCTTAATTACAGGATAGGGAGACTTACCAACATCACCGATACCAATAATATACCCTTTCAAATTATTACCGAAGGAGACATAGCCTTCCTTCTTTTTCTTCGACAGTGTTGCAAATAGGGTAGCGTCACCGGTCATATGCCGTGAGCAACCGCTGTCGAGGATCCATTTGCTTCTAGCATGTGAAGGGTGTTCCACCTACAAAACAGTTTGCAGATGAAACCTTTGCTACCCATTTCTTGTAGGGTCCTGAATTATTAGCTTTAGGTATCCAAGCATAAATATTTAGATCTACAAGCTTTCTCATTCTACATGCAGATGATATATGACCAATGAGGCCACAATAATGACATTGTGCATGTCGAGTGTTGAAAGCTGAGTGGTGTGCATGGTTGGTAGATTTGGGTTTTCTAGTATAGAAGAAAGCATACCTATAATCTTGTTTGGGCTTGACCTTTTGGGGTAAAGGTTTGATAGGGTTAGGTCTGACAGTGTTTGGCTTGGGAATGTTCCGATTTCTCGGTAAGTGACACGTGTTAGGGTAGGAAGCAGCAGGCTCAGGCTGTTTTCCTAACCTAATTTCCAATCTTTTGGAAGTGTCATACAACTTAGTATAATCAGAAGTAAGTGATTCCATTCTGATTTGTGCACATTGAAGACTTTTCTTCTCTATAGAAAGTTCTTCCTTGAGTTGGTCAATAATTTTGTCTTTCTCTTCAGATGACTTGGTAGTCTCGTGTAATGAGAGCTTTATTGAAGAAAGCTCACCAGACTCACTAACATTATTTCTAACCTCAGCTAGTAGGTCGGTAAGTCTACCTATTTCACCTTTGTACTCTTTGAGTACCTTCTTAGAGGTCTGATACTTACTACGCAGTTTCCTGTAATCAGTCATCAGGTCACTGAAGGCATCTCCTAATTGCTCAAAGGTGAAGTCATCATAAGTTTCTACAGGTTCAGTAGGTACCTGATCGGTTGCCATAAAGTATACATTTGCAGCATCCTCTGAGTGTTCGTCTTCTGAGTCGCTGGCTTCACTCTCATGCCATATGCTGGTGTTGGCATATTTCCGAGATGTCGATCTTTTCAGGTTCCCTTTTTCATACCCGTTGTTCTTCTTGCTCGATGATGAGTTTGTGGGACAATCCTTCTTCATGTGTCCCTTCTTCTTGCAGCCATAACAGACAGCATCTTCTTGGTACCAGTTGTTGCTGTTGTTCTCTTTGACTCTCTTCTCATGTCTCATAAATCTTTTGAACTTCCTTGCTAGGAGAGCTTGATCTTCAGCGTTAGATCTACTGCTGTCTGAGTCATCTTCAGCAGCTTTTCTGTGCTGAGCCTTGAGGGCGATAGTCTTCTCCTTTGGTGCAGGCTCTTCAAAATCTTGTAGCTCCAGTTCATGAGTGAGTAGTTTACCCATGAGTACTTCGAGGGACATAGTTGTGAGGTCGTTCCCTTCAATGATTGCAGTAGCCTTTGGAATCCAGTTCTTGGTGAGTGCTCGCAGGAGTTTGCGAATCTTTTCATGGTTACTGTAATCTCTGCCTAGGGAGGACAAAGGATTTACAATATCCAAGAATCTCTCGAACATTTGTGTAACTGTTTCGTTGGGCTTCATTTTGAACGCCTCGTACTCTTGAGTAAGTCTGCTGACTTTAGATTCCTTGACTTGAGTCGTGCCTTCATGTGTGACTTCGAGTAGCTTCCATACTTCATTAGCCGTTGTGCAGATAGACACCCTGTTAAATTCAGTTCTGTCTAAAGCACAAAAGAGAGCATTAATGGCACATGCGTCAAGACTGGCCCTTTTTTTTTCTTCCTTTGTATATCTGCTATGGAGTTTTTCAACTAAAACTCCATCAACATTTATACGAGGTGGCTTTTGATAGCCATCAAGAACAATGGACCATAAATCAAAATCAAGAGATTTCAAGAAGAAACTCATCCGTGTTTTCCAATATGTATAATTTGTACCATCAAACAGTGGGGGTCTGTTTGTGGCCTGGCCTTCACTTGTGAATTTCACAGTTGCCATGTGTTGTGCTGTGATCTATATAACAGTTAATTAAAATGAATAAATAATTGTACTGTTACCTTTGCTTTACCTGTAACACCCGCTCTGATACCAATTGTAGGAACGAAATAGTAAAGCGTAATACTCTAGAGGGGAGGGTGAATAGAGTTGGCAGCAGAATAATGCTAAATAAAAAATGTTAGCAGCACAATCACAGAATATTAATTACAACTGAAATAATGTAAAGGCAGAGTTAAGAGAGCAAACGCAAAGACAGCGATGTATACTGGTATCCCTCTGTTGAGGACTAATCCAGTCGGTAGAACTCTTGCTACCAGTTGAATCCACTATTGGAAAAACCGCAAGTTTTCTTACGAAGTCCTTGCAACTTCTACAACGCGAGCTTTGATACGAAGAACTCGTCCAACTTCAAATGTGAAGAGGTATTCTTCAATCAAGCCTTCTGATTACAATCTCTCAGAAACTTCTAGACCGTACCGTACTGGCAAATTGACTAGAGGATTGTAACTGGCTTGGGATCTGAAATTGAAAGCTCTAAAAAACTCTTTGGAAGACTGAAAGCTTTAGATAGAGAGAAGATTGAAAGTGAATGAGTGAGTTGAAATGATCGAAATCCTTCTCTATTTATAGGAGTTCCAAAGGCAGACTTCTGTCAGAATTCGGGCAGAATTCGGGCAGAACTCTATGAGCAAATCTCGGTCAAATCCGCAACTGCAGGAGGACCAAGTTCCAAAGTTTCAAAATCACAACGGCCACTAAACGAACTCTGGCCGAACTCTGGCCGAGTTCTGTCAGGGTTAGGTTAGGGTTTTAAAAATAGGTTTTGGTGATTTTTGAAAACCTTTTTGAAAACCTTTTTGTAAACATTTTGATAGGTCATTTTAAAAACATTTTGAACTATTTTGGGGATAGCCTATTTGCCAGTACGACTCGGTGTACAACATATTCCTAGACTCAAATAAAATGAAAATTACATTGTATAGGAAATACAGACTCGAGTAGGCAAACAGATCTTCAGTCTTGAACGGAGTGGATAACCAATCTTGCTTATGTCCAAGAAACCGAGATGTCCCAACTAGCTTTGTATATCCAGACAGAGTTTGATCAATTATTAAAATCAGGTTGACCATATGACCAATGGGCCAACAGTTTAGAGGTACAGAGGGTACATAACTTAATAATATAGGATTTTTTGTGGAGGAAGAATGTGAGTTCAGTGGTACCGGACGGTACATAACTCAATCATCTAGGATTTGGAGAATGTGAGTTCAGCGGTACCGGAGGGTACATAACTCAATAATCTGGAATTTGGAATATGAGTTCAGCGGTACCAGCGGGTACATAACTCAATAATCTAGAATTTAGGATATGAGTTCAGCGGTATCAGCGGGTACATAACTCAATAATCTAGAATTTTGTGAATATGAGTTCAGCGGTACTAGCGGGTACATAACTCAATAATCTGGAATTTTGTGAATATGAGTTCAGCGGTACCAGCAGGTACATGACTCGATAATCTGGAAAATGTCGTTTAGACATAGTATTTCTTCAGGAACTTGCCGTTGACGGGCAGCATGAGCAAGTCTCCGTTTTGTTTTGCGAGGCGGTAAGCACCGTTGGAGAATACAGCCTCAATAATAAATGGGCCTTCCCACTTTGGTTGGAACTTGCCGGCGGTCTTGTGAGTCATAACCATCGGCCTCCGAACTGCCAGAACGAGATCGCCCACTTGGAATGTTCTGATTTTAACCTTCTTGTTGAAGGCTCCGGAGATGCGTGCTTGGTATAGCTCGATCCGTTGCTGAGCCAGTAGGTATTTTTCATCTAAGGCCTCCAACTCTTGTAGTCGGCGACGGTAGTTATCGTCCGTCGTCAATTAGTAAGTGATAGCGACGCAGAATGAGGGGATTTGAGTCTCAAATGGGAGAACTGCCTTACTCCCGTACACCAGGGAGAATGGTGTATTCCCGGTGGCTGTTCGTACTGTAGTACGATACGCCCATAAGCATTCACCAAGCTTCTCGTTCCAGTCGCGTTTGTTGGAGGACACGAACTTCTTGAGTAACTTGATGATGGTTTTGTTGAATGCTTCTGCCAACCCATTTGCTGTTGGATTGTATGGTGTTGAAGCAATATTCTGAATTCTGTGCTTGTCGCAAAACCGATAGAAAGCGTGGCTTGCAAACTGCGGACCATTATCGTGGATGATCCTTCGGGGCAGTCCAAAGCGATAGATGACATGATGCTTGAGAAAGCTGATCACGTTTGAAGTCTTTACTTCTGCAAGCGAAACAGCTTCCGCCCATTTGGAGAAGTAATCCGTGATTGCGAGTATAAAACGATGTCCTCGGTAAGAAGGTGGAGCGAACGGACCGATGATGTCCATTCCCCATGCTTCGAATGGCCAGGACGCCACTGTCGGATATAGAAATTCGGATGGCTGGTGGATGAAGTCCGCGTGGACTTGGCAGGATTTGCACTTTCTTGTGTAGTCTATCGCATCTGCCACCATCGTGGGCCAGTAGTAGCCCATTCGGCGAAGACGGTCTTACAATTTTGGGCCAGGCTGATGGGCCCCGCAGACACCGTCATGAGCTTCACATATGGCTTCTTTGGCTTCTGCGTTTGATAGACATCGCAGTAATAATCCATCGTAGGATCGGCGATACAACATCTTCGTCTCTGTATCGTAGAAGAATCTGAGAGAACGCCTTCTGATAGAGGTGGCCTCCTTTGGGTCCTCCGGCAGAATGTCGTAGACTACGAAGTTAATGAATGGTTGTCTCCAGTCTTGTGCTTTGTCGATCGTCTGAGCGGAATAACTCGCCATAAATTGAACATTGTTCTTGGGACAGACCAGTTCATGGCCTACCACATCCACCGATTGATGAGCATAGTTTGGAACCGCTAGGGAAGCGGCAAGGCCAGCTAAGGCATCGGCTTCGATATTTTGGAGTCTGAGAACGTGTTCGATGAAGAATCACTCAAATGACAAAATAATGTTGATCGTTATTTGGTGATAGGGGATCATGTCTTCATGGCGGACTTCGTATGAACCCCGGATCTGATTGACGATTAACTACGAATCGTCGTATGCTTCAAGATATTCTACCCCCAGCTCTCTTGCAAGTTGGAGGCCAATGACCAAAGCGTTGTACTCGGCCACATTGTTAGAGCAGGGCTCTGTGAGGGAGTAAGCGCGATTGATCACCAACCCGGAAGGAGAAACCAGCACCACCGCGACTCTGACGACGATGTTGCCCTTTGGTCTGGTCCTTGAGGCGCCGTCGAAGAACATTCGCCATATATCATCGTGAGAGGTTGCATGCGAGTCGGCGACCTCATCTTGGATTCCTTCATATATTCTGGACGACTCCGAGCCTGGGTGGGCTGCTAAAAAGTCTGCCAGAGCTTGACCTTTAACAGCCTTTTGTGGGACGAAGATTATATGATAGGGGCACAGTAATATTGCCCATGTGGCGAGGCGGGAGCTGAGTGCCCCTGGTTTAGTCATGAGGACCCTGAGAGGGTTGACTCATGAGTCACATGTATGGTTTGTCTATGACATAGTGTCGCATCTTTTGAATGGCGAACACCAGGGCGTGGCATTCCTTCTCCACGACGGTGTATCGGTGCTCTGGCCCAATCATCATTCGGCTGAGGTAATATATAGCTTGTTCATGGCCCGCATCGTTGTTTTGTGCCAGCAGAGCGCCGAGGGAATGCTCCATTGCTCGTACATATAGCAAGAATGGTTTCCCAGCAACATGGGCCACCAGGACTGGTGGGTTTGACAAGTATTCTTTGATGCTGTCGAAGGCACGTTGGCATTCTTCATCCCATACGAACGAGACACGTTTCTTCATGAGATGGGTGAATATCCGACATCCCCCGGAGAGGTTAGAAATGAACCTCCTGATGTAAGCCAGCCTCCTTTGAAGGCCACTAAGTTCGCAGAGATTTCTCGGAGGATCCATCTCCATAATTGCCTTCGTCTTCTCTGGATCTACATGAATTCCGTGGGCAGTAATAATAAAACCCAAAAATTTTCCGCTGGATACGCCCAGGAAGGATTTTGTAGGATTCAACTTCAGGTTGTGCGCTCGCATCAGGTTGGATACCGTCCTCAGATCCTGCAAATGGTCTCCCTTATAGCGACTGTTGACGTCAATGTCATCGACGTAGCATTCCACAGTCTTGCGCAAGTGGTATCTGAAGATGATACTCATGGTTCTTTGATATGTGGCACCAGCATTCTTTAAACCGAAAGGCATGACTGTGTAGCAGTATGTGCCAATCGGTGTTCGGAATGATGTATGCATCTCGTCATCAGGAGACATCTTGATTTGGTTGTACCCCGAGAAGCCATCCATGAATGACATATGTTCGAAACCTGTCACGACCCGCAACCTAGAGTAAGGGCACGAGACATGGGTATGACCAGCCTATGCCGCAGTGTCGGCGGTAGAACGCTGTCCTAGGTCTCATGCATCTAACAATATAAGGCTAAGCAGTTTATACTCCCCGAATGGGGGTGACATAGCAGAATGTAAACTCAATCACATCTAAGGTAGAGCATAGTGGAAGATAGATAAAACATGAAATCCAAAAGAGATACAGCAGATAGAAGTCTAAGTGTCTAAGATACACAACCCAGAAATACATCTCAAAGCTGAAATACAGTAATCTATAAATACAACTCAAGACAACTGAAAATAAGCTATAAGCAAAACCCTAGCTATCTATACAACCTCTACTGTGTCTCCTCTAAGCTAGCAGGCAACCTCCAGGCTATCTGTAAAATTTATCAACAGGTCCAGTCAGGACAGGAGCGAGCACAATACATCTCAACAGTTCATAGCAGGTTATAAAATATAATCATGCAGTAAAGTAAAATACAGGTACTGAAAGAAATAAAGTATGAAAATAGAGAGAGAACTGTAATAGAAATATCTACTATACATAGAGAACTAACAGTGGCTAGTGAGTCAGAGTACAATATAGACATGCAAATGGCATAGGAGATTCTGATGAGACACTACGGAGTGATTCTGATGAGATACTACTTGGGTAATATTCATATGTCTACTTCTACTCCCCGTACCCCCAATCAATACACAAGGATCCAGCCAGATTATGTTATGATTCCATGCAATAGCCCACAAGGGGTGATACATGGATGCCCATAAATGGGTGATTCTAGGAATGCCCATAAATGGGTGATTCAAGGAGACTCTGCGATCATGAGAGTACATGTCACAAGTGATCAATGAACCAAGAAGCATAGTGATACACAATATAAGTGAAACGTACAGAACATGTAATATCCGATGCTCCTGAAGGATAACATCTCAAGAATGGATCCATATAGTACCAATCCATGTTACCAACGTGACAGTATCAAGTAAAGTAATTTAAAGCAGAAAAATAATTCTAAACAGGATATAAAATGATCAGAGAATGTACTCGCCTAGTATCCTGAATGTCGGAAGAGAATATACTGTCCGAGGAGTGGTGTCTGTCTCCTATAGAACAGTACAAGTCACAACAAGTCTAAAATAAGAAAATAGACTGCTACAATGCATCTACATGAAGTTTGGGGTCAATCTAGGCTAAAGTCAACCTTTGGTCAACTCTAGTCAACTAGACTAGTCAAACTAGGTCAACTAGGTCAAACCTAAACCAAACAAGTCTATACTAGTCTAACTAGTCTATTCTAGGCCTAATCAAGACTAAACAAGTCTAACTAAACTCTCACTAGACAAACAGACACACCATAGGCTAAGAGCCCTAGGCTATAGGCTATATCATGCCTAAGCCAAATCACAAACACATATACACATAACAATATATATCTAATATATTGTAGTACACTCATAACATATAGGCTACCTATATGTACATCCTACATATATATATATATATATATATATATATATATATATATATATATATATATATATATATATATATATATATATATGCATCACTATTCATATATTCATATACATAGATATATATAAGAAAGCTATATATATAGGCACATCCATATATATATATATATATATAGAGAAAAAGAGGTAAAAGAGTAAGTGAGTATGTGTGTGTTTGGCATGTGTGTGAAAGGATATGTGTTAATGTTCTAAAATTTAGTGATAGGTAGGTATATGTGACATGGGATACATGATGTCAAAGGGTGTATGAATGCATGTGTGTAAAAGGTTATAGGTTAACTCAGTTTATAGAAATACATACATACATTCTTACCTTATATACATACATACATACATATCATGTATATTACATTTACATGATACATACATGTATACTTGTATTATATTATACTTACATTCATGCATATTAGATACTTGTATTTATATTAACATATTGCAAACATTCATTTCATTCATGCATCTATGCATTACCTACATATTTTATACATATGCATACATTGTATATTCATATCATTTCATACATTAACATAGAGACATACAAACATGCACACATCATATATTTCATACCTTGCATTACCTTACATATCATGTTATATATTATCATTCATTCCTTTCATATATTATATTCTATATTACCTATATACATGTATTTCCTCCATTCATTCATGCTTGCATCATATACTCTACATTACCATACATGTTATCATTATATATTGCATTATAATATTTATACATTATGCATTCATATCTATCATTACATGTATATCTTACATTCATATCTAGCATTCATTATATACTTTCATGCATACATTGTATATCATTCTTTCATTCACGTATTGCTTATATGCATTATATTAATTGTATTCCTACATGCTTGCATTCAACCATATATATACATTAATGTAAAGAGAATATATATCATATATATATCATTTCATTCATCTAACATATCATGCATTACATACTCTATATTCATTTAATATCCATACTGCATAGGCTCATAGGTTACACAAAATGCATATATCGTATAGTCACTCTTCTACTTAAAACCAATACTGTACCAATTGGGCATTCACTAAATTATAGGATTAAAGTATGTCGTAGCCCTTTATGTTAGCTTTTCGAAACTTTAAACGGATCGCATTTTCGTGTCCGGAAGCTCCCGGAATCGCGAAAATACTGAAACACGTTCGTCTTTCGTACAGCTGACACTCAAATAATTCTACAGAAAGTTACAGAAAGAATTTGGATTATTAAAATATATATTTGAAAAGCTAACTTCGATACGGTTCTTTTAAAAAAATGGGAGATAAATCAGAGTTCTAAGCTAAAAGTAATGACATTTCTAAGTTGCTTTGGTTAATAAAAACGTGGAATAAAATTATGACGGATTTGACAAAAGAACACATATAGGCCAAGATACTTGGATACAAACATAGGTATCCAAATGAAACTCATTCTAACCATCCTAACTAAGATCAATCCACTCTCTAACCATTATAAAACTAAATTTAAATATCTATTTAAACTATTATCATACATACATACATATGGAGTGTCCTAATTTGGGATCTATCAAGTAGGACACAAGACACATATCTAAAATCCTCAAGTGAGCTCCAAATGGCCTCAAATTTGAATCTAAATGGGACACATGCATAAGGATGGATCCTACGGATTCAAAACTAATTTATATGCAAAGAAAATTGATTTAGAGGATGTGTTTTACCTATTGGGAGTGGAATCCCAATGAAATCCTTTAGGACACGGCTCCGATACGAAGATCCCTTAAAGTGGACACTCCTCCTTGCACTCCTCTTCCAATCCTTGGTAGCACCCTTCCCTTGGAGAATGGGAATGATTGAGGGAAGGTTTGGTGAAGGAATGATTTGATTTGGAGATCAAATCAATGGGAAGGCTCTCTAAAATTGGGGAAGAACAAAAGGAAAATAAAAGAGGCAAGATTGTAATGATTGAAATGAATCATTCTCTCCTAAAGGTGGCTGCCATAAAGAGTCCATTAGGGCTAATGAGAAATGTCCTAATTGCCCCTCTCTAGTCTCATATGGTTAAGTTTAGACTAGGTTCAAGTTTGGGGTCAAAATGATCTAGTTTTGAGTCTCTAACTTAACCATTCTAACATGATAAAAATTAGTTTAATTAACTAACTTAATGTTGGGTCTTGTGAGCCATGCTTAACTTAATATTGGGTCCCATCTAGAGTTTAAGCTACCCGGGTCACAATACAAGTCGGAACGAGACGAAACTCAAAACCGACTAAACAAATCCAATAAAAACAATATTAAAAATATAAAATTTTCCCAAAATATTAAAATATGAAAAATGACCAAAATCATAATACATCAATTTAAATATTATTAAAATAATCTAAAATTCACCAATTAATCAAAATCTTAAATAATTCAAAAGTCACGAAATGACCAAAATACCCTTAGCCTAAAAAGTTGTAAATAGTTATTCTAATCACATGGTTAGGTCCCCATGGTCATAGTTAGTCTCTAAGCTTAGCAAAACTAGGAATTAACTAGTTAACCATCAAAATCATCATTCAACATTTCAAATAGTTTTAAATTGATTAAAAAAATACCAAAAATCACAACATAAGTTAAATCCTATTATCGCTTAATCAAAATTATAAAATTTAAAAATTACCCTCATTTAAAAAACTGGGTGTTACAATCCTACCCACCTTATAAAAATTTTGTCGTCGAAATTAAGTTGTTCGCACCCCCTTCTAGGTCAAACATAGTCAAGGATCAATCACTAGTCAATTTTCTCAACATCCTAGTACTTGGTCATCCGCTGGTCAACTTCTTAGGATTTTACCTATGCTAGCTACCTAAGTGTTGGCAACCAGAATTTAGCAAAAAGAGAAACTCTATAATAGGCTAGCTCTTAACTTCCCAATCCTATCAGGGCTGATACTATAAATCTCATAAGCTACAGGTTTATAAACACACATTCCCCACATCAAGGACTAACCTATATATATATCCATAGTTGATAGTAATGGGGGTAACATCCCTATTTCCCGACAATCAAGATCCTAAGAATTTTATCTAAACCATGCAATTTGAAGGAATAACATACAGGGTCAGGGCATACTGTTGCTGTTGGAAGTCTCACCTAGGTGCACTGGTCATTCTAGGTCAAAACAGTACTATGGTATCAACACACAAGCAATCTAGGGTGTCCTAATTGGGAAGGTAAGGGAACAACAACCATCAAGGTTGTAAGGGTTGTCTACCATCCTATATAAGAAATTAGTCATTAACAAGCAACTGAGAAATTATTAAAAGGTTACTATTCCATAAAATGGTAAAAATTAAAAATTTAGACACAACAAATCACAAATAGATTTTTGTCTTGACAAGATCTAAGTTGATCAATTTCGGGATAATTCGAGATTTGGACAAGATGGGGAATCAATGAAATCAAGTATGAGCACGAGCATCCAATGATGACGATCCAGGTCATGATTAAATTTAATTCAACTGGATACGAATACGAGGTTCATAGGCGATAAAAATAATTCCAAGGAGAATTGTCAAGGCTGTTGCAGATAAGATTTTAGGCAAGTTTAACTATGTCTCCATCTACGTAGATTAATATAAAAAGCGAACCAAAACACAATAGGTTGATCAGACCATCATGCGTCGGTTCTGATTAGACAATATGTTAGTGGGTGCGCACCCAATAAGATATGTCATGATCAAGCTCGAAAAGGATAAGCTTGTAAAACTAAGAATAATTAGCAGCATAGGATATAAGTAAGGGTGGTAGTGATGAACGAAGATACATAGTCCAGATTCTTAACTAAATGGGTCAGGCAATCAAGTTAAGGTACAAGGTTAAGCATTTAAGGAATCAAGCAGAACATCATCACATGTCGGGTCGAAAGAATTGAGTCAAGGCTGGATCTCTAATTGAAATCAGAAATAATTCCGTATCATGGTAGAGGTCATAGTTTAGCCATTTGACCAGAAAATCATATCAAGAAAATAGAGTACAAGGAGACGGGTTTTAGTGGAACATGATATACCTACACGAAGGTGAGTTCGTCTAGGTCTTGCATATAAGATTTGTTGGAGGGTAACAGCTAATTACATTCCGAATGTCAAGGTCACGATAAGGAACGTCAAAGGATCTCAAAATAGAAAGTGGGGGTTCAAAAGGTGGTAAATAAATGCACAAGATAAGGAAGATCAAGTTAATCATCTGTTTCTGATACCCTTAAGTTCATCTGGTCATAACTTGCCAATCGTATCCTTACCTCACCAGTCTCTATATAAAAATTTAACCTTTACCTAAGCCTTTACCATGACTACCATAGACAATTTTCAATTTCTAAACATTACTCATGAAGCATTGCCTTCACATTTAGGAATCAACATTAACCATTTATTCAAATTTCCAAATTCTTTCACCTTGTCTTAAATTTGGCCCGAAACCTCTAAATCCCATTTACGAATCCCTTAAACTTGTTCAAATGGTTCTCCTCGTGTTATTTAATTTAAATACCTTTAGGCCTTACAAAACTTATCCTCCATCAAAAAAAAATTAACTTCCGTATTTTCTTCGACATACACCTTTGAATATTATTCTCCTAAATTTTTTTTTCACAACAATCTCTAAATTTCTATAACTTTATGTTCCCTCTATCCCTAGTTATTTTCTTGCAATATCTTGTTCAATATCCTTATTGAATGTAATTAATTTTTCTTTTCTTTTACTAACCTTCTACATAGCCTTAGGGTAAAACTTCCCAAGAATCAATAACCAGAGTTTCGAGGTTCTCAAATCTAGGTTGACCTTGAATATCCTCATCAGTTTGAATACACCTATAAACTATCTCAAAACCCCAAAATCTCCCTAAGTGTGATTGTTTCCAGATTGGTAGTGTACATCTCTTGATTCTATTCGAGACCCTTACCACATTTCTATCTCAAGGTTTCAATATTGAACACTCCACATTTTGATTTCCTCTAGATCATCATATAATAATCAGTTATGTCTCCTCTGAGCTATATGATTTACATCACTTCTTCAGTCTTTTCCAGGCAGAAGATATGAAGATTCAAGGGTTTCGAGGTACATCTGGTAGGGATGATAAGATATGGGTGATTGGTGTAATTAGACAGAGTTTAAGATAAGAAGAAAATAAGAATGCAAGGAAATAATGGCAAGAAGGAGTAATGAAGATCTGTTCTTTCTCATCTGTTCAAACGAGATGAACCCATCAAGCTCAAATTTAATAGCAAAAAATGTGGGTGAATCCAAACAAGAGGAAAAAGGAATACCAATTGAAAATCAAAAATGAGTTTCTCAGGGTCGTCCCAGGAATCTCTCAAAGAATCCTAAGTGTGATTGAGTGCCTTGAATTTGAAAATATTAAATACAAAATTAAAATCAACAACTACAGAATTTTATCAAAATCATCAACTAATACCAGGATTCAAAGTTCTACAATGAATCCACCAAAATCAAATTCAAATCAAGGAAAAAGGTGAATCAAAATAAGGAAAAGGGAGTTTAAATCAGAGTTCAAAATGAGATTGTCATCCCAGGAATCTCTCAAGAAATCATAACAGTGATTGAGTATCCTCTCATCCTAACATCTTAATTTCTATATCCAATAGCAGGCTCGTAGTAGTACATCTAAGTCGTTGCGCTACTACGAAATCGCACTAATGCGAATCTCGACCTGCATGGGCCACCACTAAAAACGTGTCACGACCCGCACCCTAGAGTAAGGGCATGAGACGTGGGTACGTCCAGCCTACGCCGTAGTATCGGCGGTAGAACGCTGTCCTAGGTCTCATGCATCTAACAGTATAAGGCTAAGCAGTTTATACTCCCCGAATGGGGGTGACATAGCAGAATGTAAACTCAATCACATCTAATATAGAGCATAATGGAAGATAGATAAAATATGAAATCCAAAAGAGATACAGCAGATAGAAGTCTTAAGTGTCTAAGATACACAAGCCAGAAATACATCTCAAAGCACAAATACAGTAATCCATAAATACAACTCAAGACACCTGAAAATAAGCTATAAGCAAAACCCTAGCTATCTATACAACCTCTACTGTGTCTCCTCTAAGCTAGCAGGTAACCTCCAGGCTATCTGTAAAATTTATCAACAGGTCCAGTCAGGACAGGAGCGAGCACAATACATCTCAACAGTTCATAGCAGGTTAGAAAATATAATCATGCAGTAAAGTAAAATACAGGTATTGAAAGAAATACAGTATATAAACAGAGAGAGAACTGTAATTGAAATATCTACTATACATAGAGAACTAACAGTGGCTAGTGAGTCAGAGTACAATATAGACATGTAAATGGCGTAGAAGATTCTGATGAGATACTACATAGTGATTCTGATGAGATACTACTTGGGTAATATTCACAAGTCTACTTCTACTCCCCCGTACCCCCAATCAATACACAAGGATCCAGCCAGGTTATGTTATGATTCCATGCAATGGCCCACAAGGGGTGATACATGGATGCCCATAAATGGGTGATTCTAGGAATGCCCATAAATGGGTGATTCAAGGAGACTCTGTGATCATGAGAGTACATGTCACAAGTGATCAATGAACCAAGAAGCATAGTGATACACAATGTAAGTGAAACGCACAGAACATGTAATATCCGATGCTTCTGAAGGATAACATCTCAAGAATGGATCCATATAGTACCAATCCGTGTTACCAACGTGACAATATCAAGAAAAGTAATTTAAAGCAGGAAAATAATTCTAAACAGGATATGAAATGATCAGAGAATGTACTCGCCTGGTATCCTGAATGTCCGAAGAGAATACACCGTCCGAGGAGTGGTATCTGTCTCCTATAGAACAGTACAAGTCACAACAAGTCTAAAATAAAAAAATAGACTGCTACAATGCATCTACATGAAGTTTGGGATCAATCTAGGCTAAAGTCAACCTTTGGTCAACTCTAATCAACTAGACTAGTCAAACTAGGTCAACTAGGTCAAACCTAAACCAAACAAGTCTATACGAGTCTAACTAGTCTATTCTAGGCCTAATCAAGACTAAACAAGTCTAACTAAACTCTCACTAGACAAACAGACACACCATAGGCTAAGAGCCCTAGGCTATAGGCTATATCATGCCTAAGCCAAACCACAAACACATATACATATAACAATATATATATATCTAATATATTGTAGTACACTCATAACATATAGGCTACCTATATGTGCATCCCATATATATATATATATATATATATTTTTTTATATGTGCATCCCATATATATATATATATATATATATATATATATATATATATATATATATATATATATATATATGCATCACTATTCACATATTTATATACATAGATATATATAGGAAAGCTATATATATATATATATATATATATATATATATATATATATATATATATATATATATATATATATATAGAGAGAGAGAGAGAGAGAGAGAGAGAGAAAGAGAGGTAAAAGAGTAAGTGAGTATGTGTGTGTTTGGCATGTGTGTGAAAGGATATGTGTTAATGTTCTAAAATTTAGTGATAGGTAGGTGTATGTGACATGGGATACATGATGTCAAAGGGTGTATGAATGCATGTGTGTAAAAGATTATAGGTTAACTCAGTTTATAGAAATACATACATACATACTTACCTTGTATACATGCATACATACATATCATGTATATTATATTTACATGATTCATACATGTATACTTGTATTATATTATACTTACATTCATGCATATTAGATACTTGTATTTATATTAACATATTGCAAACATTCATTTCATTCATGCATCTATGCATTACCTATATGTTTTATACATATGCATACATTGTATATTCATATCATTTCATACATTAACAAAGAGACATACAAACATGCACACATCATATATTTCATACCTTGCATTACCTTATATATCATGTTATATATTATCATTTATTCCTTTCATATATTATATTCTATATTACCTATATACATGTATTTCCTCCATTCATTCATGCTTGTATCATATACTCTACATTACCATACATGTTATCATTATATATTGCATTACAATATTTATATATTATGCATTCATATCTATCATTACATATATATCTTACATTCATATCTAGCATTCATTATATACTTTCATGCATACATTGTATATCATTCTTTCATTCATGCATTGCTTATATGCATTATATTAATTGCATTCCTACATGCTTGTATTCAACCATATATATACATTAATGTAAAGAGAATATATATCATATATATATTATTTCATTCATCTAAAATATCATACATTACATACTTTATATTTATTTAATATCCATACTACATAGGCTCATAGGTTACACAAAATGCATATATCGTATAGTCACTCTTCTACTTAAAACCAATACTGTACCAATTAGGCATTCACTAAATTCTAGGATTAAAGTATGTCGTAGCCCTTTGTGTTAGCTTTTCGAAACTTTAAACGGATCGCATTTTTGTGTCAGGAAGCTCCCGGAATCGCGAAAATACCGAAACACGTTCGTCTTTCGTACAACTGACAGTCAAATAATTCTACAGAAAGTTACAAAAAGAATTTAGATTATTAAAATAAATATTTGGAAAGCTAACTTCGATACGGTTCTTTTAAAAAAAATGGAAGATAAATCGGAGTTCTAAGCTAAAAGTTATGACATTTCTAAGTTGCTTTGGTTAATAAAAACGTGGATAAAAATTATGACGGATTTGACAAAAGAACACATATAGGCCAAGATACTTGGATACAAACATAGGTATCTAAATAAAACTCATTATAACCATCCTAACTAAGATCAATCCACTCTCTAACCATTATAAAACTGAATTTAAATATCTATTTAAACTATTATCCTATATACATACACGTGGGGTGTCCTAATTTGGGATCTATGAAGTAGGACACAAGGTACATATCTAAAATTCTCAAGAGAGCTTCAAATGGCCTCAAATTTGAATCTAAATGGGACACATGCATGAGGATGGATCCTACGGATTCAAAACTAATTTATATGCAAAGGAAATCGATTTAGAGGATGGGTTTTACCTTTTGGGAGTGGAATCCCAATGAAATCCTTTAGGACACGGCTCCGATACGAAGATCTCTCAAAGTGGACACTCCTCCTTGCACTCCTCTTCCAATCCTTGGTAGCACCCTTCCCTTGGAGAGTGGGAATGATTGAGGGAAGGTTTGGTGAAGGAATGATTTGATTTGGAGATCAAATCAATGGGAAGGCTCTCTAAAATTGGGGAAGAACAAAAGGAAAATAAAAGAGGCAAGATTGTAATGAATGAAATGAATCATTCTCTCCTAAAGGTGGCTGCCATAAAGAGTCCATTAGGGCTAATGGGAAATGTCCTAATTGCCCCTCTCTAGTCTCATATGGTTAAGTTTAGACTAGGTTCAAGTTTGAGGTCAAAATGATCTAGTTTTGAGTCTCTAACTTAACCATTTTAACATGATAAAAATTAGTTTAATTAACTAACTTAATGTTGGGACTTGTGAGCCATGCTTAACTTAATATTGGGTCCCATCTAGAGTTCAAGCTATCCGGGTCACAATACAAGTCGGAACGAGACGAAACTCAAACCCGACTAAACAAATCCAATAAAAATAATATTAAAAATATAAAATTTTCCCAAAATATTAAAATATAAAAAATGACCAAAATCATAATACATTAATTTAAATATTATTAAAATAATCTAAAATACACCAATTAATCAAAATCCTAAATAATTCAAAAGTCACGAAATGACCAAAATACCCTTAGCCTAAAAGGTTGTAAATAGTTATTCTAATCACATGGTTAGGTCCCCATGGTCATGGTTAGTCTCTAAGCTTAGCAAAACTAGGGATTAACTAGTTAACCATCAAAATCATAATTCAACATTTCAAATAGTTTTAAATTGATTAAAAAAATTACCAAAAATCACAACATGAGTTAAATCCTATTATCGATTAATCAAAATTATAAAATTTAAAAATTACCCTCATTTGGAAAACTGGTGTTACAAAACCGTATGTATTGTCGATCATGATGTCTGTGATAGGGAGGGGGAATTCATCTTTGGGACATGCCTCGTTCAGATTGCGAAAGTCGATACAGATTCGAATCTTTCCATTCTTCTTGAGGACCGAAACTATGTTGGCGACCCAGTCTGGATGTTGTTCCTCACGAATGAAGCCGCTGGATATCAGTTTGTTGACTTCGACTTCGATCGTATCCATGATGCCCGGGCGGAAGCGTCGCTGTTGTTGTTTGACCGGCTTTGCATCTGGCCGAATGTTGAGCTTGTGAAGGGCAACCTCGGGGTTTTGTCCTGGCATGTCTTCATATCTCCAGGCGAACATATCGATATATTCTTTGACAAGTTCCAGTAGCGATTCTTGCTCTTCATTTGTCAGGCTTTCACTGATGAAAATTAGTTTTGGAGAAGATTCGCTGCCAAGGTCGACCTGTATAACCTCATCTTCAGTAGGAGGTTCTCTCTGTTCGAACCGCTTTTCCTATTGTGCATCCAACTGTTGGGCCCACGGCTCTAACTCAAGGATTTCAGGAATGTGTTCATCTTCTTCGAAGGCGTCGGCAAATGCCATATTGACGGACCAAACTTGCCTGAACATGTCCCCAATGCTGACATCTGAATCGGAAGTGGGTGATCCGGTTGAGTGTGAATGCCAATCGCATTCCTCGTCTGAGCTTTCAGGGGTTGTCGCGGGTGTGACATAACCTAGCCCATATCTGGTTTTGTTGTAGTAGTCTCGCAGTTTTCCAGCCGGGACTAGCGGCTTTAAAGGTAATCGTCGACCAGTACCGTAGTTCAAACCTGGCGTAGTCTCCAGATTATACCCCTATTTTTGTATGAGATATTTGGATTGGGGGCTATACAGATAAAGAGGCAGTGTTCCGGCATCTGATTTGAGATCGACCTTCTCTATGGTGAAGGGCTGTGGGTCGTCCTTCCGGTCAAAGATGATTGGATGGTCCCCTCCTTCGATTATGCGGTAAGCATCTTCCACTGGGGTAAGCTGGTTTGCGGTGTAAACATTTATCACCTGTGTGTGTAGGTGAGTGCCTATACCGTGTTCCATAGTATACATTGTACAAAGCTTATTAAGCTCGAGGTAGTTCAAAGATAGCCCTTTATCGATGAAGTAAGGTATCTTTTCTAGCGGGATTACATCATCTACGGAGGGAACATCAGTGTGGGCAGCCATATACTTGGCTAGTTCTGGTTCTTCTTCGGCCACCCCCGGTATAAATAAAGACTGAGAGGATGACCTGGGCAGCTTGATCGTCAGAGGTTCTGCTGGTGGAGCCGAGCGTGGAGTTGTTGGCAAACTAGCGACCCCCAGTTTGTGTTACGCCCCAGAACCAGAATACTGGGGAGCGGGGGCAGACATAGCCAGCTACGTATATTGAAATAGAAACCACCTCGATATATGGTCACGGCTGTCTAGATATGTGAGTGTTTTTCTACAAGCCAACAGTCTCTTATAGTCATGAACAAGCCTAGTGTCTCAATCACAGCAAGTAAGTAAAGTCGCAAGATGTATGATCATTAAATATACAATAATAAGGCGTCCCAAATATTACATATTCAGCTGATCATGAAGCTAGTCGTACAAAATGCGAGGACTAGCAAGAGTTAAGTCATACATGATCAACCCTAGGATTTGTTAATCATGTTTACAGCCCGTAGGCAGACAGTAAGTAAAGTGCATCGAGCTAACAGGTGCTCGTCGGCTAAACGCCTCAAAAGAATAACTTTACAATAGAGTGAGCGAAACAAAATAGAAAACCCACTCGTAGCCCGGGTTCCTTCTAGTCGCCACCATTGGGCTGGAAGCTTGGTAGATCCTCGGAAGCTGCTCCAAAATCTGGCCACACAAAACCAGATGGGTCAACCCCAGAAAGAGCAAGTGCCACAAGGGGGCCACGAAATAAGAACAAAAGCCGGCAATTAGCACAAGAAAATTTAATATTAAAACTAGAATTTACGAAAATATGACAGGATGATATACGACGAGATAACCATGGGACTATTCCGATAGCCAGGTTACAACCCGTAAACCAAACAAGGACCGGGGTTGTAACCCTTCATCTGAACAGAACTTGGTTTCCCACCATTTATCGGCAAGATAATAATGTAAGGAATCAAGACATAAAGCAAGCTTGTACTGGATCAAGACATGGTTAGACTAGTTATACCTCATTCAATCAATCACGGCCAAGCAGATACTACGGCTTACTACTTTAACTAACTAGGGTTATCACAGGCCTAATTACTAACAAGATGCAGTGAGATTATTCCACAGCCACAAGCCCTGCAGACCATCAAGGTTACCCAGAACGAAAGATTAGGGTTGAATTCAGGTGGGTACATTGTCCAGGAGACGCATGTACCCTTAGGTGACTTAGAGGGTGCAACACCTGACAGTGTGCTGGAAATGTGCCCTACACGACGACAGGCTACAAATCCCTGGAGCGCCCAGGTAACGGGATTGGCTGTAGCTGTGTCATCTCTTCATGACTACTGTGTTATTCTAGTTATTAGCCTTAATCCATTTTGGTAGGTACTCCTGACCGTGGTACTCAGGAGTCCCATCCTAGACATGATGCAAGACTGGACAAGTGGATTAACATGCAAGCAAGAAAGAACCACCCACGGTGTCAAGGCAGGTCAAGCTAGGTTATTAAGTCATGTCAAGTCAGGAGTGCGCCGCCACGGGCCAGTATCAAGTTATCAAGATAAATCATGTCAGGGTACTTGTCAGGAGTGCGCCACCACGGGCCAGTATCAAGTTATCAAGATAAATTATGTCAGGGTACTTGTCAGGAGTGCGCCACCACGGGTCACTGTCGTGTTATGCTAGTTCCTTGTCAAGCCAAGCCATGTGCAATAGTCATTCCAAACATGTTAAGTAAAAATCAAGTTCATGACAAAAGGAGTAAGGATATAAAATGGGCATAAAATATCTACTAAAATACCAAAATACAGGGTTATAGAAGAGCCAAGCTTAAAGGAATAAAACCAAAGCTCCAAGAGCCAATGGTTAAGCAAGGGGTCAAGGGGCAGCATACGTGCAAAGCACTCACGCAGGGAAGCTGCGTACGCACAAAAGCACGCACGCAAGGCTCGCTCAAGTCTGCGTACCAAGGCACACTCAAGTCTGCGTACCAAGGCACACTCAAGAGAGCAGCATACGTGAAAAGTCACGCACGCTCAAGGGAGCAGTGTACGTGAAAAGTCATGCACGCTCAGGGGAGCAGTGTACGTGAAAGTCACGCACACTCAAGGGAGCAGTGTACGTGAAATGTCACGCATACTCAAGGGAGCAGTGTACGTGAAAAGTCACGCACACTCAAGGGAGCAGTGTACGTGAAAAGTCACGCACACTCAAGGGAGCAATGTACATGAAAAGTCACGCACACTCAAGGGAGCAGTATACGTGAAAGTCATGCACACTCAAGGGAGCAGTGTACGTGAAATGTCACACACACTCAAGGGAGCAGTGTACGTGAAAAGTCACGCATACTCAAGGGAGCAGTGTATGTGAAAAGTCACGCACGCTCAGGGGAGCAGTGTACATGAAAGTCACGCACACTCAAGGGAGCAGTGTACGTGAAATGTCACGCACACTCAAGGGAGCAGTGTACGTGAAAAGTCACGCACACTCAAGGAGACACGCTTCCAACAGGAAGCGTACTCAAGTCTGCGTAAGCAGCGCTAAAGAGCGCGCGTAGCTCAGTGTGCGTAAGCTAAACAGCTATGGACACTGCTCACTGTCTTCTCCAAACAGCAAGAACACCATGGTTGAACTCAAGGCTACACAGCATCATAACTTGGCCATCTGAACTCCAAATCCGGATTTCTAAAGCTCCAACTTGGGTGAAACTGAATGCTCTTCCACATGGAAACATCAAAAACCCATAAAATCCAACTTAAGTAGCTCAAACCATGCAAAATCCGAAAATAGAAATAACTTAGATCTATAACAATGGAGGCTCCAAATCACAAAAACCCAAGTTCTAATGTTGATCACCATGTCCTAATCTAGCAAATGGACAAGGAAAAGAGGGTTCTCATGTAGTGGCAAGATGCACTTGCCTAGGGTTGGGAGAGTTGTGTAGAGGAAGGAGAAGAAGAAGAAGAAGGAAATAAATGGTGGTTATGAGGAGAGAGAAAATGTTGGTGGAGTTATAAAGAGGGGGAGTTGTGGTGGGGATGAGGGGTAGCATAGGCTAAGGTGATCCAATACCTATAAACCAACCAAACCGAACCAACCCAATAAAACCGAGCCATGCCAAAAACCCAAAATATAAGAAATATCGAAATTCTCCAAGTTGAGAAAAATAAAAAAATATATGCCAAAATCCAGATACGAGCAAAAATAGGAAATACTAGAAATACGGGAAATGAGGGTGACAACTCTACCCACCTTAAAAGAATTCCGTCCTCGAAATTTAATCAAGGAGCTAGAGATTGTCACGACAAGCTACATTAAGCACAGGCAAGTTACACTAAGCAGTTCAATCATACAATCATACAATGCACGCAAGGAAGGGAAAACGTAAGGCATGAGAAAGACATTATACCTCACGAGTCAAACAGGTAGGGATATTGCGATCGGATGTCGTCCTCATGCTTCCACGTTGACTCACCTAGAGAGTGACGACCCCAAGCAACACGAACTAATTTAATAGTCTTATTCTTGAGTATCTTCTCCCTTCGGTCCAATATAGACACGGGCCTCTCCTTATACGAAAGATTGGTACCAACAACCAATTCCGAATGGTCTAGGATGTGGCTCGGGTCCGGAATATACCGTCGTAATTGGGACACATGAAATACATCATGCACCTCACTTAGTGACGGCAGAAGAGCGAGACGATAGGATACATCTCCTACTCGCTCTAGAATATCGAACGGCCCTATATACCTAGGACTAAGCTTTTCCCGCATGCCGAAGCGAATGACGCCGCGGTTAGGCGAGATCCTAAGGAATACATGGTCGCCGACAGCAAATTCTAAGGGACGCCGATGAGCATCGGCCCAATGGCGCTGGCGGTCCCGGGCAAGTCGGAGGTGATCTCTGACTTTCCTGACCACTTCAACCGTCTGGAAAATCAATTCGGGTCCAAGCATCTGCCTCTCCCCGACATCGTCCCATGCTAGCGGGGATCTGCACTTTCTGCCATAAAGAGCCTCGAATGGTGCCATCTGGATACTGGCCTGATAACTGTTGTTGTATGAGAATTCCACCAAGTGCAGATGATTCTCCCATGAACCACCGAAGTCAAGGGTACAGGATCTCAACATATCTTTAAGAGTCTGGATTGTGCGCTCTGATTGACCATCCGTCTGCGGGTGATAAGCTGAGCTGAATTGAAGGTGAGTCCCCAAACTCTTCTGCAAGCTGCGCCAGAAGTGTGATGTGAATCTTGAATCCCTGTCCGAGGTGATGCTGACTGGCACACCGTAAAGCCTGACAATCTGCCTGAGATACATCTCTGCTAACTGTGCCGTCGATTGTCCAACTCTGAATGGAAGAAAGTGTGCCACCTTGGTAAGCCTGTCCATAATTACCCAAATAACATCTCTGCCGACCGGAGATCTGGGCAATCCGGTCACGAAATCCATGGTTATATGTTCCCATTTCCATTCTGGGATCGATAAGGGTTGAAGAAGTCCAGCGGACCTCTGATGTTCAGCTTTAACCTGTTGGCAAACCAAACACCGAGAGACAAACCGGGCTATCTCCCTTTTCATGCCATTCCACCAAAAATGCTGACGGATATCACGGTACATCTACGTACCACCCGGATGAATAGAATATTGAGAACTGTGGGCTTCTGCCATGACTTCCTGTCTGATATCTCCACTGGGCACACAAAGACGAGTGCCGTGCCGAAGTGTACCGTCTTCATGGATACATAACTCTGGCCTTCTTCCTGCTTCACACTCTGCTCTGAGTCACTGGATCTTGGAATCTGCTGACTGCGCCATCCGGATCCTCTCAACTATGCTGGACTGAACCTATAGACTGGCCATCAATGCCATACTGGTTGGAAGAACCACCTCAATTCCCATTTTTTGAAGATCTGCCAACAATTCTGGTTGCACCGTCAGGAAATAAACTCCGGCTCTCCTGCTCAATACATCTGCTACAACGTTGGCCTTTCCGGGATGATACTGCAAATCTACGTCATAGTCCACCAGTAGCTCGAGCCACCTTCTCTGCCACATATTAAGGTCCTTCTGGGTGAAAACATACCTCAGGCTCTTATGAGCAGTAAAGATCTCCACTCTATCTCCGTACAAGTAGTGTCTCCATAACTTCAAAGCAAACACTACCGCCGCCAATTCCAAGTCGTGGGTCGGGTAATTCTTCTCATGATAACGTAGTTGACGTGACGCATAAGATATTACCTTCCCATGCTGTATCAAGACACACCCCAATCCTCTGCCTGAAGCGTCGTAATAAACTATGAATCCACCGGTCCCATCTGAAAGGGTGAGAATGGGAGCCGTTATCAAACCTCGCTTCAACTTCTCAAATGATTCCTGACACTCTGCTGTCCAAACAAATGGCACATCCTTACGGGTCAACTGGGTCATCGGCGCTGAAATCCTTGCGAAATCTGAAACGAACCGCCGGTAGTAGCCGGCCAATCCAATGAAGCTGCGAACCTCTACCACTGAGCTGGGTACCGGCCATGACTCGATAGCCACAATCTTCTGGGGATCCACTTCCACTCCTCCTCGGGTACTAATGTGACCCAAGTATGATATGCGATCGAGCCAGAACTCGCATTTACTGAACATGGCGTACAACTGATGCTCCCTAAGCGCCTGGAGGACGACTCTGAGATGCTGCTTATGCTCTGCTTCACTCTTGCTGTAGACCAAGATATCATCTAGGAATACGATCACGAACTGATCCAAGCAAGGCGTGAAAATGCGATTCATGAGGTCCATGAATACGGCCGGCGCATTGGTCGCTCCAAAGGGCATAACAAGAAACTCCCAATGTCCATACCTCGATCTGAATATTGTCTTCGGGATGTCCTGCTCTCTGACTCTGATCTGGTGGTATCCCGACCGCAAGTCGATCTTCGAGAACACTGAAGCCCCTCTGAGCTGATCAAACAAGTCATCTATCCTCGGAAGAGGGTATCTATTCTTAATTGTTACCGAATTCAAGGTACGATAATCAACACATAGCCTGGACGTACCATCCTTCTTTTTCACAAGAAGCATCGGGGCTCCCCAAGGCGATCCACTTGCACGGATGAATCCCTTGGTCCTCAGTTCTTCAATCATCTTGTATAAAATTTCCAACTCTGAGGGCGCCATCTTGTAGACTCGCTCTGATACTGGTGCTGTCCCGGGAATCAAGTCTATAGTGAACTCAATCTCCCGTTCCGGCGGCATCCCTGGAAGCTCCTCTGGAAAGACATCTGGAAACTCTTCAACTATCCGGGGTAACTACACTGCTGCTACTGCCATCCACAATGCTGGGGAAGATGGCTCCACTACGCCTCTGGAAAACAAAAACTCTGGCTCGCCGGGGATACTAAAGACAACTCTGCCAATATGACAGTCTATCCTAGCATACTGGTTCCTCAACCAATCCATGCCTAGGACTACATCATAGTCTGCCATAGGAAACTCTATGAATCTAGCGGGGAACTCCCTACCGCTAACTACGATCCGACACGAGAAAAACACTCTATCTACTCCCACAAGGCCATTACCAGTAAGTATATTGAGCCTCACTGATAATGACTCGGGCTCCAATCCTATCCGTGTCACGAATCGTGCAGACATAAATGAATGCGATGCACCAGAATCAAATAATACAGACGCTGGAGAGGAGTTGACGAGAATAGTACCTGCCACAACCTCACCTGGTGCAACTTCTTCTTCCATAGCCATCATCATGGCCTGACCTCTAGCTGCGGGTCCCCTCTGCTAGAAACCTCTCTGCCTATTCTGGGTCTGAGCTTGGGCTTATGCATACTGTTGGGGGTGCTGTTGCTGGAATACCTGAGACTGAGGCGGCAAGGGCCTCGAATACTGATACTGCTGCTGCTGAACTAGTACTGGGGCCAGTCCTCTCACCGAAGAGCTAGAAGGATTGGATGCTAATGAACCACCCCTATTCGGGCAAGCCCCTATCCTATGATCTGCTGCTCCACAAGCCAGGCACAATCCTTGCGCCCTATGACAATCTGCCACCACATGCCCTGGCTTCCCGCAATGAGAACATCCTATCGCGGAAGTCTGCTTCTGCTTCTGCTGCTGCGAGTACGTCGGGGTCGAATGCTGAACCGACGTTATTGAGGTCGCCCGCCTCGGAGTTCCAATAGTCAATCCCCTAGCTGCCGGGGCTGGAGCTGATGATAGGTGCATCTGACTGTGGGACCGCTTCCTACTTCCGGTCCTATCTACGATCCTCTGGGAGGTGTACTCATGCCTCCTAGCTGCTCTCAAAACTGCATCGAACGTCTGGTGCTCGAACTGCTAACAAGATTTCCAAATGCAGTCCCTGCTGGAACCGCTGGGCTCTATCGAGCTCGGTTGCCACCAAGGTGGGGGCAAACCTACTGAGCCTAGAAAACTCCGATGCATAACTGTCGACTGTTCTGCCTCCTTGCTTCAAGTTGGTAAATCTGGTCTGCAGGTCGTACCGAGCCACAGCATCGAAATACTTCATCTGGAATCTCTTCCTAAACACTGCCCAAGCAATGGGTGCCATTAATCCCATGGCCTGCGCCGCCCACCAATTGCGAGCTAAATCCAACAACTGCAGATGTACCACCGCCACCTTCTCATTCTCAGGTGTCCTGGCTGCTTCCAGAACCACCTCGGTATCCTGAAGCCATGCATCCGCGGCAACCGCATCCTCGCTGCCGTCGAAGAAAGGAGGGTTCAATCGCTTGAAGCTGTTCGCTGCCTGGTTCCCTGGATGTCCGCCTCGGGTCAAAGCATCTTGAACTGTCTGGTGTAGGGCGTCACTTCGACAATCCTGGGAAGCTATCAAGGTTCTGATGAGGCCTACTAAGGTACCATCATCTGGCTCTACGGGCTGGACGGGCCGAACTGGTGACTCTCCTCCATTAGGTATCACTCTGGAGGCTACCCCGGAATGCTGGGCTTGATCTCCAGGTTGCTGCTGGCCCACGGGAGGTGCTCCTCCTTGTCGATCGGTAGGACCAAGTACAGTGCCGCTGAAGAAGCGACACAGGGAACAATAAGGAAAGGACCAGGACAGATCAATGATATAAGCACAGGAACAGGGCAAGAATTCAGGGATTCAGAAGATACGAACAGAGATCAAGGACGAGTACTGATTGAGACATCTATCTGGTAAACCCCCACACATCTTGATTTATAAGACCTGCATGGGCCACCACTTAAACCATGTCACGCCCCAGAACCAGAATACTGGAGAGCGGGGGCAGACATAGCCAGCTACGTATATTGAAATGGAAACCACCTCGATATACGGTCACGGCTGTCTAGATATGTGAGGGTTTTCTATAAGCCAACAGTCTCTTATGGTCATGAACAAGCCTAGTGTCTCAATCACAGCAAGTAAGTAAGTCGCAAGATGTATGATCATTAAATATACAATAATAAGGCATCCCAAATATTACATATTCAGCTGATCATGAAGCTAGTCGTACAAAATACGAGGACTAGCAAGAGTTAAGTCATAGATGATCAACCCTAGGATTTGTTAATCATGTTTACAGCCCATAGGCAGACAGTAAGTAAAGTGCATCGAGCTAACAGGTGCTCGTCGGCTAAACGCTTCGAAAGAATAACTTTACGATAGAGTGAGCGAAACAAAATAGAAAACCCACTCGTAGCCCGGGTTCCTTCTAGTCACCACCATTGGGCTGGAAGCTTGGTAGATCCTCGAGAGCTGCTCCAAAATCTGGCCACACAAAACCAGCTGGGTCAACCCCAGAAAGAGCAAGTGCCACAAGGGGGCCACGAAATAAGAACAAAAGCCAGCAATTAGCACAAGAAAATTTAATATTAAAACTAGAATTTATGAAAATATGACAGGATGATATACGATGAGATAACCATGGGACTATTCCGATAGCCAGGTTACAACCCGTAAACCAAACAAGGACCGGGGTTGTAACCCTTCATCTGAACAGAACTTGGTTTTCCACCATTTATCGGCAAGATAATAATGTAAGGAATCAAGACAGGAAGCAAGCTTGTACTGGATCAAGACATGGTTAGACTAGTTATACCTCATTCAATCAATCATGGCCAAGCAGATACTATGGCTTACTACTTTAACTAACTAGGGTTATCACAGGCCTAATTACTAACAAGATGTAGTGAGATTGTTCCACAACCACAAGCCCTGCAGACCATCCAGGTTACCCAGAACGAAAGATTAGGGTTGAATTCAGGTGGGTACATTGTCCAGGAGACGCATGTACCCTTAGGTGACTTAGAGGGTGCAACACCTGACAGTGTGCTGAAAATATGCCCTACACGAGGGCAGACTACAAATCCCTGGAGCACCCAGGTAATGGGATTGCCTGTAGCTGTGTCATCTCTTCATGACTACTGTGTTATTCTAGTTATTAGCCTTAATCCATTTTGGTAGGTACTCCTGACCATGGTACTCAGGAGTCCCATCCTAGATATGATGTAAGACTGGACAAGGGAGCAGTGTACGTGAAAGTTACGCACACTCAAGGAAGCAGTGTACGTAAAATGTCACGCACACTCAAGGGAGCAGTGTACGTGAAAAGTCACGCACACTCAAGGGAGCAGTGTACGTGAAAAGTCACGCACGCTCAGGGGAGCAGTGTACGTGAAAGTCACGCACACTCAAGGGAGCAGTGTACGTGAAAAGTCACGCACACTCAAGGAGACACGCTTCCAACAGGAAGCGTACTCAAGTCTGCATACGCAGCGCTAAAGAGCGCGCGCAGCTCAGTGTGCATAAGCTAAACAGCTCTGCACACTGCTCACTGTCTTCTCCAAACAGCAAGAACACCATGGTTGAACTCAAGGCTACACAGCATCATAACTTGGCCATCCGAACTCCAAATCCGAATTTCCAAAGCTCCAACTTTGGTGAAACTGAATGCTCTTCCACATGAAAACATCAAAAACCCATAAAATCCAACTTAAGTAGCTCAAACCATGCAAAATCCAAAAATAGAAATAACTTAGATCTATAACAATGGAGGCTCCAAATCACAAAAACCTAAGTTCTAATGTTGATCACCATGTCCTAATCTAGCAAATGGACAAGGAAAAGAGGGTTCTCATGTAGTGGCAAGATGCACTTGCCTAGGGTTGGAAGAGTTGTGTAGAGGAAGGAGAAGAAGAAGAAGAAGGAAATAAATGGTGGTTATGAGGAGAGAGAAAATATTGGTGGAGTTATAAAGAGGGGGAGTTGTGGTGGGGATGAGGGGTAGCATAGGCTAAGGTGATCCAATACCTATAAACCAACCAAACCGAACCAACCCAATAAAACCGAGCCATGCCAAAAACCCAAAATATGAGAAATATCAAAATTCCCCAAGTTGAAAAAAATAAATAAATACATGCCAAAATCCAGATACGAACAAAAATATGAAATACTAGAAATATGGGAAATGAGGGTGACAGTTTGGTACTCGATGCTGGGCGGAGAGTTGTTGGCTCGCTAGAAGCCCCAGACTTTGCATCGGGGTGACGATTCTTCTTGGGAAGGCGTATCGTCATTGGCTTGTCAGAGGGATTGAACTTCTCTATTTGTGGCTGGCCGACTCTCGGTAGTCTGATTGTCAGTGGCTCCATTGTGGGTCTCGATGCTTGGCCGAACCTTGGCAGCCGGATTTTTATTTGCCCTTCTTGTGCCGAGAGGCTGATTGCGTCCTTACGCAGAGCGGCCGTAAGGGGTGCAGACTTTCCAGGTTTGCGAGCTTGAAGGTGCATCTTCAGAAGTTCTTCTGATCCTGAGGTCGTCTCAGTTCGAGCTTGTACATCTTCATCCAGGGGCCTCTTCGACTTCTCGTATAGGCAGGAGTCTGAGTAGTAGGATTTGACCCCTTTGAAGGGATCGATGTCGGCAAATTCTATTCTCACGAAGCCGTGTTTGTCAACATATTTGAAGCACTGGTGCAGCGTGGAAGGCGCGATCATATAATCGTGTATCCAAGGGTGCCTCAAGAGGATGTTGTATGAAGTGTCCGCATCTATGACATAACAGGTTACTTCTGACTGGAGATCGCCAATTTGGCACTTCAAGCGAATCTTTCCGATCGGGTAGCTCCTGACCGAATTGAAACCACTGATGGCGGTGCTTGTTGGCGTCAGAAGATGCATAGGAATGCGAAGATGATGTAACAGACCCTTCGGGATGATGCTTATGGAAGAACCAGGATCAATGTGCATCCGATCCACCTTTATGTCACCGATGTATCCAGTGTAGTATAACGGACGATCGTACAGGTTGGTTTTGATGAGCATATCTTGCGAAGTGAAAACAATGTTGGACATCGCTCCTGTGCAAGCGCTGTCTTCAAGATTTGCAGGCGGGCTCTCTCCTATGAGGTTGACCTGAGCCAGATAGGCGTCGATATTTTGGAGTGCATCGCTCAAAGCTGTACCAACATCCTTTGAGAGTCTCAGGAGCTCGTATAATAACAATTTGGCCTGTTTGTTGGCCAATTGCGCCAATATGTCGAAGTTGTAGGGCCTCTCCAGCCCCTGAGGTGCCTCTTTTCGGAGGGATTTGTCAAAGCGAGTCTCCTTCGGCCTAGGCTTGTCGGTCGTCGGAGGCTGAGAAGGTCCTGGAGTGTCAGCGGTGGCTGGCAGATGATCTTCAGCCGAGTTATCAGCCACAGGTTGGGATTGTACCCAGACCGAGTAACGACAGTCGTGACTTCTTCGACATCTGTCGAGATTGTGCGGCAGGATCTGACTTTTCCACTCTTCTTCTTGCGAATGGAAGATGGTGTGGACTGAGTCACTTCAGATACCAAGTCTGGATGGACCCACATGACCTCCCTTCGTGATGTGCTGAGGGGCACTAGACCAGCAGCTTGATCCCAAGGAGGTGGAAGATTGGCAATCTCTATTGTCGCCAGAGGGATGGGTACCACACCGTCTTGAGCTTCGATTGGAGGGAAGCTGCCAAATTGTACTGACACCATACTGGATGCCACGATTACCTCTTCAAAATCAATGGCCAGAGCGTTCGAATAGATGAGATATTGGATGTATTGTTTCAGTTGGTAGCAGTCGTATGTAGCATGGTGGACGTAGCGGTGGTAATGGCAGTATTTTAGGCTCTCCATTTCTGCCGGCCGAGGTTTCTATCTTGGTGGAGGGAGCTGAATTCTGTCTCCTTGTACGAGCATGTCCAAGATGGGCTTGACGTGGTCGTCTTCGAAGGAGTAGGTCATTTACGGCCATTGTTTGTCCGCCGATTTTGACTCAGGTTTCTAGACTGTGTCAGCCACCATAGCCTGCTTGCCCTTGTTGTCCCGATTATTAGAGGAGTTACCACTATTGTTGTTGTTGGTATTGGGGCGCTTGCCCTTGTCCTCTCCCTCCGAGATGTACAATCCCAGTTGGCGAGCCTTCTTCAACCTTTCTTCAGCGCTAGTGGCACTGATGATAAACGTCTTCCAATCCTTAAATTGACTTTTGCCTATCCAGAGACTGACTATTGGGAGCAATCTCTTTTGGCAAATTTCAATCAAGGAGGAATCCGGGTTACCAGACGACAATTTCATTACGGTTTGGCGAAACCGCTCAATATAGTTTCTTGTCAGCTCCTTCTCCCCTTGGACGACGTCCATGAGGGTGGATATTTTGACGTCCTGTCCTACTTCGTAAAATCTCTCCAAGAATATGCGCTTGAAGCTGGCGAAGGAGTGGATGCAGTTGTCTGGCAGGTTGTGATACCAGTCGACGGCGACCCCTTCCAATGCCTCGATGAATAATCGCGTGAGGATGGCATCGTCGTGGGGCAGATGGTCGGTGGTGACTTTGAAGTAAGTGATGTATCGACTCGCGGAGGTCTTGCCATCATAAGGATTGATGTTGAACGGCTTATATCTTGGTGGGAAGGGGACATCCCTCCATACAGCAGGGTATGGTTGCCGTATTCTGAGGTCTTGGAAGTTTTCTCAAGCGTAAAACACGGCTCGGAGCTCCTGGACTTCTCTTCTTGCTTCTTTGGCCTCATCCGCTGCGGTGGGAGCCGTCATTTCAGGAGGATTATTACCCGGGTTCGGTGCCGCTGAATTTGAGTCCATATTGACCGTGGGACCCGCGCTTGTTTGGCCAGGCGTCTCTCCTTGCAGAGTTGGAAGGGCCGCTTTGATCTCGTCTACAGACTTGACCAAGGCGTGCAGTATGGCCTCCAGAGTGTCGATACGTTGGCGATCACTGGAATCGCCTTGATTGCTGTCCGTCATGAACACCGTCCTTACATGAGGAGAGATAGAAGGAACGGTGGAGGACGTGCCCTCTGAATCATACCCCTGTACCGAGAAGTCATCGGGGTATGTGGGAATGTTCTCCTCTGGTTCGGACTCAGAAGGGATAGTACCCCCAGCTTCAGAGTTTGCTTCATCTTGAGAGTCGTGGACGTCCTCGGGGACGTCGACACCTGCTATTTCTGATGGGAGAGTTGTTTCCCCGGGCTCATCTCCTTGGTACATCGGGTTATCATAGATGCTTTGAGGAGTACTACCCCCAGTTTTAGTAACCCCCAGTGGTGTGGATGATGAATCTCCTACTGTAGTAGATTTCATCTTCGAATGGGTACCTTGGAAAACTCCGGTGGTGGATAACCGTTTAGACGACAGTTTCTTAGTCACAGTGGTTGAGATCTTCGGGTTGGAAACGTTTATCTTCTTCCCTCTCCCCTCGGCGGGGATTTTTTGAGTGGAGTTGCAATATACGACGGGTGGTGCCTCATCCTCTGAGCTCGGCTGTTATAATCTTTGGAAGACGGACTGTCGGTCTTCTCGTATTGTCGTATTGTTACAACAGTAGTTGACAATGATTTGGGTATAGTGACGTCCGTGGGAGGACTCTTTGCACCCCGAGGCTCCCTCTCTTTTCTTGCACTTGTGGAGGATAGCCTCACGCAAGTCAGATGGGTCCGGAACGACCATGTTTGCTCCCTGGACCTTGGGAGACTTTTGGGAACCTCTATGTCCATTTGCCGCCGGGGGCTGGACTCGAGTGGTTCTGTACAACTTCCCATCAGAGGCCCGCATAACAGTATGTGGAGCGCTCGGATGGTCAGAGGTTGGGACAGCCGACTGAGCTCGCCGAGCTCGCACTACCCTTGACTTCTTCACTCGGGCGCCTGAAGGCGTATAGTAGTAAGAGTAAAAGTGGTGCTGGAGAGAGTCAGACATGTCTTCTCGGGAGTACGAGAGATCAGGACCATAGGAGAGGCGATCGAAGACTGAGCCGCGTGGAGCGGGCGTCATGCGGCTGGAATCAATAGTTTTCATGCGGCTGGCAGTCGTAGCCGCATGGGCTTTCCTCATGCAGCTGGAAGTCTCAGCCGTATAGGTCTTCTCCACGCAGCTGGGAATCCTGGCCGCCTGAGTGTTATGCGTTCGGCTGGCAGTTTCGACCGCATGGTCATCATGCATGCGGCTGGCAAGTTTGGCCGCATGAGTCTTCGTCTTGTAGATAGTGCCTTTGTTCGGCTTCTTCCTGGAGCACATAGAATCACTCTTTGCCCCTGTAAGTCCAACATCGTAGTGCTTTTCTCTGCCAGACTTGGAGACAGCAGAGTCCTCTATGGCTTGAAGTGGAGCCGCATGAGAGTTGTCTTCGCCGTCTTGGGCAGTAGAGAGTACTCCGTCCAGAGCTTGGGGAGGAGCGAATGACTTTGGCCACCACTCCCTGCGAGCCTTCTTTGTGCGGGTTCGCTTCTGGACCGGGCCAGCGCTTCCTTCGGAGAGCATTTCTTCGAACGCCTGTTGGTCGAAGCGGACGACCATCTTCTGTTGTGTGGAGCCAAGTTTGGCTGCATCCGATTGTATCACCAACTCCTCAGCCATGGAGAAGTTTGTCCCCAGCAGAGTCGCCATCGTGTTTGCCATAAAATATAAAAGAACAGAACAATTATCGGAGGCTGGACTTTTACTTCACAATACAAACTCGCTTGTACAAAGAAAGCCTAGGAACGAAAACCTAGGTACATCAATCTAAGTACAATTGTTTATTTTAGATTATGGGGGTGACGGTAGAGGCTCGGAAAAGCGACGGCAGCTCTGCCTTACTCCTTGGATGATCGGATGCAGCCTTGGCTCCAGGGAAGATCTGCTTGGCGTTGAAGAAATGCTCTCCTTACTCTCTCTGTGCTTGCTTTTGTCTCTCCAAGTGCTCTGGTGCTCTCCTCCAAAAAAAAGGTCCTCTTTGCAAGAGAATGGCACCTTGCTATTTATAGGAGTGGGATACCATCATTAGGGTTTGCAATGATTGCCTCCTTGATATGTCGGCGGTTAAGGACCAATTAATCTGGGCCCTTCATTCTGATTGTAGCAAATCTAGGTAATTAATGTAGATTACATCAAATCTCTGTGGGCAATAAATGTTGATTGCCATAAATATTCGCGACTTGTAATGGCTTGCCACGTATCCAACTTGCTCGATTTGACTTGATCTGGGCAATTATGGTGATTGGAACAAATCTGATTTCGTTAGGATTTGTTAGCACCCATAATTCCAGGAAGATAAGACTGCCATGTGTCTCAATCGACGTGACAAGCGCCACGTGTCCTCCATTGGGTCATCTTGGCAGAGCCGCATATGAGTGGGCCGCATGAGGATGAACGGCCGCATGAAGATGGGCAGCCGCATGGGGATGAACAGCCGTATGAAGATGGGCAGCCGTATGAGGATAGGCAGCCGCATGCTGACGGGCTGCCGTATAAAGGATGCAGTCGCATGAAGATGGGTGGCCACATGAAGGGGGCGGCCGCATAAAGGATGCAGCCGCATGAAGATGGATGGCCACATGAAGGGGACGGCCACAAAAAGTGGATGACCGCATAAATACAGCAGCCATATGCCTCGGGACTCGGTGGATTCAGCCAACTGTGAAAAGATTTTCTCCTCTTCCCTAGAAACACGCCTTTATGTCAGTCATTATTGCGCCTTTATGTCAGAGCTGTCATATGTTAGAGCTGTCAGCCGTCAGGATATTAAATGCAGCCAAAGATGAAGGAAGAAGCTGTTGAAGGCCACGTGGCTTTGGGTCTATCCGAGCCGCATAGATGCGTGAACTGCATGGACCCCTAAGCCGCATGGGCTCTCTGAGCCGCATGGAGATCCTTGGCCGCATAGACCTTTCTTTATTCTTTTTCATGCTTCTACAGCCTCGCCATGATCCATATGTTACCCTTGTTATTAGAAACAGATGATTGAAAACCAAGTTTAAGTTGGAAAGAGTATAATTGTTGAGAGGAAACTTTCGGCTCAATGATAGCCAACAGCATGACTTTGTGTACGCGACACAAAGATTTCAGTCTTTTACGAGTCATCTTGTCTGCTATCCCTCTAACATTCCATATCAGTACATTAAACATTATTGGAGGATAGGGGAGGTTGAGTTGATGGACCTTTTGATGTTGATCTTGTGTGTCTCGGTTCACTTGGCTTGGGGTAAATCTTCTTCTTGCCCCGACTCTTTCGTATCTTGTCCTGCCGCACTTCTTTTTCTCCATTTGTCTCCTCCTCATCCATAATGTCAGCCCAATCCTCTTGAATTACCCCTTCTTCAACAATGGACTGTTCAGACAATATGTCCTCCTCAATCTCCTTATTGGCATTGGTGTCTTGATGTAGAACTTCCTCATTTGAGTCTTTCTTCCTGTCGCCATCAATAGAGGAGTGCCTAGCCAGAGGGAGATCAATGGCTTGTTGTCCCTCAGTCGATGTGATCGGGGGAGCAGCCTCTCCGTCGAGGTTTGTGTTGCCGTCCTTAACTAATAATCCAGAGTTCTCCATATCTTAAAATAACTCAGCACTTTTACCCATAGACGGACCAGGGATGTCATGATTAGGAATGTCATTAATGTGTTTAGTTGATTGTTCCTCCTCCTGAAGTAATACTTCCTTCCCTTTTTTACGAATGGCTTTAGTGAGGCCCTCTAATTTGTTATTGTGCACCTTCTCCTTCTGAGCTTTACAATCCTCTTTAGTATGTCCTTGATGGAAACATGCAGTACAGTACTTCGGGAAATGTTCGTATTCAACTGTCTGGGCAAATGTACGACCGTGTGGCAAACTGATACGTACTAGTTTAGGCAGCTGTTTACTGGAGTCGACTTCAATGAAAACTCTCGCCATACTTGGACGTGTGAGGTCTTCCGTAGCTTTATCTAAGCGTAGAGGTGTTCCAATGCCAAAAGCAATGGAAAACAGAGCATTCTTAGCAAAAAATTAAATAGGGAGGCCAGGGAAAGAAACCCAGACAAGAGATAGAGGAGATTCCTGAGAAGGAGAGAAGTCTTTCGTCCATTTGAATAACCGCATAGGGGCCCTAACCACATACCAAATATCACGAGAACGTAGTCTCAGAAAGTCAACCTCCAGTGACGACCGAAGGAGAATGTGTTTCGAATCAATGAGACCCACCTTAACCGATCCAGCAAACTTGAACTCCTCAAAAGCTTTACGTATAGCATCAATAGATGGACGTTGGTGGGAGAACTTCCCGATCAATGCAAACTTAAACGGATCCGATAGGATTTGTTCATCCTCCTCTGAGAAAGACACAACAGGGACTCCTCGAGAGAATGATGGTGATCTTATGGCAATCGATGGTAATTGGGACGGCGATCCGCCCGCCACCACCGATGCAAAAGTCGAGTTTGTCATGGCGATAAACGTGTATTAGTGGCCAAGTGGTCCACTAACACGAATGAGACGCCGGCCCGGCCGAGGCCAAGCCAGAATCGGAGTGGAAAATGATCTCGAAAGCAGATCGTCGGCGCCAAAACCTAGAGAGAGTTCTGTGATCATATATATATATATATATATATATATATATATATATATATATATATATATTTTTTTTTTATATATATATATATATATTAAAAAAAGTCCAAATACTCGCAAGAAGTTGGATATCTTGCGAGAAATTTTTATTTTATATATATATATATAGCATAAATGAAAAGAAACCAAATACTCGGAAGAAATTGGATATCTCGCAAGTCAACATTCCCTAAGTTCTCCTGCTGCCAAAGCTGCTGTTAACTTTTAACTTCCTATTGATTCAAATCAACTCCAAATGTTAATCAATTCCATTCAAATTTCTTCCTATCCAATCCTAAATCGATTCACTTCAGATCCGCTTAAATTCTATTCGAAATCGAATTTAAATTCGATTGAATTTTGAGTAAATTTTTGGGATATATATATATATATATATATATATATATATATATATATATATATATATATATATATATATACACCTACATGATCGAAACTTTGTAATCCCTTCCAAAATTCGTGAACCTCTCGATCCTACTGCCTGCGACCGCTGCAAGCCGCCGGCTGACTACACAGCAGACAGCAGCAGTAGCAGCTGACAGAGAAATCGACTGCGAGGTAACCCCTTTCTCGACCCTCTTTCTTCTTATGTAGTTGATCGTTTTTGATTTCGTAAAATCCTATAGGAAGCCTAGTTGACCCTCTTGAAACCCCATTATATAGATTCGATAATAGTTAAGTCGATTGTCCAGAAATTTAATGTAAAGATCGATAAAAACTAATTTTGAAAATAGTGTACAACCAGCCCAACCACTCCTGTTCGAAGATCAATTTTGGTCAATCCTTTAACAATGATCGAAAACTAATTGAAGAAAGTTTTAGACAACCTATAGGGCTTCCCAAGCCTTTTTGTAGATTGACTCTGCATCCAAAATACAGATTCCCAAAACTAAAAAAATTATTTTTCAAATAGTAAATTTTTAGAAAAATTTACCGATACGACGTGCGCCACGACAAATTAGGCGATGTGGTCACGAACAAAAATATTAAAAGGTGCGTATCGACTTCAATAATGTGTGGGAATGACGGAACTTGATTTCATTATGTGTACGTGACGAAATCGATGCATATCAGTCGAGATACTAACGGCCGTTTTCAAACTAGCCCACAACTTCATGCCCGTTCGTCACCCTGGGACGAAACTTGTGCCACTGGACTCATATCGTTTTTCTGGTCATGTGAGTGAGGTTTGGTCCAATTCTAAGAAGGTCGATCGAAACATATTTTTGGGGGCCTGCGACACGATTCAATGGACGAAATTGTGCACGGCTCATCGGAATCCAAATTTGGACATACGATTGAGTTTGTATCGTTAAACGGACCTGTAGACATATACTTGATGACTTTCAAGATCGTAGGTTTTAGCACACTTTTCACTGTAAAGCGAGAGCAACGGCGGACACCAATTTGGCTCGAAATTACGATTTTTCCCATGTGTCCAGAATTGGACTTAAGGGTAGGCGATCTTAGACATTTTTTTGGGCCAAAAACGTTCATAATGTTTATTTCAGCATCCGAGGATGTTTGCAGGAGTTGACTTTTATTGCACTTGATTTATGACGATCTAAGTTACTAGACGTTGTCATTTTCTGGATACCACCTCTAGGCAAGATACCTTGCCATCATTTACTGTCTACTACTATCATTTATCATATTATTTCCTTTTATTATTTTATTGACTGTTTGTTTCTATCACACCGTGCTTCCTAGTCATACTTGGGTGCGAGTGACTGCATTAGTCATCCTATTCCTTTTATTTATTTTCTACATTATGACTTAGTACAAGATGATCACCCCGTTGATGTGAGGTATTGGTATATCTCCTATGGCATGGACACTTGAGTTATCACGAGTTATGTGTCATATATAGGACACGAACTCGCGTAGTCGGCTGGCCACAGATACGTTTAAGACGTACGACGGTTAGGATATAACTACAAATAGAATTTGTATGATTAGTAGAGCTGGCAGTTATTAGAGATTTATATGTGTCGTAGAGACAACATAGATAGGAATGGGGTAGGGGAACAGTTCCTTAATGTATGGGACACATATGCACTTATCCATTATAATCTGTGAGCTCCACCAGAGATGCATGTAAGATTACCCCTACTGTTACTGTTTTCCTCTGACGTTCATGAAGCGTTAAGGACGTAGGCCCCTAGGACCTAATTGGGAACTATGCCAATCCTAGTGTAGCCAGAGTGCCCATGCGTTGAAGGTTGTTCTTAACTGCATTTTCACAGTAGATTGGTTAGGCACCCTATTGCATTCATTCTTTATTTGTTATACAGTTTATACGGCATGTTTTTCTTGTATCTTGTTATGTCCCTTTAAGGACCTAGTGATCTCTCCAGGCTTAGATGACCAGGATTTCCCTCAGGAACACAACTCTGCATTGGATCCCACATTCTCAGTTGAGGAAGGTTCACCTTCCGAGATTTAGTTATCTTTGTTTACTAGACATGACTTTTGCTACATTATAGTTGATACATTTTCCTTTTATTTTACTTCGTTTTGGGACGTCATACTCCAATTATCTCAGACTATTTTTTTATAGTTGTTTGGTAGTGGATTTGTCTCCACCCAACTATATTCCCTTTTGACTCTTATATTTTATTTATCTGGGCGATTGCCTTTATTCTTGGGATTTATGGATAAGATATAGATTATCTGTGACTGCCTGTGGATTAGTTAATTATAGCTTATATGTGTGTATGGGGATGTCACGACCCGCACCCAGTATAGAGGCACGAGAAGTGGGTATGTCGAGCCTACGCTATAGTGTCGGCGGTAGAAAGCTATCCTAGGTCACATACATCTAACAATTATAAGGTACCTGTACAATGTACACGCTCCGAATGGAAGACAATATAGAAATGTACAACTCAATGACAGCTAAGGTAGAAAGTACGATAAGATAGATAGATAAGAAAGTCGCCAAATGAAATACAATAAAGAGAAGAAGTCTAAGAGTTCTAAGATAGCATCTCGACAACATCCAGAATAACAAAATCTACAAATAAGTACAAAGTGTATCCAAAACAAGACAAGACAATAAGTAAGATACTGGTCTAGCTTACTAGCCTAGACTACTGGGGTAATGTCCTCTGCAAGGGCTGGGTCCTCCTGGGAGTCCAGCTCACATGTGTCATCTAGGCCTGCTCCATAGTATGTAGGACAGAACTTCTCAATGTTACCTGTAATATTTCAACAGGTTCGGTCAGGACAGGAACGGGCATAATACATCTCACGCAGTTCATAATATGACAGGATATGTAAATATGCTATAGAGTAAGATACATGAAACGCTGAGAAATATATGAAGTAAAAGAGATGACTGTAAAGAGATATCTACAATAAGTAAAGTGCTAACAGTGGCTAGTGATATAGAGTACAAGATAGACATGTGAACGGCTTGAATTTGCACATGAGTATACTAAAGAGTTTGCACATGATTACACTACTTTGGAATTGTTCACATGACCATTTATACTTCCCCGTACCCCAATCAATACACAAGGATCCAGACAAGTTATGTTATTGCACATGATATCACATGAAGGCCCATAAATGGGTGCACATGAATGTATACATGGGGGATCCGTGAACATGAGAGTACATGAATCACAAGAGTGCACATGAATGGTGAAAGCAACGGAGTACATGATGAAAGTAAAACGTACATGACATACTGTAACCCGATGCTCCCGAGGGGGATAATATCTCATGAAGGGATCCATATAGTTACAATCCGTGTTAACAACGTGACAGCATCAAGTAAAGTAATCTAGAGCATAAATGTAAATCCTATCAAGTATGAAACGGTCAGAGGATGTACTCGCCTGGTATCATGAGTATCCGATGAATATATATGTCCAGACAGAGTAGATGAGTCCTAAACAGAGCAACACAGGTCACAACATGTCCAAAATGGTAATATTGAAGATTATAATGCATTTTATATGATTTCTAGGTCATCTAGGCCAAAGTCAACTCTTGGTCAACTCTGGTCAACTTTAGTCAACTATACTAGTCAAACTAGGTCAAGCCTAGTCCAATCAAGTCTCACTAAGCCTAACCAAGACTAGGCTAGCACTCACACACAATTTCAAAGCTACACAAGTCATCACACACATTATATATATATATATATATATATATTTTTTTTTTTTTCATCACACACATTATATATATATATATATATATATATATATATATATATATATATATATATATATATATATATATTTATATATATATATATATATATATATATTATATATATATATATATATATATATATATATATATATATATATATATATATATATATATATATATATATATATACTCAATGTTTATAGGCATACACCTAGGAATTTATATGTAGGCTATCATGCCTATATACATATCCACATTGGCATACATTATATATCAAAACACACATTACATATACTAAATTATAGGCAAATCATATATATACAAATATTATCATGTACAAATATATATACTATATACATAGAGAGAGAGAGAGATGTCGCATGCATAGGTTATACATAGGAAATTCAAATGTGTACATGTTAGTATGTGTGTAAGGTTGTGTGTGTATGTATGGTTTTCAGATTTCTAGTCAACAGTGCACATGTGTTCTCAGTTTCAGTTTTTAGTGTAGGAGTAAATACGCGTGTGTGTGTGTATAGATAGATAGGAGTTTGTTATTCTCAGATTTTGTGTGTGTGCAGCAGTGTAATATAGGTGTGTGTTCACAGGTTTTAGATTTCAGTAAAATAGTGTTCACAGATTTCTTCTGTGCAGCAGTGGTTAGGTGACAGGATACATATGTGTGTGTGTGTGAGATGAGAGTGTGTGGCAGTTCAATATGTGACAGTACCTATACATGTGTGTGTATAGAATTCAGGTTTTATCTATGAGTAATATATATGTGTGTGTTCACATAATGTGGCAGGTTGTGTTCTCAGATTGTACATCAGTAGTATATGTTCCTAGGAAACAAAATGACACCATGTATCTCATTCAATCAACACATATACATATTGGTATAACCCTAGGCTATATTCCTAATCCGTCAATATACAAATTGATTGTCAAAACACACTCGAAACCTATCATAAATCCAAGCAAAACTCCACATGTGAATCCCAACACTTAACACATATCCCAGCATGTAATAACACATATAAAACATATAATTAGCATTTAAAATCGAATTTAAACCATTCAAAATTCTCAGAAAAATGCATACTGATACTGTACGTATCAGAGAATGAGGGGAAAATATAAATTGATTACGAAATGAAACATGAATTATCAAATTAGAGGTTGATAAAGATTTGTGCATATGTGTATGTGTCATACATGCTAATTTGTGTCCACCAATATAGGACACGACGTGTCCACACCCATACGAACACACACAGACACACGCATAGACACAAAGTCTCGTGCACGCGTTTGTGTCGATCCAGGACACGACACCACTCGTGTACGTGTCCACGTGTTCGCCTAGGGTAGGGCTACGTTCGTGTCAGCCTGATACGTCTCTACGATATGTCATGTCGTAACACGAGATCCATATTAGAGCCCGATACTGACCTGTGCATGTATAGTGCAATCCCAATGCGAGTTCGATTCCTCACGAATCACTCGAGGGATTTGCCTCGTACTTCGTGCACAAGGTGTCAGTCAATGATCCTTCGTGTTCCATAAATATCAAACCAGAACGTGTCGTATCTAGTGCACACGCCACAACGAGCAGTAGGGCATGCGCACGACTCGTGTGCGAGCGTGTCCATGCCCTAATGCGACTCGGACACAACGCAAAAACATCTCAGTAACATACAAAATCAAAATAAACATATAGATCTAGAGATTCAATCAAAAAGTTTTAGAAAACAGGAAGAAAATTCTCTTTTAGGTATTTCATCAAACACCCTGCATCAAGCACTGATATGTATCCGATACGGACAACAAAACGACACGAAATCAAAAAAGACTAACTCCACAGCTAGGGGACACCTTAATCTATGCATTCATACAAAGAAATCAAGAAATGGAGGTGGTTTGGGGGATTTACCTATTGAGTGTCAAACTCAATGAAAAAGCTCAATATAGGTGAATCCCTCTAGCAACTCAAGAGCCCCAAATTGCACTAAAGCTGAGATTACTCACTACCAACATTAAATAGACATCAATTAGATCCTAATGCAAAAGACTAGAGTCAAAAATGAAGAGAAATGAAGAAATTAGGAAAGATTGCAAAGGGGACAAACCTTGTTCTTGCCAAAAGTGAAAGTGGTATAAAAAGAGGCAAGAATGAATAGAAGAGATTAAATAGGAAGGGGGGAGCCCTAGGCTGGCCACATTAGGGAAATTAGGGTTAGGGTTGATGGCTAGTGGGCTATGGGCCAAGTTTAATTGTTAAATGGTTCGAACCCTTAGCCATTAGTTTCAAACACCTAAAGCACTAAATCTCTCCATGCAACTTAGTCCAAAACAAGTCAACTTGGGTCGACTGAAGTTAGAATAGGGTCTACACCATGCTAACTAAGTTACCAAAGTCAAAGTCAACATCTAGGCTAGTCTCCAAAGTCACAACTAGCAAAAGTCAAAAATAACAACCATCACTCAAACAATTTAAATTAAATTCAAAATTTTCAAAATGACCAAAATACCTCAAGCTAAAATGTGGTTGTGACAAATCTACCCTCCTTAAAAGAATTTTGTCCTCGAAATTGGAAGGCAAAACTAAACTGATGAGAAGGATAGACAATCTTACCTCAAGGTCAAAATAGATATGGGTATCGCTCGTGCATCTCATCCACTCGCTCCCAGGTAGACTCTCCTGGAGAATGATGCCTCCATGCGACATGAACCAAGGGTATCACCTGGTTTCTCAGAACCTTCTTTCGTCGATCCATAATCTCCACAGGCTGCTCTGGACAGCTAAGAGTAGGTCCTACCTCAATCTCTGAGTGATCGAGTACATGGCTAGGATCTGCCACATACCGTCTCAGCTGCGACACGTGGAATAGGTTATGGACTCCCACTAGTGCGGGTGGCAAGTCTAGCCTGTTAGCCACGTTACCGACTCTTCCGCTGCGATGAAGTGCAGGCTAAGCTTCCCACCTCCAACAAACTGTATCGTACCACGTGTCGGAGATATCCTCAAGAAAACTAGATCTCCAACCTAATCACAAACAAGGTCTCAAATTACTAGATAATCAAATATGATAAAACAAAATCACAAACAAACAACGTACTTCTAATCCTATCTCTAAGCTGTACCTCAAACTCTAAAGGCTTGCGGTGGCTATCGGCCCAGTACCGATGTCTGTCCTGCGCCACGCGAATCCGGTCTCTGATAAACTTCACCTTCTCGGCTGCATCTACAACCATCTCAGGTCCCAATAAAGCTCACTCTCCAACATCATCCCAAGACAAGGGTGTACGACATCTGTGCCCGTACAGTGCCTCGAATGGTGATATCTCAATACTGGCATGAAAACTGTTGTTGTATGCAAACTCCACTAAGTAAAGGTGATCATCCCAGGATCCTCCAAAATCCAAAACATAAGTTCGCAATATGTCCTCGAGTGTCTGAATAGTCCTCTCTGACTGTCCATCCGTCTGAGGGTGGTATGCAGTACTAAACTTGAGCTGAGTGCCCAAACTAGTCTACAGACTTCGTCATAAATAGAAAATGAAGTAACTATCCGGATCCGAGACAATGCTCACCTGAACTTCATGAATCCTGACAATCTGTCGCATATACATCTCTGCTAGCCTCTCAGTAGACTTACCCACTTTAAATGGCAAAAAGTAGGTCAATTTGGTCAACCTGTCTACGATGACCCAAATCGCGTCTCTCTCCTGGTGTACGCGACAATCCAGAAACAAAATCCATCGTGATGTTCTCCCACTGGGCACGTACAGCTTAGAACCGTGCCTCAAAACGCCATCCTCTGCAAGTGTAAACTCATCATCCACCAGCCCTGCTCGAACCTGCTCTCGGATACACCGTAGAGCAACATCCTCGAACTGTGTCGACTTGATCCTCTCTATCAAGTCTGACTGAATCTGAAGGCCCCATATCTGCATCTGAACTCCTGGCACAATTACCTCAATCCCCAGGCTCTCCAAATCTGCTAGCAAGTGACGATCTATAGTCAAACACATGGCTGTCGGATACCTACTCAAGGCATCGGCAACCACGTTAGCCTTTCCTGGATGATATTGCAGTAAAATATCGAAGTCCTTTATCAACTCTAACCACCTGCGCTGCCTCATGTTGAGCTCCTTCTGTGTAAACACATACTTTAAGCTCTTATGATCTGTAAAGATTTCTACCCGCTCTCTGTATAAGTAGTGTTTTCTTAACTTCAAAGCAAATATAACTGCTGCTAACTCTAAGTCGTAGGTAGGGTAGTTCTTCTCATGGGGACGTAACTGCCTAGAAGCGCAGGCAATCACCTTCCCATGCTGCTATAAAACACAACCCAAACCCTTCCCTGAGGTGTCACTATAGATAGTGAACCCTCATGATCCTGATGGCAATGTCAGAATCGGAGCTGTCGTCAGTCGCTTCTTCAACTCCTCTGACCAGTCAAACTCTGTATCCTTCCGGGTCAGCCTAGTCAATAGCTCTACAATTCGGAAGAAATCTTGCATGAACCTCCTATAATAGCCTGCCAATCCCAAGAAGCTTCTGATCTCTGCTACTGAACTCGGTGCTGACCAAGCCTCAACTGCCGTGATCTTCTTCGGGTCAACTGAGATCCCATTTCCAGTCACCACATGACCCAAGAAGTCAACTCTGTCCAGAAAGAACTTACACTTCGAGAGCTTGCCATAAAGCTCCTTCCTCCTAAGAGTCTCCAGAACCACTCTCAAGTGCTCCTCATGCTCCTCCTCAGTCTTCAAGTACACTAGGATATCATCGATGAATACCACCATGAACTTGTCTAAGTACTGGTGGAACACCTTGTTCATCAAGTTCATGGATGCCGCCGAGGCATTGGTTAACCCAAACGGCATCACCATGAACTCAAACTGGCCATACCGCATCCTGAATGCGGTCTTTGGGATATTCTCCTTCTTCACCTTTATCTGATGGTAACCTGACCTCAAATCAATCTTAGAAAATACTCTCGCCCCACTCAGCTGATCGAAGAGATCGTCGATCCTCGGCAACGAGTACTTGTTCTTAATCGTGAGGTTGTTGAGCGCTCTGTAGTCGATACACATCCTGAATGATCCATCCTTCTTTGGTACAAAGAGTACCGGTTTAAACCATGGTGAAGAACTCGATCGAATGAAGCCTTTGTCTTGCAGCTCATCCACCTGCTTTTTTAACTCTACCAGCTCACTGTTGTTCACCCTAAAGACGTGCTGAGATATCGGCTCTACGCCGGGCACTAAGTCTATAGAAAACTCCATGTCTCTGTCCGGTGGTAGTCCTGGCAAATCCTTCGAAAAGACGTCCATAAACTCTGCTATCACAGGGTGGGGCACTGCATGCTCCTCAACTGATACTCCGTAGAAAACTCCGTTGCTCTGCTCCGCCTTCCGTCGGATGAACTCGAACTCTGGCTCTCCGGGTGCTCTGAAAAGAACTCTACCCCGACGACAATCTATGCTGGCGTGGTACCTGCTCAACCAATCCATACCGAGTACGATATCGTAGTTCGACAATGGCATCACGAGCAGACTCACATCCAACTCTCGGCCTCCCAAATCTACTCTCCGACCCTTGCAAATATCACTAACGAGGATAATGCCACCCCCGGTCATGATCTTGCAAGTCCTAAACAACGATTCAAATACAAGGTGGTTTCTAATAACAAACGATACAGACACAAAACTGTAGGAAGCCCCCGAATTGAATAATACAAAAGCTGGAATGGAGTCGAGAAGAATAGAACCTGCGATCAGCTCCCCGATAGCCTCTGCGTCCTTAGCTGCCATGGCGAAAGCTCGCCCTTACTGACCTCCCCTGGCCTGCTGCTGATGCTGAGCAAACCTCTGCTGCTGAGCCTGCAAAGGTCCCTTCTGTTGCACTGCTGGAGCTCTGGCCCCCGTTCCCTGAGCTGTTCGTCTCGACGATAGAGGGCACTCCCTCAACTGGTGCTCTGCCGAACCACAGAGTAGGCACCTTCCGAGCCTCTTTTTGCAGTCATTCCACACATGCCCTGGCTTCTTGCAGAAACTAAAACTGACGGGCTGCTGTCTGAGTGCCTATGGCTGAACCCTCGGCTGCTGCTGCACCTGCTGGAAGGGTGCACGACCCTGACCCTGGAACTGTCTCTACTGCTGCTGAAGCTGATGCTGCTGCTGAAAGTGCGACCTCTTGGCCGATCCTCCGCTACCACTGGCTTCCAGAGTGTCTCGCCTCCTCTTGAGCCTCAGCTCAAGATCATCCTCTGCTGCTAGGGCACCCACTATAATCTCCTCAAAAGTGGCACTCCGGTCACTCTTGGTCAAGGACTTGACCTCCTTGACTAACCCTTTCCGGAACCTCCGGGCCTTTGCCGTCTCACTGAGTCCCTCAACAAACATGCCCAGACGGTAGAACTCCCCAGCGTACTCCTCGACAGTCTGAATCCCCTAAACTAAGCTCTCAAACTGCGTCTCCAGGGTGCCAAGAGCTGTGTCAGGGAAAACTTCTCCTTGAACAGCTTCTTGAAGGATGTCCAAGTCTGTCCTTCTGTACCGACCCTCGGGTCTGTCTGGTACCATGTGTGGGCCTGGTCCTGCATTTGGCTACCTGCCGCCTTAATCTATAGTCGTACTGGAATCTCCACCAGCCGGAAGATCTCTTCGATGTGCTATATCCAGTCATCCGCATACAGAATCCCTCAGTGCCGCGGAAGTCCCGCGAATGCATCTTCTGGAAGTCCTGGATCCCTGGTATCCTTGGCTGATATGGCTGCATCTGGGCTGCCTGCAGCTGCGGAATAACTCTCTCTACGTTCGTCAGAGCAAGCTGATAGAAATTCTCTATGCCCTGCTGGAAATGAGCGGACTGTTGTCGTTGTGCCTCCACCATCCTCTGAAAGAAATCGAACAACTGCCCTGTATCAACTGATCCGGAAGGTGGCTGCTGCCGAGAGAAATCGGGAATGACGGAGGAAGGTCTCTGTACAGGAGGAGGTGCACCTCCAAATGCAGCAAAAATGCCAACCCGAGTCGGCACAACAGGTGTTGTAGTCTCGAGGCCCTGCTAAACAGGACGAGAGGTGGCCGACTTCTCGATAGTATCCCCCGGACCGAAGTAATGAGATCGTGTCTCCATAACCATCCTGAAGACAGATCAAAAATAAGAAGCAATTACTAAGAATGAATCAAAAAATCAAAGGAGGACAGTTTATTTATTCAAAGGAAAACATTAAATCAACAAGAATTTATATGGCAAGTATTGGATCAGAGTTTTCCTAATGTGATTGAGTACCTCAAAACTATATCCTATATCCTACTGTAGGCTGTAGTGATACTCTAGTTCGAATACCACTACAAATCTAGACCTGCATGGGCCACCACTAAAAATGTGTCACGACCCGCACCTAGTGTAGGGACACGAGAAGTGGGTACGTCCAGCCTACGCCGCAGTGTCGGCGGTATAACGCTGTTCTAGGTCACATACATCTAACAATTATAAGGTACCTGTACAATATATACGCTCCGAATGGAGGACAATATAGAAATGTACAACTCAATAACAGCTAAGGTAGAAAGTATGATAAGATAGATAGATATGAAAGTCGCCAAATAAAATACAATAAGAGAAGAAGTCTAAGAGTTCTAAGATAGCATCTCCACAACATCCAGAATAATAAAATCCCTAAATAAGTACAAAGTGTATCCAAAATAAGACAAGATATTAAGTAAGATACTGGTCTAGCTAACTAGCCTAGACTACTGGGGTAATATCCTCTCCAAAGGCTGGGTCCTCTTGGGAGTCCAGCTCACATGTGTCATCTAGGCCTGCTCCATAGTATGTAGGACAGAACTCCTCAATGTCATCTGTATTATTTCAACAGGTCCAGTGAGGACAGGAACGAACACAATACATCTCACGTAGTTCATAATATGACAGGATATGTAAATATGCAATAGAGTAAGATACATGAAACGCTGGAAAATATATGAAGTAAAAGAGATGACTGTAAAGAAATATCTACTATAAGTAAAGAGCTAATAGTGGCTAATGATGTAGAGTACAAGATAGACATGTAAACGACTTAAATTTGCACATAAGTATACTAAAGAGTTTGTACATGATTACACTACTTTGGAATTGTTCACTTTACCATTTATACTCCCCCGTACCCCAATCAATACACAATGATCCAAACAAGTTATGTTATTGCACATGATATCACATGAAGGCCCATAAATGGGTGCACATGAATGTATACATGGGGGCTCTGTGAACATAAGAGTACATGAATCACAAGAGTGCACATGAATGGTGAAAGCACCAGAGTACATGATGAAGGTGAAACGCACATGACAGACTGTAACCCGATGCTCCCGAGGGGGATAACATCTCATGAAGGGATCCATATAGTACCAATTCATGTTAACAACGTGATAGCATCAAGTAAAGTAATCTAGAGCATAAATGTAAATCCTATCAAGTATGAAACGGTCAGAGAATGTACTTGCCTGGTATCCTGAGTATCCGATGAATATATATGTCCAGACAGAGTAGATTAGTCCTAAACATAGCAAAACAGGTCACAACATGTCCAGAATTGTAATATTGAAGATTACAATGCATTTTATATGATTTCTAGGTCATTTAGGCCAAAGTCAACTCTTGGTCAACTTTGGTCAACTGTAGTCAACTACATTAGACAAACTAGGTCAAGCCTAGTCTAATCAAGTCTCACTAAGCCTAACCAAGCCTAGGCTAGCAGTCACACACAATTTCAAAGCTACACATGTCATCGCACACATTACATATATAGGCATATATATATACTCAATGTATATAGGCATACACCTAGTCATTTATATGTAGGCTATCATGCCTATATACATATCCACATTGGCATACATTATATACTCAAAATACACATTACGTATACTAAATTATAGGCAAATCAAATATATCTACATATTATCATGTATGAATATATATACTATATATATAGAGATAGAGATGTCACATGCATAGGTTATACATAGGAAATTCAAATGTGTACATGTTAGTGTGTGTGTAAGGTTATGTGTGTGTATGTGTGGTTTTCAGATTTCTAGTCAACAGTGCACATGTGTTCTCAGTTTGAATTTTCAGTGTAGGAGTAAATACGTATGTGTGTGTATAGACAGATGGGAGTGTGTTATTCTCAGATTTTATGTGTGTGCAGCAGTGTAATATAGGTGTGTGTTCACAGTTTTCAGATTTCAGTGAAACAATGTTCTCATATTTTGTGTCTGCAGCAGTGGTTGGGTGACAGGATACATATGTATGTGTATGTGAGATGAAAGTGTGTGGCAGTTTAATATGTGACAATACCTATACGTGTGTGTGTATAGAATTCAGATTTTGTCTAGGAGTGATATATATGTGTGTGTTCACATAATGTGGCAGGTTGTCTTCTCAGATTGTACAGCAGTAGTATATGTTCTCAGGAAACAAAATGACACCATGTATCTCATTCAATCAACACATATACATATAGATATAACCCTAGGCTATATTCCTAATCAGTCAATATACAAATTGAGTGTTAAAACACACTTGAAATCTATCATAAATCCAAGCAAAACTCCACATGTGAATCCCAACACTTAACACATATCCCAGCATGTAATAACACATATAAAACATATAATTAGCATTTTAAATCGAATTTAAACCATTCGAAATTCTTAGGAAAATGCCTACTGATACTGTGCATATCAGAGAAGATTTCGAAATAAAACATGAATTATCAAATTAGAGGTTGATAAAGATTCGTGCACATGTGTATATGTCATACATGCCAATTTGTGTCCACCAATATAGGACACGACGTGGCTACACCTATATACTCACAGACTAACGCACAGACACACAGTCTCATCCACGTGTGTGTGTCGATCCAGGATACGACACATGAAATGACACCACTCGTGTACGTGTCCACGTGTTCGCCTAGGGTAGGGCTACGTTCATGTCAGCCTGATACGTCTCTACGACATGTCGTGTCGTGACACGAGAGCCATATCAGAGCCCGATACTGGCCTGTGCACGTACAATGCAATCCCCATGCGAGTTCGATTCCTTATGAATCACTCGAGGGATTTGCCTCGTACTTCGTACACAAGGTGTCAGTCAATGCTCCTTTGTGTTCCATAAATATCAAGCCAGAATGTGTCGTGTCCAGTGCACGCGACACATCGAGCAGTTGGTCATGCGTACGGCTCGTGTGCGAGCGTGTCCATGCCCGAATGCGACTCGGACATTATGCAAAAACATCTCAGTAACATAAGAAATCAAAATAAACATATAGATCTAGAGATTCAATCAAAAAGTTTTAGAAAATAGGAAGAAAATTCTCTTTTAGGTATTTCATCAAACACCCTGCATCAAGCATTGATACGTGTCCGATACGGACACCAAAATGATACAAAATCACACAAGACTAACTCCACAGCTAGGGGACACCTAGATCTATGCATTCATGCAAAGAAATCAAGAAATAGAGGTAGTTTGGGGGGGGTGTACCTATTGAGTGTCAAACTCAATAAAAAAGCTCAATATTGGAAAATCCCTCTAGCAACTCAAAAGCCCCAAATTGCACCAAAGCTGAGATTACTCACCACCAACAGTAAATAGACATCAATTAGATCCTAATGCAAAAGACTAGAGTTAAAAGGAAGAGAAATGAAAAAATTAAAAAAGATTGTAAAGGGGACAAACCTTGTTCTTGCCAAAAGTAAAAATGGTGTAATAAGAGGCAAGAATAAATATGGGAGATTAAATAGGAAGGGTAGAGCCCTAGGCCGGTCACATTAGGGAAACTAGGGTTAGGGTTGATGGCTAGTGGGCTATGGGCCAAGTTTAAATGTTAAATGGTTCGAACCCTTAGCCATTAGTTTCAAACACCTAAAGCACTAAATCTCTCCATGCAACTTAGTCCAAAACAAGTCAACTTGGGTCGACTTAAGTTAGACTAGGGTCTACACCATGCTAACCAAGTCACCGAAGTCAAAGTCAACATTTAGGCTAGTCTCCAAAGTCACAACTAGTAAAAGTCAAAAATAATAACCATCACTCAAACAATTTAAATTAATTCAAAATTTTCAAAATAACCAAAATACCCTCAAGCTAAAATATGGTAGTGACAGGGGATTCCACATATTGGGGTATCCTTTGTATGCATGCAGCTGACATGTTTCGTATGTGTAGTCCTATGTATATTGGGACTGGGGCATTACATATTTTTTTGGTGGCCCATACAGGTCTACAAAAGTATTCTTTGGTTACTTTACTCTACTATGTAAGCCTACATATAGGAATAGGAATAGTACCTCATCCGTAACTCATTGACTATTTACCTACTTTGACTTCAAATTTTTGAACTCTCAGTTGATTGCTTGAATTGCCTCTTGCTTGAATCTGTTCTAACAAATCCTTACCTTCGTGTTAATAAAATGTACCTTAGAAGCGGTTGAGTTTCCATCCATGCTATCACATCTGGTGCTGCAACCACTCAAGAGGAGCAGGTTCCTCCAAAGACTTTGGTTATTCCGTACCAGCAAGGACAGTAGCATGCTACTATGACCCCATCGACGGGACAGTCGAACACTCATACTCAAGTACCACCAGTCGGCCAGACTGGGCAGGCTACCACATTACTTCCAGGTATAAATGTACCACTACCTCCTCCACTGTTCCCTTAGTAGTTTCTACCTCAGTCCGGACTGCAGATACCTTTGCCACCGGCTGATGAAAACCCTACTACATAGTTCATATATGCCATAATGCAGGCCTAATGGCAGCAGGCTGAGCTGCTAAAATAGAGCATGATGGCATCACTAGCTAGACCCCCACCTTTACCTCCGGTCCTGGCACCATAACCTTTTGAGGGCTCTATCAAGAACTTCATTGCGATGAAGCCCAAGTCCTTCAAAGGTACCGGAGGATCACTAGAGGTCTTAACATAGCTTATCAGCACAGAGAAGCTACTGTAGGCATCACAGTTGCCAACAAACTTGTGGATGACAGTAGTGGACTTACTTCAAGTGGACAGTGCTCACCACTGGTGAAAGACAAAATTGAGATGCCTGGGCACTAAACAGACGTGAAAGGAGTTATATGATCTATTCAACGGAAGATTCTTCCATGTCCATATTTGAGATGTCCTCTACGACCAGTTCCTCTACCTGGAGCAAGGGAGTATGTCGGTGGACGAGTATGACACAGAGTTTAGCCACCTGAGTAGATTCGGTACGGCCTTGATTTCGACCGAGCGGGAGAGAGAGAAGAGATTCTACCAGAGGCTAGTACCAGAGCTCAAGACTTATACTACCACACAGTCTCGAGTCTCTCACACAGTTGTTCTAGCAGAGGCTCGTAGCTAGGAGCTCCTTAGAAGGATATTGCAGCAGCCGCAGAGACGTCCCGCTCTAGCAGTTATACTAGCTAGAGTGACTCAGGAAAGTCCTATCAGAAGGCCTACATGCAACAACAGCAGAGACACATGCCCTACCATAAGCCTATTTGTCATTACTGCGAGAAGCAAGGACATATCCAGAATGACTTCTGAATTCGTCTTGGATTGTGCCTGAGGTGTGGTTTAGGACAACATATGGTCAAGGATTGTCCTGAGGAGCAGGTAATAGTATATGTACAGTAGACCCAAAGGCCGACGGCCTCAGCGCTTCTAGCATCCCGACCAGGACAACAGGTGCCAAGGCTCATGGCACCAGCAAAAGGAGCACCTCACCCACCACAACCTTCTCAGTCAGTATAGTTTGACAGGGCCAAAGCTTAGGGTCCAAGTCAGAAGTACGGATGTGCTTTCTCGCTCATAGTAGAGGATGCAAAACCTGAAGGAGAAGTCATAACAAGTATGATTTTAGTTGCTACATTTTCTGTTATTACATTATTTGATACTGGAGCCACACACTCATTCATAGCCACTAATTTTGCAACTAGATACAGTATTCCCATTACACCACTGTCTAAGAACATTAGCCTTCTTACTGGAAGGAAAACACCTATAAGCAGTTTTTATAAACTTTGTTCTGTAGTGATTTGTGGTAGATAGATGAAGGCACAATTTTTGGTTTTTCCCAACCAAATTTCGATGTGGTTCTTGGGATAGATTGGTTGTGCCAGTATTATGTTTCCCTTGATTGTCATAGAGGTAACATTTTATCTAGACCACCAAATTAGTCAAAATTTGAGTTTGTTAGAGGAGCGAAAGAAAGGAGTAAAAAACTTACATTAGGAACTCATATGGAGATGGATGGCATCCCTCAACATACTATCGTCACCGAGTTTCAAGATGTATTCCCCGAAAAGTTGTCAAGATTGCCACCCGATAGGGACATTGAGTTCTCTATAGAGCTCATTCCAGGAGCAGAACCTATCTCATCCTGAGTATACCGGCTAGCGCCTAAGGAGTTAGTGTAAATGAAGACTCGGATAGACGAATTGCTAGAGAGAGGAATGGATCTACTTAGGAAGAACATCAATTTAGGAAAGAAAGAGGCTATGGAATGAAGTGAATAGAATGGAACCCCCTCTTCTTATGGCTGGCCATGATAGTTAGATTAGGGCTAACACAAAATGTCCATATAGCCCTCTAAATATTGTCTTAGGGATAATTAGTTGTATGGAAGGGTTTGGACCTATTTCGGTCAATAGTCTAATCTCTATTCCAATTAATTGGTCATGACTAATGAGCCTAATTGACCCTAATCAAATAAGTTGGTTCACGAGTCATGTCATGCTAATTATTGCGCTTGTCAAGTGTCTAGGCTAACCCGTTCACCATCACAAGTCTAACAAATGGGCTAGCCACTAACCGTAATAACTAACACAAGATTAATAAATATACACAATATAAAATAAATAAGTCGGCACAATAAAAAAATTTGAAAAATACCCCTCTCCCGGATTTAGGTAGTTACACCTACGAGCAGCGCATGAGAGACAGAAGTAGTGGGCAGATCTTCATCGTCGTCCATTGGAGTTCAAGAAAGGCAACCATGTTTTTTTTGAAGATATCACCCGCTATAGGTACGATTCAATTCGTAGGACCTGGCAAGTTGAGTCTAACATATATCGGTTCCTTCAATGTCTTGGAGCGAGTTGGAGATGTTGCCTACATATTGTCACTGCCACAATCGCTAGAGGGAGTGTATAAGGTATTATGTCAGGACCCGTACCCAAAAATCAGACATGAGTCGTGGGTACATCCAGCCTACGCTGCAACATCGAAGGTAGAACGCTGTCAAACAACTAATAATATCTCATTCACACAAGATGTATGATGATCTCACAATAATAAGATATTTCGAGATAAGAGCAATATGGAATCTAAAACTCAATCACATTAAATAGTAAGGTAGAGAGTTCGATAAATATATATATAAAACATAATTCAGAGTCAAACACAATGCAAGCACCAGAGAAAAAATACCAAGTCGCCAAATATAGTTATACAATACAAGTAAGAATTCCGGAGACAATTCCGGACCCAAATAATATAACCAAGGGTAAATTAGGCTAAACATCCTCTGCCAGCAATGCAGCCTCTATAATCGCCTGAATCCTCAACTCAGTCTCTGGAGCAGTGTCCTCAGTCCGCTCATAATAAGTGGGGCAATAAACCACTAACTCGTCGCTTAATAATATGGTTATCCCAGTCAGGATTAGAGCAAGTACATAACAGTAAAAACAGTTGATAACATGATAAAGGTAATATAGCATGAGTTAGGATATGTGAAATAGAGTAAATAAATGAACAGGCAAAGTGAAATAGCAGTTTAGGCAAAACAATAAAATATGAGACAACAGGTGATAATGATGTAAGCAGAGTAATCAATGTCAAAACCCTAACCTCTAGGTGTTATTTGAAATACCAGTTCGACATGTGAATGGCTTGGGTATTACGGCAAATCGTATATGGTAATGTGCAACTGCTATCCACACGATACGACAAATCACATGTGGTAAGTGTGACTGCTATCCGCATGATAAGAAATGGAGAACAGATAGGGTGTTCACACGTCTACTGAGGTATTTTCTCGTCCAACACTTAGCATTTATGGATTTAATTTATGTAAATAAGGTATACGAAACACGGTAAATCACAGTCAGACACGAATCACGAGTAATAGAAAAGTAAATCCATAGAACCCTAAATACGTGCACGATAGGAATATCCAAATCAAGATATAGAGATAATATCAGTAGAGGAAATGAAATCAGTGTATGTACTTGCATGTACTCCAAGCTGAAAGTTAAATCGAACCGGTGCCCAAATCGATGCTCAAAAACCTATATTTGTTCAATTAGAAGATAATCAATAACTAAGATTTTAATTAGCTTCTAATTTAATCTTAGGCTCTATGGTTTCTAGGTCATGGTTTCCCACTAGGTTGGCCTATACTTCTACCCTATGTCTTGTCTAATACCTATAACCCGTATCCACAATATACATGTGTGTACATATACCTGTAACTATATGTATAAGTATGTCTATAGTACCCTTTTACCCATAGCATTATGCCAATCCACGTGTAAACAAGATATCTCAATTTATACATATTACACATGACTATATACATACCTAGGTACCTTATCTTTTCCCCTATTTTGTCTACCTAATACATAACATAATAGGGCTGACACTTCTCTAATTTATTTTTCACCGACACATCCCTGACATACTACTGTATACATGACACAACACCCTACTCAAAGTCCATATAGGGACTATACAAAGAATCCCTATCCTAGTTACACTGATACATAGGTGATTTAATTCACCAACACTCACACAACTCCCATATGGGACACCCTATGAAACTGATACCTACTTCTATGACACACACAATTCCAAAACTTGCTACCTATGTGCCCCTGTACAAAGTGAGGCCACACACCAATCGTTGTACAGACACACATCCTTACTGGTACCCTGGAAGTCTCTGTTAGGGTTATATACTAAAAGCATCACTTTTGTATTAACTTTATTTCCTTAAATTTTGAATGAGAATCATATGGGCAAATGTTTGCATATTGTATTTGTTGCAAGTATTAATTCAAGTGTGTGATATTTTATATTGTAGATAATATGGTGTGTAGTGTCACACAAAATATCATATTATCAATTTCCTATGGAATATATAAATAGTTCACAATCTAGATGGACTTGGACAATCCATTGGAAAGGTTGTAGTTGTCGTAACCCGCACCCAATAATTGGGCATGAACCGTGCACACGTCCAGCCTACGCCGTAGAGTCGACGGTGGAATACTGTAACAATATGATGAACAACCATGCAATAAATGATATTCTCCACTTGGGAATCAACAACTCAATATCACAACTCAGCTCTAAAACATGAATATAAATAGAACCATCTCATAACAGGAAATGTGTGATGTCTAAAGTCAAATAAAATCTCAACTACATGTCTCAAAGTCAACTCAGTATCCACTACAATGTCTTAGCACTAACTAAAGATAACTAAGCAAGCGCAGCAGGATAAGATGTTGCGTACTCCTCCTGATAGGCAAAGTCCGTCTCTACTATATCTTCCAAGTACGGGCCATACTGGTCAGGGCACATGACCTCTTCGCAATCACCTAAAATTTGTTTGGTTACCCAGTCATGATGGAATGAGTATAATTTATTGAATGTAGTTCCAGTATATAAAAATAACTATAAAATAGAGGTTCGCTTTTAAATATATGATTTGAAAAATAAACGAAGAAAGGCAGAATAAAAACTAAATATAGAAAGACAGTAAATGAAATACAAAGAAAATACTCACCGACTGACTGACTGAAGTACCTTTGATATGTGATCGATCTCGGGACAATTACGCGACACTGTCTACGATATCTATACTGTATAATGCAACACTGTCTACACGGTATAATGCAATAATAAATTACTGTCTACACGGGGTAATGCAAAAGTAAATCACTGTTTGCACGGTATAATGTAATGATAAATCCCTCTCTACATTGTATACACGGTATAAGGTCAGATCACACATCCTTGGTACTTCACCTCCCCGACACGACAAAATATAACAAAACCTAAAGACGAAAATCATATATCTATTGACTAACAATGAGGTATAGTAAAGATCAATATCGAAAACAAACAACAAACTGTACTTGCCCGGCGTCCTGAGCTATTAATACGGTTCTGGTGTCAAGCTTGAGTCCAGTTGACCTATTTTATGAATTACAAAGTCAATAGGCTAAAATGTAAATCAATAGTGCTCTTCTCAAAACTTAGTAGGTTTCTAACATAGTTATCCTTTATACTCATTTGGTGAGGTTGTCTCTAACTATCTTTTCCTTAAGCTTATCCTGGGTTGGTCTTCTATACCTGGATTAAATCCATTTACCAATCTACTCCGGTATTCCAATACATAACTACCCCAACCATCCTTTGTTTTACCTGTACCCTCTGTCTACATGTCGGTTCGATGCTATAAATTTATCCCAAACCCTGTTTTGTGCTCGTACTTAGACATTTACCTGTGCGGCCCTACTTTAGTGCAACCCCTATCCTTGTCTGATACCTATACATCCAGATGTATACCAATAATACTGGCATATGACATTGCTCTGGTGTTTTAATCGAGTCAACTGTGTCCCCACTAATACAAAAGTCGAGTATAGCATTAATAGCATTCTATTCTCAAGGTCGGGTTTGGGGTTAAGTATCAAATCTGATACTAGGACCAAGTAGAATATCCCGTATCAACTCCGGTGCCGAGATCGGATAGGGTGTTAGGTCTGATACTAAGGAAAGGTCCGTAGGTCCTGACTTCTTCAAGTGCTTACTAGCCCAATATGATAGGAGGGATGTTTTGATGTGAAACCTGGGCACAGGGTTTGGTATCACCCTTCTAGAACATAACGTAAAGATGATATATAAAACCTTTGCACTTTTAGGTAAATGGATACCCTAATATTCAACTAGCCTACTAAATCAGTTATCATAGTCGACCAATGAATTATGTGGGTGAAAATCTAATCGCTTACCAGAGGACTAAGACCACCAAGTGAATGTTATAGAATGCTGCTTTGACATTAGTATGGGAGTTCGGTATCTCACAACCTTAAGTAGGGTAGCTACATGTATAGCCTAATTATCCTTAGGTGACTGATACTTGATATTTGGTATTGAGTACTCATCTGATGCTTAATTTATTTAATCAAAATACCTTGATACTTAAGTATCAGATTTGTATCACGTATCTTTCTTGAATCAGAAATACTCTGATAAAGTATCGGCCTCGGTGTCACGCATCCTTCTACTTAAGGATCTGAGTTGGTTGTAAATATTTCTCGGATTCAAGGTTGGTATGATATCTAATATGATACTAAAGTGGAGTATGGTATCCTATCTGATACTAAAAACGCGACCATCTGTTATGAAATTGGTTTGAACGAACCGAGCATAACTCCCTTATGCATCTCTTCTAAACCCAGCTGGAAACCCACCGCTATCTCAAATAAAATGATAGTAGGGAATCATAGAAGATGGCAGGTAAAGTAGGAAGGCTTACCTGTTTGAGGAATTACGAAGCCTTGCTCTTGACAACCTCTCAATATCTGCCCTTTTTCCAATCCTAATGGTGCCGCAGGTGTTAGGGTTTGTGATGCCTGGGATCAATTTCTTGACAACTTATATATACCTAGCGTGTGGATATAATCAACGAGAGATTTTGATAGAGAGGATTTAACATAGGAATCGATTTTGGATTTATTTCATTTTCAAACCGACTTGTCTCTGAGTTCAAGAAATATTCAAACTTCCAACAGTGGCTACTTGATTTAAAACCTAATTTGCTAAGTTGCACAAAGGACCCCTTAGAAGGTCGATATTACAAATGGACCTATTCTCATTTGTTTGAAATCTTTTATAGGTTTTGAGTCCCTTAAATACTAAAAAAATTAATATATCAAAGAAAGAAAATAATTGTTTCCAAGGGTTTACAAATCTACCACCCTTAGAAAAATTTTGTCCTCGAAATTTGAGATGGTCACACGATAGAAATGTACCTCAAAGTTCGAAGAGAAAGGGATAGCGCCCGTGCATCTCATCCTCCTTTTTCCAAGTGGACTCGCCCGAAGAGTGATATCTCCACGCGATGCGAACTAAAGGAATCGCCTAATTCTTCAATACCTTCTTCCTGCGGTCTAGAATCTCTACGGGCTGCTCCTGATAGCTGAGACTCGGTCCTACCTCGATCTCCGAATGGTCCAACACATGGCTGGGGTATACTACATATCGTCTTAGCTGGTATACGTAGAACACATTGTGCACTCCTTCCAGTGCAGGCGGCAAAGCCAATCGGTATGCTACTGTACCAATCTTCTCGAGAATACCAAACGACACAATGAAACGTGGGCTGAGTTTACAGCCTTTACCGAAACGAATAGTGCCACGCGTCCGGTAAATCTTCAAAAATACCAAGTTGCCAACCTAAAATGCACAAAACGGTACCACGAATCCCATAACTATACACGTAATTTATAAGAAGGAGGTTCTATACCTCAAACTATAACGGTCTACGGTGACTGTCTGTCCAGTGCTTCTGTCTGTCTTGAGCCATGCGAAACTATTCTCTAATCAGCTTGACCTTCTCTGCAGCATCTACTACCATCTCCGGTCCCAACAGTGCTCGCTCGTCCACGTCGTCCCAAGATAACGGGGTACGACATCTCCGTCCATACAACGCTTCAAAAGGGGACATCTCGATACTAGCTTGGTAGCTGTTGTTATAGGAGAACTCCATGAGATGAAGGTGATCCTTCCACGAGCCGCCGAAATCTAGCATACATGTCCAAAGCATATCCTCGAACGTCTGAATGGTCCACTCCGACTGTCCATCCATCTGTGGATGATAGGCTGTGCTGAACTTGAACGATGTGCCCAAACTAGTCTGCAGACTCTTCCAGAAGTGGGACATGAATCTGCTGTTACGGTCGGAAATGATATTCACTGGAACCCCATACAACCCAACTATCTGCTTTACATATAGCTCCGCCAACTTCTCTGTAGATAACCCCACTTTGAATGGTATAAAGTGAGCCGATTTGGTCAACCTGTCAACGATGACCCAAATTGCATCTTTCCCTTCCGATGACCGTGGAAGACCAGAAACAAAATCCATGGAGATATGTTCCCACTTCCACTCGGGTATCGGTAGTGGCTGCAACAACCCTCATGGTCTCTGCCTCTTGGCTTTGACCTGCTGACATACGAGGCATCTAGAAATGAAGTGGGCCACTTCTCGTTTTATACCATACCACCACACGTGGCTTCTCAGATCTTTGAACATCTTGTTGGCTCCTGGATGTAAAGAATACTGGGAACGATGTACCTCCTGCATAACTTCCTCTCTAAGCTCTCTACTAGGTACACAAATTCTCGTCCCGTGTCTCAACGAACCATCCCCTGCAATAGTGAAGTCGTCTATCAAACCGGCCCGTGCCTGCGCCATGATACCCCTTAGCTGCTCGTCCTGGTACTGTACCTCTCGAATCCTGTCCATCAGTCCTGATTGAATTTGTATGCCCATTATCTACATCTCGGCCCCTGGAATGACGATTTCAATGCCCAAACTCTCCAAATCCGCTAATAAGTGACGATCTTGAGTCAAGCACATTGCTACGGGATACCTGCTCAAAGCATCCGCAACAACGTTGGCTTTTCTCGGGTGGTACTGTAGAGAAATATCATAGTCACTCATCAGCTCAAGCCATCTGCGCTGCCTCATGTTCAACTCCTTTTGTGTAAAGACGTACTTCAAGCTTTTGTGGTCAGTAAAGATTTCTACTCGCTCTCCGTACAAATAATGTCTCCACAACTTCAAGGCAAAGATTACGGCTGCCAACTCTAGGTCGTGTGTGGGGTAGTTCTTCTCATGCGGTCTCAACTGTCAAGACACATAAGCTGTCACTCTCTTATTCTGCTCAAGAACACAACCCAGTCCTTTTCTCGAGGCATCACTGTAAATGGTGAAACCTTCCGATCCTGAAGGCAATGCCAAAATAGGAGCTGCCGACAGCCTCTTCTTCAACTCTTCGAACGCAGCTTGGCAGTCCTCTGTCCACACGAACTCTACATCCTTCCGAGTGAGCCTAGTCATCGACTCTACAATCTGAGCAAAGTCTTGCACGAACTTTCGATAATACCCTGCCAATCCCAAGAAGCTTCGTATCTCTGCCATAGTAGTCGGAGTAGCCCAAGCTTCCACAGCAGTAATCTTCCTTGGATCGACGGATATACCGTTGCCTGTCACCACATGTCCAAGGAACTCCACCTTGTCCAAGAAAACCTCATATTTTGAGAGTTTTCCATAGAGCTGCTCCTTCCTGAGGGTCTCTAGCACGATCCTCAGATGCTCCTCGTGTTCCTCCGGTGTTTTCGAATAAATGAGTATGTCATCGATAAACACCACTACGAACTTGTCAAGGTATGGATGGAATACCTTTTTATCAAGTTCATGAAGACTGCCGGGGCATTGGTTAACCCGAACGACATCACCATAAACTCGTATTGTCCATACTTGGTCCGGAAGGCTGTCTTCAGAATATCTTCTTTCTTTACCTTCAATTGATGGTAGCCCAATCTCAAATCTATCTTCGAGAATACCCGTGCTTAGCTCAATTGATCGAAGAGAACTCGGCAATGGGTACTTGTTCTTGATGGTATGGTTATTCAAGGCTCCATAGTCGATGAACATCCACACCGTACCATCTTTCTTCGGCATAAAAAGAACAGAGGATCCCTATGGTGACGAACTCTCTATGATGAACCCCTTCTCTAGTAATTCATCGATCTGCTTCTTCAATTCTTCAGCTTCCTTGTTGTTGATCCGGTACACCGATTGTGCCGTTGGTTCTGCGCCTGGCACCAGATCAATAGCAAACTCGATGTCCCTATATGGCAGCAATCCTGGTAAGTTTTCAGGAAAAACGTCCAAAAATTCTGCGATAATGGGATGCGATCTCTTTCTCCTCAATCATAGCTCCATAAAAAGCCCCGCTCTACTTTTCTATTGCCCCTCTGGCGAACTTGAATACAGACTCCCCGGGTGGACTGAATACAACACATCTTCGGTGGCAGTCTATACTGCGTAATTCTTACTCAACCAATCCATCCCTAAAACGATGTCGAAACTCGATACTGGCATTACGAGTAAGTTAGGGCACAACACTCAACCTCCCAAGGTGATGCGGTACCTCATACAAATATTCTTGACTAGGATAGCGCCTTCGGCCGTCAAAATTTTGCAACTACCACCTAAGGGTTCAAATGCTATGCTATGCTTGAATACAAAAGCTGCATAAATAAAAATGTGGGACGCACCCGAATCAAACAAAGCTATAGCGGAAAAAGATTCGAGAAGTATGAAACCTGCTATCACATCTGGGGTAGGCTCGGGCTCCTCAATAGCCATGGCAAAAGCTCTATCCTGCTGGGATGCTCCTCTCTGCTGGTGATCAGCAAATCGCTACTGCTGAATAGGGAGTGGTGGACCTCGCGGCTGTGGGGCGGCTGGTGGTCTAGCTGGTCTTCGCTGTGCTGGAGCTGTCTCGTGTCCTGTCCGATCGGGAGGCAGTGCGCAATCCTTCAGCTGATGAGAAGGTTATCCGCAGTATAAATACGATCCAAACCTCTGTATGCAGTCGTCCCAAATGTGTTCGGTCTTTCCATAAAATATAAAATACGGAGCCTGCTGGAACTATCTCTATGGCTGCTATGTCTGGGCTCTGGCTCGACCTCGATTCTGCTAATGTGCTGGGGCTCTACAAGCGGACTGGAACTGATACTGGTGCTGGAAGGTCCTCAGCTAATTTTGGGGATGCTTCGTCGGTGTTGACTGGTTGTTGCTTTCTCCGAAAGTATCTCGACTCCTCTTTGGCCTATAATTCAGCTCTTCTTCTACAGCTTGGGCGACCTCCAGAATCTTTTCGTAAGTAGTAGCTTGGCTGGTGGCGATGGCTAAACGAATCTTGTGACACAATCCTTTCCTGAACCTTCTGGCATAGCTCTCTGGGGGGTTGACCATACTCTCCGTGAAGCGGCTGAGGTAGGAAAATTCGGAAGTGTACTCATCGACAGTAAGATTTCCTTGCTCCAAGTGCTCGAACTGACTCACCAATGCCTCTCTAGCTATGTCAGGATAGAATTTCTTCTTGAATAGCTGCTTGAATTCTTCCCAAGTCACGTCTGGAGCAACAAATCAGGGATCGCCTTAGTACCTTGTTCGCACGATGTCGAAAAGTTGTTCACTAGCTGACTCCACTTTCATATCTTCTGAGACTCGGGCCATCTTCAGGTATCGCTCTACGTTCTCTAACCACTCATCAGCGTAGAGAATCCCTTCTGTCCCATGGAATTCCTTGGGCCTGAGGTCCATAAAGTTCTTGGAAGTTCTAGGGCACTGTTGGGGAGCATCTCTTTGCTGAAGAGCCTATCGTAAAGTATCACAAAAATGTTGGCCTGCTGCTGGAAAATCCCCATGAGTGTAACATTGTCTAGTGCTGGTAGCGGAGGCAGAATAGGTGCTGGATACATAACTGGGGCTGGATGCATCGTAGATGGTGGGTACACTGCCGGTGTTGGGTGCATGGTAGGTACTGGATACATAGCTAGTGTCGGGTGCATGGTAGGTAGTAGATACATTGCTGGTGTCGGGTGCATGGTAGGTGGTGAATACATCGCTGGTGTCGGGTGCATGGTAGGTGGTGGATACATCGCTGGTGCTGGAACAGGTGCTCGAGGCAAAATGGGTGCTGGTGATGGAGTCTGCGGAGGAAACTATGGAGATGGTGGGATGTCGTCTCGGCGGAACCTTGAGTAACGCAGCTGGGCCGAATCGCCTTGGTGGTTAAGCTGGCCTCCCTGCGTCGGCAAAGTCCCGTAGATGAAAAGTCCTCCTGCAATCGGTAGGGTGTTCAGAGGAGCGTTCCTCCTGTCTTGCAAATCTATTGACTGGAAATAAAAAAAACTGTTAGCCGGTGGAAAGATTCAAACTGGATGCAAATCAAGAATAATCGAATATAGAGGTCAATAATGTATTTTAAACATACAGGGGCGGTCCTTAGATTCCTAATCCTATTCCTAGTTACAGGCCCGGAGCAGTACGACTAACCTAAGTACTACCACGATTTTACAGTCTTTCCGAAATCTGACCTGTATGGGCCACCATAAATACGTGTCATGACCCACACCCAATAATTGGGCATGAACCATGCGCACGTCCAGCCTGCACCCCAGAGTCGACAGTAGAACATTGTAACAATATGATGAACAACCACACAATAAATGATATTTCCCACTTGGGAATCAACAACTCAATATCACAACTCAGCTCTAAAAGATGAATAGAAATAGAACCATCTCATAATAGGAAATGTGTAATGTCCAAAGACAAATAAAATCTCAACTACATGTCTCAAAGTCAACTCAGTATCCACTACAATATCTCAGCACTAACTAAAGATAACTAAGCAAGCGCAGCAGGATCAGATGCTACGTAGATGATCATTGTCCTTTTGTGGAAGACTCGGTACCCTTTGCTTTTGGCAGCATAACAAAAGTGGTTCTAACGACCATACTTATGTTGGTGTAATTTCGTGGAAGATGACCTTTGTAGCTTTGCAATCACCAACATTTTTATGGTTCTATTTAATATGAGAAGCTTCACCTGCACTAAGAGGCGAAGACTTTGGTATCCAAAACTTAGATCCACATTTATTAGCTTTAGGAACCCCTTTGCACAAGTTTATATCAACAAGTTTTCTAGTCAGACATTGACTATAAATGTGTCCTTTCATACCACAAAATGACAAAAATATTAACATTAGTGCTCTGTACAGCCGTACGAGACCGTATAGTGGTATGATATGATGTGCGTGGATATTTGTAAAAAAATGATGATATGTAACATTTGCTTTGCGTGCTTTCTTTGATCGTGTCCTATCATGTGTGTGATGTGTCATAGGATAAAACTTTGATTGGGTAGTAGGTATTACCTGTTTTCCCATTCTAATCTCTAACATTTTAGAGATAGAACATGTCTCATCATTATTCGACGTAACAAAAGGTTGAACGAACTTTTTTGCTTTATGAACGCATAAGGTATCTATGTACAAAGAAGGAAGTCCTAAACAGGATATTCTAAGTACAGGAAGAAAAGGTTTCTAGAAAAGTGTGACGATGGACATCGAGCGCTGCAGTGGCTCCTTTACTCGATTGATGATCTAACGACGAATCAACCTTGCTATGGCTCTCTGGCACCTTTGATGGGACTCTGGGGTCACCGATCAAAAGGCTGTTTGGATGAGAAGATCCCTTGAAGATGGTTGGTTGGTTGGTTCTTTGGTTGATAGGTGGATGAGGGTGGTCGACCCTACATGGATAGAGACTGTTGATCCTTCAAAGATTGTCGATTGTCAATGTTTTCTCTCTTATTATTCTACTTTTTTGGTGGAAGAAAAACTTCTTATATTTATAGAGAACCGAGCACCTATGCGATGTGCATTAGGGTTCCAGAGATATGAAAGAATCTACCTCATTGCACGGTACGGGCTTCTACGACGCTGACCCGTGGCGGACATCAAGATTCCCCTCAAACGAGATCTCTGGTGGTTATAAACATAACGGAAGGAGGTGGCACGTGGCGTATGTCAATTTGCTTGCTCAGATACAGTCGAGTAAATCTTAGTATTTCATCCTAGATTTGGAGTCTAACTAATCCTCGTCTGAGATTTAAACAATCTGATATGATATCAATCATAATTTAATCCCAATCTTCTATACAATATGCAGTTTAAACAAATAAATTGTGGTGGACCCACGCTTCCTGCATCTCTGGTGTGGACTAAGTGCTGCTGTGCTTGTGGGGCGACGAGTAGACCGTGCTTCTGGAGACGACGGAACCTCTATGCTTTTAGGCGACGAGTGGACTTGGCTTGAAATGACGATAAGACTTCTGGGCATATAGAGCAACTTATGAAGCCATATTTTGGGCTACCTGAGTTATTGTGCTGTAGGTGACAATTAGGCTTGTGCTTCAGGTTGACGAGGTTGTTGTGCTTTTGGAGCGACAGGTTGACTTACATTGATTGCGATAGAAGTTCCCAAGTCTCTTGTAGAGAAGTGACTTAAGCTTCTGATCCGGAGCAGACGACTGTGCCGTGGGAATGGAGATGGTATGAGCATATCACCATCCTGCGCCTCATACGGACGTAAGTAAGTAGCTGCACCTCTGAATAGTGAAGGAGTTGGCTGCGAAGGGAAGGGTATGACACCCTTGTGTGTCTGATATTGGCGCAGGCAGGTAGCTGCGCCTCTGGAGTGAAGACACTAGCTTCTGAAGTAAAAGAAGGAGAGGAGGGCCTACCACCATCTTATTTCGGAGGTTGGCGTAAGCAGGTAGCTGCGCCTTTGGCTTGAAGGCTCTGGTTTCTTCAAAGTGCTGAGTTACTGATATGCTTCTGAGAGGCTGAACCCACAAGAAAATCGGAACATGCTTCGGTGGAGGTCAATCCTCCAGTGTGTGGATCGAGAAGAAGGAAGGCTGCACTTCGATGAAGACTGCATCCATTGTAGATCCCTCTAGGCTTCTGTCGAATCTATACTAGATCCTTTATAGAAGAACATAATTAGTCCCTTATGTATAGTACTTATGTGTCCGTACTAGACTTTGGTAGACATGACAATAAAGGGACTTCTCTTCATATCTTCTGTTTTGTCTTTTTAGCACTGAGCCTCAGTCTTGTGCATCTTCTGTGCTTTGGCGAGGGGATGTCTTCAGCTGAGATTTTTCATGCTTCTACAAGACCCCCTTCAAAGTGTCCCAAACTTGAGTCAAGCTCGGGATACTTTGAACAGAAGCATATGAACACTTGTTAGGACTGTACGAGCTGGGTGATGGCTGGTGTCACACCTAGCTCTTAGTATTAATTGTCCTGAGTCATCATTTCAGAGCATGGGCTCCTGATGGCTTCTTGATATTGGAGCCTCTTGCATCTTTGCAAGGATCACGAATCTCTTTAGTAGAGGATGTTCAGAGTCACGTTCCTTTGGTCACTCGCAGTACTGTCATCTGTCATGTAGTGGAGCTTTAGCTTAACATATAAGCTTCCTTCTGACCGATGTCTGGCTCGTGCTTGGACCACGCGAACAGCCTACATAAAGGATTGTGCTCCTTCAAGAGAAGACTCAGCTACTTCAACAATGGCCTTGCTTGCCCGATGTTCGACTCCTGATGATCCTGGAGTTTGCTTGAGGCGGCCATCAGTGGTAAATATTTTTATCCAAAGAAGTTGTAGTAGAACTACTACTAATGGTGTCTCGAACCCTTACTTTCTGACTTTGCATTGGTTGTCATGCTGTCCGAGGAATGGCAAGGCCTGCTGCTGTGGTTGCTCTCTCCGGCCAGCTAGGAAGATAGAGGAGTCATGTGCTGGTCTTCATCCCCGGCTCGGGCTTGTAGCTGCTTCGGGCGGTGGCTTTCTTTTGACCATGAAGTGATTGTTTCTGTCACCGCCTCACCTGCGCTATAGAGAGCTTGTTCCGTAATTTTATCTTTTTTTTGGCTTCTGTGTATGTAACTACGAAGAGTCTGTAATAGGTCTTTGTAGCCATATATTTTTAGGGTCTGTTTGGTAACATGGATTTTAGATTAGAAGTGTAATTTTTTGGGAAAGTGGGTTTGAAAGTTAATATCCTTTGTTTGGTTGTAACAGAATTTTGAATGGATTTAGGGAGAGAGCAGTGATTTGCTGTTCCTGTCCCCCGGCTTCTTCAGCTTTTCACTTCCTCTTCATAGACTTGGATGTGGGTTGGTAAGAGGGATTTTTTCTTTAATCAAGCTCTTTTTTACAAATTAATTATAGTAAACCTGCAGGCGGGACCGAGCTCGAGGAGCTGTCGATCAATTTCTGGTGATGCTCGAGGAGCCGTCGACGAGTTTCCGGCGAGGCCAAGCTCAAGGAGCCGCCGATAACTCATGTGGGGCCGTCGATGAGGTCGGCTCCACCACCATGGAGGTTGACGAGATCGATAGCTGTTGTGCGGTCGAGTGGGATCGACGAGGTCGACTGCTGTTGTGCGGCCAGATGCGGTCAACGAGGTCCTCAGCTGTTGTGTAGCGGAATGGGGGTCGACGAGGTCGTCTCCCCCATGGATTTTTTGTGTGTGCATGGAGAGTGATCGTCGACCTCCAATGATTTTTGTGTGTGTGTGTGTGGAGAGAGATCAGTGGTGGAGCCATCAGCTGCTGTGCTCCACCAAATTGTGAAAGAAATGTATTAGTAATTAATATATTAATATATGTATTAATTAATGTATTAGTATATGTTTTAACTGTATGAATTTGTGGAGGGAGAATATTAATAAGCAATAGTAATTATAATAATTATTGGATTAATAATAATAGTAATTATAATAATTATTGGATTAATAATAATAGTAATTATTATCATTATTGTTGTTGTTATTGTGTAATTAACAACTAATTATATTTTATAAATATCAACTTTTTTATTTTTCACTTTTCACTTCTCATTTTCTTATCCCAACCAAACAACTTTGTCTCCTCTTAGGAAAACAGGAAAGTGAATTGATTTCCATCGTTTTTTCCTACTTGAAAGTCCAAATCCATATATTCCTATACTTACGGTTTACCAAACAGGCCCTTATATGTAGAAGCTTTCTAGTTCTCTTTGCTTTTGTCTTCAGCATAAGGAGGGAATCTTCATAATGGATTTGCCTGACCAGAGGTAATATGGACATGGTAGGCTTGATCTTTGTTGGGGTATAGAACAATAATCCAGAGGTAATATGGACGTGAACTATTTTTTAGACCACTGAGTTAATCATAGAACTGATGCGAGAAGAACGACTACTCAAAGGTAATGTGGACATGGTAGTCGTGTCTTCCAGGCGTAGAGGAGCAATCCAGAGGTAATGTGGACATGAAGTGCTTCATCTACTTGAGATAATATATATGAGGGAGAGCGAAAGATCCCTTTACCAGAGCTCATGGGCACCCTTTTCAGGGGATGTGGGTGCCTATGCTGGTTCTGTCTTCAGACGTAATACTTCTTTAGGAACTTGTCGTTGATGGGCATCATCAGCAAGTCCCCATTAGGCTTAGCTAGCCGATAAGTACCGTTGGAGTATACCGTATCTATAACGAACGGTCCTTCCCACTTGGGCTCGAACTTTCCAGCCGTCTTGTGGGTCATCACCGTCGGTTTTCGTACTGCCAAGGCGAGGTCGCCCACCTGGTAGGATCTTTCACAGACCTTTTTATTGAAGGCCCCAGAGACGCGAGCTGGGTAAATCTCAATCCTTTGCTGCGCGAGTAAGCTCTTTTCATCCAGCGCTTCTAACTCTTGTAACTGCCTGCGCTGATTGTCTTCAACGATTAATTGATTAGTGATGGCTACCTGTAAGGACGGGATTTGAATCTCCATGAGGAGGAAAACCTCGCTCCCATAGACCAAGGAGAATGGTGTACTGCCAGTAGGTGTACGAACAGTCGTACGGTAGGCTTATAGACATTCACCTAACTTCTCATTCCAATCGCATTTGTTGGAGGAGACGACCTTTTTGAGGAGTTTGACAATAGTTTTGTTGAATGCCTCGGCCAATCCATTAGCTGTCGGGTTGTAAGCTGTTGATGCCATATTCTGAATTTGGCTTATATCACAGAACCGGTGGAATGTATGGCTTACGAACTGAGGATCGTTATCGTGAATGATCCTTCTGGGAACTCCGAAACGGTATATAACGTGATGTTTGATGAAACTGATCACGTTAGAAGTCTTCACCTCTACCAATGGTACAGCTTCTGCCCATTTAGAAAAATAATCCGTAATGGCGAGGATGAACCAGTATCCTTTAGAGGATGATGGGCTGACTGGCCCACGATATCCATTCCCCAGGCTTCGAATAGCCATGAGGCCACTGTGGGGTATAAATATTCCAAAGGTTGATGGATGAAATCTGTATGAAATTGGCACGCCCAATATTTCTTTGAATACTCAACAGCATCTGCCATCATAGTGGGCCAGTAATAGCCCATACGGCGCAGCCGATCTTGTAGCTTGGGGCTCGGCTGGTGGGCTCCATAGGTTCCATCATGTACTTCTCTGAGTGCTTCTTGTGCCTCTGTACGAGACAAACAGCGTAAGAGAAGTCCGTCGTATGAGCGATAATATAGAATTTTGGTGGCCGAATTGTAGAAGAAACGGAGTGAGCGCCTCCTGATAGATGCTGCCTCTCTTGGGTCTTCAAGCAGAATCCCATAAACTGCATAGTCTATAAATAGGAATTGCCAATCCCTGGTGCCTTCATCCCTTCCTACTTGTAACGAGTAGTTCTAACATGTGCACAGGGCATGCTTTTGACAGACTAATCCCGGCCCGTTACTGAAACGGTATGATAAGGTCCAACGGGGGCGGCCAAAGAGGTGGCGAGACCGGCTAGTACATCGGCCTCCAAGTTCTGCAACCGTGGCAGATGTTCTACAAAGAATCCTGTGAAGGTGAAGATAATGTCAATTGCCGCCTAGCTGTATGGGATTAAGTCCTCATGTCGAACCTCGTGTTGACCTCGAACCTGACTGATGATCAATTTTGAGCCTCCATTGGCCTCGATGTAGTCAACCCCCAGTTGTTTGGCGAGTTAGAGCCCGATGATGATGGCATTATCTCTGTACCAATGTTGGTGTATGACTACGTGAGAGAATATGCACGATTGATAACTAGGTCGTTCGGAGTAACAAAGATGATCCCGACCCCTATTATGATCACCCTTTGGTCCCGCTCTTGAGGCTCTGTCAAAGAACATGCGCCATACTGACTTGTCCGAAACTGCGTTGGACTCCAGTACTTCATCGAGGATTTCTTCATAGAGTTTCAAATTTTTTGGCACCGGATGAGCCGCCAGGAAATCTGCCAACGCTTGGCTTTTGACTGCCTTCTGTGGGACGAACACCATGTCGTAAGGAGTCAAGAGGATTACCCATGTGGCTAGTCGTGAATTCAGTACCCCTGGCTTGGTCATAAGGACTCTAAGAAGGTTGATCCTGGATACCACATGGATCGTCTGTCCGGTCACATAATGCCGTATCTTCTGGATGGCGAAGAAAAGGGCAAGACATTCATTCTCATCTGGATTATACCGGTGCTCAGCTCCAACCATGGTCCTGCTGAGATAAGGTATTACTTGTTTATGGCCTTTCTTATTCTTTTGGGCTAATAAGGCACCAAGAGAATGATCCATGGCTCGGACGTATAGTAGGAAAGGGTTCCCTACGACTGGGACTACCAGCACAGGAGGGCTGGTGAGGTACTTCTTGATGTCGTCGAACGTGCGCTTCGGTCCATTCAAAAGTGACCCCTTTCTTCATTAATCTGGTGAAGGGTTGACATTTACCAGAGAGATTTGCTATGAACCTGCTCATATATGCCAGTCGCCCTGTAAACCTTGAAGCTCTCGGAGGTTCTTTGGAGGTGCCATGTCAAGAATTGCTTTGGTCTTCTCCGGGTCAATATGAATTTCTTTTGCTGTGATGATGAAGCCTAAGAACTTGCCGCTGGAAACGCCCAGGAAGGACTTGGTTGGATTCATTTTTAGCTGATGTGTCCGTATTAGATCGAACACCATCCGTAGATCATCCAAGTGGTTGGATTTGTACTAGCTTCTTTTTGTCCTTCAACTTGTGAAGGATCATATGCGTATTTTGTAATAGAAAAGATTGCCTTCTTTGTATCTTGAGTTTCTATTTTCTTTTTATGTTTTATCCCTCTTCACAGTGTAGATCCTGTACAGGGGTGAGAATTCCTACAGGGGGGATAATTCCCCTGGGGACAAGGTGTTTGCTCAGAGGTTATGTGGACATGGCAAACACGAGAGTTTTTGCTAGAGACACTTTTTTTACTCAGAGGTGATAAGGACATGGTAAGGATAGACACTTCTGGGGTATAGAATGACTCAGAGGTAATATGGACGTGAAGGGTTCTATAGATGACGATTGTGGGGAATCATCAGGGAACAGGGGCATTGCTTAAAGGTTATATGGACATGGAAAGCATCCTTCTTCCTAGAATAATAGTTCAGAGGTAATATGGATGTGACTATTTTTTTCTTAGGGAGTTATGACAACTTTGGGGTTATCATAATGGGTTGACTACTCAGAGGTATTATGGACATGGTAGACACGATGTAGAATAATACTTCAGAGGTAATATGGACGTGAACTATTTTCTAAAGATTATGACATCTTATAGCTATTATGGAGGAGGTGACTACTCAGAGGTAGAGATTATATGGTAGACACATCTTAGGATAACATTTCAGAAGCGAGGTCATAAAATATTTCCCGAGAGATTTACGATGATTACTGGTTCATCATGTCGGGAGCCCGGTCCACATGGACCCTCATGACTCCGTCTTGAGGCGTAGAGAACGGGACGATCCCTTGAGCGTTACCCCGTGCTGGCAGAAGGTTGACTACCTCCATCGTCGCCTTTAGAATAGGGATGATGCCATCTTGTACCTCTGTGGCTAGAAAATTTCCGAACTGGAGAGTAACCATGTTGGCCGTGACGGTCTTCTCCTCATAATCCAACGATATAACATTAGCGTTAATGAGGCGCTGAACTTGCCACTTCAACACATAGCAGTCCTGTGTTGAGTGATGGACGTACTGGTGATAATGGCAGTACTTGGGATGGTCTACCCTTTCTACTTCATTAGGACGCCTAGGTGTAGGATGGACAGTTTGCCACTCTTCGTAAGCATCTCGAAGAGCTCCAGCGTATCCTCGTCATTGAAGGAGTAAGTCTTCTTCGGCCTCCGTACTTCCGTAGTTTTGCGGTTCATAGCTGCTGAACCTTTGGAGATGTTGACGGTCATGGCTTGCTTGTCTTTTTCGTCTTTAGGGTTGTTGCTGGACGAGCGTCTCCCCTTGTCTTCGAGCGCAGGAAAGTGTAGCCCTAGGAGCTGTACGTCTTGGGCTTTCCTTTGTGCGGCATCTGTATCTGTAATGAAAGGCGTCCACTCCATGCAGGGAGCACTGTGCAACAATTTTATAGCGGGTAGCATGTTCTTGCGACAGAAGTCCATAAGCATGGGCTCGGACATACCGTGTAGTAATCTGAGGGCTGTCTGGCAGAAGCGCTCGATGTATGCACGGACAGGTTCTTTCTTCCTCTGAACAATTTCTATGATGGTCGACATGGTCATATCCATGGCTCCTTCGTAGAATCGTTCCACGAACTAAGTCTTCAAGTCTTCAAATGATGAGATACAGTCGTCCGGAAGACTGCAGAATAACTCATAGGCTACCCCCTGTAGGGCTCCTATGAATATATTGGACAGAAGGGCGTCATCCTTTGGCAGGTTCTCCATTACTGAGGCAAAGTACCTCAAGTATTATCGGGAAGACCCCTACCCTTTATAAGGTGCAAGCGTCTGCAGATTATATTTGGGAGGATAGACGATGTCATCCCATTCAGCAGGGTATGGCTGCCTGATCCCCATCTTCCGGAGCGTTGCTTGCTTCTTCTTGGCATCATGATGAGCATATAGCTCCTTGATGGCCTGATGTATCTGGCCGGTATTGCGGAGCCTGTAGCCGATGGAGTCGACGAGGATGGTCCTGCCTGATTGGCAGTAGACAACCTGCTGGATTCGTCATTGGTTGGCGGATTACGTGTAGGTGTAGAGGCAGCGAGGGCCATGCTACTCTTGAGGTCGATTATAACTGAGGACAGGGTCTTCATGGTGTCCGTCAGCATATCTAACTTCGTCTCGAGGACTTTAATATGTCTGAGAGCTTCATTGTTGTCTTCCTCATTGCCATCGGCCACGAACACATACTGAGTGTGAGGGTGGCTCGAGGAAACCATGGATCCTTCACTTTCTGGCTGCGCCAATGGAGACATCCGTGTCGTATTACGCCTCGTCAGGTAGGAACACAGGGTTGTCGTGTATGGTAGGAGCCTGGCTACCCCCAGTTTTTGACAAAGCACCGAATACAGATTTGGAGCGAGTACCTTGGAACACACCTGCATCAGGTACCTTAGATTTACTCTTCTTTGACCTTCTCTTTGGTTTAGCAACCGATATGGAAGGATACTGGGAGGGCTTCTTGAAAGCTCTGGAATACTGTATCGCGTAGCATGTGGCGATGCGGGGCTTATATTCTCTATGGCTCACCGACCCCCTATTAAGCCTCTGGCGTGGGGTCGACATGGAGTAGAGTCTCTGGAAGACGGAACGCCTGCTCGGCGATGTCGCAGTCGTCTGCTGACAGCGACAGTTGATGGTGATATGGGTATGAGAGTGCCTTGATTTAGGCACATCTTGCGCCATAAATTCTTTTTTCGCTTGGGAGAGGGTTGGATCTTCTGTCGTAGCACTCCCGTTGTAGATGTAGGGAAGCTACATGTAAGTACGGTTAGAGCGGGCCTGGCGAGGAAGCCTCCTGTCGCTCCTGTGGGAACGCTGCTCGCGTGGTTTCCTTCCATGGGACATGTCCCCTGGCTTAGCTTATGCACAGGAGTACCCCAGTGGAAGGATGATTGGACTGGTTTAGGCATCAGAGCGCGAGAGCCAGTCATGTATAGCTTTCTGTCGGCTGCACATGTTATTGTCAACACGGGCCTCTGGTCTGTCGCTGGTGTTGCACGCTTATTGTATGAAGCACGAGCCACCTGGAATCTCTTTCTATTACCCCCATCGGGCGAGTAGTATTCAGAGTTCGTTGAAGGTTTACCTGAAGGGAAAGCGATTCTGTTGAAGACAGATCTCCTTACCGGCAATACTCTCGTCGTGAGTGGTTGGACTGGTGTGTGCTTCCTTTGGCATCGTTCCTTCATCAGATCAACAATAGAACCACCATCTTCCTCGCCATGCTTTCCCGGGATGGTAATCGGGCGAGGGGATAAGGCTGTAGCAGTCGACATCTTCTCTGTGGCCTTGACGTTGAGGGGGTCCTGAGATGTAGTTCCCGCCATCGTGTTGCTGGCTACAGCCGCCTTAGGCCTCCAAACACGTCGGGTCTTCTTCTGTTGTACGAACCACTTTGAAGTCTTTGACTTTTCAGCAGAGAGGAGATCTTCAAAAGCCTGCTGGTCGAAGCGTACGACCAGCATGTCTTGAGAAGCTTCCAGCAAGTTGTCATCAGATTGCATCACCGCCTTTTCATTAGAGGAGAAGGTATTCCCTAGCAGAGTCACCATTTTGTTCGATGTAACAAAAGGTTGAACGTACTTTTTTGCTTTATTAAATGTATAAGGTATCTATGTATAAAGAAGGAAGTCCTAAACAGGATATTCTAAGTACAAGGAAAAGAGGTTTCTGGAAAAGTGTGACGGTGGAGATTGAGGGCTGCAGTGGCTCCTTTACTCTATTGACCATTTGACGACGAATCAACCTTGCTATGGCTCTCTGGCGCCTTTGATGGGACTTTGGGGTCACCGATCAAGAGGCTGTCTGGATGAGAAGAACCCTTGAAGAAGGTTGGTTGGTTCTTTGGTTGATAGGTGGATGAGGGTGGTCGACTCTTCCTGGATAGAGACTGCTGATCCTTTGAAGATTGTCGATTGTCAATGTTTTCTTTGCCTTCTTATTCTCCTTTTTGGTGGAAGAAGAACTACTTAAAGAGAACCGAACACCTATGTGATGTGCATTAGGGTTCCTAAGATATGAAAGAATCTGCCGTCATTACACAGTACAGGCTTTTGCGGCGCTGACACGTGGCAAACATCGATATTTCCTTCAAATGAGATCTCTGGTGGTTATAAACATAACCGAAGGAGGTGACACGTGGCACGTGGCGATTTGCTTGCTCGGATACAACCGAGTAAATCTTGGGATTTCATCCTAGATTTGGAGTCTACCTGATCCTCGTCTAAGATTTAAATCAATCTGATATGATATCAATCATGATTTAATCCTAATCTTGTCTGCAAGAGGCGGTTAAAATAAACCAATTAGGGTGGACCCATGCTTCCTGTGCCTCTGGTGAGGACTAAGTGCTGTTGTGCTTCTGGGGCGACGAGTAGACCGTGCTTCTGGAGACGACGGAACCTTTATGCTTTCGGGCGACGAGTGGACTTGGCTTCGAATGACGACGAGACTTCTCTGCATATAGAGCAACTTATGAAGCCGTGTTTCGGGCTACCGGAGTCAATGTGCTGTAGGCGACAAATAGGATTGTGCTTCAGGTTGACGAGGTTACTGTGCTTTTGGAGCGACAGGTTGACTTATATTGTTTGTGATGGGAGTTCCCAAGTCTCTTGTAGATAAGTGACTTAAGCTTCTGATCCGGAGAAGACGACTGTGCCGTGGGAATGGAGATGGTGTGGGCATATCACCATCCTGTGCCTCATACAGACGCAGGTAAGTAGCTGCACCTCTGAACAGTGAAGGCGTTGACTGCGAAGGGAAGGGTATGACACCCTCGCGCGTCAGAGATTGGCGCAGGCAGGTAGTTGTGCCTCTGGAGTGAAGACACTGGCTTATGAAGTAAAAGAATGGAAGGAGGGCCTACCACCATCTTGTTTCGAAGGTTGGCACAGGCAGGTAGCTGCACCTCTGGCTTGAAGGCTCTGACTTCTTCAAAGTGCTGAGTTATTGATATGCTTCTGAGAGGCTGTGTCCACAAGAAAATCAGAACATGCTCCTGTGGAGGTCAATCCTCCAGCGTATGTATCGAGAAGAAGGAAGGCTGCGCTTTGATGAAGACTGCATCCCTTGTAGATCCCTCTAGGCTTCTGTCGAATATGTACTAGATCCTTTATAGAAGAACAGAATTAGTCCCTTATGTATAGTCGTGATGTGTCTATACTAGACTTTGGAAGACATGACAATAAAGGGACTTCTCTTTATATCTTCTATTTTGTCTTTTTAGCACTGAGCCTCAGTCTTTTGCATCTTCTGTGCTTTGGCGAAGGGATGTCTTCAGCTAAGATTTTTCATGCTTCTACAATCATATTTAGCAGTAAGAGAATCAATAGTACATGAAGCAATAGAATACTTCTTCTTTTCTGATTCTAATTCCTCCTTAAGTTCAACATTTTCTTGAGTGCTTTTCTCAATGCATTCAAGTGCCTCGGGCAATTTGAACTCAAGTGTGAAAATCTCAGTAGAGTTATCAGCATTAGAAGTGTTTCTAGCATCATTCAATAAGTAAGTAAGCTTTTTATTCTCATGCTTATAGGATAGAATATCCCTTCCAGCTTGCTTATACTTATCTAATATTTTTTTATGTTTCCAATAGATCAATGAATGCATCAGATTATTTATCATAAGGGAATTCACTCTCTTCATAAAAAGGATTATTTTGTACCTCGTTGGGTAATGCCATTAAGCATAAATTCATAGCTTGACAAGGGCTCTCTTCTTCTTTAGAGTCGCTTGACTCGCTTTCACACCTTATGCTCGTATTAGTATAATTGTGAGATGATGACCTTTCTTCGTTTGATCGTTCGTAGCGATTTTCCTCTTTAGTAGTTGTAGGGAAATATTCCATTATGCGGCCTGATCTTCTGCGGTTATTACATACAATATCTTCTTCATATAAGGGATTGTGTTGTACCTTAAGTCCTGATGCCATCATGCACACATTTGCATCATTATGAAGACTATCCTCCTCTCGGGAGCCGCTAGCTTTGCTTTCGTATATGCACTCATAAGTAGCTTTAAGAAGTTTCCAAATTTCATGAGATGTTGTGCAAGGAGTAATAAGATTGAATACATTTATGTTTATAGCAAAATAAAAAGCGTGCATTTCTTTTGCATCAAGGCTAGCTAACTTCTTCTCTTCCTCCATGTAACTATAATAAGGCTTATTGATTATAGAGGAAGTAAGAATAGAGGTGGTAGTAGGCTTTTTGTAGCCATTGATAACAATTGACCAGAGGTCAAAATCTAGAGATTTCAAGAAAAAAACTCATACGTATTTTCCAGTATGTGTAGTTGGTACCATCAAACAGTGGGAGTATGTTTGTGGCTTGGCCTTCACTTATGAATTTTATATTTGCCATATGTGATATAGTGATATTATGTAACAACAGTTATATATTGAGTAAATAATAACAATGTTAACTCGCTTTACCTGTATAACCCGATTTGATCCCAATTGTAGGAACAAAATATAAAGCGATATACTCTAGAGGGGGGTTGAATAGAGTAGGCAGCGGAATATTAGCTATTAAAAATGTTAGTAGTTAGATCACATAAATATATAACAGATATGAAAATATAAAAGTAAAGAGCAGAGAGCAAATGCAAACACGACGATATACTGGTCTCCCTCTTGTGAGGACTAATCCAGTCGAGAGAACTCCAGCTTCCGGTTGAAATCCACTCCAGTCGAGAGAACTCCAGCTTCCGGTTGAAATCCACTATGGAAAACCGCAAGTTTTCATACGAAGTCCTTGCAACTTCCACAGACGCGAGCTTTGATCCGAAGCACTCGACCAACTTTAATTGTGAAGTGTCTTACTTCTTGTCAAGCCTCTTGACTACAATCACTATGAAATTTCTTGACCGTGACGCACTGGCAAATCTACTAAAGGATTGTAACTGGCTTAGCATTTAAAAATGAAAGCTTAGAAGGCTTTGGAAGAACATAGTAAGTTTAGTGAGAATAAAAGAGAAAGTGAATTGGTGTGTTGAAATGGTAGAAATTCTTCTCTATTTATAGGATTTCCAAAGGGAGAATTCGCGTATAATTCAAACAGAATTCGGACATAATTCTTTGATAGAATCTCGGCAGATAGCCGTTGCATCCGTAACTGCAGGAAGATTGAGTTTAAAAAGCAGCGTACACTAGCCGAACTTGGGCCGAATTTCGGGCAAATTTGTCCAGAGTTCTGCTGGTTCAGAATGGGTGAATTTAGGGTTTGTAACTCAATGGGCTTTAGGATTTTGAATGTTCAAGCAGTTAGGAATTGGGTTTATGGTTTTTGGGTTTTGTTTACAAAACAAATGGGTATTTTTGAAAATATTTTTGAGTTGCCTATTTGAAAGTACGACCCAGTGTATATTGTATTTCCTAGACTCAATAAAATATGAAAATATATTGAATAAATGAAAATATAGTTGCAATGACAAATACGGCTCCAAGCCTTGAATGGTAACAGTAGCAGCTCTAGCATATCGTCTAAGTAGCCCTCATATCAAGACATAGTTAGATCAATTATCAAAATTAGGTTCGGCTATGACTAATAGGCCAACATGGGTTAGGTTTGGTATAAGTAGATTTTGTTTGAGTAGGGATGAGCATCTTATTGACACAAAATCACAGTCAACCAAATATTGATAAAATTGACAATGTGATACTTGTCATAGTTCAATATGACACATCAAGACTGAACTCAGTACAAGACGGACAACGGCTCGTAACTGCAGCGTACCATGTTTTGAGTCTATATTTTTTACTTTTCTTGAGTCTAGATAAATGTAAACTAAGTCACACTGAGTAGTTTGGGCCTGTACCTATCTCCAAACCACAAACCAAAAGCTTCACCAAAAACAAACTAACCCAATGAGCATATTAGAACTATTCTATCTTCTGGAGACAGAGTTCGGGCCGAACCCTGCCTCCACACAGAGTTCGGGCCGAATTTTGTCCCCTAAATTATAGGACCCTAATTTTTAGGGTTTGATGTATGCTAGTTGTCCAACGCCCAAAAATTTGAATTCTTGACCCAGAATTCTGGCCGAATTCTGCCTGGCTAGAACCCTATAAATAGGCCTTGAATTCTCACTTTTTCAATCATCCAATCTTCTCTTCTCTTCTCTCTAAAGCCTTATACAAGCCTTACCCTTCTCATCTACTAGCCACAAGCTCCCTAAGCCTCAAAGTGCTCAGTACTCTTCAGTTAGGAGTTTGTGCAAGAGTTGAAAAGTCGCTTGGAAAATTCCAAGCATCGCCACTGCGATCTCTGTAAGAAGTTGACGTGCTCTTCTGAAGGAAAGACACGGGGTGTAACTACTATTTCACAAATAGTGGATTTAATCCTGAGCTAGAGTTCTCAGGCCTGGACTAGTCCTCCACGAGGGAAATCAGGTTAAAATCGGCTGTGTTTGCGTATGCTTTCTCGCTCTTTTTAATTTCCGCATTTACTCTGATTATATACTGTTGGTGAAAGAGTTTAATTTTTAATTGGATATTATTGTCATAAACTCTATTCACCCCCTCTAGAGTTGCCTACTTGTTCTTCAATTGGTATCAGACTTCTGTTCTCTCAACAAGAACTAACATCCTAGAGTTGATCCATGGCAACCACACAACCCATGTTTTCCAATCACGGTGAAGGGCAGTCCACTCATAGGCCACCCCTATTTGATGGAATAAACTACACCTATTGGAAAACAAGGATGAGTTTTTATCTCAAGTCTTTAGACTTCGACCTGTGGACCATTGTTACAGATGGTTACAAAAAGCCCGCCAGGATAGTTTTCAATGGTGATCTCGTCGAGAAGCCCCATGACAAATATTCTGACGAGGAAAAGAAACAGGCAAGTCTCGATGCTAGATCTAGTAATGCTTTATTTTGTGTAATAGACAGAAATGAGTTTAACAGGGTTTTGACATGCACCACCTCGTACGAAGTATGGAGACTTCTAGAAGTGACGTATGAAGGAACCACCCAAGTCAAGGAGTCAAAAATTAGTCATCTAACTCAAGAATATGAGGCGTTCAAGATGAAGCCAAATGAGACGATCACACAAATGTTTACAAGATTCCTCGACGTCATCAACCCATTGTCATCTTTCGACAAACAATATGCAAATCACGAGAAGATCCACAAGTTACTTAGGGAGCTACCGAAGATTTGGAACCCTAAGGTAACAGCTATCATAGAAGGTAATGATCTCACCACAATGTCTATGGAGACCTTGATGGGAAAGCTGATGACTCACGAGCTTGACCTCAAAGACTTCGAAGAGCCTGCTCCAAAGGCAAAAGAGATTGCCCTAAAAGCTCATCGTCGAAGGGCTGATCCTGAAGAGACCGATGACGATAATTCCTAAGGTGATGATCAAGCTCTCCTTGTCCGCAACTTCAAGAAGTTTCTTCGCTTCAATCGAAGAAAGAAGGAACAACAAGAAGATGACGAAAAAGAACCAACATGCTACAGCAGAAGAAGACTGGACACGTCCGAAAAGACTGTCCATTCGCAAAGAAAAGCAACCGATATGAGAAGCCCTATAAGAAGTCTTCCTCAAGAAAATATGCCAATACTAGCATTTGGCATAAAAGTGAAGCAAGTGACTCCAAGGAAGAAAAGGACTCCCCTGAAGACACTGCCAATGTATGCCTAATGGCAACATCCGATAAGGTAACTAGCGATACTCTCGATGATTTCACTTTTGATGAACTTGGCGATGCATTCAATGATTTACTAAATGACCACAAGAAAGTCTTTAGTAAATATAAGCATGTCAAGGAGAAGATCAAAAGCTATGAAGTCGAGATTCAAAAACTCTCTTTTTTGCTTGATAATGTTAGAGACATTCCACCCACGGAAGACACTAATGAGGTGTCTAAGCTTAAGTTAAGCCTATATGATGCCGAAACACGTATTGATAATCAAACACGTGAGATCACATCACTCAACACTGAGCTTGCTGAAGAAAAGAATAGACACAAGATCTCTATTGCTAAAATTGATGGTGTGAATGCTAAGTGTAATGAACTGCATGCTGCTTCTAAGAAATTAGAGATTAGATTGGGAAAACAGGTTGCTCAACCTCAAACCCAATCACATAAGACACACACAAAGCACAAGACTACTCAAAATAGTCAAACATGTTATCATCATGCACCACGTAAACATGCCTGCATGTACACGTACTTCCATACAGTACACAAACCACATGCACATAGAAATTATTCTCATAACTATCATTCAACTGCTACACACAATCACCATGCTGCACATTGACATAACCATCACTATGTAGCACATAGACATAACCATCACTATGCTGAATATAGACATAACTATCATCCTGCTACCATGTATAGTCATTATACTGCTGTTCCACACAACTCTCCCCATGCTGCATATAGACACCATCAACATGCTCCCAACACAAATAGGCATGCTACTTGCACCTATTGTGGATTACATGGATACGTCTTACCACAATGTAGAATTAGGAGATTAGTAGATATAAATCTATATGCATGGGTGCCAAAAACTAACATTTTAGAACCCACATGAACTTGGGTACCAAAGGTCACATCTACTCTTGATGTAGGTGGACCTTCCTTCTTCAACTAAAAGTAAGTGGATTCTCGATAGTGGATGCTCACGACATATGACGGGAGACGCAAATCTTTTTGCATTACTATCGTTGAAGATGGAAGGGTATGTATCATTCAGCAACAACTTAAAAGGATACATCATAGGTAATGGTACTATTGGTCATCCTCATTCTCCTGTAATAAAGGATGTCTACCTAGTGACCGAGTTAAAGCATAACCTGCTCAGCATAAGTCACCTTGTTGATCATGGATATGACATTAACTTTGGACAAAATAAATTCTATATTTTTGATAGGTCAATGGGAGACATCGCTTTTGAAAGGATAAGAGAGGATAACATTTACATTTTCTATCTATCTAGAGATACTAACAGTGCAGGGAGATGCCTCTATGCCAACAAGGATGAGAGATTATTGTGGCACCAGCGTCTTGGTCATGCCAATATGGATACCATATCCAGGCTATCGACAAAGAAGCGAGTAAGAGGCTTGTCCGACATCACATTCAAAAAGGATACGGTATATGCCGAATGTGAGTTGAATAAGGCAACCAAATCTTCGTTTCATTCAATAAATACTGTAAGTACTACTAGACCTTTGTAATTACTTTATATGGACTTATTTGGTCCTAGTAGAGTAGCCAGTCTTGGTGGAAAACTCTACGCTTTTGTTATAGTAGATGATTTTTCTAGATTCACTTGGGTTTTCTTTCTTTCAAACAAAAGTGATGCGATTTTTATTTTCAAATTTTTTGCTAAAAAGGTTCAAAACGAAAAAGGCTACATGATCACTCGAATCCGAAGTGATCATGGAGGCGAATTCGAAAATACTGATTTTGAAAAGTTTTGTGACTCAAATGGTTTTGATCATGAGTTTTCTAGTCCTAGAACTCCTCAACAAAATAGTGTTGTGGAGCGGAATAATAGGACTCTTGGCGATATGGCTAGAGTCATGTTGAATAAATTTTTACTTTCGAAATATTTTTGGGCTGAATCTGTCAGTAGAGCATGCCATATTCTAAATAGGGTGCTCATTCAACCTATTACGAAAAAAACACCCTAAGAGCTTTGGTTTGGAAGAACTCCAAATATTTCATATTTTAGAGTTTTCGGTTGTCGATGTTTTATCCTTAACACCAAAGACAACTTAGGCAAATTTGATGCCAAAGCTGACGATGGTATTTTTCTTGGCTATGCTGCCAAGAGCAAGGGATATAGAGTGTTCAACAAATGCTCATTAATTGTAGAAGAGTCTACAAATATGACTTTTGATGAAGATAATAGTGCAGCAGCCACTTCTGACAATGATGTTGAGCCATCAACTTCTACGCCGATGAATACCACTACTGAAACCAATTCCCTGGAGGGCTTGCCAAAGAAATTCTCTTTAAAGCCGTCACATCCAGAAAACTTGGTAATAGGTGAGGTTTCACGCGGAGTAAGTACTCGATCATCGTTAAGAGACTCCATTGCTAGCACTGCCTTCATTTCACAAATTGAGCCTAAAACTGTTTTAGAAGCTTTTAATGATGAGTTTTAGATTTCTGCCATGCAAGAAGAACTCAACCAATTAGAGAGGAGCCAGGTCTGGAAACTTGTCCCTAGGCCAGCTAATCATTCGATTATTTGTACAAAATGGATTTTTTGAAACAAAGTAAATGAAGATGGTTCAGTTACACGTAACAAAGCTCGTCTAGTAGCTCTAGGATACAACCAAGAGGAAGGTATCGACTATGATGAGACATATGCTCCTGTTGCAAGACTGGAAGCCATTCGGATGCTTTGTGCATTTGCTAATTTTTAAAATTTTAAATTGTTTCAAATGGATGTTAAAAGTGCTTTTTTGAATGGATTTATTAAGGAGGAAGTTTTTGTAAAACAACCCCCTGGTTTCGAAAATCATAAATTTCTCAACCACATTTTCAAACTCAAGAAAGCGCTATATGGCCTCAAACAAGCCCATAGAGCTTGGTATGAACGCCTAAGCAATTTCTTGCTAGATAAAGGTTTTTTAAAAGGGAAAATTGATACTACACTATTTATCAGAAGTTTTCAAGACACTATTCTTTTAATGCAAATTTATGTAGATGATATCCGGTTCTACTAATAAAAATCTTTTCCAAGATTTTGCTAAGTGTATGTAGAACGAATTTGAGATGAGCATGATGGGGGAGCTCACCTATTCCTTGGATTGCAAGTCAAACAAACTTTACAAGGAACTTTTATCAGCCAGTCAAAATATACAAAGGATATGCTGAAGAAGTTTGATCTTGACAACGTCAAACCAATCAGCAACCCTATGGCTACTTCAACCAAGCTGGAACCTGATGAAAGCGACAAACCTGTTGACCAACGTAAGAATCGAGGTATGATTGGTAGTTTACTTTATTTAACTGCTAGTCGTCCTGATATCGTGTTTAGTGTTTGTCTGTGTGCTCGCTATCAAGCTAATCCTAAGGAATCACACATGTCCGCCGTTAAGCATATCTTTCGATACCTTAAGGGTACGGTTATAGTAGGCTTATGGTATCCCAAATCCATATCCTTTGACTTCGTCGGTTATTCAGATGCTGATTTCGCAGGATGCAAAGTCGACCGTAAAAGTACAAGCAGCACGTGTCATTTATTAGTCAAGGCTCTTGTCTCTTGGTTTAGTAAGAAGTAGAATTTAATCGCACTATCCACAACAGAAGCTGAATATATCACAGCTGGTCGTTATTGTGCACAAATTCTGTGGATGAAGCAAACCCTTGCAGACTACAACCTTTCTTATATGCACATTCCTATATTCTGTGATAACACTAGTGCCATTAACCTTACTAAGAACCCTATATGTCACTCACACACGAAATACATTGAAATTCATCACCACTTTTTGCGTGATCATCAGCAAAATGGTACTATAAACTTAGAATTTATTGACACTGATCATCAGCTAGCAGATTTCTTCACTAAACCACTATCCGAAGAGCGTTTTAACTTTCTATGTCGTGAACTAGGAATTTTAGATGAAATTGTTATTCATTAAATTGACCTGGATAAATATCGATTATGTCTTGGTTTCTTATGATGAATTTGTTATGGGTACAAGCCAAAAGGGTCCTTCTGACAACAAGGCGTAAAAGCCTAAGCGACACGGTGCACTAGTCCTCAGGACTATCGCTAGCTGGGATCCGGTCCTGCAGCTACCCCATGGCAGTTTCACCATAATAAATTGGGTCATAACTCCTTGTTTATTACATGGTATACTTTTATTTCTAACATGCTCAATTCAAATTTATGAACTTCACTTTTATTCTTTTGATTCAACTTTCATTTTTCTGCAATATTGTCTACTTGGATTCCTACTCATATTTCTATCCTTTCATTCTTTTTAACTATCATCATTTTTTACCTCATTTCAAGCCTGATTTCTATTCTGGCTCTAGAACCCAGAATTCGGGCCGAACTCTGCCTAACCCAGAGTTCGGGCCGAATTCGGTCTGGTCATTCTAGAACCTCAAGCGGGCTCAGCCACTGATCTGAAATTGATCCAATGGTCCAGATACCATCCGACCATTCGAACCCCTAACATTAGAACCGGGTTCTCCCTCTCTCTCCTGCATTGCCACCTTCTAAACTTCTCAAAACCCTTTCTTTTCAAACCCTAACCCTAGTTCTCTCATTCTAGTACATATTTCTTCTCCAAATTCAATGAGAGGGTTTCTTGCATCATTCTCTTCCATCCTTCATCATCCTTTTGAGGTATATTTTTACTCTTTTCTCTATCTAAATTTCATTATTTTCTTTATTACTCATGGCTCCTAAGTTATTTAATAGAAGAAAGAGGGAATCCTCCTCTTCGTGTTGAACAACCTATTGAACAACCCATTCACCCGTTGTTCAATCTACCTCGTCCCATTGACCCTAACACGTATGATGATCAAATATTTGTATCATTGGAAGCCTCAAACGAGTGGTTCAATGATTTTCGATTTCGTCCCGTGTGTACGGGTCATCCTATTAACTTCACCATATTTTCTCAATATGACTCCATATTCCATGATTTGTGTCTTGATGAACTTGTCACTACAAATTCACTTATCTATTTAAATGCCATTCAAATATTTTATTGCAATCTTACTCATGATGATATACGTTTATATTCACGTGTTGCTGGCATTGATATATCTTTTGATGACTTTGATCTTGCAAAATATCTTAAAATTCTGGAGCCTAACTCATGGGAGAAACTTGTTGATGATTGCAAGTTTCAATTCCCCGATGGGTCGTCCCTAGAAAGCTTTAAGGACGATTTGTGTACCCCAAACACACGTCCATGAAAGCTTCTTGCCAAGTTTCTAAACCCTTACTTCTATGAGCTTCATCGCATTGTCTTTTCCACGATTCTGCCCAAAGCGGGATCTACTGATGAGGTTTCATATTTTGAGATTTCTACTATGTATCACCTACACTTCCATGTCCCTTTCAATCTTCCACGTACAATGATGGACTGGATGATCAATGCTAGGAAGAAGCCAAGGTCATTGGTCTATGCTCTCTATCTTCCTATGATTTTTCGTGCTTTTCATGTCCCACTTGATGAGTTCCAATTCCTCCCTGCCCCTGCCTTCCTATCTAAAGCACGACAGCTTCTGGCAGCTGTCGGTTCACCTGCTGAGTCTGAGCACTCTGATGCTCAGGATGACACACCTGCTCTTGGATAGCCTGCACCCCCTCCACCTGCTACTCTTGAGTCGATTCAGACTATGCTCTGCGATCGATTCACGTTAGAGGATGATCGCTGGACCCAGCTTGACTACCGTACCACCCTGCAGATGAGTGCCATCAACAACTCACTGTATGACGTCCGGTAATCTATGTCTCGGCATCCTTCTATGCCTATTCCTATGGAGGGAGATCCTTGTCGTTCATTCACTGATCTATTTGACGTCGCTGGACATTCACGAGCTCCGTGATGGATGTGGTCTCCTACTTGCTGCTGCTGCTGAGGATCTTATGTTTACTTTTTATGCATTATGGCTTTCTAGTTTATGTAGTTTTTATTGTATTAGACCAATCTATTATCTGTGACTCTTTAGACACTTTATGCAGTTTATGATTACTTTGGTGTGCATGCCAGTTATTTTCCTTTATAAATTGTCTGGTTGTTTGTGTTTGATAAATGACAAAAGGGGGAGAATTATTTGATATTCACATTAATTATATTGTGTATCTGTGCTTTGGGAAAGATTGTATTTATCAGGACAAAAAGGAACGTTGGCTTACAACGATGCAATAATTACGGGGGAGCTATTGCTCGCTCTACACTGATTACGGGGGAGCTACTGCTTTTATAAATTTGTCCAGGTTTGAACATTGAATATACAAATATCATTTTGTCAATTATCAATATGGGGGTGATTGTTTATTCAAAATCACAGTTAACCAAATATTGATAAAATTGACAATATGATACTTGTCATAATTCAATATGACACATCAAGACTGAACTCAGTACAAGACGGACGACGGCTCGTACCTACAGCGTACTATGCTTCGAGTCTGTATTTTTACTTTTCTTGAGTCTAGATAAATGTAAACTGAGTCGTACTGAGTAGTTTGGGCCTGTACCTATCTCCAAACCAGAAACCAAAAGCTCCACTAAAACCAAACTAGCCCAATGAGCCCATTAGAACTATTCTGTCTTCTGGAGACAGAGTTCGGGCAGAACTCTGCCTCCACACAGAGTTTGGGCCAAATTCTGTCCCCTAAATTACAGGACCCTAATTTTTAGGGTTTGCTGTATGCTAGTTGTCCAATGGCCAAAAATTTGAATTCTTGACCCAGAATTATGGCCGAATTCTGTCTGGCTAAAACCCTATAAATAGGCCTTGAATTCTCACTTTTTCAATCATCCAATCTTCTCTTCTTTTCTCTCTAAAGCCTTATACAAGCCTTACCCTTCTCATCTACTAGCCACAAGCTCCCTAAGCCTCAAAGTGCTCAGTGCTCTTCAGTTAGGAGTTTGTGCAAGAGTTGAAAAGTCATTTGAAAAATTCCAAGCATCGCCACTGCGATCTCTGTAACAAGTTGACGTGCTCTTCTGATGAAAAGGCACGGGGTGTAACTACTATTTCACAAATAGTGGATTTAATCCTGAGTTAGAGTTCTCAGGCCTGGACTAGTCCTCCACAAGGTAAACCAGGTTAAAATCGGCTGTGTTTGCGTATGCTTTCTCGCTCTTTTTAATTTCCGTATTTACTCTGATTATTTACTATTGGTGAAAGAGTTTAATTTTTAATTGGATATTATTGTCATAAACTCTATTCACCCCCCTCTAGAGTTGCCTACTTGTTCTTCACATCTAAATGCCAGTGATATCCGATTTACAAAAGCCTAGACTCAAGAAAAAAAAATACAGAATAAATTAAAAAAATCTTGCTTGACGAGAATAGCTGTGGTCTTCTGTTGTCTTCGTACTTTACGTATCCAAATCGAAGTTTTAAGTCAATTATCGAAATCAGGTTAATCATGACCAAATGGGCCAACAAATTTCCACATTTTGATAATTTGACAAAACTGTGATTGATACTTAACAAATGTTTATCTGGTATGTAAGTAGCTCGGTACAGTTGTACATTAGCTTGCTCCCCCGGAATAAATGACCAAGTCCTCATAGCATTTAAAATCTAAAAAAATTCTCAAACCAAGTCATCAAAGCAATAATATTATAAAAAAATTGATTTATGCATACATTATTCAATTTATTCAAGTAATCAAAAATTCTCCCCTGTTGTCATATAATCAAAATGACGTAAAAAGAATAGATAAGTACTCATCATATATCATATAGCTAATGGCATAAACTAAAAAGCTTTGAAATAAGCATATAACGAGAATGTCATACATAGAGTTCTTTAAGGAAACATAGAAATCAAATTTCACAAAATGTTGAATGTCACAAAATGCTTTAAAGAAGCTTATATAGCTAAGACAAGAAAATAAATTACAGCTAAAAAATGCAGTAGAGACACTTTATCACTAATCATCATCCTCATCATCATCAACACCAGCTGCCCGAAAACGGTTCTCGAAGTCAGTAGATCGGTGGGGATCGTAACGAGCAGCAGCAGGGTCAAAGTAGCACTAAGCCTCCGGATCATCAATACGATAACCAATCACAGAGGGATCACGAACAATGGGAATGGGGCCGCCAGCGTTGTTGGAAAAACTATAGCTGAAATCTTGCACAGGGTTGGTCATGGCCTGGAACTGCAGGGTGGTCCGAAAATGCATAGACCGGAACTGATCTATAAGAAAAGCTTGGAAAGAATCAAGGGTGACGCCTGTGGAAGGATGGGAAGGATGATGACTAGCAGATGGGTCAACAACAGGAGAAGAATAAGGAGGAGGAGCCTGTACAGCTGGAGTAGGAGCTACTCGACGATGCATGTAAAGATAAGTAGAAGGAGCATCTCGAGGGCAGTCATCTAAGACGATATCAAAGTACTCAAAGATATACGGTAGATACATCACGTATAGAAGGTTCCACGATTTCTTGCAACACCGTTCCATAGCAGAGGTAATTGTCTTTGGTAAGCTAAAAAGAATCTCAAAATGGAGATGATACATGGCCGAGAGTTCTAAATAAGTGATTTTATCGATGGATGTTTATTTTTGAATGATAATAGAAAATACCATCTGATGCAAATAATAGAAATAGTCATTCATATGTTTCGGTCCAAGGTAACCTTTGGGACGAGGATTGGGTTCACATAACGAGTTACAGAACGAGTTTAAAATCATATGAGCCGGAAATTGAATTTTTGTGATGTCCACAAGTGGTTCCCCGTCATTGGGAATATGAAGCATAAGAGCTAAATCCTCAGCATCAAATTCAATTTCTATGCCACCAACTTTAGAACGAACAATGTCGTTTGTGACTGAGAGATTGCAATAGAACATACGTATCGTATTCATGTAAATGGGATAGCTAGATTATACTAATCCATTAAATCCAAAGTGTTGAAATACCAATAAATAGGTTGGAAACAAGTTAAAATTGATAGGGCTTCCCGAACAAATTGTCCCAATAAAATCGATGAACCATTCATTTGAAGCACCTAAGGAGGCAAATATGAATTCATCAAAATTGTCACCCTCAGACAGAGATGGACTGAAAAGGGAGAATGAAACTACTTCTTGAACATTAGAAGAAGAAGCTTCCCCAACTTTTTATTTCTTTTTTGAAGATTGGGGAAACTTTAGTGCCACTAAATAAAAAGTAGAAAAAAGTGAGAGAGAGGCCGAAATTGATCAAGGAAAATGGAAGAGAACCACGAAATCACCCCGAATCCAAGTTTCTAGGCTTCGAGAGGCTTGGAGGTAGAACATGATTTCTAGGATTAGGTTTTCAGTGGAGGGGCTCCTGTTGTGATGAGGAAGAATATATAAAAGTTTAGGGTTTTAATAGAATCTCGAACAGTGCATTCCTATTATGGAATTAGCCTACCTGAGTTCGGCCTGAGTTCGCATTGAGCTTGGTCCGAGCTCGGTTCTTAGGTATCCTAAACAGAATTGGACAAGTTTGATACATGTATTAACATATATACGAAATAGTAATTCAAAATATTTGTATTGAAGAAAAATAATTTTATATTAAGTAACCTTTATACACAAATTCTATCAAATATTTCGGGATAGTTGTAGAGGCCGAATCCCAACTAGCGGTAGTCCAAAGATACTTGGCTCCATATCGCTTAGACTTTTGCGTTTTGTTGTCAGAAGGGCACTTTCATCTTAGAACAAAATTCTCTTTACAATCTTATAAATTTAGGTCAAATAATATACAATTATAAAACCTCAATGTCCAAAATTTCCAATTCTCTTCGTATAAAGTTAAAGCGATCTTATCCTAGAGGTTTTGGTGAAAATGTCAGCTAATTGGTGTTCTTTGTCCATATATTCTAGTTAAATGACAGCTTGTAAAACATGATCTCTAAGAAAATGATGTCTAATCTCTATATTCTTAGTGCGAGAGTGACAAATAGGATTCTTTGTGAGATTTATATAACTAGTATTACCACATAAAATAGGGATATGGTTGTAGGATAATTTATAGTCTTCCACGGTTTGCTTCATCCACAATCTGGGCACAACAACGTCCTATGGCTATATATTCAGCCTCGGTTGTTGATAATGCAATAGAGTTTTGCTTTTTAGAAAACCAGAAGACTAAGGATTTTCCTAAGAGATGACATGTACCATTAGTACTTTTATGATCGACCTTGCATCCAGCAAAATTTGCGTCCGAATAACTTATCAGGTCAAAGAAATTAGTTTTTGGATACCATAGACCGGTAGTTAAAGTACCTATAAGGTATCGTAGGATACGCTTAAAGGTGCTCACATGTGATTACTTAAGACAAGCCTGATATCTAGCATATAGGCATACTTAAAACATAATGTTAGGACGACTAACAGTTAAATAAAGTGGACTACCAATCAAACCTCTGTACTTATGAACATCAGTTGGTTTACTATTTTCATCCATATCAAATTTTGTAGACATTGCCATAGGAGTTCTGATTGGTTTGACATTGTCGATATCAAACTTCTTCAGCAAGTCTTTTGTATATTTGCCTTGAGTGATGAAAATCTATTATGAATTTTGTTTGATTTGTAGCCTAAGGAAGAAAGTCAATTATCCCATCATGCTCATTTTAAATTCACTTTGCATACATTTAGCAAACTCATTACAAAGTATCTCTTTTGTTGATCCAAAGATAATATCATCTACATAGATCTACACTAATAATATGTTCTTATCAATAGATTTTATAAAAAAAAGTAGAATAAACCTTTTCTTTTGAAAAATCGTGTTCAAGTAAGAAGGAACTAAGGTGCTCATACCATACATGAGCTGCTTGTTTGAGTCCGTAGAGAGCCTTACGAAGCTTGAATACATGATCTGGTCTTTTAAAATCTTCAAAGCCAGGAGGTTGTTTAACAAAAAATTCTTCTTTTATAAAATCGTTTAAAAAAGCACACTAGACATGTATTTCAAAAAGTTTAAAACCTTAAAAACTTGCAAAAGGACATAACATTTGAAAGGATTCTAGTCTAGCAACCGGAGCCTATGTTTCATCGTAGTCAATGCCTTCTTCTTGATTATAGCCTTGAGCTACTATATGTGCTTTGTTGCATGTGACTATACCATTGTCATCTAATTTATTTCAGAAAATCTATTTAGTACTAATAACAGGTGATCATTAAGTCTGGGAACAATTTCTAAACTTGATTTCGTTCAAATTGGTTAAGTTCCTCTTGCCTTGCAGAAATCTAAAATTTATCATCAAAAGCTTCTCCAAAATTTTTGGGTTTAATCTTAGAAATAAAAGCTACATTAGCAATGATATCTCTAGTATTACAACGAGTACTTACACCTTTATATACATCACCTATACCAGTTCTTCCGGATGGTTTGGGTAAAACCGTAATCTCTTCGGCAGACTCTCCAGGTATATGGTTGGTGTATCTTCGAGCATTTTACTTGAGAGAATTTTGTCATCTTCATTATCACTATCGTTTGTAATTTTACTATTTAGCTCGTCAAAAGTAATGTTTATTGATTCTTCAACTACTAGTGATCTTTTGTTGAATACTCTAAATCCTTTGCTCTTTGTAGCATATCCGAGAAATATTCCTTCATCAGCTTTCTCATCAAATTTGCCTAAACTGTCTTTGGTGTTCAGAATAAAACATCTACATCCAAACACTTTAAAGTAGCTGATATTATGAGTTCTGTTAAACCATAATTCATAGAGAGTCTTTTTCGAAATAGGTTTAATAAGAACCATATTCAATACCTGGCATGTTGTATAAACAACTTCTGCCCAAAAAATATTTTAGAAGATTGTGCTGGTTAAGCATAACTCTGGCCAAATCACCAAAAGTTCTATTCTTCCTCTCCACAACACCATTATGTTGAGGAGTTTTGGGGCAAACGAATTCATGAGATAAACCATTTGAATCACCAAAAGTTTTAAAATCATGATTGTCAAATTCTCTACCATGATCACTTCGAATGCGAGTAATCATGAATCTTTTCTCATTTTGAATATTTTTACAAAAAGAAACAAACTCATAGAAAGCCTCATTTTTATTTGAAAGAAAAAACTCAAGTATATCTTGAATAGTCATTGACTATTACAAAGGCATATAACTTATCGCCGAGACTGGCGACTCTACTTGGTCCAAATAAGTCCAGATGTAATAATTGAAGAGGTCTCAAGGTACTTACAGCATTTATTGATTTGAAAGATGATCTGGATGTCTTATTCTTTTCACAATCGACATAGACTAATATTTCTTGAAAGTAATATTAGGTAAGTCTCTTACCAGTTTCTTTGTGGACAACCTTACAATTGTGTCCATTTTCGTATGTCTAAGACGCATGTGCCATATCCAGCTTTGTCTTGAGATGTGCATAGATACTTTTCTGTACTTTTAGTATTCTCTGACAGATATAAAACATATATGTTGTTCTCTCTTAATCTTTCAAATGAGATTATACAAGAGGTTTTATCATAAATAAAGCATTTACCTTTAACAAAATTAATTCCATAACCATGGTCATTCAATTGACTTATACCTAGAAGGTTATGTTTTAATTTTATTACTAAGTAAACATCTTTGATAATACACTACAAGAGAAAAGGCATTCTTGACGGTTAATCCCCATCAAGAAAGGGTTATCTTGACAGTTGTGGATCCGTTAAGTAGGCCAGAGTCAAGAAAAGTCTCCCACTTTTCTTGACGGTCTCTGACAGTGCTTTTCTTGACGGTAGGATTGAGTTAATTGTTGACGTTTTATAACTGTAAAAAGAAGCTAAAGCCAAATTTACATTTATAATTATATATTATAAATCAAACACACACATAAATTCAATAATCCAGAAGATTTAATACATCAAATAACCATAAAACCCAATTTTTATATTAACAAACTGTATGTTGTTCATACACCACAAACTTTCAACACACGTCCAACCACAAAAATCCAACACTTGTCCAAACAAAAACATATCCA